>JAQPPZ010000040.1:4411250-5615000 GCA_028583015.1 Wollemia nobilis
ACAAATATCACTTGGATAGTGTTGAGAGTTTGCTCAGAGGACTTTATTAGAATTTCCCAGAGGACTTTGTTAGCATTGTGCCCAAAGGACTTAGTTAGCTTACCCAAAGGACTTTGTTGGCTTGCTTGGAGGACTTTGTTAGAATGTTCCTAGAGGACTTTGTTAGCTTTCCTGGAGGACTTAGTTGGCTTACCCAAAGGACTTAGTTAGCATTTCCAGGAGGACTTATTTAGCATTGCCAAACGGACTTAGTTTACCCAGAGGACTTAACATGGTGATATGATATGATATGTACAAATTATGTGTTGAAGCTAAAATATATGTACAAATAATGCTTGGACCATGTTTTTGAGATGAAATATGTATAATGATTAATCCTTATGCAAGTGCATAAGGAGCATCTAATATGATATTTTGTTATGATACAAGATATGTATATACATCATGTGATGATAACCTAAATGGGGTTCCTATTTTTTAATGTCACAAAGGGGGGATTTTCATGTGAATATGCCCAAGGGGGACTTTCAAATGTCTTGTTGCCATAGGGGGACTTTAAATGTTTGCCCTAAGGGGGAATTTAAATGTTTTTCCCAAGGGGGACTTTAAATATTTATGCCCTAGAGGGATTTTAAATGATTTCCCCATGGGGGACTTTAATTGTGTGTGTTCCAAGAGGGACTTTAAATGATTGCCCCAAGGGGGACTTCAAATGTGTGTGCCCCAAGAGGGACTTTAAATGTTTGGCCTAAAAAGAGAATATTTTTATTGATTGACCCTATAAGCGAGGGGGTGTCTCAAGTTATGATAAAGTGTTTCCAAGAATGCCTATTGTGTCATCCTTGAACACATATATTAGTGATGTTCTAAGGTACTTCTAATGTGTAAAAAGAATAAGCATAAGATATGTGTATTTGATGTAGCCATAAAAGGATGATTTTTTGATTAACTATAATGCTATGTATAATTGTAATATGTTTTGATTTGTGCCCTTATGTGTAAAGGAGGAGATTTAAGATTATTACAATGGTAATTATGTGGGTGTGTTCTTATTATGGTAAAGAGATTTTTGTGGTAATAGTTTGACAAAGAAGTGATAGATATTAATGATCTGTGTTTAGGTTGGCAAAAGATAAAGGTGTCTAAGTGAATAAAAGGTAGATAAAATTGATTATGGGGAATGATTTTATGACTAAGCATGTGCAACAAGCCAATTATGATAGAATGCAACCATGCAAACAAGGGGCCAATGCAAATAGTCATATGAGTAGGTAGTTAAGAAGATATGTGGATTGAAAGGGTGGCTATGACCTAGCAAAGGATCCTTAGCTATTTCAATTTGTTTATAGATATGGTGTAGCTAAAGTGAAAAAGTATACTACCACTTAGTATGGACCCTATCATACAACATTCTTATCTTATTAGAATGACTGAAAGGAACTTAATGCACATAATATTTGATAAAGGAGCTAAAAGTGTTTCATGGTAAAGGTTTATCAAAATACTGATAGTGTTATAACACCCTAGTATGAAGGCAAGACATCATTGTTGCAAGCATGGTTTGTTGCCTCTTGGATATGGAGGGGCGATGGATCTTGGAAGGTTCTATGATTTTTATCTAAGTAAGGTTGAAAACTAGAACCACTAAGAGTAAGGGTGTCATTATCTATCAAGTCTTGAATTAGATTTCTAAGGCTTCTACAATTATTGGTTGTATGACCACTAATGTGATGGAAAGCACAATGTTCATGACAATGAGACAAATGAGCTATCCTTTTGGTAAGGTTGATAGGATTTATAGGTGGAAGTTCTATCATCTTAGTTTCAAGGAGTTGTGTTAGGATAGTGGTAGGAGATTGATCTAATTTAGTGAAATTTTGTTGTGGTTTTAGTTGTATAACAATATTTTGAGGGTTTGTAGTGGCATTGATATTGTTGATTTGTTGAGCATTTGTGACTTCATTTCCTATGACATGTTTGTTCTCATTTTCCCTCTTTGGGTAAGGGGAATATTTCTCTACTTCCTTAGAAGTATAGGTCTTTAATTGCCCCCTTCTACGGAGGGTGGTTTCTATCCTTTTGGCCATTTCTATGGCATCTTCAAAGGAAGACACATTGGATACTTCTAAGTGAAAGGATAGTTGCTCATTGATGTTTCTTATAAAGATGTTTAAGAGGTCTTTTGGTGGAGGGATAAATTTGAGCCTCCATATCAAATCTTACCACCTTGCTAGGAAGTCAAGAAGATTCTCGTCTTGAGCTTGTTTGAGTTCAAGAAGGTCACTAAGTGTGGGCTTCTTTTCAATGTAAATGGAGAATTGTTTGATGAATAATTTGGCAAAGCCTCTAAATTTTTTGATGGAGTGCCTTGGTAATTGGAAATACCATTCCAAGGCAAGGCCACTAAGACTTTTAGAAAAAGTTTTGAGTAACAATATTTCATCATGTTCAATGTTAGTACATGTTATTTGGAAAAGTCTAAGGTGTTTGATAGGGTCTTTGTTTCCTTCATATGTTTGAAGTTTGGGTGTTTTAATGTTAGGAGGAAAGGGATGACTAACTATGGTGGGATCTAGTGGTTGATTGAACAAGTCTTCATAGGAGTACTTAGGTTTGGAAGAGGATCTTTGGAGAGAGGCTATTTGTTGCTCTAGTTGCTCTAATTTAGAGTCTTGATTTCCAATTGTTCTAGTCTAGAGTTTATGTTTTGATAGTCATGGAGAAGTGGTTTTGAAGGTGTGAGGTAAAAAGAGCTAACATGAGGATAAGATGGAGATGTTGGGAGGGATGGTATCAAAGGTGATATCCTATGGCTTATCCCTATATTACTTGGTTTAAGAGGTTTGATAAATGTAGGATGAGTGGTAGGGGAGATAGAGGTTTGAGCAAGACTCTCATTTGCATTAATGGAACTAGGAGATATATTGGTGAAAGGATGAGGTATTGAAGCACTAGGTGGTATCCCTAAATTAGGGGTGTTTTCCATGTTGGCTTGTTGATATAAGGGGTAAATTATGTTGTCTCTCAAGAGTTCATATTGAGATAAGGAATGATGATGTATTGAATGTTGAGAACCTTGGGTTCTAATTTTTTCAAAAATAGGATTAGGTTGTAAAGCATTGAGGTTTGTAGTATCTTGTGAGAGAATAGGATTTGGGGGAAAAGGGTAATCCCTAGGGGACTCCTTCCCTAAGGGAGTGTTTTGTTCATTGTTATTATCTATGGCAATGGGAGTAGAATGAGAGGGAAATTTATCAACATTAGATTCTAAAGGACAATCCTTAAGGTTGTCTTCCATTAAGGGAATATCTTGTTCATTATTAATTTTATTAAGAAATTCGTTGATAATTTCTTCATGCTCTTGTGAGAGGGTTGTTATATGATTGGGGGAACTAGGTTGTTATATTTTCATCATTGTTATGAATTCCATTATCAAGGAATTTTTGGATGATAGTTTCATGTTCTTGTGAGGAAGGTATTATATGATTAGGGGATTTTAAGGTTATCCCATTTTGATCATGATTAGGTAATTGGCTAAGTAATTCATTGATTATGTCTTCATGTTCTTGTGAAAAAGATATTGTATGACTAAGAGTTTTAGGGGTTGTTTTCTTTTGATCATTATTAAGAAATTCATTGATAACATCTCTATGCTCTTGCAAAGAGGTTATCATATGATTAAGGTCATCATGTAAGGAGATTAAAGAGTCAAGAAGAGTGACATATTTATCTCCTTTATTGGAATTAATTTTTGTGGGTGTTAGATTCTTCATAATCTTCCACCAAAATTTTTGGATGGGTAGCTACTTTACAAGTTGTATAGTGTGTTTTGGGTTTTACGAAGATTTGAAAAAGGAAGACAATCCATTTTAATAAACTTGTAAGGTTTAAGAATATGGCCATTGAATAAGGTTGGGAAAGAGAGGTGGTTAATTTTATTAAATGTTTTTTCTAAATTACTTATAACAAAGAGGAGAAGATATTTTGAAATACTTGTCACCATGGAAAACAACCTTTCTTATGGCTTTTGCTAGCCCAAAATATTATACTAGCCAAGAGGGATGTCCCTCCAAGGTTTGTACATCAATTTACTCAAGGGGTCGTTATCCTTCCCCTAGTAGGACTAAAAATTTGGTTATTTTCTTGTTATCTTGGATTAATGTGATTTACACTATGCAAACAAAGTTATGTGATCTTGCTTAAGTTTGAATAATTTTTATCTTGTTAAGGCAAAGGAGGTATTCACATCAATTTCACCAAAATATAGATTTGGAATCTCGCATGTGTCTGGGGAGGATCTGCTAGAACCCCTGCTTCCCTGCTTGAGGACATCTTTCCAAAGGAGACCTGAAAGATATGGGAATCTTCAACACGAGTAGGCTTTACCTCGTGTATAAAACAAGGTAACTATGTGTGTTGTGTTGATGTTATGTTTGTACTATGTTTAATGAATTTAATTCAACAAACACCTAAGGTTTTGGATCGCTAATTTTACTTTTTATCGAGCCTTATCAAGATAAAATTTGTTCAAACTTAAAGGAAATATCACCTAAGGTTGTATGCTAAATGCAATCAAACAATAATGCAAGAAAACAAGTTATCTAGCCTAGTATGCTTTTGAATTTGAATGATTCTCTATGCTAAAAGAGAGTTTTCTTTTCCAAGGCAAACAAGAGATAATGCATCAAACAAGTTAGCCTAAAATGCAACTATATGACTTTTGATTTCTTGCCTAATTACTTTTGAAGAAAAGAATTTAGATCTATGCTAGGATTCCTTGATTTTACCCAAAATGAATGTGGTTAAAAGAAGAAATTGAACCATTCTAAGAATTCCTTAATTTTCCAAATTAAATGTGATTTTAGGCAAACAGATTGGAAAATAGAGATTAGGAAGCAAAAATTAATGAAAAACAGTGACTAAGAAGGTGCCAAGTGGTAGGGTTACCTGTTTTGATGCTTGATCAAATTCATCATTGACTGTCAAATTTTTCCACTGACGAATTTGCCACTAACTAGCGTTTTTGAAACTTGCAAAAGTTGACTAAAAAAATTAGGTTTATTTGATTTGAGGGGTCTGTTTGAGTGCAGTGAGTTAATTTTATATCTTCCCAGCTGATCAGACCCCATGTTAAAACAAGTTTGAGTATTATTTGACCTCCTTTTGGAATGGATACAATCCCTATCAAATTTACCACTTAGTGGCAAATTCACCAAATTTACCATTAAAATCAGGCAATGGCGTTTTTGCTTCCTATGCCTAAAATAGAGTGACAAGTTCACCAATTTCTAGGTTAGGTGGCATATTTGACCTTGCAACTGTAATTTTGGTTGTGTTAAGTGAAATTTGAGGGCAAATGAAGTCCAAATGCTGTCAAATTGGACAAGGGGTTGAAGGATTAAATTCCTAAGGCATGTGGGTTAAAAGATTTGTAAAATTTTATCAAATGGCTTCCAAATTTACCCAAAACTTATGAGATAAGTTGGGTATGGAAAAGAAGGATGGAAAATGATGTTGAATACTTGGTTATGCCCCAAATGGAGATGCAAAGAGACCTAGATGATAAGAGGAATCCTCAAATGCCTCTAAGATGAAACTAAAGGGGATTCAATGCTAAGAAAGAGCAAATGCTAATGTGAAATGAGAGCAATATGAGATGGAAATTTTATTTAAAATGCATGAAAGTAAAAAGCATGTAAATAAAATGTTAAACGAGCATATAGTCTAGCATATGAAATGATAATGAGTATGGGAGGGAAGCAAAATAGAGGTTAGAGATGTAAGTAGATATAAATTAGATAAAAGAAAATATAAATGCCTTCAATATGAAAGAGATTAATGACTAAAATGCATGGATTCAAAGAGAAAATGATGTTAGTATGATATAATGAAAGAGAAATTGCTTATAAAATGGAAGAAACTTGGTATAAATAAAGAAGGTAAATGAAAATGAACATGAAAGGCTGCAAAAAAAAGTTTTAGGAATGCTAAATAGACAAGAGATAAAAGATTAGCAAGTGCCAAATGAGAAATCCAAGTTAGCAAGGCCAAAATAAGAGGGAAATGCATGAAATGAAGGTAAGAAAATGAAAAGAGAGGGCTGCTAAGAAACCTATATAATCTTAGCAATGGCTTCCTCTCCTTCCAAGATGATTCCCTTGCTCCAATGTTCCCTTTACCTTGCTTGAGTTACCCCAAATGCTTGATGAAGATGCTCCAAATGCTTGGTGAGAGTGCTTCAAATGAGAGAATGAGATAATGCTAATTAAAGAAAGAGAAAGAGAGCTTGAGAAGAGAAATTTGTAGAGCTTTGATAGCTTGAGTATATTTGTTGAATGCTTCTCCCAAGGACTCTATTTATAGATTTTTGGAGGAGGAATTGAGGGGGAAAATGGATTTAAAATTCCATTAGAAGAAAAACCAAATTTAAAATTTTGTAGGCCTGGGATGAGCTAGAGCATGTGTGATCAAGGGAGGGAGTGGGGTGAAGAAATCCACGTGCTTCTAGCTTGTGCCAAAAGAATCTGGCCATTTTGGCACTGGCAAATTTTCCATTGATTGGCAATTTTGACCAACAATTTGTTTGATTGGTTTAGGGGTTAAAAACAACCTTTTGCAAATTTGCCACTAGCAAATTCGCTAGTGAGTGGTAATTTTGCAACTGCCCTACCTAGGTGCAATTTTTGTGCAGTATGAGAGATCAATTGATATCCAAATATAAACATGTTTATACTCATTGGAAGGCTCTTTTCTAACCCAATATAATGGCATTTTGTGAAGTTTGAGATGAATTGATAGGTCAAAATATTTCTCAAAGATGACCTTACTTTTTAAGGCTTAAAACACCCCAAAATTGGGTATGAAGATGATTAATTTGATTTGTTTGATCAAAAGGCTTGTGAAGGCAAGTTAATTGATGAGTTTTAGTAGGCTTGGAAATTGATGAAATGTGCCAGCTTTAATGTCTAATTTGCTATGATTGAGTGTCCTAATGATGTATTGTTTGGTGTCTTGAATGAGTATGTCATTAGGCTAGGCATGTCAAAACTAGGTATCTACATGTGCTTCCAAATGAAACTCTTAGAAAAACTTATAGAGGTGGTGTTTTTTGAAATAATGAAACCATAATTTGCCTCACCTATTCATAATCATATTGAACTTCAACAAACAAATATAAAGAGGCTAAGACACTTCTTACAAAGTTTAAGATAGTCATGGAAGGATGAAGCACATATTTAAATTAAGAGTGATTCATAAATTATTACTATTAATGTTGTAAAAAAGATGTAAGGATTATATCATAAATAGCATTATTATTAATGTTCGTCCATTGCTAATAGAGGCAATATCTTAGAAATTCCAACATATCTACAAAGAAGAAAATATGATGATAGATAAAAGTTGTTCTTGAGATCAATCTTAATCTTAGCAAAATTTTAATTTTAAAAACCTACTAGCTAAGAAAGGTTATATTACTTAATGAAATGATGTAAAGAGTTCCACGAGGACATCCTAGTGATATGTCGTTGGATTGTTATCTAGGCTGCCCAAGTTCAAATCACAGAGAGGAAGGCCCCCATTATGCCCCAGGGAGTGTGGCCCCAGTTGTGCCACCCGTTATACTTCGCTTACTTCAAAAAAATGATGTAAAGAATTTAATAAAAGAAAACTAATGGTTTAAGAGGGGCAAAAAAATATATTTTTTAATAAAACCACAATCTAGATATATAATAGTTTAATGATTTGATGAAAATCACCCTCAATAAAAAAAAAAACCACATATAGTTAATTTAAAAGGTTATATTTTTATTTTCATATTTATATTCATCATTATTTATGCTATGATTATATATAAATATGTTAACCTACATGGATATTAGATATGTATTAATTCTAGAAAGTCATTAGCATAATTATCAAATTTCATAAATTTGATTGTTTTTTTTTTTTTTTTTGGTAAGTAAGAGAATATTTATAATTAACACCGGGTTTTAACTGGTTGACCCAAAACCATTTTACAAAATAGGGTCCACTGACCAACTGGACAAAGGCCAAGCCCTAAAAGTTTAAACTGACAACAAAAAGGGCCAAGACCTACTCTTCCAATAGAATACAGCCAAACTAAACTATGGAAGCCTAATATTATGGCCATCAGAAAAGAAAGACGCAAAATAGAACTAACAAAGACAAAATCCACTTTGAGCCTTCCAATCTAAAATTTTTCATTATCTATCACCATTGAGACTGCATGAGGAAGATTTTTAGTCCACGTGATCAAATTTGCTGCTACAATGCCTTCATTTGCCAGCCTATCACCGCCATGTTTGCTTCCCGGAAGGTATGCAAAATTATGGCCTCAGGTCGATCATGAATTAGAGCCCTTGCTTCGTGGATGTAGTCATCAAATCTCCAAGGAGCTCTCTTAGTGTTCTTTAGAAGATTTATAATAATAAGAGAATCACCTTCCACCAACAGTTTCCCTGGATAATTCTCTGCCACCTTGAGGCTCCTCCAAACCGCCCTCGCTTCACCCACATTGATAGTTTAAGCTCCAAGATGTTCAAAAAAATCTATTAGCATCTCACCCTTGTGGTTTGTGAGTAAGCCTCCAACACTTGCTTCACCCAGGTTTCCCCTAGAAGCCCCATCAAAATTTAACTTAATCCACCCTAGGGGGGTGGGGTCCATGTGATCATGGTTCTAGGACAGGCTTGAGGATGATTGAGGCCATCGGTGAGAGGTAAGTTTAATGACTGGCCTAATGAAGCTTCAAAAGGATTTGGAGGTCTAGATGCTCGCGAGCACTAAACAAGCATTCTCATTAGCATATACTAAAATTTTTGACGAGACAGAGGATGACTGAGAAACCTTATCCAAGAAGGCCCGACGATTCCTTTCCAACCATATCTGCCACAAGTAGTGATGAAGGCGGATCTTCCACATATACCTAAGACGCCTATTCAAAAAGGGAGAAGGCCACTGGACAAATAAGTCAAAAATGGACTGAGGATGGACCCAATAAATATGAAACACTTGTAACAGACATAACAAGATTGAGATAGAAAAATTACAATACAGAAACAAATGATCAATAGACTCCCACTCAGACATACAAAGATAACACCTATTAACAACAATCACAACTCTTTTTATTAAGTTATCCATGGTGAGGATCTTATTTTGGATGGCCAGCCATGCAAAAAACCCAACCTTCGGAACAATGCTTTTGGGCCAAACTTCCAAGTGAGGGAAAGTAGGTTCATCATTATCAATAAACATCAGATAAGCAGTCTTAACAGAAAATTCCCCATCGTCTGAAGCTTCCCAGATAAGCTGGTCCTCAAGAATGCCAGAAGGGAGTAAAGACTGTCTTAATTCATTCTCCATTTAAGGTCATATGAGTTTCAACATTTAAGATGTAGTCGCGCACTTGTAAAATGGAGTTTTGGGATTACTTTTTAGGTAAACACATTGAAGTAGTTTTGTTATCACACGATGATAAATTTAATAAAAATAAAATATTAACAAACTTATAATATTTAAATTTTGACAAAATAATTTGTGAATTCTATATAAATAAGTCAAGGATTTCTAGAAGCGAAGCAACAAAATGAAGCTTGAATGTCTCGAAAATAGAAGTCAGAATCCTTAAAAAGATGATAAAGGTTATTCCTCTACACACTGTTTCTATAATAACAAAGTCCACTAAATTGGTCCTTTCCTATATATTAGAAAGGCATTGCCTATCTAGATCGGTGACGTCTTTCAGTGAAAAATCCTGTTGCTAGTGAAAATATCAGTGTTTTTCCTTGTCCATTTCCAAGTTTGGTTTGGCCTTTTGCTCTGGAGGACTTCAGACCTTAATTCACCAATTCCTTTCGGCTTGATAAGTCTTCCGTCTACGGTTTTACCCGATGGGAAAATAAAATAGATGCTGAGAGGCATCCTTGTTTTATTTTTTTCATTCGCTAAATGTAACCTTGCATTAAGGCCACCCCAATGCCGTGAGTAGAGACACAGAAATCATGACTATATATCAAACATTCAAAGATCTTCAAAAGGGATAAGTAATCATTCTGCCCACAAAGGAACATGGCTCTTTCCCTCTCCCCGAATAAACCAGGAAATGGCATCTGTATTTTGGCAAATGGAAGTGCAATGAACAAACTTTGTAAAATGACGCTGCAGCTTACAAGCACCAAACACCAATTTGGCATATGATTTTTTGTCGCCTTAGTCCCCCCTCCAAGACATGTCATCTTTCTCATTAAAAAAAACTAGATTTTTTTTCCCTCTTTTACCTTTCATGCATATTTGGGTTGGCTTTTTATTAAACTCTCACATTGTCTTTCTTGGTAAATGAAGAAAATTTTACTGCAGTTCGTATGCTTGTGCACCTGTTTTTTTTTTTTAAACAGTTATTTCCTTGTATACACACAATGGAAGTCGTGTGAAGCATTACAATGATTCAGTTGACTTCATGCACAAGTTCAAAATAGACAAAACAATGGTCATCATTAACAATGATAATGAAGCCAGGCCATTTTTTTTTTTTTTGTATTCAAGAACTTACCATGTAACCAAAAGTACCATATCAATAGATAAACATGAGCATTCACCACGAATTAAATAACAAAGGAATTAATTGCAAGGTACACACCCAGAGCAATGGTAAGCATGATGACCATATAAGTACAAGTTTTGGTTCATTCTAAACTCATACAATTGGAAGAAAAAATAAAAAATTGCAGACTATGATTACTAATATGCTCCATGCTTCTTCAAACCCAATGATCTCCTCGAAGTGGTGAGTGTGGGAAGGTATGCAATGAAGAGTGTCATGTACATTATAATCCATCCATTAAACTGAAAATTCGGCACTGAATGCACCACACATAACGACCATGATTAGAAAACCCTGGCGATATCCGCCTAGCCTCTTAGAATAAGACCAGTCACTCGAACCAGAGGGCAGGAAAAGGTGAATGCACGGCTCTTTAAATGAAGGACAAAGGTACCTAATGAGTAGCGGAGGAAAAGGACTACCCAGGAATTGAATTTACTTGGACGGCCTGCAATGAATACTTGACTTACAATGAACACTGGACATAATAAAAAGCTGCAGATGAAAAGAATCAATACCCTGAACCAGTAGAGTAAAAAAAATTTGCTCCCGCATCCAATTCATCGATGAACAATGTGCAAACTAAGCTCTAAAGAGCTCAAAGGATCAACATCCCCCGAAATTCTTCAGAAAAGAAGGTTCTTTTCCAGTTTCTCATTTACCCATAAGTTTAAGAATCTTAGGTCACCATCCTCCAATTAGCTTCAACACTGCCTTGGTCGGAACAAAAGTTGCTGCCTTAGATGGTGAAGTATTTGTTTCCTGAGGTGCTATAAGAGGACTTGTCACTACTTTCTCCTCTCCTATTATATACAAAAAAAAAAAAAAGATTCAGGAAACAAGACAAACTGTTCTTTGCCGGCCTACAAATTGTGAAAAATACTGGATTTGTGTGGATTTGTGTGATTAATCTGCATTGCTGTAGTACTAATGGGGTATAAATTGAAAATCGAATTGAACAAAAACTTGTAATCTTCAACGGGACCTCGATAGCAGAGCAAGCAAATAAACATAAAACCCCAAAATAAACAAATAATACCTGAATCTGTAACTTGTGTGAATTTGTTGACGCGATCCACAAAATCTGGCACATCCAAAGAGTGATGCTGTGTGTGCAACACTGTGTCTTCCGACCACCACTGATAAAGGCCATGTGCCACCCTGAATTCCTTGCCCCCGCCGGCATTAATATGCATAGTTGCAGAGGGCACCAGATGATGGGGCTCTGAATTTCTTCCCATAGAACGCAAGATTGAATTCACAATAGAATTGTGCGCAGTAGAGCTCTGCCGAGCCCTAAAATAATGAAGGTAATTACAGGAGACGGGGTCGTACACATTAATGTAGAGGTGGGGGCACCATTTCTGAAGCGCTAGGAAGGCCGCCTGAGCCTGGTCACCATCCTTGCTGCCCTTGACAAGGCAGCCGGCAGCCATTGCACGGATCTTGTGGATATAAACGCCCAATTTCTCGTCTTTGACAGAGATGAGCGAGAAGAAAGGAGGATTGAACAAATGGGTGTCGAGCAGAATCCCGGCTCCCTCTTGGGCCATGATTCTTGACACCTTGAGCGCCACGGCGGCCCCCAGCGAGTGCCCCGTCAGACAAACGTGGCCGTAGCGCGCCACCATGTGGCGGGTGACGCGGAGCGTCTCGTCGAGGCGGGAGACCTTGTGCATCTGCTGCAGAATCAGATTCACATCGTCTCTGATGTCGGAGATTATACTGGCGGCCGACAGGATCGTGCCCCGCAGGGCTACCACCACCGAGGGCGAGGCCGCCGGTCGCCACAACTGCCACGCCTGCACAGCATAAATTCTGCTGTATACGAACACGGCGCCGAAGATGGAGCCGTCGGCGGGGCTATAAAGAAAAGAATGGAGCTTGTAATGAAATGCCTCATGCCATGCGGCGCCTCGTGACTCAGATTTTGGTGGTCTCATCCCCTCTTGTCTCTCCATTTCGTAGATATAGGCGGCGTTCACCAGGCAGGCCAGTAGAGTTCTCTTCCATTCCGGATTGCTAGACCGGATCTTGTTGGGCCCGGTGGCCTTAAAGTCTATTAAGCTTCCTTCTGCATTTTTAGACATGGGATTTAATGGCTCCATTGCGCTTTGCCCTTTGCCCACACAACCGATCGCCAGATCCTGCTCTTACATTCATCGTTTTTCTCTCCCATATGTTCAATTTAATTTTGGAAAACAGTGTTCTTCTCTCTAGTTCCGTTGCCACACGGTTGCGGTTGCGTGCGTGCAGGGACCATCGTGTTTGGAGGGACCATTGTGTTTGGAGAGTGGACAAATACAAAGATGTGTGATTTCGTAATATCTATTTGGACTATCGTATTTGTTCTCTTTAGACTCTCACAAATACAAACATCAACTCCCTTTATAATCATCAACTTTATTTTTTAATTACTCTAATCATGCAATTTATATATATATATATATATATATATATATATATATATATATATATTTAATTAAAAAATTATTGATATCACATAGCTATTTATTTTATACCGTTATTAATTGGTTTGTATTTAAAATTTTGAATATATTTAATGGAAATAAAAATGTTTTAAATAGTTTTTTATTTTTTTTTGGTTGTATAGAAAATCTTTATAAACCTTAGCCTTTTGCATGAAAAGGAAGTTAATGAGACTTTGACTATCAACGGAAACAAATTGGATAGTCCACTAAACTCAGCCATTACCAACCGACCTACCCTTTTGGGTTCAAAATTTAGGGAAGGGCCCTAGTCCCTTATACTTGGGTCTTTCCCAAAAAAAAAAATTAGGTAAAGCACATGTTTTTGAAAGGGTTCCAATCTCTTTATGGTAGGGTTTGAACTTGGGTTTCTTCAATGAAAAACCAAAGACATATATTTATGGTGTATTCCTCATGGACATTGATTTTAATAGTTATATATAGTATTGTTTATGGGGTTATGGTTTGGTTCAATGGTTGAGACATACAGATGATGGAGCTCATACCAAGGGGGTCCCATATAGACTATATAACTTGATGTGATTAAGTTGATGTAAAAGGGAAAATGAAACTCTTTCACAATATTTTATTTATTTATTTATCTATATATAAATAAAGAAATTAAATATAATTTTTTTAAATTAAATTAGTGTGAGAAACCCTTACAACCAAAGTTTAGGGTTGGATATCCCTATCTCAACCATGACCTCTCATAAGGGTGAGAGTTGAGCTTATCAATAGGTGTCAAACACACAGCTATACACACACCTACCCCTCATACACTCACCCACACACCTACCCTCTCACACACTCGCCTATGCTGCAGTTTGAACCTTGGACCTCCCTAAGAAGAGTCAAAGCCCGAATCGTTGCACTGTTACCTATAACGTAAAAATATAATATTTTTCAAGTCAAATATTTTTTTTTAATGAACTTAAAATTTTAATTAATTTATTAGAAAAGTAAAAAACAATTGACATAAATAAAAATATTATGAAAATGGTTAGCAAAGCATACAAATATTTTATTTGGAAATATTGTGCAATAACAAATATAAATGGTTACTAAGACACTTGCTAATAGGTTGAAAAGGCTTGTCCTCATCTTGATTTCTCCTCTTCAAGATGGTTTTGTTCATGGTAGGCAGATTGTGGATGGGATTATTACAGTTCATGAGATTTATATTTTATGTCCAAAAGCAAGTTGGTTGGAATGCTTCTTAAACTTGATATGCAAAAGACTTATGACAAGGTCTCCTAGGAGTTTCTTGACAAGGTGTTGCAGAAATTTGGCTTTAGGGATCTATGGAGGAAGTGGATTAGAGTTTGTATTTCCTCTGCAAAATTTTATATCATCATCAATGAGATACCGAGTGGTTTTTTGGGGGGTTAAAGAGGTGTTAGGCAAGGTGATCCCTTGTCTCCATATCTTTTCATTTTGATGGTTGAAGCTTTAGAATATCAATTCTTGTTGTTACCTTGTCCTCTAAGATTAAGGGCATTAGGCCTGCTGGTATTGTAGAGCCAGTTTCTTATCAACAGTTTGTAGATGACACTATACTTCTTGGGGAGGCTACTTTGAGAGAGGCTAAGGCATTCATGAATATTTTGCAGTTGTATGAGAAATCTTCCAACCAACTAACTTCCATAAAATTCAAATATTTTTTGTGAATCCTAGGGGGCAGCTTCAACCTATAATTGCAATGATTTTTGGTTGTGGCATTGCTAACATTCCTTATTTATATCTAGGTATGTCATTGTTTACTAGAAGGATGAAGGAGGAGTTGCGGTCTCCTGTGTTGGATAAGATTCAATGTAAGTTAGTTGGGTGGAAAGGTAATTCCCTGAGCCAAGCAGGTAAGTTGCAATAGCTTCAAGCTACCCTCCAAAATATTCCCATCTGTTACATGTCTCTTTTCAGAATGGCCTTCAAAGTTAGGAGGAGGATTGACCAGATATTTAGGATATTTCTATGGGCTGGGGTGGAGGATAAACAGAGGATGTTCCTTGTCTCTTGGGATAGGGTTTGCTTTTCTAGTAAATAAGGTGGTATTGGGATCAAAATTTTGTTATTGTTCAATAAGGCATTGATTGCAAAAACAACCTAGAGATTATATGTTGAGGAGGACCATCTGTGAAAAGATATTATGATAGGTAAGTATCTAGAAAATCACATTCCTTTTTTTAGAAGTGTTGCTCCTCCTAGGGGCTCTGTGATTTGGAATGGTTTGTTGGGGGTCAAAAGTTTGGTTACGGAGGGTATGTCGTGGTAGATTGGGAATGATAAGGATGTGTTATTTTGGGAGGATACTTGGATTCTTCCTGAACCTCTCTTTCTTAGTCTTGATTTTTATGAGTTGAAGGCTCCTTTGCCACTGAAATATGGAGAAAAAGTAATTAATTACATAATCATCACTAATGGCAAGAGGATTTGGAAGCATCTTATTTTATATACAACTGATATTCAGATCCTTCAGAGTTTGGCAAGTTTGAACATGTTGTTGTAGCAATACTTTCTTCCTCAACATAATGACAAGGACTTCCTTCTATGGACTCATTCTACTAAACACCTTTTTTCTTTCAATACGACATATGAAGCCCAATCATTGTCCAGGGGAGGATCTTTTCCAGCAGAAAGGATTTGGTATCCTCATTTGATTCCCAAGATTGTAATTTTTGTGGCTATGTTTGCAAAACAAATTTTTGACTGTTGATAATTTATGTAAGAAAGGATTCCATCTTCCAAATATTTGTCTCTTGTATTCTAAGGATGTTGAATTTGTAAATAATATTTTCATCCATTGTGATTTCTCAAATAATGTTCTCAATTATTTATTGGATTCTTTTTTCATCAAATGGGCATTACCTCAAACTTTCGAGAAACTATCTACTTAGTGGAAATCCCCCTTCATCAGTCACAGCCTCACTAGGGTATGGGATCTGGTTCTTCCTCATTTTTTTATGGGGTGTCTGTATTGGACATTTGAGGTAATTTGAGGCATTTTATGTTGTCATTGATGTCACATGGATCACATTTGGTTTTTGTGGCCAAAATATTTCATAAATAAGCATTTATGATATTTTGGAAAGCATGGCTATTTACATGGTTTTTATGAAAACCAAGGCAGGAAAAATAAAAGGTTTTATTTAAAATCATGGTGGGCTTATATGGAAAGGGCTTTTCTTAAAATCCAAGGTGGAATTTTGTTTCATCGAAAAAGGACCTCCAGTGATGAAGATATTAAAGTTTAAAGTTTAAGTTTAAATTAATGGAGGGCCGACCTATGTGCAATTAATGGAGGGTGGCATATATATATATATATATATATATATATATATATATGTGTGTGTGTGTGTGTGTGTGTGTGTGTGTGTGTGTGTGTGTGTGTGTGTGAAGGTTTCAATTTATTTTGGAAAGGGGGATATTATATATCGTCGAAAAGCTTATTTCGAGGGCTATTTGACTAACTTATTTAGAAGGAGAAATAAGGTGTGTGTAAAGAGATATTTCTAATTTTGCAAAGGGGTTCCAAAAGTGAAGTTTGCCTTGTTCTTTTTCAAGAGGATTAATTATTTCATGAGGTGACAAGTGGTTTTAGGAGAGATAAGGAAGTTGTGCAATTAAAGGCCTTGGTGATGATTATTGAAAAGTGGAGTAATGTTGATTATTTTGTGATCTACTAACCCTTGTGAATATTGGCAAAAGAATTTTGTGATTGTGGCAGATTTACAAAGAGGTTTTTTCATCTTCATAAAATTTATGGGCACATTCTCCTATTGATTATTTATGGTGGTTGATTTTTGAAATATCATTGGAGGGAAAATGATTTTTTGTGGTTTCCTTTTTGAAAGTGGTTGGTTGAATGCTTCAAGGTTTTCTGAATTGAGAGTTGTGTCTAAACCTTGTTTGATAAGCATAGTTGTTGAAGCCCATTGGTTGTGAAAGAACTTGAGATTGAGATTAGAATATATTGAGTCTCTAACAATTATCTTTATGCTTCTATGAGATTGACTTGAGTTGAGTTGAGATTGATTTAAGTTGAGTTGAGTTGAGATTGATATTAGAACATATTGAGTCTCTAACAATTCTCTTTATGCTTCTATGAGTTGATTTAAGTTGAGTTGAGTTGAGATTGAGATTAGAACATATTGAGTCTCTAACAATTCTCTTTATGCTTCTATGAGTTGATTTAAGTTGAGTTGAGTTGAGATTGAGATTAGAACATATTGAGTCTCTAACAATTCTCTTTATGCTTCTATGAGTTTATTTGATTTGAGATCATTGTGGACCATTGTTGTCATCCATTGAAGAGTACATTGTCATTCATTGTTGAGTTCATCTTTGAGCTTTGCCTTGATAGATTTGTGGATGAGATATGAGTGCTACTTGAGCATGAGTGATTGAGTCTGTGAGAAGGCATTTGTTGACAGTTTTGAGAAAGCTTTATGGACAATTTTGGGATAGATTTGTGGACAAGTTTTGGGATAGTTTTGTGGAAATATTTATGGACAAAGTTTAGAGCATATTTGGGTAAGTTCTTGGTGAGCTTGCTAGAGCATATTTGGGCAAGTTCTTGGTGAGCTTGCTAGAGCAGATTTGGGCAAGTTCTTGGTGAGCTTGCTAGAGCAGATTTGGGCAAGTTCTTGGTGAGCTTGCTTGAGCAGATTTGGACAAGTTCTGTGTGAGCTTGTTAAGCAAATTTGATAAATTTTGTGTGAGCTTGTTAAGTAGGTTCTATGTGAGCCTATTGAGCAGGTTCTTAGTGAGCCTATTGATAGAGATTTGGAGGTTACAGAGTACAAAGGACAAAGTCTCAGTGGATAGAGATCCAACAACTAGCATAGTTGAAGACAGATTTGAGTGAGGAGTCTTCAAGTGGAGATATGTCCACTAGTCAGTGCAGCAGAGAGATAAAGTCTTCTAGAAGATCACATAGCCAGAGCAGAAGGGAAAAGATTTCTTCTATGGAAGAGATCCACGAACTTGAGATTAGGGGATCAACATCTCCTTTGGATAGAGATCCATAAACATTGTAATTGGGAGTGATTCCCAGAGATATTGATTGAGAAAGTTTTAGTAAAATATTTTCTTCATGGAGTAGCCTACATTTGGTGAACCATGTAAATTGTGGTGTCTCTATCGTGTATGGTATTTTGTGCATTGCTTTGATTACTGCTATTGATACTACTATCTATACATAGCATAATATTGAATTGGAAGAAAAAGTAAAAAGTGGTCTTATACTGTTCACCCCCCTCTCAATATAAGCTTGTGTTCTTCAATCCGGTGAGAGAGAAACAAAATATTTTTCAAGGATATTACTAGGGATGAATCCTTTGTCTTTAGAAGAATTAAAGTTGCTATTGAGAATAACCTGACTGTCTTTGATGTTGGAAGTGGTAGGGAGGAAGTTGTGGAGAAAGAGGTTCTTTTTAGTTGGAATATGAATCTAGAGAATTCTGCTTTTGTATCCACTATTAAAAAAATATTGGCTACTAGATGGCATATACTAGCTAAAGGGTGGGTCATTTTCAAGTTGTTTTGTCAATATTTTTGTTTTTAATTATAGTTTTAATTTATTTATTAGAAAAGTTAAAAATAATTGACATAAATAAAAATATTATGGAAATGGTTAACAAAGCATAGAAATACTTCATTTTGATATATTCAACAATAGGAAATAAAAATAAGTATAACATATTAATAAAAAATATATGTCTTGTTTTTATTTATTTGGTTTTTTTAGACACTTAAACATGACACACTCGGCCCCATGCATCAACAATTAACGATCAATTAAAAAAACATTCAAAAATCATTTTAATTGCCCTAAAACCTAGGTAAAGCTAACTCTAATCTAGCCTAAACCCTAGGCAAATCCATCCCATCCAAATCACACCCCTCTACACGCTTCCCTAAGCATCTACCCACCCTCTTCCTTAAGCTTTAGGTGGGCATGGTACACCCATGCCAACTTAATATGTTTATATGGAATAATTGCATCTAGCACATGCCTAATTAAGAAGGCCCTCTCTCTCACCTTCCTCTCCTACCACATCACATGCCCCTTTTGTTGTTCAAGAAAGCTATAAATAAACCCCTTTACCTACAGTTTTTAAGAGGATATTTTATGCACTGTTATGATGCCTAATTATAGTCATACCTATTCTTGAGCACTTTGAGAATCTAACACTCCTCCCACTAGGACTTTATTTTAATTTTTTATGATTGCAAGTGAAGAACATGTACCTCTAGCATCTGAATTAATCCCAAAATACACTGATGGACTCTACAATCGAAGGACCAGCCTACCAGAGCAAGAAATAGTAAAACATATGAACATGCATATTTTCCTATAAAATGCACGAAAAATGTGTGTTTTCCATTTTTAGGCTACCCAATCAGCTTGTTAGGTAACCCCTTTCATCAGCTTCAATTTCAGTCTAATTTGACACTTATTTCATGCATTTTTATTCGATTTTGAGTCACCAAGTCTGTTTTTATAGGAGGTCTGATTGAGACAAGCCTCTAAATGATCTAACATATTTTTATAGGGTTACATAGGTTTCAAGTATCGACATAGCTAGTAGTGGTGTGCATCCGATAAGTCATTAAACCCACTCCCCCTTGAAGATCTAAAAGTAAACTTTTGTGATGTTGTGAAGTTCAATTCTAGAGTGCCTCCTTTTAGAGTCCCTCTTTTGTAGCCCTTGGGGAAAAATGTAAAAGGATATCAAAAATCTTATGTAACACCTTTTATGAATATTAATGATATACATGTTTTTCGTTATTTCATTTTGGTGATCACGATTTTATTTGCTTTTGTTGGTTTGATAGCTAACTAACAACTTTTGTGGTCTTGTTATGTTGTAGGTACTACAAAAATGGTATAGAGTCTTCCAAATCCTTGACATACCTCTCAAGATCAACCTACACAATGGTAGGAACCTAAAGTTCCTAGCACAAATATTGATAAATAAATAATAAATAGACCTAAAACTAAAAGAATCACCTTTTGTATTGTCGGGAAGTCCCTTCAATAAATTGTATTATATTTCATATTCATGGATGTCTTTCAAATGATACATTTGCACCATTCTTTATACTAACCCTAATCTTCACGTCATTTCAAGGTGTCTTTTCATAATAATTAATGTATTTAATTATTATGACTATATGACTATCTAATCCTAATAATATAATAATTAAAATAATAATTAATTATTATATTATATACTAACCTAGTATATTAATTTATTATATTGTTATTATTAATAAGGAAGGTTAGGATATAGATCCTAACAAGCCATCCTCCTTTGAAGAGCTTTGTCCTCAAAGCTGGAAATATGCTTCTACTAAGTTCGACAATCCAAACTTTACATGCTCCATTGTACTTAATTTTGTGGTCAAGGAAAAGCGTCATATTCTCCTTGCTGCCATGGGTATCTCTAGGAGCGTGGCAAGATATAATTGTGAGATATTCAAACAACTAAAATTCTACCATGGTCAATATCCTTTTATTCATGCTTGTAGTAGATCCATTTTTTTTATTATTTCTAGTTCAGAACTTTAAAATACCATTTTTTTTTTAGCATTCCAGAATAGATTCTTGGGTTCAAACATGGCCAAATCAAGTTCTGCCCTATTTCATTTACACCTTCCAATATTTCCAATGCAATTTGGATCACCTCACTTCAAGCTATGTTCACAAAGATTTCATCTCCAAAAATTATTGTTGATCTGTAATTAATTATCTGATTCCCAGGGTTGAATACTAAACCTTTTTTTTTTACTATACTTTTGGCTGTAGGATTTTTAATGTAGTTCACAATGTACATCTTGTCATGCAGGTAACATTTCCTTGCTTCTTGAGCACATTGAAAAGGGCAAGGACTTCACAGATATCCAATTTTGAAAGCATGTGGCAGATCCTGTTCTTGTTCATAATTCAATTTCATATCTCATTTGGTTATTATTTTGCCTCCTTGTTTCATTTTTAAAGGCAACTGAGCCATTCATATCTCTTGTGCACCTTTTCTATCTGGTCTATTTGGTTCAGGTAATTCACATTTATGAGATACACAATTTATATTTTTGCATTTCAAATAGTCATGTTTTTTTGCACTAATTACACTGATTTATTTGACATTTAGTAACTCTTTGAGTTCTTATTCATTTCAGGCAGTTGATTGCTGTAAGATATATTTCCCCTGATCCCAATTTAAATTCTGGTTCTTGTTTCTTTATCAAAAGTATCTCTACAACATTGCTAGGGGCTTTACTAAGACAATATTTGGAGACTGATGATGGCAATCTTTTGGTGGTTCCAACAGAATTATTAATTCGTTGTTTGAATTTAACCTATCTACGGAGGTGTGCCTTGCTATATAAGTTGCTCTATCCTTCTTCATATACCCATTTGTATGAGACCGATTATCAACAGTACGCGTTATTGATGACCACATGTTAAATAAAGACCAAATTTTAAAAGAATTGGAAGAGCTTCAATATTTAGAAAATCTGTTTCACATTCCACTTCTAGAAACAATTCTTGAAGATAAAAGTGTCCATGCTCTTGCCTTGATATGGTGTCAACACTTAACTAGGGAAACAAGATCTCGGTCATATAAACATGTTGTGCAATATCTTCCTGCTCGACCGTTTGAACTGATGCATCTGCCACATCTTTACCAAGACCTTATACAATGGTTAGTAGGGGAATCAGTCTTTACTTATGTGGTGCATGTTATTATGTAATATTGAACTATATGTGATTTGATCATTATTTGTTACCAGGTACATAAAAGAGTGTTGTCCCTCATGTAAAATTGTGCCTGATCAATCGGCATGGTACCTGCTATGCGGCAATCTTTGTTGCATCCCAAGTCATCGCTAGATAGAGAGAAAATTGTGCTTTAGCTTGCTATCTATTATTTTTAGTATATGGTGGTACCATTTTGTGTGTTTTTGTATATTGGTGTTGAATAACTATTTCCCTCCACAGGAAAAATGAATGTCTCCGACATGCAATGGCCTGTGGTGCTGGTATTGGAGTTTTCTTGCTGATAAGAGTATGCATGCAAATAAAAACCCTTACAAATTTGTTACATTAATTAATGCATCACCAAGATTTTGATGCATCACCAAGATTTTGTAGTTACTGAAATAATTTTATTTCGTACTGATTAGTATAGCTTTGTATTTGCCCAAAGAACTAATATCTTGCTTCAAAGGTCTACCCGTCAGGCACCCTGGCCTTCCCCATACTTGGCTACATTTGGAGAGCAGGTAAAAAAATAATTAAGCATTGTATATTATGAACAAATATTTAGGTCCGAACTCCTTTTCTAGTAGTATTTTGGAGACCGTTGGACATCAGTTGGTATTGGAGGAGAGGAGGTGGTGGTGCTATTTTTTATAGGGCTGATTTTGAATGGGGCCATAGAAGTTCATTCGGCCTATTCATTTCCATGTGATCCCAGCAGTGGACAGAACACTTACCCCTTCTGCAACACCTCGCTGCCTATTGGGAACAAATCCAAGGATCTCGTGGGGCATCTTACGTTGCAGGAGAAAGTTCAGCAGCTGGTGAACACGACGAGTAATGTTTCCAAGCTTGGAATTCCCAAGTATGAATGATGGTCCGAGGCCTTGCACAAAATCTCCAATGTAGGTCTCGGGACTCGATTTGCTGGCAGCATTCCTAGGGCTACCAGTTTCCCCCAAGTCATTCTCACTGTCGCTTCATTCAATACTTCTCTCTCAGAAGGGATTGGTCGGGTTCGTATTCAAACATTTCAATCTATTTTATAAATTTAAATGTCAAAATGTGGCATATCTTGGGCTTCTGTTGATTGAAGTTTTCTATTTTGGGTAAAAGGCTTCGAGGCTTCTATTGGCTTTCATGACCGAGGTGGTCTGTGTCCAATTCTTAGGTTATGTCCATTAAATTTGGACGTCTGCAAGCTTGCAACAATATTATATATACCCTCCCATCCCAAGGTGCATAAATCCAATAAACATCGTTGAAACTTTAAATTTAATAAACTCAATCAGATACAGTGCCAGGTTTGGGAATATGATCCTATTATAGATACACCTAAATGAAGTGTTTATTACTGCATTTAATGATTTTAAGTAGAATGGTTTTGATGTCTTACATCTGTCCGCCACAGAGGTTCGATTCAGGAAAGGCTATTGGTTATAAGAACGACCTATGCCTGGAAATTTATAGTTCATTGAAATCAACATATAGGGTATCAATGTCTTTTCCGCATTGGTCTTCGGCCTTCAAATAGCATGCAGAGTCATTTACATAATTTTTTTTCTATTTATTTTGCAAATCCAACTTCTGATAGTTTTACAGTCATCGTTGTATCTGAATGTGTGAACTTCGAGGATGAATGAATTTTTATATCAAGTCTCTGTTCCACTAGAATCAAGTTCATTGTAGCAGCTTTTTTTCTTTCATTTTTTTTTGTCAAGTCTTCCTAAAGACGTCACAATCTTAAAAGATTGAAATAAGTTATTTAAAGATATTTGGTTATGCTTTTCATTTAAATTATATTTTCAATGATTCGATTGAGATTCATTGCAATCCCTCTGAACATCTAATTAAACTGAGATGAAAGGAGGTTTGTTATTCCAAAAATGGTGGTGGCCAAGGTGGAGGATGCACCGATGAAGGCAATATGCAAAATGTGTCGTCTCTAATCAATTTTTTTGAAATGTATCCTTCTTGCCAACCATGCATTGTTTTTTCGTGAGAACCTAATTTTTTCATTTTTTTATCAATGATACCAGCCTGTAATTTTTTAATCTGGTCTAATTCTAGAGAATTGCTGCCACTGAGAAGATTTTTACTTGGTCTAAATTGTTCCAAATTTGGAGGATTGCCAAGTTCTGCTGGTATTTCGTTTTCAAAGATATTATTTGTCAAATCCATTTTAACCTGTGCATTATTGCTGAAAAAAACCTCTACATTGTTGGTAATGTTTTCTTCAGGAAAGCTATCCTCGTCTTCCTCATACACTTCTAAAATTTATTTTACATTTTTTTCTTTCTCGGGAAGAGAAATGGGTACCACCTGAGATTCGTCGGCTATGGGTTCTTCCTCCACCTGGGATTCCATGGCTATGGGTTCTTCCTCCTCTACCTGAGATTCCATGGCTATGGGTTCTTCCTCCTCTACCTGAGATTCCATGGCTAGGGTCTCCTCTTGCATTTCCATTAAATATTGTATAATACGATCAGAACGTTCCATTTGTTTTTTTTGTTTTTGTTCAATCATTCTTCTAATTTTTGCAATGTCATTTTTCATTTCCTTGACCAATATGGTTGGATCCATAAGGCTCTAATACCAGATGGTAGGAACCTAAAGTTCCTAGCACAAATATTGATAAATAAATAATAAATAGACCTAAAACTAAAAGAATCACCTTTTGTATTGTCGGGAAGTCCCTTCAATAAATTGTATTATATTTCATATTCATGGATGTCTTTCAAATGATACATTTGCACCATTCTTTATACTAACCCTAATCTTCACGTCATTTCAAGGTGTCTTTTCATAATAATTAATGTATTTAATTATTATGACTATATGACTATCTAATCCTAATAATATAATAATTAAAATAATAATTAATTATTATATTATATACTAACCTAGTATATTAATTTATTATATTGTTATTATTAATAAGGAAGGTTAGGATATAGATCCTAACACACAACTTCGTGATTCACCTCTTTTGGTTTTTACATAGTTAGTTTTCAATTTAGTTTGCTAAAAATAATTACCCTTTATATTTTTGTGCTGAAAACACACAAATTTTGGATCAGTACTTTTTAATTTAAATTTGTTGAAATCAAGCATTTTTCAATTTCGGTTGGTAAAATCAAGCACATTACATGCAATAGTTTAAGTGTTATTTCCTGCAAGCAAGCATTTTCAAGTTTTTGTGCTGAAAACAAGCACATTCTAACTATTTAGAAATCTAACATTTATGCCTCCAAAACTTTAGGTACAGTCCCAAAATTTGAAATTTTTACTACCCAAGCCTTAGACAGCTCCAAAAAGGCCAAAAAATCCCTTTTGCAAGAAAACGTACGAACCCATACATTTTTTGTAAAACTTACGAACACATGCATTTTTAATTTCAATACATGAAATAGGATCTATAAGATCTTAGAAAGCACCCAGAGGCTAGAAATCATAGGTAGGCATACAAAAACCTTGAATTTCACTAGTTTCTATCTTGTTTCTACCTATCTTCCAAATCGAACAATATTTTAAATTTGCTTTCAAAAAGGCACCTAGACCATTAGGTCAATTTTCAAAATGCACAATTTGATTACAAAATATCTTCTTTTCACTTGCTTTCTTCACAAAAGGCACCTAGATTGTCAGGTCAAGTTGCAAAGTAGCTAAAATTTTCTTTCAAAATGCACAAAAATTGCTTGATCATTTTCAAAATAGTATAGATTTATTTTCAAAATGGTAATTTATTTCAAATATCACATTTGAAAAATATTGTCTTCATATATTTTTGCTATAGCATAGTTTTATTTCCACATTTCAATTTCTAAAAATAAGAAAACACCAAAAACAAACACACACTCACAAAAGTTAAAATATTGGTTTACATTGGATTTCATCACCAACCACCAATAGAGATCAACGACATTGGCTTCCACTAGCAAGCATTGAATCACCCCCAAAACACCATAGTAGCCCCAACAAATATAAAAACAAAATAATCAGGCAAGGGATTCAATATCAACTAACATCACAAACAAAAAATACAAACAATTTGAACCACAACCAATTCTTCCCCTATCAATTCTTCTCCAAATTTTCCAAAACCACAACCATTGGATTGGGCTCAAAAAGAGTTTTCCATTGGTATAAGTTTTACCTAATTTTGATATTGTTTGGTCTCCTAAACTATAAATAAACCACAAGGGATCACATAGTTTAAATCATACGGACAGGTACATTTTCTCATAAAATGTATGGATAGGTACGTTTTTCCAAAAATACTTCAAAAAAATAGAACCAAGCTTGAGACTATTCAAAAAGTTGAAATCTTTAGGTTTTCCCCTCATATAATCCACCTGTAACCCATTATTCCTCATCATGGTTCTTACATGAGACCAAGCGCTCTAGCAAGAGTGAATTACCATGGATAATGAAGAGAACCCCCTACTTGAACACCAAGGAGTAGCATCCCTCCCACCATTGTAACATCTTCCTACATATCATGTAGACCAACAATAGAATATTGCCCCTTTAAGGCCTACCCTTCATCATTCACAACCAGGTTCACCTCAAGACTCATGGGTCCCTCTCTGCATTCTTGATCAACATGCATCTTGTTAGCATTTTTGCCACATTGCAATTTTGTAAATTTTTTCTTGAAATATCGAAATGGCTATTTTGTTCCCCGAAACAGCTTTGGGTAAAATTCAAGTGAAATGCTTTTTCATCCTTCGAAATCGCCATTTCATTCCTCGAAAATACCTTTTAACTCCCAAGTGCAACGAAAACACTTCTTAGGCATTTTGTTGCGAAAAAGTTCATTTCGGGCATAACTTGAGTGAAAATCCATTTTATAGATATATCTGGGATCACTGCTGAAAAACTACGAAATTTAAGCATTGCTCCTTTGACTTCGGTGTAATCTTGCCCATTTTCAAAGCACCGTCCACTTTGGTGGGTATGCATTTCCAATGCACCACCTATCAACCTTGTTAGTTTTCAAAGCATATTTAATGCACGATGTACTTTCCTAACAAAAGTGAATTTCCAAGGCGTAAGGCAAAGCGAATTCAACAACCAAATACCCGATTTTCAGATGATTTTGCTGCGGCCCGGTGCACCAATGCCCAATATTGCTTCAAGCATTTACTCCTGTTGACTTCTTTGTGTGATTCTCCCATCAAAGCCATTTTATCTAAAGATGTCACTGATGCCAAGGAGAAAAATATGGATGCTGGTTTTTTATCTACCAAAATTTTGTTTGTATATGCATTAAATGAAAGAAGCGTAATCCTCTATAAATACTAAGCATTTTGATGTAATCAGGGAGGTTGGACATTTTGCGAGAAAAATTCTTAAGTTATCTACATAAATAAAAGGATATTTGGCTTCTAAAATTTGCAAGCATTTTCATGTGTGATTTTCTTCCATTTTTAAGCATTTTTGTTTATGCTCATGTTCCTACTGTTAAGTTTAAAATTTTGTTTCTGAATTTAAAACATTGTTGGTGAGTGAGTGAGTTTTGGAATGTGATTTGGGGGGTTGTATCTGCAATTTTGTG
The DNA here is from genome assembly GCA_028583015.1 of Wollemia nobilis. Lineage (NCBI taxonomy): Eukaryota > Viridiplantae > Streptophyta > Pinopsida > Araucariales > Araucariaceae > Wollemia > Wollemia nobilis. The sequence continues at coordinate 4,438,688 of JAQPPZ010000040.1, forward strand.
AGTGAAATTATGCTGCTTTCCTTCTGTTACATGTTGGTATACAACTTGATAGAATTCTTGCTGCTAGTCCTTCCCAAATCCTGCACTTTGACCTGTGGCCATATTTCCCATTTCTTTTTGTCATTTTCAATTTCTTTCCTGCAACTCTAGTCTTAAACAAAATTAGATTAGTAAGGGAGTCAGTCCTCTCTGGAGATTGGCCCAAAGAAATTTTCTCTTTCCCTTGGCCTTTCAATGTTGGTTGGGTCTAGGGTGCACAAGTGATAATACTTTGTACTTAGGCAGATTCATGACCAACAATTTTTGGCATGCCCGGTGGGACTCACAGTCTCTGTATTCTAAGGAAGCTTGATTTTGGTGAATCTTTGGCTTAACTTCATCTGGAAAAATCACCTGGAAACTTTGTTAAGCTAAAGATTTATATCTCTTGATCTTGAACACCTTTTGTGCTAAAAGAAGACACCCCGAAGGAATCAAGGTTTGGTGAGCAGCCTTGAACTCACAAGTATAGAAAATAATGTTCACCTGGCGACTTTGAATTAGCGACAAGGACCGTGATATTTGAATACCACTGCTATAATGGCACAGGTATGCTATCCCAACTGGGATGATCCTAGCCCTATGAATCTCCAAAGTTAGAATGATATTCCTAAAAATGCCCTGAAGACCCTAACAAAATACAATGGCACTGAGGGAACAACTCGAGAGCACCTCGAAGATGTTGCTACTTTAGCAACCCTCCATGGCATAGCCCACAAAGATATCATGATCATACTTATAGTCTTGTCTCTAGAAGGAAGGGTGTTGTAGTGGTACAAAATGCTTGGGCGTAAGAGCATATGCTCATGGGTAGACCTGGCAGGAGCACTAGTTGACACATTTGATGGCTCTCAAGACCCCTTTCAACTCTTGATGCACCTCTCTACCATCACAAGAGCACCTCTAGAGAGCATCAAAAACTTCAATGTTTGATTTTGAAGGAGTTGGAGGAGAATTCTAGAGAAGATCCAGCCGACACCTGCCTAGGCCCACCTCTACTATATTCGGGCGTTACACCCGGATATAAGCCTCCTCCTATTGCAATATGAAGAACAAACATTCCCTCAAATATTTCAAGAAGCGGTACATGCAGAGCAACTCCTGCTCCAATCAAGAAAAATATCATGGAGAGAAACTGCGTTTCCATCACTCTCTTTGGCAGTTGCTGCTCCTATATGTCTTGTGCAGTATTCATAATGGTAGATACCTCAAGCTGTGCAAAGACCTGAAATGTAGCTGTGTGGAGCACAAGAGGTGAATCTCATCCAGGGCCAATGAAGGAAGTATGCAAGCACCGCACTAGCAATGAATAATATGGTTGCTTTCAATTTCTATCAAGAGCTGGACTAAGAAGTAGAACAAGCTTAAGAAGCTGATTTTGAGAGCGAAGAAGGCACAATTTTGCACCCTTTTTATGTCCCAATAAGCATGTCCCATCAGGATACTGGTCCTGAGGAGATCCTTATAGAAGGGCTATCACCAAAAAAATCTTGTTGTTACACCAAAGGGTTAGAAGAGCACTTACTAAATACCCCACAACCAGTGTACTCTCAAACATGACAACATTGGTTCCAACCATCACCGTAATAAGTACTCGAAGAAATATCCTATATGATAAATATTTTTTCCGCAATATTAATTAATTATATGAGTACTGGCATGCATGATAACCTACCACATTGTAGCTGGTTTGCAACCTGGAAAAATTTGGAAAGAGGGCAGCAAAACCTCAAATATTGCTTAAAGTACAATTAGATCTGGTTCGGACACTACAGATTCATCGGATAAGCATTCAAAGCCAGTTTTGTGGTGGCGGCATGCCAATCATATCATAAATTTTTGTGTAAATATTGTAAATAGATCAGATGGTAAATAAAGTGCTTAGGGCACTAAATGATGTGATTTTGCAAAAAAAAAAATTGAGGTGAAAAAGTGGTCAAAACTCGAGACTTCCCAGGGGGTCACCCATCCGAGTACTACTCCATGGAGAATATGTTTAACTAGGGAGTTCTTTAAGAAGTGGAAAACCAAAAATTTAGCTTAGGTGATGGGTTCTTGGGGTCCAAGGTTCTAGAGGTGTTAAAAAAAAAAAAAACGGCCTTGCATTTTGCCCTTACCTTGACAACCCCATTTTTTGGGTTTTTAGCTTGTTTTTTTTTACCCTTTCCCCTTCTAAGAAAAAAAAAAAAATTTCCAGCAGAGAAAAAATAAAAATAAAAAATAAAAAGGCTGCATTTGAATTTAAACAAGGGCGGGAAAATTTTGAAATTTGAAATTACATTTTCCCTCCACACCTTTCCCACCCAACTTGTTTTCCAACCTCCCGAAATACCTTTTTTTGGCCCCGAAAATTTTGTTTGCAAAAGCCTCTTTCGCAAGCAAAAAAAAAAAAACTTTACCGTTCATGTTGTTTTTGCCCCGAATAAACCTTTTTGTTTCCTGAAATAGCTGTTTTGGGTCCCGAAAAGCCCTTTTTGCCCAACTCGCTTTTTTTTTTAAATAAAATTTTTGGGCCTTCTCGAAATTCCTCCCACTCTTCCTCGAAAAAAGCCTCTCGCTCCCAGAAAATGCATGTTTCACCACTCGAAAAAGCCATTTCAGCTCACTTTCCTTACCCAAAAAAAAAACCCAGCTCTTGCATTCCAAAATAGCTTTTCTTTTCCTTGAAACAGCCTTGTCGCTTCTCGAGTTGGTTGTTTCGACTCTCAAAAAAAGCCATTTTAAAATAAAAAAACTAAAAAAATAAACAACAAACAATTACCCCTTCCTCCATCCTCCCGCAAATAGTTATTTTGTTCCTCGAAATGGTTGTTTCGCTTCCCGAAAAGCCCTTTCCTCATCCCAAAAATTTATTTTCATTCGCTTTTCCTCCTTGCCCCCTCATTTTTGGATTTACTTTGCATTTAAAAAAAAACAATTAACAACCATTCCCAACCTCGTCAAGGTGAGCGTAACTATGGCCCCATCCATTTATGTTCCTTACATTAAGCCAAAATCTCAACAACCTCTATTTCCTTTGTTTTTCCATTTTGTTTTTTATTATAGGAATTATTGGTTTCAGAGTTCAAAGTCTCGCCAGAGCACCTTGAAGCAGAGAACATCATCCGAGCTCGATGAAGTTCCTCGTGTTGGGTGACAAATACAAATAGGTGACCAGACAATATTAGGCAGTACAGGAAGAAACAGGTGCAAGCAATTGATAATTTGATGCAGTTGGCAATTATGACTCTGTTACCTAATGGATAAAGGCCTAGGATAGATTTCATTCAGGCGAGCTAACCCCGCAAGCCACTAGAAATGTTGGCATTTTTACCACATTGAAATTTTGTAAAGTTTTGATTGAAATATCAAAATGGCTATTTCGTTCCCCAAAATGGCTCCGGGTAAAATTCAAGTGAAATGCTTTTTTGTTCCTCGAAATCGCCATTTCATTCCCTGAAAATGCCTTTTCACTCCCAAGTGCAACGAAAACACTTCTTGGGCATTTTGTTGCCAAAAAGCTCAATTCGGGCATAACTTGAGTGAAAATCTATTTTAGAAATATATCCAAGATCATTGCTGAAAAACTACAAAATTTAAGCATTGCTCCTTTGACTCCGGTGTAATCTTACCCATTTTCAAAGCACCGTCCACTTTGGTGGGTATGCATTTCCAATGCACCGCCTATCAACCTTATCAATTTTCAAAGCAGATTTAATGCATGGTGTACTTTCCTTACAAAAGTGAATTTCCAAGGTGTAAGGCGAAGCGAATTCAACGACCAAATGCCCAATTTTTAGATGATTTTGCTGCAACCTGGTGCATTGACACCCAAGATTACTTCAAGAATTTACTCATGTTGACTTCTTTGTATGATTCGCCCATCAAAGTCATTTTAACTAAAGATGTCACTGATGCCGAGGAGAAAAATATGGACACTGGTTTTTGATCTACCAACATTTTGTTTGTATATGCATTAAATGAAAGAGGCATAATCCTCTATAAATACTAAGCATTTTGATGTAATCAGGGAGGTTGGACATTTTGCAAGAAAACTTCTTAAGTTCTCTACATCAATAGAAGAGACTTGGCTTCTAAAATTTGCAAGCATTTTCATGTGTGTGATTTCCTTCCATTTTTAAGCATTTTTGTTTATGCTCATGTTCCTATTGTTAAGTTTAAAATTTTGTTTTTGAATTTAAAACATTGTTGGTGAGTGAGTGAGTTCTGGAATGTGATTTGGGGGGTTGTATCTACAAGTTTGTGAGTGAAATTTTGCCGCTTTCCTTCTATTACATGCTGGTATAAAAATTGATAGAATTCTTATTACTAGTCCACCCCAAATCTTGCACTTCAGCTTGTGGTCATATTTTCCATTTCTTTCTATCATTTCCAATTTATTTCTTGCAACTCTAGTCTTAAACCAAATTAGATTAGTAAGGGAGCCAACCCTCTCTAGAGATTGGTCTGAAGGAATTTTATCTTTCCCTTGACCTTTCAAGTGATGATACTTTGTACTTAGGCAGATTCATGATCAACACATCTCTACCTACACAACTCCAAATAGAATCTCCTATCGTCTCATAAATTAAGGTGCTAGTATCGACCACCTTCATGCCACCCTAGTCTCATGTCATTCCCATTTCTACAGGGCAAGCATCTACCTCACAAAGTCTACTTTCCCAACCACCTTCATCATTGTCAGGCAAATGACCTATACAACAAGGGTACACTCAGGTGCCTTCACAAAAACAAGCACACAATCAGGTGCCAACTCAACAAGGGTACACTTAGGTGCCCCAACAATAACAAGGGTACACTTAGGTTCCCCAACAACAACAAGTGCATATTTAAGTGCTAAGTCAAAAAAGGTACACTTGGGTACCCCAACAAGTCCACAATCAGGTGAAAACACAACAAGGACATACTCAGGTGCCCCAAAAACAACTAGCCCATATTTAGGTGCCAAACCAAAAAGGGTACAACCAAGTGTCACCCCAAGAAGGGTACATATAAGCACCACAACAATAATTTTACACTCAAGTGCCTTACCAAGAAGCACATGCCCAAGTGGCATATCAAGCGCATAACCAGGTACCCCTTCAATCATACACTCCTATGGCTAACCAGATGCAACAATAGATAACTCATGATAGACTAACTCACATTGCATCCCAAGCACATCCATTTCAATCCATACACCCTACCCAAATCAATGGGTTCCACAACAACAATACCAACATTCTCCTTCACCTTACTCGTATCTCCGTCCCCACCCATATCAATTGACCCCTTCCACTTTAGTCATCTATGTCAACCCTATATTGAAAACCCCAATTCATCCCTCAGTTAACATACAAAATATTTTGGAGTACGCCAACCATATTGAGATTTAGATGAACAACTATAGGTTTCAAGCATCTACCCATAACCTAACTATGATGGTCTCCATAGTAAATCCACCTACCCAACCTCACACAAAACCTCAATATCCTCATCATCTACTTCATACTGAAATGTTATTGTCTAAATCATTGGATAATATCTTTTAGAAGTTTCATAATTCAGGGGAAATCATCTTGCCTAACACTAGGCCAGATGATCCTAATCATCCTAAACCAAAAGGATACAATGAGCATCAATCCTGTGTTTACCATTGACAACCATGGCATGATATTAATGATTGTCGCACCTTCAATCGACTAGTCCACAATATGATTGATTATGAGAAAATAAAATTGGACACTCCCATATCATCTTCCAATCCAAACCTATACATATCTAATGATTAATTACCCCAAAAAGGTATGCCACAATCACAAGCCACAACCTTAGCATCATAACCCATGCCCTGAAAAGTTCATCATGTCCATGGCCACAATTATTACCAAGATATTTGTCATACCAATTTGACACCTCGCAATCTATGACCTTTGAGAAAGTGTCTCTCAACAACATAGCATTTCTCTAGCTTCACTTCAATCATCGACCATTATTTCCTTTATTTTGCTCTTAAATACTTCTTCCTCGCTTTTCCAAATTTTCCCTTCTCTCTCTCTCTCTATCTCTCTCTTTCATAAGTTCTATCTCATTGTTGTATGGTCATGCATGAGCGACTACATACCTATGATTGGTTATTTTCCTCTTCTTTCTCTTTTTCTCTATCTCATTTTTTTTATCATCATGTTCATATCCAATTTGAATAAATCACATGACTAGGGGAGTCCCATCCTTTATCAAAACCATTTTGACATCTAGGGGAGTTACCATTCTTTGTGACCAATTTTACATCCATAAGTGTTAAGCCTTCCTTATCATCTACTCATGATGCCATCAAAAATTACAATCAATAAATAAATCACTAGGTTCAAAAGGTTGCATCCTTTTGTTAAAGGTTGTGCCCTTTGCCTCACTTTCAATCAAAAATCAACTTCCAGGTTCAAAATGTTGCATCCTTTTGTCAAAGGTTGTGCCCTTTACCCTCGGATTTCACATCTCAAAATCAACTACTAGGTTTAAAATATTGTGCCCTTTACCTCACTTTCATAAACCAATCAAATCCCAATTTTAGTTCAAAGGCCCCAAAGGCATAAAACCCCTTTGGTTAAAACCTAATTCCAATTCAAAAGCTCCAAGGCACCAAATCCCTTGGATAGAATTTACCTCTCATATCACTAGCATAAAGGTTGCTCCCTATAAGAAGTGAGGGGTCACTCCCATCAATAGGTAAATTTACCTTTCATATCCTTAGCATAGAGGTTCCTCCCTAGAAGAAGTGAGGGGTCACTCCCAACGATTAGCAAATTTACCTTTCATATCCTTAGCATATAGGTCGTTCCTAACCTATCCAAAAAGCATGCACCTATCTGATAGATCAATTGGAATCAACATAAAAGCATGAAAATATAAACAAGATTATGTATGACAATAAAATGAATGCTTCTTTTATTAATATTGCAATGAATCCTGATTACAATCATGCCCCTCTTAGGGTCACCCAAATGTTGATACAATTAATACAATGCCAAATCCCCCAACGGGGTAGGCGCAATACTATTGCTCTCCAAATAGTCACAAAATGCTCTAGGGTGGAGTTGACCCTCTTCTTCCCTTTGAGGAAGGAATTTGGTGATTGAAGCTCCTTTGAACTTGTTCCGCCTGTGGCCAAGAAACAACACAAGAAAGTTATACAAATAGGCAACCTCTCGTGATGAGGCTCTTTGAAGGATTAAAACATGAAAATGCCATGAATAACATGAAATCAAGAAAGCTTGTAAAATATATTTAAACTATGCTAAATTGATAAAGATTCATATACATGCATAAAGGAATAATGCAACTAATTATTGAATGGACTAATTAGATGAAATAAAGCATGGAGACATAAAAAAAAACCATTATTGCATATACTATACTAATGTAACAAAATTGCTATAAAACCTAAGCCTATTGGTCATAAATATCTAGTATCCTAATTGAACCATGCAAATGTCTACTTAAACCTAATTAAGTGATCTATAAAAGAAATAGTAAGGAGATCTTACACCTGTTGCAAACCGCAACTTTGATGAGCGGTCTGCACTGTAAACCGTGGCTGAAATCCGTGGTGAGCAACCAAGGTTTTCCCTCCAATTTCAAGGATAGTGGGCTTGATCCTCCTTGTCAAATTGATGATCAAGGGCCGCCTTAGTGTCCTATGATAGGTTTGGTGATTGAATTTTTGAATATGGCCTTCGTTTTCTTGAATTAGCATTTATTGGCTCTCCCAGGCTCCTGGGACCTCCATGGCAAATTGATCTTTTGATGGATAGCAAAGTGGCCTTCTCACATACTTGAACTCAGTATGCAATTCGACAGGGCTTCGCTGCTTGCTTGAGCAATTGACTCTCTATATTCATCCCACATTTGGAAGGGGTATTTATAGCTTGTCCCTAAGGCTAGGGGTGGCTTCATGGAGAAGCCAAGATAAAGAAGAGGTAGTTAGGATAGTTGGTATGGAAGCCTCTAGAGTATTCCATCCTTTAACCACCTTCTTCTAGACCAAATGGCCATTCAAACTAATTTGGCTCGGATGAAGGCCAACTGAACTTCAGTAAAGACCGTAGGTTACAACTGCGATTCAGATTGTATATCATAGGTCTTAGTTGTGGTTCAGACTGTGGATCATAGGTCTCAACTGTGGTTCAACTTAATTAGGCTAGGGAGCCTAAATTGAGTGGTTGGAACCATTGATCTATCTTGGATTCTATCCAAGATCTTCCATATGGTCTTGTAGCATGTCCATATGAGTAGTCGCCATCAACATGACGTGTTTTAGGTGTCTACAAATGCCCCTTTTGAGATGTTTTGTGATATTGAACAATACTGAGCAAAAATAGACCTCCTAAAATGATGTCAAAGGTTTTATGATGATAATTAGTCAATTAAATATTAGATGCCCTAGGTCCAGCAAAAGGACATGCATCCTGGAATCATTGCTTCCAACTCTTTGGAGGCTTAAATTTGAAAGAGTTTGCACTCATCATCAGACATTCGAGTAGCTTTGGTGCTACAATAGGAGTTAGGCCTATATAACCGAAAGGATGAAAGTTACAAACTAATTATCATATTTGCTATTTACCCCAAGCAAAGGGGTAAGCTTATGATAGCTATTGACAATGATTTGTAAGGATGAACACAATTTTGACAAGATCAAGGGATCTATGATTTTAGAGATCTTCTAATGATTTTGATTATGATTATAAAATTATGACTACCCCCTCAAGTGACGAGTCGATGAGGGCAATGACAATGTATGAAGCGATAAGGTCTCTTGACCATAATGAATGATCTAAAAAAAATTAGAACTAAGCATTTAATTACTTGGCGAAGCCTAGTTCAGCTTATGATTCCCACTGTTAATAGTAATTGCACATTCCTCTCCCATAGAGCATTCAGGCTACAATAGCCATCTTAGGGAATCAAAATTATACAACTCCAATTAGTTTTGTGTTGAATCACTCTTGTCGATGATTTGCTGAAAGATGTCATAGGAGACATGTCATGAAATGCCTCGTTCCTGTGGAGTAGTCCAACCTCGAAGACCTTCTTCGGGATTGAAAAGAAACATGTCAAGTCAACGATGATAATTTTTCCCCAAATTTCCTTATGGTTATTTAATCATATTTTCGGATTGCATGGAGTACAAGTCGATGCAACAACCAAGTGTATAGGGTAAATAACTGAATACAAGGTTCATTTGGATTTTGATTTTAATTTTTTTTTTTTTGTTAATTTTGAATTTTTGAATTGATCATGGTGCTTGAACATCACCAAATTTGCAACATTGATTTTTCTTATTAACATTTGATCTGTTAGGAGTCATTAATTTATCATTTTAGACCTTCCCACGATGGGATTTGAGTGCATTTAATGCTAATTGCAAACCACAGGTACAGTCTACGATTGAAACTTTCAAAATTTGGGAACCACAGGTCAGACCCACGAGTGGAAAACCTTAATTTTGGGACCGCGGGTAACATATGCAGTCCATCGAAATTAAGAGAAACTATAAATATTTTTCTCATTTAAAATTTTTATTATTGTATTGAAAGTAATTGCATTTGTGAGAGCTCTAAAAGGTAGAAAATATCCTTTGATACGGAACGCTGTTGAAATTCGACCTCACATCACACTCATACCCCGATGGCAAACTCTAGATAATCTTCCACTAGTAGAGGCCGCGGTGTGGACAAGGTAACTCGAAACCGAGTCCTCGCAATCATTACCAACTAAAATAAATTGCATTAATTAATGGGTTAATGAACATCACTAAATTTTTGGCAATGAACCACACCCTATATTAGGTTAGTGTAGGTTTAATTTTCTGGCTTAGTTAGGCTAGGAAGTGGCCCAAAATGGGTCTCATTCCTAGACCACATCTGGCAGCTACGGCCCCCAATTATCCTTCCTGAATTTTGGATATTCTTGATGTACTTTTGAGACACACACACACACATACATATATATATGATTTGATCATTTATGGCTCATTATGTGTACTTGTATATGTTTAATATTTTCTATTTATGTTATGCACATGGGTGCAATGCTTATGTTAATTTGATGCTATATGATGTGATGTATGGATGACATGCACTAGATAGCTATTTTATTTTATGTTGATGATGATATGCAGTGATCTAGATGCTTAGATGTGTGATATATGATGGATGCATATGGATGCGATATTTACTTAAATGCATATTTTATTTTGCTTTATTGCATGCATTTAATTTTATAACACTGTCATGATATGTAATGCATTATTTACATGATGGTAATCTAATGTAAATGAACCTGTATGCTTTAATCCCTTAGCACATAAGGAATTAATGCGATATGTGTTTAACAATCTAATGGACGACACCACAAAATGTATAAAAATCATGAATGTAATTGAAAATCCTTATTACAAGAATTTAATCAATTGATCACCTATATATGAAATGCAATGATATGAGGCGATATGATACGAATGATATAATAAGTCAGTCGATATTCCTTTTTGCAATTTTGAGAATATATGCACAATATAGTCAATGGTCGTCTAGATATTATTTCTAATATCCATTCGGTATCTATCCAATATCTTTATTGTGCTTTATATAATGATGTATCATAGATTCAATACTTTGCAGTTTGATGATTTTATTATATATGGTTTGTGTTGCTATGAGAGAAAATTTTGAGGTTTTCCATGAGACTCAAACACCCTAGTAGACTTCTCAAACATCCTATACTAACTGTACAAGGCTTTTGTTGGACAAGGCTTTCGTCATGATAGACCCAACTGTTCATTACCCCTATATGTGCATGTGAGTATATTAAGATAGACCATAGGCATACCCCAGATGTCAGTCAAGACTCTTCCAACCCATATGTGAGATCGGGTTCCTCCTATGTTCGTATAATCCTTGTTTTAGACTTACTTGGACTATAATTCTAGACAACCCCAGACACCCAGAGCTAGCTTATCTCACAAATTGATCAGGACTACCCCTCCAAAAATAGGTGGGACTCTTTCAACCCATTGCTGTGTTTGGGGATCACCCAATAAAACTACTACTTCGAAAGTAGGCGGTACCCTTTTAACCCATTGCTGCACTCGGGGTTCATTATGGATTTGAATGGTGAACAATCCAGGGATTCAAGTTCTCACCACATTTTCATTTTTGCTCATATGTAGTGATAAAAATAACTATTTTTCATGTTTTACTCTGAGTGATAAAAATCATTGTTTATTCTCATTTTTCTTGAGCAAGGGATTTGTATAGTACTTTTAATTCACTATATAATTTTAGGTTTGAACTTTGAACTTTGGGTTTGAAATAAACTGTGTATCTATGTACGAGTAGGGGAAATTCTTGTCCTTTTGCCAAGGTTCACCACTCTAGACCAAACTATTTGTAAGACAAGAAGGTAATAAAACCCATCTCTCTAAATACCCAGGACCACTTTCATAGCTTTCATCCTCCCTTTTCTTACCAGGATTTTAAATGTTTCCATTAGTGACGGAATCCTGATATACCAAGCACTATCACAACTAATGACCTCATCTAAAAAAGCAAAGCAAGATTTCTATGATGTATAAGAAACCCACTAGGTATGGCTGAGTGACTGGAAAACTTTGGTATACACACATATCTCCTAGTAACATGTGTTGTATATGAATGCAACAGATTATGATAAATGCAAAGGTGCATGATTAAAGTACAAACATGGCATCGTTTGTAAGAATGACAAACACAATCCCTCCTACTATGGAATGCAACGAATAATGAATACCTATATGCAATGCAATAATGAAATGAATGCATGTGTAAATGAACATGCATAATGCAAATGCACATGTTTTTGGATTTTTATGCTTTACCGATTTTTTTTAGATATTATTGATTTTATAATTTTTATTGTTTTTGAGCCTTTATATCTGACCAAACGATGAGTACATGCCTTTGGAGCCTTTAAATTGACCAAGCAATTTTTAAGAAAAATCCTTGGAGCTTTTTAGGATGATCGAGCAATTTTAAGAAAACCCTCGGAGCTTTTTGGGGTTGACCAAAGGTATCATGAGCACCTTTGGGACTTTTTGGGATGACCAAATGATCTTTAGGAATCATTGGAGCTTTTAGGTTGATTGAGTAGTTGTTTAGAAACTCTTGGTGCCTTTTGATTGACCAAACTACTCATAGACGAGCTTGGAGCCTTTTAGGATGACCGAGCGATTTTGAACACACCCTTGAAGCCTTTTATAGACATGACCAAATGGTTTTAGCAACCCTTGGAGCCTTTTGGGATGACCAAACGATTATAAGAAAACCCTCAACGCCTTTGACTGACATGACAAGTGATTTTAGCAACCCTCGAAGCCTTTTGGGATGATCGAGCGGTTGTAAGAAAAACCTCAGAGCATTTTACTATGCTCTCAAGCATAAAATACCTTAATATGGATGATTTTGAGAGGTTCAGGCTCTTCAACACCCCCTAGCAACGTTAGGCGATAGGTACCCAGACCAATATTTTCAGGTCCTAGCCAATTAGCCACGAATTTATCTCTCATATGTGGCTATAAATTAGAGTTCTGTTGATTCTATTTCAATACAAGATCCCCAACTTCAAAGTCTCTCTGGTGGAATTTGATATTATAAGCTTGAAAACAAATTTTAATGGTTAAAATTTGGCTAACATGAGATGAGACGTTTTTCGCAGGACTGCCCAAACTGCCGAACTCATTTTGGCCATATCTCACTCATCCGGACTCGGATTGAGCTAAAATTTTGAGGGTAGATGCCTGAAAAACCCTAGAACATCTCCACCAATTTTCATATCATTTGGAGCAACACAGATCCTAGCGCATCCCTATGTGTGAATGACATATTTGGCAAGCGGCTATGCGAGGGTTTCATCTGGGTTGAGTGCAAGCAGCTCCAGAGGTTGGTTTTTAGGGCCTTCGGGCCCTAGCGGCCAATATTTTTGTGGTTTATGCTCAATATTTTAGCAAGAAATGTTGTAGGGGATACAAGATGGGTTAGAAATTTGTCTTTCAACAGATCATACTATGAACTTGAGTGACAACGACTTCCAATTTGTTGCACAAAAGAAAAGTGAAAACCATACCTTTCCACGACGTCTAGGGCAAGGATTAAAGAGATCACGAAACAAGTTTCAAGTAGTTGATCAAAAAATGGCTCATATCTCAAGTGAATCTGGTGCTAAGGTGCACCCACAAAATAATTCTACTCTGAAAACCCCTATCAAGGGTAAGAATTTCGAAGACTCGGTCCCAAAAATGAATTTTAGGGATGCCCTTCATGGTGGACAGCCTCAGCCCAATGCTAATATCAATATTAGGGCTTCCCATAAACCTCTAAGAATGCCTAAGATTGATCCTAGGAAAATGGAGTCAGGATGTCTTAAAGAAGTTGATGGAACTCCTATTGTTAAGCTTGATATGGGTAACATTCAGACTGGCATTGAAGATTTGGAAAAAAGAGGACTAATTTGTTGGTTCGTGGGTTTTTGTCCGAGTCTATCTCGCTTTCAAAGTCTGGGCTGCAAAAAGCTGGAAAACTAAAGGTGAGTTACAAATCTCTATTTATCCAAATGGTTATTTTCTTGTTTTATTTGCTAATAATGAAGATAGAGAGAAAACTTTTCAAGGGGGTCCTTGGTTTTTTGGAAGGGCGGGGCTTTTCATGAAGCCCCGGCATACTAAATTTAAAGCCGAAGAAGAGATGCCTTCTATAGCTCCCGTGTGGGTTAGACTCTTTGGCCTCCCTATTGAATTTTGGAATCCTACTATTTTTTCTTCAATTGGAAACTCTTTAGGAACTTTTATGATGACTGCTGATTGTACTCAAAATTTTGAACATATTATTTATGCTCGGATTTGTGTTTTAATGGATTTTGACAAACCCCTACCTAAAAATATCACATTACAATTTGGGGAAGACACTTGGGAGCAAGTAGTGGACTATGAGAACATTCCTTTTCATTGTAGAATTTGCCATGAATATGGTCATTTGGCCGATGCTTGCCCAAATAAAATTCCTGATCAAAATAAAGAAGATATAAACTCAACAGGTTTCCAAATACCTAAGAAGAAGAACACTCAAAAAAACCAGTTATGAAGGATCAATCAAAGTCATCTGCTAATATGTTTGAAATCCTTTCCACAAATGATGTCCCAAGTGAGGAAGAGGAAATAATGGAAACTGAAATCTTAGAAACACAATTTAAATATGAAGGGAAGAACTCAGAGACAAACCAACAAATCAAAGGTTTTCAACAAAAAAAAGAGGAGAAAATTTACACAAGAAAAACAATATTTCAAATGTCAAAACTTCAAATAATGCAGGTCCCAATATAGACTCCGTTGAACCATCTAGTAAAATTTTGGCTGTGTACGAGCATTCTTCAAGGTTAGAAGCCATCTCAGATTCAATTGGAATAAGTCAAGAAATAGGGAAAAAAAATTGAAGATGGATTCTAATCAAAAAGTAGGTCGCAAGACCAATCAATATCATATGGTAAAAGAAGGTGAAAAGCTTGTAGAGGAAGGTAAGATTAATGCCCTTCCCAACTTTTTTAGCCCTGGTATTAATGAAGATCATCACTTGGAATATTAGAGGACTCAAAGGGAGTCTTTCAAAACAAAATGAAATTAGAAGAATGATTCAGGTAAATCATCCACATCTTGTTTTCCTTCAAGAAACAAAGATGTCAATGGAGGATATGGACTTAATTGCCAGTAAAATTTGGCCAGCTAGAAAAGTGGTTTCCCTCAGTTCCCAAGGGACTTCGGGTGGCATTGCTTGTCTTTGGGATCCAAAAGAGGTAGTTATTCACCATATGGTTGGCAGTTGGGGTTTGTTGGCTATAGCTATTCAAAGTAGACATTCCAACCAGATTATGCTTTGTTTATGCTCCGACTTCTTTGGAGGAAAAAAGAAGATAGTGGAAGGATATTACTCATATTATCTCTCATTTTCCTAAAGCTTGGATCTTGATCGGAGGAGATTTCAATACCATCCTCTCTCTGGATGAGAAAAGGGGGGGAAATAGAAATTTGGACAAAAGCACCGACCTCATGAGCGAATATATTGCAAACCTCCATCTTGTGGATATCCAACCAGATAATGGCCTTATGACTTGGTCTAACAGAAGGCAAGGCTTAGCTTGTATAATGGAGAGATTGGATAGGTTTTTGCTCTCTGAAAATTTCTTAATCCATGGTCACATTCCTAAAGTGAAGACTCTTAATAATGCTGGTTCGGATCATTGGCCAGTCATGGTGGAAATGTGGAAAACCAATGTGAGTTTCTCTCCTTTTCGTTTTCAATTAATGTGGCTTAGAGACATTTCCTTCAGACCTCATGTGCAACAATGGTGGAAGGAAGGTAAACCTAGGCATGGGACTAAGATGTTCTATTTTGCCAAAATACTGCAATACATTAAATCCAAAATCAAGACTTGGAACTGGAAAGAGTTTGGGGATGTTCATAAAAAAAACATGAAGTTATTGCTCATCTTGAAAATTTGAATAAGAAAATCCATTTAGATGGCCTCACAGAGAAGAGAAGTGCAGATGAAATTAAACTCACAACTCGATTAGAGGAATGGGAAAAAAGAGAAGAAATCTTATGGAAGCAAAAATCTAGAATTCAATGGCTCAAAGAAGGAGATCGAAACACAAATTTCTTCCACAAATCTCTTCTAGCTCGAAGATCTCACAACTTTATTTCTTCCTTAAAATCAGATTCCGGAGATGTTGTTTATACTTGGGATGGCATGAACTCTATTGTTGTTGATTACTTTTCCAATATTTTTGCTGCTACTCCCCTTGACTCAACTTCACAATATAATGTTCTTCAAGCAATCCCTTCTCTTATCACTTCTGAGGAGAACTCTATTTTGACTGCTCCTATTACTATCAATGAGCTTCAACAAGTAGTTTTTAAAATGCAAAAAGGGAAAACCCCAAGTCCCGATGGTTTTCCTATTGAGTTCTACCAAGAGTTCTGGGATATCCTTCATGTTGATTTATTAGAGGTGGTGGAAGAAGCCAGGAAAGCCAAAGAAATTTTGAAGGTTATCAATAAAACTTATATTACTCTTGTTCCAAAAGCTCAAGAGGTTGATCATATCTCAGCTTTTAGACCTATTGCTTTATGTAATGTTCTTCTCAAAATCATTACTAAAATCATGGCAGAAAGGTTGAAGCCTCTTTTGCATAAGATTATTTCCCCAGAGCAAGGGGGTTATGTGGAAGGACGTCAAATAGTAGATGAGATAGTTCTTGCTCAGGAAGCCATCCATTCCATGGATATGCAAAATTCTCCTTCCATGTTCATTCGGTTAGACTTATCCAAAGCTTATGACAGAGTGGATTGGCACTTCCTTATCAAAGTTTTGAGGCAATTTGGTTTCTCTAAGGATTGGATGGATTGGATTATGGGATGTATCTCTTTAGTTTCCTACTTAGTTCTTATCAATGGCAGGCCTTCTCAGTCTTTCCTAGCTTCCAGAGGTATTAGGCAAGGTGACCCGCTATCCCCTTATTTATTCATCATTCTTGCTGAATGCTTGGGTAGGACTATAACCAAAAAGAGGGAAAACAAAACCCTTGAGGGAGTTACCATTGCTCATGGAGCTAGACCTATCTCTCATCTTCAATTTGTGGATGACTCTACTCTTTTAGGTAAAGCTACGAGTTAAGGAAGCTTCTAATATTAAGCAAATCATTAGCTATTTTTCTAAGGCTATCGGGCAGCTTGATCAATGAAGACAAATCTAAAGTTATTTTCTTTCATCGCTCTGCTAGACAGGAATCCATGGTCTTGGATAAACTAAGATATAAGAAGACCTCTCTTCCAATCACTTATTTAGGTATTCCCATAAATATTCAAAGGCAAAAAAATAAATATTGGAATTGGTTGTTGGACAAAGTCAAGAAGAAAATTGGAAAGTGGACCAACAAGTGGCTTTCTTCTGGGGGTAGAATCACCTTGGTAAAATCAGTCCTTCAAGCTATTCCTATTTATGTTTCTTCCATTTTGAATATCCCAAAGGCTGTTCTTCGAGAATTGGATCAAATCAATCATCGTTTCCTTTGGAGTGGTACTAAGGAGAAAAGAAAATGGGCCTTGGTGAAATGGGATACTTTATGTCTTCCTAAGAGTGAAGGGGGGTTAGGATTATGGTCTTCAATTAATAACAACAAAGCTTTAGCTGCTAAATTATATTGGAGGATGTTGCATAACCCCAATGCTCTTTGGGCCAATAATCTTCGTGCTAAATATGCTGAGAACAAAAGTCCTGAAGACCTTGTTCGCTATCAACTTCCTACCAAAGGTTCTCCCATTTTAGCAGTTCTTAAGACTCGTGAGGATTTGATAAAGAAAAAATTATTTTGGATCATTCATAATGGTCAACATGCAAATTTTTGGATAGATTCTTGGGATGGTCACAAGCCTTTGATAACTCGGTTTCCCGATTGGAGGCCTTGGATGGAGGAGCTTCACCGAGCTAATTGGATAAAGGTGGCTAATTACTCGTCGGTACCATACTCGGTAATTCAAAGGTTGGTAGATATTGGATCCCTATTGAGGACTGGCCTATTCAAATCCCAGAAAGGCAAAGACAAGATATCCAAGGCATCCTTCATATGAGATCCCTCTCTTGGTCCCATGAAAAAGATTGTTTTGGATGGAACAACACTACTAAGGGTGAGTATTCAATTGCTCAAGGTTATTTGACCTTATGCCATAATAATCCCAACCATTCTTCTGACATATTTTCTCGATTGTGGGCTCAAAAGCTCTGGCCTAAGGTGAGGTTCTTTAATTGGCTTTTATTGCATCGTAGGGTGCTTACTGGTGAGCAACTTATGAAGCGTGGTTTTCATGGCCCTTTTAGATGTGAAATGTGTGAAGAGAATGTAGAAAATATCAACCATATTTTTATTGAGTGTACTTTAGCCTCTGAGCTGTGGAGGAGAATGGCCACTTTACTTGGCTTATAGTGGTCCAATTTTTTTACTTTTGAACAACTTTGGAGGGATTGGCCTAATCAAGAGGGTGTTGATCATTTTATTAGGCGGTTAGTTTGGATGGGTTCTACCATTCTTCTTTGGAATATTTGGAATGAAAGGAACAGCCAAATTTTTAATCAAGATAGGAAGGATATTCACTATATTTGGCAAAAGACCATAGCCAACTTAGTTGAATCAGTCCATCATCTCCTTAATCACCCCCAAAACTCCCACCAAAGATGGGATCAAGTGATGCAAAGATTGAAGATTAAACCTTCTAAGGGCAACCAACTTAAAGGGAATGTGAGTATTAGTAAGATGGATAGGAATAGAAATTGGCAACCTCCTCCTAAGGATTTTGGAAAAGTCAATACCGATGGAGCCTCTAGAGGGAACCCTCGGAAAAGCCAAGTGTGGGAGGAATTGGTAGACTTTCGGATGGCTCCCTGGTTTTTACTTTTGCTCGAGAATTTGGGTATTCTTTCCAATAACCTTGCTCGAGGGGTATGGTATCCTCGGGAGGCCTTCAGGAGGCTACTAAGGTTGGATGGGAAAAGGTGTTAGTTGAGTCCGACTCTCAACTTATGATTAATCTCTTGAAGAATCCTTCTAAGAATCATAAGGTGGATTGGAGAATAAAAAGAATTATTGAGAAGATTCAGTTAATCCAGATGGGATTTTTGAAAGTTGATTACAATCATGTGGTCAGAGATCAAAACAAGAGTGCTGATGCTTTAGCTAATTGGGCTTTGGACAAAGGTGATCTTACTTGTTATGGCCACCCTCCTATATGGTGGGCTTCTCAAATTAGGGAAGCTCTTCTTTCTATCATTTCTTTGGATGGCTCCAGTTCGAAGGTACCTAGTTTCTTCTTGTTTTTTTTTTTGCTTCTCTTTGGTTCATTCAGTTTTTTTTAGTTCCCTAGCTCATTCTATTCTTTATTTTGTTTCCTCTCGTTGATTCTTGCCTTAATAGTCTTCTTGGTCTAGATAGGTCATTGTTTTGTTCATTTTTTATTTCTTTTTTCTTTTTTGTTTTTTTTTGTTTAGTTTTTTAAGGTGGGTGGGTTTTTTTATTTTGTTTTGTTTTTGTGTTCTTTGTGTTGTTTTTTGTTGTTCTGGTTTTTTTTTTTTTTTTTTTTTTTTTTGTTCTTGTGTTTTTTTCGTTCTTGTTCTTGGGTTTCTCTTTGTTTGTGTTATTTCGTGTTTTTATGTGTGAGTGTTTTCTATGTTTTTTGTTTTTGTTTATTGTCTCGTTGTTGGTTGTTTTTTATTTTTATTTTTATTTTATTTTTTAATTTTTTAGGTTTTGGTTGTGTTTATTTTTCATGTTTTTTTTTGGGTTATGTCTTTGTAGTGTTCTGTTGTTTTTGTCTTGTTTGTGTTTTGTTATGTGGTTCTTGTGTTTTTCTATGTGGTTTGTGTTGTGGTTTCTTTTATCTTATTGTGCGTGTTTGGTTGTGCTTTTGTTTTTGACACACTCAAGGAGCATGTTTTTTATTTTATTTTATTATTTTTGTTGTTATTTACTTATTTTTAAATTGGTTTTGTGTGTTTGTTTGCTCCTTGAGTATGTCAAAGGTGGTAGGCCAGGTCCGAGTCCTGGGCATTTTTGGCGGAATGGATACCCCTGCCTCCTTGGGTCTTACCCGAAAGTGGCATCCCTTTTGGGATGTTTTCCACAAATATATATATATATATATATATATATATATATATATATATATATATATATATATATATATATATATATATATATATATATATATATATATATATTATAAGCTCATTTCAGTCACTCTTGATAAACGTGGAGATGCTCTAGGAAATTCATGCAACGTTCATCAAGCAACATTAGTTGATCTAGTCGAGCTTGTCACGTGATGTCATCATCGATGAACTATTTCAATGCGATGCACAGCATTGGAATTTCCAATTCCAAGGGTATAATGGCCTCAATGCCATATACTAGTGAGCCCATAATGCAAGGGGTAGCTGGATATGCCAATATTTATGGTTTTCTTGGACCGTATTTTTCAATATGGCCACCACTGTCTTGTTTGAGGCCTCAACTTACCCATTTGCTTCTAGATAATAAGGAGTTGCAAAACTATGCTTGATTCTATATTTAGACGTCAAAGCTCTCACAATTTTTTTCTTGAATGATGTTCCATTATCCAATATTATTTTGGATGGAATCCCAAAATGACTTATGATATGCTCTAGTATAAACTCTGTTATACGAGATCCAATTGTTGTTGTTAAGGGTATTGCTTCCACCCACTTTTTGAAATACTCAATAGCCGTGATTATGAATGTATGTCAGCCCGATGACGAAGGAGAGATCTTGCCTATAAGATCTAATCCCCACTAAGAAAATGGCCAAGCCACTTGGATGGGCTGTAAGGCCTATGATGGCAAGTGCATAAGATTAGCATGATGCTAACATTTGATGCATTTCTTGACATACACATTGCACTCCTTCTCCATAGTGGGCCAATAGTAGCCCATTCAAAGGATGCACTTGATGATGGCCATGTCGTTGAAATGACCACCGCATGTACTATCATGAGCTTGTGAAATTGCCCATGATGCCTCTTGGGGCTCTAGACAATGAAGGAGAACTCCATCATAGCCTCATCGGTACAAGATATCTCCTATTAAGACATATTTAGCTACTTTATATTTAAATATGCATTTTGTGGCATGTGACAATCCCTCTGGGATTACACCAAGCTTCAGGAAGTCATGGATTTGCAACATCCAATTTTGATAAGCCTTAGCTTTGACTGCCAAGATGACTTGCTCCCCCTATGTATTTACTTTTTCAAATGCAGAATAGGAAACAACATTATGGTGAATGGTGGTACCACTCCCCATCAAAATCTAAGAGGTTAATGACCCCTAGGGTGCCTTCTTTAGAAAGTATTTAGCTCTACAGAACCATTCAACTTTTGGTTCTATGCTGATCATGTTGATTGACATTCTATTATCAAAGGCTTCATATTTTGCAGTAGGTGTGAAAGCCTTTTAACATGAATGGTAGTGAAATCAGTAGATGGATTCTAAGGTATTAAGGATCCCAAAGAGGCCATGGTGTCTGCAAACCTATTTGATGAATGAGGGATTGCCTCGATGTTGTACCATTCCAATTTAGCCAGATATATAGCAACAAGATCCTTGTAAGCTTTCAATATGGGACATCAACACTAGAAGAGCCCCTTAACTTGATTTACTATGAGCAAGGAGTCACCAAAGATGTTTAATATTTTAATATTCATGGTGATGGTTGTGTGGAGGCCCAATAGTAGGGCTTCATACTCAGCGTTGTTGTTGGTGCATGAAAAGTATAATTTAAATGACAAGGGCATTGGAGCTCCTTGTGGCATGAAAAACACTATTCTTGCACCACCTCCTTGCTCGCACTTTGAACCATCAAAGAAAAAAGTCATATCAACATTATTCTCTGGTTCTTCAGGTTTGGGAGCTTCAGATATGATGAAGATTGTATCATCCAAAAGCTCAATGGTCAGAGGCCTACTTTTTGATAGTGGTGCCTCAGCCAATTGATCAGCTATGACTTGTCCCTTAATGGACTTCTGGCTTATGAATTCTAGATCGAATTCTATCAGTAGCATGATCCACTTTGTAGTACGTGTATTGTGATACGTCTTACTCATCATGTATTGCAAAGGATTTTGTTTGGATATAATATATGTCGTATGACTTAACATATAGTGTCACAATTTCTCGGTAGCTAACACTACTGGTAAACATAGTTTTTCCACATATGCATACCCGAGCTCATAGCTCACCAAGGTTCGACTAATATAATATATGGCCTGCTCTTTGCCTTGCATGTTCTTTTGGGCTAACATGGTTCCTAGTGCAAAGTCAATTGTCGATATATATAGTAGAAAAGGCACCTCTGGCCTTGGTGGAGCTAGCACTGGCGGTGTCACTAGGTATTGCTTTATTTTAGTGAAGGCTACTCGACAGTCCTCATCCTAATTGAATGGGAACCCCTTATGTAGTAGTCGATTCATGGGTTGATATTTATCCGATAACTGAGTGATGAATCACTTTATCGATGCTACTTTGCCCTGAAGGCTTCTTAACTCTTTAATATTGGAGGGAGGACGCATCTCTAAGATAGCCTTGACCTTCATTGGGTCAACTTCGATGCCTCATTTAGAAATGATGAATCCTAGGAGTTTACCAAAAGTTACGCCAAATACACACTTCTTAGGATTCAACCTGACATTGTGCTCTATCAAGCGATCAAAGACCTTCCTTAAGACCTTTGCATGCTCTTCTCGTAGCAATGACTTGGCCAACAAGTCATCGATATAATCTTCTAGAATATTATGCATGTAGTCATGAAAAATGTATGTCATGGCCCGCTGATATGTGGCACCAGTATTTTTGAGGCCAAATGGCATAACTTTATAGAAAAATGTTCCCCATGGCATTATAAATGTGGTTTTATGCTGGTCTTTGGGTTTAATCCGAATTTGATTGTAACCAAAAAAATCATCCATTAAGGAGAGCATTTTGTGACCTACAGTTGCATCTACAAGAGCATCAATATTAGGCAATGAAAATGAATCTTTGGGTGTTGCCTTATTTAGGTCTCTAAAATCCGTACAAATACGGATTCTTCCATCAGGTTTTCCTATGGGAACCATATTGGATACCCATTCTAGATAGTCGATGGAGATTACAAATTCTACATCCAACAACTTTTGTAGCTCATATTTCACCATCAAGGCTACTGTTGGATGCATATTTCTAAGATTTTTCTTGACCGGATTCTTCGTCAGATCTAGTGAAAGGTTATGCGTAACCAATTTTGGGTCTAGACTTGGCATATCCTTGTATGTCCAAGTGAAAATATTAGGTCTCTCTTTCAATAGAGGGATGAGTGTGGCACACTCATCGAGAGTGAGACTCTCTCCAAATTTAACCTTCCTTGTATTAGTGGGATCGTTATCGATATCCACATCGAAGGTTTCCTCTACTGACATGTGTGATCCCTCCTCAAGTTGATGAGGTGTAGGGATCAAATGGATGTCATCAACCGGGTTGATAGGTTCCGCATTGGAAGCATTTTTGGCATGATAGACATCATATGCATAGCCTAGCACAAAATGAAATGGTTGTAACATTTCTTCATTAGGGAAGAAATCTTCAGGCTCAACGGGTGAGTCAACGTGATCCCAGTCAATAGCATCTTTATTGAGATACAACAGTTTGGACGGATCTATTGGATTGCGGAGTGGGGTGGTAAAATCAATGGAGACCATATTTATGGAATGGAATTGATCTCCAAGACCACATGGACCAACTTCTATATCATCGATACAACTCTCATACTCGAGATCTGGCTCTAATGGCATGGGCACAAATGGGTCCTCTCTATGAGGACTACGAACTACTAGATCCTCTCTATGCACTAGTTGCAATATGGGATCATTCGGCTCATGGAGCTCCATGTAGGTAGGTGGATGGGGAAACAATATGTGATAAATCACATTAAATTTTGGTGGTATTCCCCTAAGATGAGGGTCGATATTGATTTCTCTTCACAGGTCCTCGATCGTATACGGTGCATGGCAGTGACGTAGGTAAGGAGGCCCTAGGTAGGCTCTCTCCATTTCATCCTCCTCATCACTATCATAGTACAGTCCTTAATTTACCCCTATAGGTGGGGGACGCTCTAGTAGGTGTGGTCCCATGAATCTCACTTCCTGGTCGCTATCACCCATGTACGGAAAAACTGGATAATTAGTTCATATGTATGATGCTATCGAGAAAATTGGCTCTACTTCTTTCCCCAAATGATCAATGTTGGGAATAATCTCCTGGGTAACATGTACCGACTCTACAGGTAGTAGGTGATGCGCATACAAAGGCCTTAAATAGCCCCCCTCAGCTTCCTCCTTATATTGATCACCGTTTGAGGATTCGTTGTTGGCATCATAACTTGGTCCACTTATCTCGGAGGTGGACTCCTCTCCATCATCGTTGTAGAGATCTCCTAACTCAAGATCACCTAAAACTATGGGGTTATGCCCCTGCACACCTGTGTCATTGGTTGCATTATAGATTTGATGACCCAGGTTGCCTCTGGGGTTCTACTCTGTATCAGTATGCTCTAGGAGCCCTTCATGATGCTCTTCAAGTGGCTCAAAAGTGATGACAGATACCATCGGGTTAGTCCTCCAGAAGCTAGAAAGATTAGGATGATATGGGTTGAAGTCCACATCATCCCCTAGACTAAGGTACAAGCGATCTAAGGATGCTACGAGCAAATCATCTTGTCCTTGTATCTATAACCCCAACCCAAACCTATTATTTTCTAGCTGATAACATGGCTCGAATGGAGTTCTATGCCCTTGTTCAAATAGACCAAGTCCATACCCATGCTAGTGATACAACTCAAAAATATGCATGGAGTACTCTAGGTTGGATAAATAATGAACATTTACTATGAAAGGTTCGTCACTATCTTCATCCATGGGCTCTCGCATTGGAAGTTGATCCAACCCAACGTAGATGAAGTTAGTTTGATTAGGTGGCTCTCCCAATGGTACCACCGATCCAACCGGATAACGATGAGTAGGCGGTCGGCCCATCTCTTGTGCAGTCTCCAAAATTGGTCTTGAAGGTTACATTCTGCACAATATACTCACCTAATCCTATGTTGGTGATATGTACAGTCACCCATGGTGCGGATGACCCTACTGATGATGTAGGCGAGGTAGGCTGAGGTACCTCCTTGGCTATGTCTTGGGCTTCCTCCACTTCCATGGGGATGGGAGCCTCCTTGGTGACTAGTTCGGGCATTTGTTTCTTCTCTTTTTCACCCATTTTCACCTTTAACTTCCTGTCATCCCAAAGCATCACTGATGCAGTTGGTTTCAGCAAAGTAGCAGTAGTGCGCTCAGATCTGTGTGATATAGATATCGATGGTTGAGCACGTACTATTGGTTTACCTCCTATATTTTTAATCGGTGATGTAGGCCGGATGTCCAGGTGCATTTATGGGAGTATGAAACCCCTAGGTAAATCTGCTAGGTTCATGAACTTGAAAGGTTCTTCATCTGATGACACTATGTGAACTCGTCCCTCATGTAGATATTTTACACATTGGTGTAATATAGAGGGAACACAATGCATTTCATGAATCCAAGGCCTCTCGAGTAGGATGTTGTATTACATGGCCCCCTCGATCACATGACACATCACAGAGATGGTCTTTAGGCCTACCTACATGGGTAGGAAAATTGTACCAACCATCAAGCATAGGGCATCGTTAAATGCTCTCAACATGAAGGTGGTGGGCACGATGTGTGATTTTGGTAGCTTTAGATGATTCAATGCCTTGGTCATTATTATATTGATCAACGAACCAATGTCGATCAAGACCCTCTTGAATGGTACGTGATTGATGCACGTGATGATATGCAACGGTGGGTCAGCCATATTTGTGGGAACCATATTAATTTCATGATCATAAAATTGGATCATGGGCTCCTGGAACTACTGTACATGTCCCACAAAATTGGTAAATGCTTGTGCATCTTGAGACTATACTTTGATGGACCTTAGAATGTCCATAAGAGTCTCCCTATGCCTAGGGGACTGCTGTATCAGTTCATATATAGACAACTTCCTAGGAGCTATATGTAGGTTTTGGACTAGCCTATTTTGTATGGTCACCAACGGTCTCATTGGTGGGCCTAGAATATTCTACATTGGCCACTGATTCAACGTAGCTTGTATCCTAATGGGAGCATGAGGTTGATTTGGCTACTCATATCTCCCATGTCTGGTGACAACATTCACCATGCCTACGAACCCCTGGGTAGGTGGTTCAATGCGCACTTGGTTGACCTGGCCAACATTGTTGCATGGTGCCTCATGGTTTGGTAATGGATTTTTGTAAATCCCCATGTTTTGGTTGTCAGGTACCAGTAGATTACTTGGTATTACAAGCTCGCCCTTTTCAATCATGTTTTACACAATATTCTTTAAGGACCAACATACCTCGATGTCGTGGCCCTTTGCACGATGGAAGATGCAAAATAAGTCATCCTGATACCCCTTTGACTTGGGTTGATTCAGATCGACCAACTTAACCTCGGGTAGTATGATCGCCTTAGCCTCACATAACTAGTGGAATATTGACGTCAATGATTCCGTTAGAGGCATGAATTGGCGAGGCGGGCATTGTTCTTTGTTTTTGCCCTTATAGTTATTATTGTACTTTTTGTACTATGTAGGAGGAGGTTGGGCTTGATAATTCTATTTTTGCTGCCCTTTATCCTCTCTCTAGAGGTTTAGCACCACCTGGTTGATGTGGGTCTACTTGCCCTTTTGCTTTGTGGAGCTCTTCTTAGGCCCCTCTTTCCTGTTCTTAAGCTTTAAATTGCCTTCTTGCAACTTGATGTCCTCAATTAATTTGGCTTGCACCAAAGCTTCCTCGAATGTTGGATACTACTATAGTTGCAATAGTAGCGAGATGTTCTTGGCACAACTCTTGGTGAACATTCGGGTTAATTTCATAGCAGGAATAGGGAATGGCAGCTTTACCATCAATATTCTCCACCTCTTTCCGTATTGTTCAATTGGCTCGTCATCGCGCTGAGCTAGCATAGCCAAATCGAAAAGGTTAGCTTGTTTCTTGATGCCAAAAGAAAAGCATTCAAGAAAAGAGTCAACCAGTTGCTCAAAATTGGTAATGATGTGCCTCTTTTGCTGGTTGAACCACTCTCGAGCTGGGCCTAAGAGGGTCATGAAAAATGTGTGCAAAAGCAAGGCATTATTGCTAGCAATTTAGAAACAAGCATCCAAAAATCCCATGACATGCTCCTGTGCATCTTTGTCACCTTTAAATTTTTCTAACTTGGGCATAACAAAATGCTCAGGGTATGTTGGAGCAGGTATCGAGGGGTCCAAAGGCTCATTATGAATCTTTCTTAATGTCGGCTTTTGAAGTGTCTTGCCTTGCCTCTCAATCACTTTTACCTTCTCATCTAGGGCTTTATAAGCCTTTGAGGATAAGAAGTCCTCCTCCCTAAGCTGACGCGAGGGTGGTCTTGGAGGTACATTCTTCCTCTATCGAGGTGGAGGTCATTGCTCTTCCTCCTCCTCAACTTGGGATTCTTTAGGATACTCTTGATTGTTTCCCTCTCCCTCTTCTTCCTCATATTGTTGTTGCCTCTCGTGTTCGAATGGTGCTGGTCATTCTCTTTGTTGGGAACTAATATGAGTGTGAGCATCTCTGCGCTCCTGCTACACATTGGCTTGTGAAAAAGCCTTTCTATGTATGCGCTCTCTGTTCTCTACGTGAGTATATAGACCAGCCCTAGCTAGCCTATCCTCCTACTCTATGTGCTCATTTTGGGTAAGGATGTGTTCCTCACGCATGCGTTGCTCATATAGTCTTTGTCTGATGAGCCTTTATGCCTGAATATTCTCATCTTCAATGCGCTGCCTTTCTAGGTGAGCATCCTCCAATTGATCTTGGAGGAGTTGTTATCGCTGCTCAGATACTAGTCTATGTGATCTATCAAGGTCATTGGCCATGATAGACCTCTGGTATGCATGCTCTATGTGAGAGACCTTATGGGTTATATACCCATATGACTGATTTGTGATGCTTTTGCCTTTGTTCATAAAGATGGCATTGGCATCCTACTGAGCTTTGTGCTCTATGCCACCATGCATGGATGGTGGATGTGTCACATGAGGGCACTTAGAAGCCTCTCCATGCTCTCTAGTAGTCCTAATAGAACCCCCACTATGCTCACTTGGAGCATAGGTGGGTGGAGCCAAAGGCCTATAGCCTAGATGCTCCAGGATGCTACCTAAGCCGTCCAACTATCTAGATCTCCATCGCTCATGTGGTGGTGTGCCATTGGCTCCCACCTTAGCCATATCAATAGTGATCTTTCAAGGCTCACTACGTGTGAGAGTCTACATAGGCCTATGCTCAGTGGTGGCCCTATCTGCATGCCCATGAATGGGTGAGTCTCGATCATGTCTATACTTCGAAGGTGGAGCCACGGATCCTCCTGTAGACCTATGATGTAGGGGTACCAACTTGGATCCCTGTATAACATACTCTTCAATCGATCCTATGGATGCACATGCAATGTGATCCTGGTAATGGCTTTCGAGTGGAACACCCTCATGCTGAGAGGCTCCATGCTCTATTATGTGTCTAGAGGAATGCACAGAAGCTCCTCTAATGGGGGTATGCTCAATAGGTTCCCCTCTTATCGAATTATCTCCTCTAATGCTCATCGAATGACATTTGGGAAGTGCATGTGGGTGAGGATTCGACATGTGTTGATGTGAATCTGTTGGGGCTTGGTCATGGGCATCAGGCTTATGCCTTTGTCGACCACCCCGTGTCTCCACCATGGTGCACCTAGTGTCTAGATTTGTTATTTATTAAGCAAACAAGGTATACAATGGTGTTTATCTCGTATTAATTTTTAAAAGTGAGCCCTAAACTATTTGATGTTGTTTCAATGATTTTTTGTATCAGTAAAGAACTCCTTATCATGTTTTGAAAGCTTTTTGGATGATATTCTCAGTTAAATTGGCTTTCACCTGTATACTCGTAGCTCGACAACTTGGCTATGAACTCCAAGTCACGTAATCCAACCTATAATGTGTGGTAATGAAGCCCACACATGGTCAGGGAGCACAGGTCCTCCTAGATCCTCACCTATTTTCCCCCAATCAACGTTATACCCTTCGAAGAGAATACATACAAATTTTCTAGGGTACAAAAGGTTCTCGGATCCGATATTGGTCTAGTATCCAAGGGTACGTAGGATTTGGGCCAATGGATGGAAATCACCTCCACCATCGTTGAACCCTACTAGTGGTTGGATGTCACTCCCAACTCACTAGCATTTAAGTGAAACGTGGTGTGTGTGGTTCATTTTAATTTGCATAAAATAAAAATGCATCATATAGCACAGATGATTTTTTCCTACATGTAATGTAAAAAGAAACATTTTATATTCAAATATGCATGCTATACTCTACATGATTTTTTGACAATGCAAACTAGTATGCAAATGGCCACTACTTGGGCCTCAAACATGCAAACCAAACACACAAGTTCTATCAAGCACGCTGGATTCTAGGGCAGATTGCAATCAGAGATCCGTTGTTCCTAGCAGCACCTTTCTAATGACATGAAAAATAAATGCAAACCTAGGACCTAATTCATTTCTTCTTTTCTTAATTTCCTAGTAATATTTGTAAAATTGATCACTCTGGAAAAACATAGAGACAAAAAAATAACAAAGGGTGAAAAATGGGACCTACCTCAGGTCCACATTCGATCTGTGCTCTATTTTTTGTTGTCTGCTCTATCAGTTGTGAACCGCAGGTCTGGTGCAGAGTCTGCACTGTAACCCATGGGTTGTAGTTATGGTTCAATTGTTGGCCCGTAGCTGGTAGCTATGGTCTGTACCTGCAATTTCAAAAATCCAAGAAATAATAGTTAGATAGCTTAATTTGTGGAGTTCCACCATGATCGCCTTCTGACCTATCCAAAAAGCATGCACCTATCTAATAGATCAATTGGAATCAACATAAAAGCATGAAAAGAGAAACAAGATTACATATGACAATAAAATGAATGCTTCTTTTATTAATATTGCAATGAATCCCGATTACAATCATGCCCCTCTTAGGGTCACCCAAATGTTGATACAATTAATACAATGCCAAAGCCCCCAATGGGGTAGGCACAATACTATTGCTTTCCAAATAGTCACAAACTACTCTAGGGTGGAGTTGACCCTCTTCTTTGCATTGAGGAAGGAATTTGGTGATTGAAGCTCCTTTGAACCTATTCCCTATGATCAAGAAACAACACAAGAAAGTTATACAAATAGGCAACCTCTCGTGATGAGGCCCTTTGAAGGATTAAAACATGAAAATGCCATGAATAACATGAAATCAAGAAAGCTTGTAAAATGTATTTAAACTATGCTAAATTGATAAAGATTCATATACATGCATAAAGGAATAATGCAACTAATTATTGAATGGCCTAATTAGATGAAATAAAGCATGGAGACATGGAAAGAAACCATTATTGCATATACTATACTAATGTAACAAAATTGCTATAAACCCTAAGTCTATCAATCAGAAATCTCTAGTATCCTAATTGAACCATGCAAATGTCTATTTAAACCTAATTAAGTGATCTATAAAATAAATGGTAAGGAGATCTTACACCTATTGCAAACCATAGCTCTGATGAGCGGTCTGCACTATAAACCATGGTTGAAAGCTGCGGTGAGCAACCAAGTAGGTTTGCCCTCCAATTTGAAGGGCAGTGGGCTTGATCCTCCTTGTCAAATTGATGATCAAGGGTCACCTCAGTGTCCTCTGATAGGTTTGGCGGTTGAATTGTTGAATAGGGCCTCTATTTTCCTAAATTAGCATTTCTTGGCTCTCCTAGGCTCCTAGGACCTCCATGGCAAATTGATCTTTTGATGGATAGCAAAGTGGCCTTCTCACATGCATGAACTCAGTATGCAATTCGATAGGGCTTCGCTGCTCACTTGATCAATTCACTCTCTCTATATTCATCCCCTATTTGGAAGGGGTACTTATAGGATGTCCCTAGGGCTAGGGGTGGCTTCATGGAGAAGCCAAGATCAAGAAGAGGTAGTTAGGACAGTTGGGATGGAAGCCTCTTGAATATTTTATCCTTTAACCGCCTTCTTCTAGACCAAATGGTCATTCAAACCGATTTGGCTTGGATGAAGGCCAACTGAACTTCAGTTAAGACCATAGGTTATAGCTGCGGTTCTAGACTGTAGACCGCAGGTCTCAGCTATGGTTCAGACTGTGGACCATAGGTCTTAGCTACGGTTCAACCTGATTAGGCTAAGGAGCCCAAATTGAGTGGTTAGAACCACTGCTCTATCTTGGAGTCTATCCAAGATCTTCCATATGGTCTTGTAGCATGTCCATATGAGTAGTCGCCATCGACATGACGTGTTTTAGGTGTCTACAATTCCCTATAAGAAGCGAGGGGTCACTCTCATTAAAAAATAATTTACCTTTCATGTCCTTAGCATATAGACCACTCCCTATAAGAAGCGAGGGGTTGCTCCCATTGAAAAACAAATTTACCTTTCACGTATTTAGCATAGAGGTTGCTCCCTATAAGAAATGAGGGGTCACTCTCATCGATAAGAAAATTTACCTTTCATTTCCTTAGCATAGAGGTCACTCCATATAAGAAGAGAGGGGTCACTCCTATCAATAATAAATTTACCTTTCATGTCCTTAGAAAAGATATTGCCCCTTATAATAAGTGAGGGGTTGCTCCCATAGAGAAGCAATTTACCTTTCATATCTTTAGCATAAAGGTCACTCCCTATAAGAAGCAAGGGATCACTCCTATCGAGAAGCAATTTACTTATCTTACTCTTGAGCATTGTCCTTAGGATAACAATTCATTTCATAAGAAATTTAATTTTCATGCCTTAAGCATTGTCCTTAGGATAAAATGTTATTTCAAAAGAAATTTTCTTTTCATGCCCTAAGCATTAAGGTCCCTCCCTCCAAAAAACAAAAACAACAACAAAAACACAAATAAAAACAAAATCAACAATTATAAACACAATCAAAACAAGCTACCAACAATGAATTTGGCACTTCCTTTTTTATCTGCTTCTATCTACATCCTAATTCTTCTCCTTCTAAATCTCTCCACTTGGAATATATGGCATGGTTGTATGGTTACACTTCAAGTAACTACATACCTGTGATAAACTCCCACCTTCTCCATATTCTTCCTTCCTCACATCCCATATAAGAAAAAATTTACTTTGCATGCCCTAATCATAGAGGTCACTTCCTACAAGAGGTAATTCTTGTTGCACACCTTTAGTAGTGACTTTCATTTCAAAGGGCCAAAATTTCAAATTCAAACACAACTCCAAGGCACCAAATCCAATTGGTCAAATTCCATTTTAAAGGCCCCAAATTGCTTTGGTCATATTTAAATTCATGATTGGAGGGGGTTCCAATACCTCTTCTCATCTAATCAATCTCATGATTGGGGGTGCCAATACCCCTCCTCATCACATCAGCTCCAACCCTTCTACCATATCAAGGCTTGCACATTCTTGTACATTCTATATCAAAAACAACAACAACAATCAACCACACACAATAAAAACTGTCCATCAACAACATATCCCACATCTCATTTTCCTCTATTTTCATTGGTATTCTA
The DNA here is from genome assembly GCA_028583015.1 of Wollemia nobilis. Lineage (NCBI taxonomy): Eukaryota > Viridiplantae > Streptophyta > Pinopsida > Araucariales > Araucariaceae > Wollemia > Wollemia nobilis. The sequence continues at coordinate 4,471,074 of JAQPPZ010000040.1, forward strand.
CTTCTTCATCCTCTAAATCTATCCCATGTGGATCTTGTCATTGTTGTATGATCACACTTCATGCAACTACATACCTTTTATAAGGTTCCATACTCCCCTTGCTTCACATATTTTTCCTATATTCTTATCACTATTGTAAGGTCATGCTTGAGTGGCTAAATGCCTTTGATAAAATTCCATCATCCCCTTTATTTACATATCTTTTCCCTTCCTATCACTATTGTATGGTCACACTTTGATCAGCTACATACCTTTGATAGATTCATATCTTCTTCTCTTCATATTTATTTCTTTTTTCCCCATCATTTTTTTTTCTATATTTCATTCATTTCATCTTCTTATCTCATTAATTCTCTTCCTTCAATATTTGCACTTCTCATTAATCAATCATGTTGATACCACCAAATATTTGCAATCACCTCACTCATTACATCCATGCATATATCACCTCATATAACTTCTATGGTGTTATGGATCACTTTTTGGAGATGTGGGTACACATTAACCAATCTTCCTTGGTTCACTTAATCAATGACAAGTTTGTCACACATGTTCTTGTACATAGGTATTACATTGTCATGCATCTCACCAGTGTTTGCATGGTTACATCACGATGTCCACTTGCTTGCACATAGGTATATCTTGTTTCATATAATACCATACGCTAGTTATCACAACTATAATGCTATCATGTTCAAACCTTATGCATAAGTTGCTAAGTAATAGAAGTATTTTATGTTAGTCAACCATTTTAGTTGATCCCATCAACCTTTATCAAAATTCATTGGATTCTAATGCTATTTTAGACTTCCCTTGGTTAACTAGAGTTCTCTCATGAACCAAACACATGTCAAACACTAAATAAATTTTGAGTCTAGGAAATATAACACCTTGCATAATCTTGCCATCAAGCGAATGGTTTCCCCTTCTCATCCTATAATTTGCATGATCTAATATTGATAATTTATCCTAAGGATAAAATTTCAAGTTATAAAAAAGAGAGAGAAGAAAGCAAAGAGAAAAGAGCATTAATAAAAATTACAAAAGAGCACTACCAAAAAACTTATCCTTAGTAACCTCAAGCATTTTTAGATGATTCCACTAGGGCTATAGACACCTTGTTGGCAATGGAACACCATTGATATACTATGGGATCGATCTCCATTGGGACTATAGATGCATGCCTAATAGTGGAGTAGGTCCTTTGAGTGGTGACATATTTTTCATATTAGAAACCTTCTTTTGTATAAATCATTGTGCACTCATGGATGAGCTAGATTACAATGGCTACAACTACAATAGGTTAGTCCAACCTCACTCAAAATGGATAAATAAACATCAATACACACACTGGTTTATGATAGGCTCAACCTCAGTTAGGATGGTCTAGGTTTCAATGGAATATCACTTGACTAACAAATGGATTTGATGATTAAACTCATATATTTAACTCTCTATAAATTCCTTCTACCATATGAAAAACCTTAGAAAAAGGAACAAACACACATCATGTCTAGTTGCACAACTAGTCCACCATCAGGATCAACATGCATTATCCTTAGGTCAATCATCCAAACATCATTGTAAGCACCTACATATGGTCATCCTAGATTTGCATTCATCACACACATTGCATGTTTTCTTGTCTCATTGTTTATTTTCATATGTCAAACGTGACTATCAATTTGTCATTGATTACTTCTACCATACATGATTGCATAAATCAAATACACACATCCAAAAATATTTGATTACATACACACATTAGAATTTTCAAAATGTATTTTAAATAATCATACAATTTCATTCATAACATGAATAGTATCAAAATAATGGCAAATATCACATCACATCCATATCAAATAGCATGCATTAAATCACTATCACAATCAAAAGTATACACCACAACAAATCATAATGCATACATCATCATCATCTCATAAAAACAATACTAAAAATCATGGTACATCTACCACATCAAAAATATTGTTGCAAAACATACATCACATCACTACCACAATCAAAGGTACACAACACAACAAATCATCATGTATACATCATCCTCATCTCATCAAAATAATACTACAAAAATTGTGGCACATCTACCACACCAAAAGCATTGTTGTAAAACATACATCACATCACTAACAAAATCAAAGGTACACAACACAAAAAATAATCATGTATACATTATCCTCATCTCATCAAAACAATACTACAAAAAACATGGCACATTTTCCATGCAAAAAATATTGCTACAATACATACATCATGCACCATTGCTAATCCATTGGAATCTATTAATTTTATTTTTATCCACCATATTTGTAGACACTTTAAGTTGAACCACTTTGCATCACCCGTCATTAATTTACTATCAAACATTGGCCCTCTAAACATCCAAGAAAAAATTTCCACTTAAAAAACCCAAACTTGAGCATTCATCGCTTCAAAAAATAGGGTTATATTTGACCCAATTTTCCCTTATCAAATATTCTCTAAAATTTCCAAAAATACCACCATTGGATTAGGATCAAAAAGAGATTTCCATCGATATAAGTTTTGTCCAATTCTAACATCATTTGATCCCCCAAACTATAGAAAATTTGTAAAGGGGTGCATATCAATAAAATGTACGGATAGGTACGTTTTCCTAAAAATGTACCTATACATATGTTTTATCTTTTTTCACTATAAAAAACCTTTAAAATCCTAAATTTTCATCTTTATCAACCTCTATGTGATCTCATTGCGATATTTTTGTCAAGAGGATTATCGTTGTTTGCTAATTCTTCACCCATCAACTCATCACTTGAAGGGGTTGACATCACACATCACTAAAGTTGCCTTGCACATAGTCAATATTCAAACACTCAATATGGGAATTTGTGTTTTTTCAACAACCTTTGCCTAATATTATCACAAGCTCTCATTTTCTAGGGTAAACAAAAGCATAATTGCTCTTGTCATCAAAACTCCAATTCAAATAAACATTTGGTACAGTATGTGTTAGTAGCCATGGGTTTACTTAGGTGTGTATTACTTCACTAGGGCATGCACGAAGTCCACTAAAGAAATCATGAGTATTCCTACACATACTCATATTTCACTTTGGCAAGATGATCAAAGTGATGTGAGCACACCTGCAAATGGCTGGATAATTTACAAAATTAAATATTACATTATCTGGTACATTCTAATGTACCACATTTGGTACATCCTTATATTAGGGAAGATATTCTTAGACTAAAAGTTGAGTATTTACTTTATGCAATGTAATAAGTGCACAAGTATTATTAAAGTGTGCAAATTATTTTGGTATTGTAAATGTGCATAGTTGTCCATGTGCACATGAGTCTATAGAATAGGAAGCTAGAGAGCCTGTAGAAGAGTGAAGGCCAAGAGTGCTCCATATGAAGAGTCACTTTACATCCTATATGTATAGGATATGATATGTTTTATAATATGGAAGAATGGATACTTGAGATCTTTGATTCAATAGAGATACATCTTTGTTTATGAGTTTTATACTTTTATAATATTTCCATTATTATATATATTGTATTGCAACTTTATTCTAGATATTTTGGTGAATTTTATCTTAAGTATTTAGCTTCAAAAGCTAACAATGGTATCAAAGCCACATCAAGGTTTTGACTTGCACAAGTTTTAAAATTGCAAAGGAGATTTCCACTGGTTAAGGAGAAACTAGTGAAGTTAGAGGAATTACCTCTGGAAAAGAGAACCAGAGAAGTTTGGAGATTTATCTATTCCAGGAGCATATTCAGAATAGAAGGAGATTATAGGTCTTGAAAATAGACCTTGACATCGAGGATATTGAGAGACCCAAGAAGAAGGTCCTATTAGAGAGTTTGAAAGATTGAAGGAGATTCTAGAATGTAAGTTGGCTAGATTCTTTCCATAGGGTTGAAGGAGAACTCATGAAGACTAGGACTTTGCATAGAATTATTTCCACTAGTTTTGAGAATAGCTAGTGAAGTTTATTGTTTTTAGAATTCTGAAAATTTAAATGCAGTTGGTCTAATTTTTTTATTGTAGAAAATTAGTTCTCAGAAGTTGAGAAGCTTCCTACAATAACTAGAGAATAATTTCACCTTCGATTGCCTGAAATTCTATGTGCTTTCCTCGTGCAAGGGATTAGTTTTGAGTTGCAGCAAAAGAATAGAAATTGAAGATTAAGAAGGTCCAAGAAAGAAGGACCCATTGGAGATTGAAGGAGAACCGAGAAGAAGGTATCATAGGAGTTTTAAAACTGGATATTAAAGATTAAAGGCTACAAATTGGAGAAGTTGAAGAGACCCAAAAGTGATCACATTGAAGAACTTCCAGATTTGGAAAATAGAATATTGGAGATTGAAGCCAAAGAAGGACTAAGAAAAGGTCCTATTGTAGAATTCAAAAGCAATAAATTTTGGATATCCAAGAAATCAAGGATAGGTTTTAATTGAAGTTTTGAGGAGAAAATTTGAGGAGCTACAGAATTAGAAGACCCAAGAGAGATGGTCTCAAGAGAATTTGGAGAAGGAGAAGAATGCTAGAGAAAGCCTTATTGCATAATTGGAGAAGCAACCATTGGATAAATCTAGAGGAAGAATAAATCTAAGCAAGGAGAAGAAGAAGACGGTGAGAGAAAGCCTTATTATAGAATTGAAGAAGCAACCATTAGAAAAATCTAGAGGAAGAAGGAAGCCAAGCAAGGAGAAGTTTTTTATTAAGAAGTATTTGGTAAAATTATCACCATCCTACAACAAGCCCAAGAGGGATAATTTTTTGGCTAGAAGTTTGCCAAATTTTGGAGAAGAGTTTTGAATATCTCAAGATATTCATATTCTTGAGGAAGAATATAGCGAAGGAGATCAGATTTGAAGTCAAAAATTGACAAGAATATTGAAGGATAAGGGAATATTGAAGTGGCCATAGTTTTGAGAAGTTTAAGGATAGCCACAATATTTTTGAAGGCTGATTTGAAAAGGGAAGATTGCTGATTTTCGAGGTAGGAGTTGAAGAGTTGTAGGATAGTGAATTGAAGGAGATATAGAGCTGTGATTTAGAGAATATTTGGGCAGATTTTGAAGCATCCTTTAATAGGATATTGAAGGAGATCATGATAGCGAATGAAGGTAGCATTTTGAAGAATTTTGTTGCAGCTTTGGACAATGAAACAAAGGAGGAATTGATTGGAAAGTTGCAAAATTTTTGGAAGCATTTGGGCAGCATTAATAGCTACAAGTTTTAGAGTTTGAGAGGACATTTGAAGGAGATTTGAAGCAAAAAAAATCAGTTTTGTGGACAGCAATGGAAGTAGGAGAAGAGATGCGATTTTGGAGAACTTAGGGATATATTTGGAAGAGATATGTGGCATCAAATCACAGGAGGATTTAGCAACATAATTGCTACAAATTTGAATAGAAAAAGGGTGAATCAAATCACCAAAGAAATTAGCTGAAAAGGGAGATCGAAAAGGTATGCATTTTTGGTGCTACATAAGTTTATTATTGGAGTATTAAAACAAGTCTACATTAAGAGCACCATATTACTTTTATTAAATATGAAGAAGGAAGTTGAAAAATAGTCTTCAAGCAAAAGGAGTTGATAGCACTTGCATTCTAAAATATGCAAAACAAAATAGCAAAAGTCTAAGTTAAAGTCTACTTAAAAAAGGAGAAATAAGGAGAATATAATGTTGGTTTTATAAGCTCTTGAAAGTGCAGATTTATTAGTCTAAGGAGAATCTGAATAAAGGCAATTTTCTAAGCAAATAGAAAACCAAGAAGAGCATATTTTTAAGTGTCTAAAGACACTAAGAAGCCACCATGCAAAGGTGAAGTGAAGGCATTAGTATGGAGTAGTGAAGCACCATCATAGCTCAAGGGAGAAGTGCCACCATTCAAGGAACATTCACCACAGTTCAAGGTAGTGCCACTATTGCTTAAGGAAGAGCCACCATTTCTCAAGGGAGAGCCACCTCCATATAAGGAAGAGCCACCATTAGAAACATAAAGCATATCCATCTAGTTGGAGGTCTAATATTTTCCCAAGAAGCTCAAATAAATGTAAAGGAGATGTTTCAGCAAAGGAAAGTGAAAGAGCTACGTAGAGAATATTGAAGGTTTAAAATTAGGACAAAACTCCAAGCATTGAAATTGGAGGGAACATTACATTTAAAAGGGACCAATGTGAACAAGACAAAGCATTGGAATAGATAAGTCAAAGATATGTCTGGATATAAAAATTATACCCAAGCCAAAGGAGACATTAAAATTTTAGTTGGAGGTGAGGACACTTTTAAGTAACACTCAGAAGCATTATAACTCCTTCATACTTTACAGATTTATGTTACAGGAATTTGAAAAGAATAAGGGAGTGAATTTTAAGTGTGAGAAAAAGGTTGAGTTTCATGTGGCACATATAAAGTGGAAGGTCAATAGGTTTGAATAATTTCAAGCATCCATCTCAAGGAGAGAATGCATTTTCAAGGGACCAAAGATAATAGAGTGAAAGAACAATTCATAGAGAAGTGCTGGAAATAGAAGAATGTGTAGTTATATTAATTAATTAAATATTGAGTGGTTGCAAGGAGATGTACGTGCAGAAGAGCGCCAATCAGAAGACGATCAAGCACTATTGACCAAGGGAAAAACCATATTCAAGGTTGAAGGTAATTCATTTTATTTGAAGTTATTTATAAGCTTGAGATAGTTATAAGGTAATTCATTTTATTTAAAGTTTTAAATTTTGAGTTGAAAATTTTGAAGGAGTAATTTAAAGTTTTGTAATTTGATTATTTGCATTTACAAAAAAATTTAAAATATTTACATTTTTCTTTTTGGTAAGTTAATTATTTTCATTAAACGGGGCATTTGAAAGGCACCCCAATACCTTGTACATCAGCAGAGCAGAAAATAAAACTCCTTAGAGGAAACACAAGGAGGAACATAAACAAACAGTCGAAAGCCAGCAAAACCCAAAAAGGACAAAATCCTCTGGTGGAAAGGAACAACAACAAAATGACCACCATCCAAAAGAACCAAAAGGACAAAACCTCTAGAAGAAAGGAAAGAAACAAGAAGAGGAAAGCAAAATAGGCTTTCCCCAATAGGACCCACACACAGAATTAGATGGGAATGTCAGTCTGCATAGGAGACGCAATGGTAACCTCCAACTCGACGTCCTTGACATCGTCCTTCAGTACATCCTTTGGGGCTTCAATGCAGGCATCCTTGGCGATATCCACAACGTCCTCATCCTTAGCCTCATCCTTGACATCGAAAGGTCCCTCCATAGCAAAAATAGCAGGAATATCTTCAAAGGTATCATAGAAAAATAGAAGGCTAAGAGCTTGGCGTTGTTCTTTGAGCTTCACAATTGCCTTCCCAATAGCCACATGGGCAGATTCCAGATGGTCAATAGTAACAGATGTAGCATGGACAACCAGTTTGTGAAGGTATTTTTCCACCAGGTCAGGAGAATTGGAAGGATATTTCTTGGGCTTCACAGAGGAAGGAGTAGGGGTTTCAGAAGCTTCCTTGAGCTTGAGTCTCTGGGAACAACGGACAGACATTTTCTCAACCTTAACCTTTTTCTTAATGTTGGAAATAGAGTAGGGTCTTTCACTCTTATCCTTTCTCTTGGGTCTAGAGGTCTTAAGGTTGGGCGAGGAAGAAGAGTTCTCTTCAGAAGATTCAGGGGCTTGGATATTTCCTTTGGGGAACTTAAGGAGGAGGAACCTATAAAGGATTTTGAAAAGACCTTGATGACAGGGTGATCCCTCTTCCTTTTTTGAATGGGTAGAAACAATTGTATAATCTAAGGACCAGTAAAGCATAGTAGGAATGTTCATCATCTTAGCTTCACAAAAATGATTAATGAATGCTAAATGAAAACAACAAAGTTGGGACTCAGGATTATCAACAGTTAAATATTGCATGATGGGTTTTAGGATTTCCTTCCATGGGGTGGAAATATGGTGATGGTACAAACCTTTTTTGTAAAGCTTATGGATAACCAAATTCTTCTCAAAGTGAGCCAGCTCCGCATCCCAGTTATGCTTGTTTCTCCTTATTACTTTGCCATCCAGATCTTGCCCTGTGAGTTCCGCCAGCAGCTCCATAGTGATATGAAACTCCACTCCATGAATAGTAACCATGCCATTGTCCCAAGATGTAGTAAAGGCCCTGGTCACCTCCCCATCGATGCCATAGAACATCTTGAAGAAACTAATAAGTCCACCTTTGTTTTTCAAAATTTCTACAACAATGGAATCTAAATCAAACACCTCAGGCTCGATATAAATAGACTTTCCCTCCTTCATGATTAAAGATAGAGAAAAATAGGGAAAAGGAAAAAGGTGAAGGCAAGGGAACAATAGGAGGATGCAATTGTACAATGGAAAATGAATAAATAGAGCATGCAGAGGAAAATTTATAAGGAAAACATTGATGCAGCTCCAGAAACAACAAAAAAATTAGAAAGGATACCTCAAAAAGGAAAAATCCTACCTGGAGAGAGGGAATTGGCTAGGACAGATGACGAGGAGGATTTTTTGGCTTTGAAAACTGTAATAGGTAATTGGGAAAATCAAAAGGTGTTGATGGAGTTGACTATTGGGGATGCCCAAAAAATGGAGCCAATAGGGGAAGCTGGCACCAGAAACGTGAAGGATTGGAAAGTCCACCAACATAGATCTCGGGATGAGGCAAAAGGAAATACGGTGGAGAATGAATCTCGAAAGAGCCAAATGGTGAAAACCAAAAAATTGGGGGAAGGCATTATTAAATATCATGCTAGAATTTGCATTGGGGCTCTCAAAAGAGTCGGTTATCAAAAAATAATAAGCGCTTGCTAGGTTAAAAGGTGGTGGATTACATAAAAATAAATTAATAAGGGCCATGTGGACATGATCCGAGATTGAACACCGAGGAGGATATGTGAGGTTTAGAAAGCTGGAATTAAAGACTTTGAAGAAATTTAGGAAATAAACCCAAAGCTTCACATGGAAAAGGAGGCCTCGGGAAATGAAAAATATAATAGCCTTAAGATTCACCATGATTAATATTAATTTGATCATGCTTGACGAGCTCATCAACTTCAGGAGGAAGACTATCAGTCCACGTCAGCAATCCTTGGGCATTCACTCCAATGTTAGCCAGTCTATCAGCAACAAAGTTGGCTTCCCTGAAAGCATGTTGAAACATGGTGTCATTCTGATTAAGCAGGATTTGTTTGCTTTCTTCCATAATGGTTCTTATCCTCCAACTGCCAGGTTTAGAATTTTTAAGATAATTTATTATATTAAGAGAATATCCCTCCACAATGATGTTTCCTAGAATGTTTTTGATGAATTGGAGACCTCGCCATAAAGCCTTTGCTTCTGCAGAATGATTTGAGAGAACACCTAAAGGTTCAGAGTAAGCAAAAATGGGATTGCCCAGGTGGTCACGAAGAATTCCTTCGGCACCAACATTGCTAGGATTTCCTTTAGCAGCTCTATCGAAATTGAGCTTAACCCATCCAACCGGAGGAGGATGCCACTTGATTTTGGTTCTTGAAGCTGAAGGATTGACCGGTCTTGAACTTTCAAGGTGGATATGACAGGAATTGAGGATAGCTTCCTCAAAAGGTGGACGAGGAAAAGGATCAAAAGGGGCAATGAGGACATTCTCTTTAGCATTAAGGATGATTTTATTGGCAATGTAATCAACGTCCAAGGCCTTCTTATCAAACACTCTTCTATTACGTTCAAGCCAAATTTGCCAAAGGTAATGTTGTAAACAAAATTTCCATAATCCTTTAAGTATGGGATTTTGGAAAGGATTTGGCCACTGGAGGAAAAGATCAACAATGGAAGGAGGACAAGCCCAAACTATTTGAAATTTAAGGAATAGATTGCTAATCACCATTCTAGAAAAGGAACATAAAAGGAAAAGGTGGGAAGTAGACTCCCAGTCAGAAAGACAAAGGTAACATCTATTAGGGAGCTGAATGCCTCTTTTGATTAGGTTTTCCATTGTGAGGATTCGATCCTGAATGCAAAGCCAAGAGAAGGAAGCAATTTTGGGAGTTAGATATTTTGTCCAGACCAGCTTAAAAGGAATAGGATTTTGGAAATCATTGAGAGAAAGCAAATAAGCTGATTTGACTGAGAATTCTCTAGAATCAGTAGGCTCCCATATAGGACGATCTGAGGAATCTTCTGGTGGAATTCTGATGGAAGATAACTGAGCTTGCAAACATGAAATTTTTGCTTCCAAATTAGGGAAATCAAGTCTTTTCCAGCTTCTGATTCCATTATTTGAAGAAATAAAATCTGCAACTAAAGGCCCAACCAAATCTTTGGTGATTGCAATTAACCTTTGGAGCATAGGATTCTGAATGAGAGGACTATCACCAAGCCACTTGTCTTCCCAAAATGAAATGGAATTTCCATTCCCAAAATGCCATCTTAATCCTTTTCTCAAGAGGGAATGAGACACACATATAGATTTCCAAAAGGCAGACCCTGCTGAAGGGACATCACCAAAAAGAAATTCAGAGTCCTGAAGATATTTCCTTTTAAGAATCTTGACCCAATTAGCACTGTCATTAGAAATGAGCCTCTAGGCTTGTTTAGCAAGGAGATAAAGGTTGATAAGATGGATCCTTCTAAGCCCTAAAACTCCCTGGTATTTGGGTTTACAAACTTTATCCCAGGAGACTAAATGAAATCTGTGTCTATTTTTTGATCCTGACCAAAGAAAATGATTTTGGATTTTTTTGATTTTTTGATAAACGTTGATAGGAGCTTTAAACAAAGAGAGGAAATAAATTGGGATACTCTGAAGATAGGCCATGGTGAGAATGATTTTACCCACTTGAGACAAAATTTTACCTCTCCAAGTAGAAAGCTTTTTTTGAAGCCTTTCAATAACATTATCCCATAGGCTTTCTTTAACATTTCCAACAAATAAAGGTAAGCCTAGATAGGATGAGGGAAGATGATCTATAGTGCATTCAAGGATGTTGGCAATGAGATTCTGTCTATTTAAGGGAGTGTTAAGAAAATATAATTTGCTTTTTTGGAAATTTATCTTTTGGCCCGCAACTGCTTCATACAAGAGGAGAATACGTTTGATGATTTTGGCTTCATTGACGGAGGCAAAAGTAGACAACAGAGTGTCATCAAAAAATTGTTGGTGGGTGATGGGGTTACATTGAGAGGTAACCTTAAGTCCAAAAATTAGTCCTGCATTATTTACTTCCAGGATGGATCTTCCTAAAGCTTCAACTGCAATAACGAAAAGAAGGGGAGATAAAGGATCCCCCTGCCTTAACCCTCTGCTGCTCTGAAAGTATCCTATAGGAGAACCATTAATAAGGATGGAGAACCAAGCAGAGGAAATACATCCTTTGATTAAGGAAATCCAATCAAGATGAAAGCCAAACTTATTCAAAATGGCTAGAAGGAAATCCCAATTGAGTCTATCATAGGCTTTGTTCATGTCAAGTTTAAGAAGGAAAGCAACTCTTTTGTTGGAAGATATGGAATGAATTGCCTCATGAACTGAAATAATGCCATCCAAGATGGATCTTCCTCTTACAGAACTTCCTTGGCTCTGATTTATAATTAATGACATTACCTCTCTTAGACGAATAGCAATGGCTTTTGTTAATATTTTGTAAATAACATTGCAAAGGTTGATTGGCCTAAATTCATTGAAATTGCTTGCATTCACCTTTTTTGGGATAAGCACAATAAAGGTGGAGTTAAATCCTCTAGGGATTACCTTGGAGCTCTGGATTTCTCTTATGGCATTGCAAACATCCTGGCCAACCAAATCCCAAAAGCCTTGAAAAAATCTTGGAGAGAACCCATCAGGACCAGGAGCTTTATCTGGTTCCATAGAGAACAAAGCTACTCTGATTTCTTCATCAGTAAGAACAACATTGAGTTTGCTATTGATGCCGTCAAAAATGAGATTAGGAATAAATTGAAGGAAAAATTCCATGGCCACTTGAGAGTTTGGTCTGCTTTCCTCCTGGAGTAAATGCATGAAATGAGTTATTCCTTCAGATCTGATTTCCTTGATGTCATTAATAATCCTTCCATCCTGGCTTTGAATTTCTTTAATCATGTTGTTACTTCTGTGTCTCATAGTGGAAATGTGAAATAATTTTGTATTGGAGTCTCCTTGCTTAAGCCACGTATCTCAAGACTTCTGCCTCCAAAATATTTCCTCACATTGAAGAATATTGTGATATTGAGCTAATAAGATCCTTTCTTCACTTCTTACCTCTTTTGAATAATTTTATTTTTCCTAGCTTTCTTTTTCAATTAAGGCAAGCTTGTTCATGACATCCTATTTATTCTAGAAAATATTTCCAAAAATATCTCTATTCCATATTTTTATGTTTTTCTTGATATTCTTAAGTTTTTGGGCTAAAACAAAATAAGGAGTTCCTTGAACATCAGATTGCCACCATTGACCTATCTTGTCTCTGAAATCAGGATGTAACATCCACATAGCTTCAAACCTAAAGGGAGTTTTGAAAATTTTGGGGTTGTTGGTGTCTAAAAGGATAGGACTATGGTCAAACCCAATTTTGAGAAGAGATTGAAGATTCACATCACCCCAAATGGCTAAAGCTTCTTGAGAAAATAAGACCCTATCAAGCTTAACTTGAATCAGCTGAGATCCACATCTTCGATTCGACCAAGTAAATTGATTACCTTTCAAATTTACATCCATCAGATTGTGATCATTAATGAATTCCTGAAAAACTTCCATACTTTTGGAAAAATAACTGACCCATAATTTCTTTTCAGAATGAAATAGAGGAGTTTTGAAGTCTCCTGCAAGTTTCCAAGGAAGATTAGGAAAGGCACTTCTAGCAGAAGATAGGATATCCCACAATATGGACCTCTCAACAATGGAATTGGGAGCATAAATATTTGTGAGGACCCAAGGAGAATTATTATCTTTATCAAAAAATAGGATGCTCATCATCTCATCATTAGAATGGATAAGATTTCCATCTAGAACATCTAGGTTCCATAAGCACAACAAGCCTCCTGACACACCTTTAGCATTGCAAACAATATATTTGCAATTTTTCCAAATATGGTTACAAATATTTTTGACATTGGAATCACTAATTTTGGTTTCTTGGAGCAACAGAATGGTAGGTCTGATTTCCTTCCTTAATGATTTAGCTAACCTTTTTTTAGCTATACCATTAAGGCCTCTCACATTCCATGAGAGGATCTTCATTTTGAAGATTTTGAGGTTCGTTTGCCTCCCTTTCCATGTGGTTGGGGAGGTTTGGTACACTTTGGTTCTTCTTTGGATAGATTAATGCCAGTCGAAAATTATTTTTTTGAACTCCATTAGCAATGTCTTCATTTATACCCTATTTCCATTGATCAGAATTGGAAGGTCTTCCACACTTCTTTTCAACTCCACAATCAATGGGAGATCTCTTCTGGCTTCTGGTAATCTTTGGGCTGAAGTTATTGCCAGATATTTTTTGAACTACAGGACTAGATGGTTCGAGGAAGGAAGAAGGGATGGAAACATCATCTACCAGGGGATTATCTTTATTGAAAGTAACTGGAGATGGGGGATTACCATTCAGAGGTTCAGAGGAAGGTGCTTGCTAGATTTATGATGGATTTAAATTTTGATCAAGTTCAACATTTAGATTATGAGTATCATCAACATCAATCTCAGGATCAATGTCCCTTAGAACTTGAAATTTATTAGGAAGAGCAAAGAGACTAACCTCACTAGGGGCAGCTGAAGAGGAAGCATTTTTCCTGGGGACTTGCTAAAAGGAGCTTTACCTCACTCATCCTGAGATTTTTTATCCTTGATGGGCCTAAAGGTGAATCCTTTAGGAGGAGGAAATATTCTTTTTTCCTTTTTGAAAGGAGTGTGGAAGTCCTTTCCTCTGTCATATAATTGAGAATCCTAGAGCTCAGCAGTAGTAGAAAGTTTCTTGAGAGAAGGGCACTGAGTGTGGAGATGACCTTGAGTCTTACATTTGATGTAGAAAGGAGGTTTGTTCTCATACTCAATAGCCTGCTTCCAAAAAAAGGACCCATGCTCCAGCTCAACAAAGGTTGGAAGAGCAGAATCAAGATTAGCACTGACACAAAACTGAGTAGCATGCATCCTTGATTTGGATAGAGTGACCCTGTCAATAAGGAGCAGGTCTTCGATTGTTGAAGCAATGGATTTAAGGACAAATTCTCACCAAAGGTGCCAAGGGATATTTGGTAGTCTAACCCAAATTAGAGAAATATTGATGCTTTGAGTTGCAGGATCGAAATCAGGAGTCCACTTCTTTAAAAAAATGCTTTTGGACCCAAGGAACCACGGTCCACTAGACAAAATTAGATTAACATATTCCTTGGTATTTAGGCGAATGCCAAAAAAAGCATTGGAAAGACCAAAAATCTCCAATGAGCCATGAAATTTCCATCTAGAAAAGGCCCAACGCCTGATAGTGTCAATATTGGGATTTCCTCCAACCACTTTTCCAACCAAGGAAAAGGATTCTTCAGCTAAGAACATGTCTACCACACTCACAAGAATCTTGACTCTATTTCTAGAGACTTCAAAAGGAGGGAGCGAAGGTTCACTAGAAGAATATTTACCCAAAAAATTAGCAAAAGAAGGTTTAGGGGCAATGGGAATATCATCCCCCCAAAAGGAACTAACCTTGCCAAAAGAGGAATCCACCAAAACATCCTTGGAAGGAGGATTTGAGGGGGTAGAAATGGCCTTAGGACTTGAGGTAGATAGAATATTACCGTTGGCACAACCACCACTCGCATTTAGAAAAGAATCATCAGCCGAGGAGAACTTGAAACCATCCTCCCGCCCTGAGGAAAGGGATTTGGAGGCATCTGCAAAGGCACCCAAAATAAGTTGACCAAAAAAAACCTTTAATTCATCTTCCCGCATTTCAAGAATTTGAACAACTTCCTTTTCGCCTTGAGGGATTTGAAAGATATTGAGACCATCCTCTCACCCTGAGGAAAAGGGAGCATCCTCAGTAGCTATAGAGTCAGGTGGACCATCCTCCCGCCTTCCAAAAATTTGAAAATTATCCTTCCCACCTTTAGGATTTTGAAAAATAGAAGAGCCACAATTGCAATAGCCAACCATGATTTGTTAAGAATTTTTTACTTACAATTTGTTAGATTGGAGAAATAAGGTTTTCTATATAAAATTAAATTCATAAAATTTGCAAATATCTTTTTATGGAATTTCTAAATTTCTAGTTTTGGAGTTATAAGGAATTCAACATCAATATAGGATTGAGAAATTTAGAAGTTATTTTTGGGAGATAAAAGGTTGTCAACTTAAAATTGAAAATTGGTTTTAATCAAACAAAAGTAGCATTTTTGAAGTTGCATTCAAAAGTTATTCTTAGTCAATCTCAGAAGTTTAAAGTTTTAAAGAAATATTACTTTAAAAAGGGGCTATGGAGAAGCTTATTAAGTATACTATATTCAAAAAATCAAAATGGTTTAGAGATATACGTGATTATGGAAGTGATAAAAAGGAAGATGCAATTGGAAGAGCAGAACCAATATGGTTTAGAAAGATTTCTAAGAACTCACAAACTAGTAGTTTGGCAAAAATAATTTCTATACAGTTATCCTCCAATAACTTGATAAAAGGAATTGATGACATCTATATTAATGAAGATACTAAGAATACAATCAAGAACCATACACAAATGGTAGAAAAGAATGTTGATCAGAAATATGCCTTACAAAATTATGAAAGATGCAAAGATAGAATAGCTTCAGTTGTACACAGATGGTTTGACTATTTTATCAAGTAAATGGATGAACTTGATTCTTCTAAGTTAAATAACAAAGAAGTTGAGACATTCTCATGATGTACTTATTGCAACAAGTTTGGTTATGAGAAAGTAGACTGTTGGAATTTTCATCCATGTAAATATTGTGGAGGGAAAACTCATTCATCCTTCTTCTGTTACTACAAAGACAAGTACTATAAAATATTTGAAGAAAAATTGATTATTATATTAGATTATCTCTTCCAAGTTCTTATTTTTGAAGCATCTACTAATAATGAGTTCACGTTTGAAATTTTTGAAAAGCAAAAAGATAGGTCATTTAGAGAACCAAAGGAAATAAAATGGGTCAATTATGATCCACTTATGACTTGCAATATTATGAGATATCTTGTTCATCAAGGGTGCTTGGAAAACTTCAAGAACAAAGATTTCACCAATCACTTTGAAATACAAGAAAATAGTGGATTGAAGAAGACATGAAAAAACAACACAAATATTGAGCTAAAGGAAGAAGAACCAGATCAAGTTGAAGATCATTTGAAATATGAAGATCCATATTGAAGACTAAAGTCTTTAATAACCAAATAATGTAATACAGGGAGGTTTTGAAATATATTACATTATTTTGTATATGCTAATGTACCACCTTAGGTACATCCTTAGATTAGGAAAGAGTGTCCTAGATTAGAAGTCGAGTATTTACTTTATGCAATGTAATAAGTGCACAAGTATTATTAAAATGTGCAAAATATTTTGGTATTGTAAATATGTATAGTTATCCATATGCACATGAGTCCATTTAATAGGAAGCTAGAGAGTCTCTAAAAGAGTGAAGGTCAAGAGTGCTCCATATGAAGAGTCACTTTACATCTTATATGTATAGGATATGACATGTTTTATAATATGTTAGGATCCTAATATTAACTTATATTATTAATTTCACTCATTTGATTATGGACCATCATGTGCTTTTACATCATGACTATTAGATAAGTTTATATATGAATTCATATAAGGTGTCATTAAGCACCAAAGAATATAAATTATTATATCTCCTTGTGAGCACGTGGAAGGGCGACCTCCATTTGAAACAACAATTCAATAAAAAATGATTGTTATTTTATTCATTTGCATTCATTTTCCATTTTCCTCCATTAATTTTCAATTTATAGGAACCATATTTCTAACAATTGGTATCAGAGCAGAGATCCATAAGGCCATTCATACACTTTTTTCCCACAACACTCACTGCCTCTCATTACCAGATTACATAGTGTTCCTCAATGTGTATCAAATTATTCTGCCATCCATACTATCACAATACACCCTCAAGCACCTTTCATACACATCCCAAACATAT
This sequence comes from Wollemia nobilis, assembly GCA_028583015.1. NCBI lineage: Eukaryota > Viridiplantae > Streptophyta > Pinopsida > Araucariales > Araucariaceae > Wollemia > Wollemia nobilis. Next base: position 4,488,268 of record JAQPPZ010000040.1, read on the forward strand.
ATCCTCATACACAAATAAAAACTTTACTATAATCTCACAATAAGAAGAAGTAGAATAGCGCAAGGAGAAAAATACTATCAGAGACCAAAAACAAGCAATAAATCCTACTAAAAATTGCAAAAAGATCTTTCAAGGAAGGCATCATTAAATCGTGTGATCCCCAAATCAAGAAAAAAATTGAAAAAGCATTTAAACTGCCCTCAAAATTCTCCTACAACATAAAATATATGTTTTCAGTAGAGGTTTAAAGAACATGGTGACTTTTTATAAAATATAAATTATATTAAAAAAATTTATTGACGCTGAAAAAAGAATTAATGACACCTTTTGAATTTTTGATGCTGACAAGGGAAAATCAAAATAAGGTTTAAAAAGTTTTGGGACATATATCCCACATCGCTTGTGGGTTTCATTTTGAATATTTTATAAGGGACCAAGTGTAGTAAATGAACATGACTACCACTTGGTAGTCACACGCACGCGCGAGCTTTGCTAGAAATGTTACTTGCTCTACCCTTCCTTGTCCCTCATGCCGCTCACTCTGCCCCTATCTTGTTTCCCGTGTTGCTTTCTATGCCCTTGCCTTGCTCCTCATACCACTCACCTTGCCCCTACCTTACTTCCCATGTTGCTCGCTCCACCCATGCCTCACTCTCAGTGCTGCTCCGTCTTAGGTCCTCTCTTGATGCTCCGCTCCCCTATGCTGCTCGTCAATTACTATTGGAAATTTTGAGTATATTGTTGTCATTGATGTCAAAAAATTAATGGCATAGGTTAATGACATTGGTTGTCATTTATGTCAAGAAAAATAAAGGTTTAATGGTTTTACCATGGTGGCATTTGCAAAAGAAAAAGGAAGAGGTTTTCCAAAGAAAAGGTCCAAGAAGAAAAAATATTATAATATTTAAATCTATGAAGATTTAAATAATTATAATAATTAAAAATTAAAAGGGCCCAAAGTTTAAAGCCTAAGGATGCATTATAAAATAATTATAATATTTATATTATAATTTTTATATAACCCAAAGTGGGTTTGGTGCCAATATTCAAAAGTTTTTTAAAAACTTCTAAGCACCATCGACGTCCTTAGCATGGTGGTAATCCATATTAATATGGATAATGTTTGATGCCCTAAGGTGTGTGTTCGATGGGTGATAAAACCGGTCAATGTGATTTCTCCTGTGTGTGCTTCTTGAGAAGAAAAAGATAAATCTTTATATAATGGAATGCATCGATGATTTTAATATAAGATCATTCGATCTTATATCCGACAAGGCAGATGGCTTAATGGTAGACTAGGCAATGTTAAGGCGCAGGGTAGACAACAAGTTCTGTGTTCGAATCCGAGTGGTGACAGTTTTGTTCAATTTTTCTTGGCAAGGAAGTTTTCACGGGAATAAGGTGCAAGTCATACCTTTTAGTCCTCGTGTGGGCGGTTGGCCTAGCAGTGGCCCAAAGGGCGCTAGTGCACTGGCAGGTGGTAGGTGTTGTGTTCGAATCTCCCCACGGTAGTTTTGGTAAGCATTGATTAAAATTTTAATTGCCTAAGGTTGAGGGTTAGGCGCATGAGGTGTGTTTGATTATTTGAGCATTGTTGACTTAGGGAGGTATAAGGAGAAATAATTTTTAATTATTTCTTGCAATTTATTTTGGAGAAAAATATTATGAAAATGTATTTTTGCTAAAAAGTGATTTTGTGGAGTAATAAGGACTTTTGATAATTCTTTTATGAATAATTTTTTAAATTAAGAGGGAGTTAAAAGGTGTATGAAGTACTTTTATTGCTTGTATTTTTACTTCATTTTTAAGGGCTTGGTTTTATTATTTAATTCTCTATTCAATAATAGGAGTAATAAGGGGTTATAGTGGTTTGATATTTTATTGTGCACACCCTTGTTGAGTAGGGTTTCCGATAATATAATTTTGAGCTAATCCTTTTGAAAATTCATATGGATGTATTGAGAGAGGTATTTTGAGGGTACTTCTAACTCTTGAAGTGGCATTTCTAGAATGATTGGTTGTTTGTGAAGACAGATTTTTGAAGGTCATATCTTCATAAGAGCAAATAAGAGGTATAAGCAAGTTCTTCCTTCTCGAGGTGTGTTATTGAGTAATGTTTTCTAGAATATAAGGTGGAGTGACAAGGATTGTTTGATAAGCATTATTGGAAATATTTGAGTTAGGATTTGTGCTTCATGGTTGAATGGTTTGAAAATATTTGGGATAGAATTTGAGAATAATTTGTGCTTCTATTATTGAAAGAGGTTAAGACATTTGTGCTAGAGATTGTGAACTACTTGTGCTAGGGTTGAAGACAAGTTAGTGCATCTTTGTAAAATATTTTGAACATTGGTTTGAGAGATATTTATTGCAATTGTAGAAGTGTTTGAGATCAATTTTGTGAAGGGAAATTATGCATTAATATGATTGAACTTTTGAAGTAAATTTACAAGAAATATAGATCATTTTTGTGAAACAAGTTATACATTGTTTGATTTGATTTGAAAGGGATTGGTAAGAGATAGAGATTGGTTATTTGAGTATAAGATTTGTGAGTATGAAACATATTGGATTTTTATAGTGCATATCATCCTCTATATGTTCCTTAGGTTAAACAAATTCTAAGTAGAATTTGTTTATGTGAAGAAAGATTTTTGAAAGAGAGTTAAGTTGTGTTTGTATGTAAGTTTTGGAAATATTTGAGTAGGTTTTATGAGTAGATTAAGGATATATTTTGAGAAAGTCTTTGAGAAGGCTTGAGGATAGATTTGAGAAAGTCTTTGAGAAGACTTGAAAACATAATTGAGAGAAGATTTGAGATAGAATTGAGAGTAGATTTGATTACTAATTTGTTCAAGATTTGTGTTAAGTATTAAGGAATATTTGAGATAGAGTTTGGTGTAGATTTGTGAGAAGAGTTAGAGAATATTTATGCTAGACTTAGGATAAATTTTGGTGTAGATCTGAGATAGAGTTGAGAGTAAGATTTGGAGGTGAAAGAGCAGAGAGGATAAAAGTCTCCAGTGGATAGAGATCCATCAACCAGTGTAGTGGGGATAGATGTCTCCTATGGAGAGATATCCACAAGCTAGAGTAGTGGGGGTATAAGTCTTCTAGAAGTTCACCAACAAGAGCAGAGGGGATAGATTTATCATGTGGAGAGAGATCCATGAACCATATCAAGTAGATAGAGTTCTCTTATGGAGAGATATCCATGAACCAGAGTAAGGGTAAAGAGTTCTCCTATGGAGTAAGATCCATGAACCAGCTAGGGAGATAGAGTTATTCTATGGAGAGAGATCCATAAAATAATTGAGGAGATAGAGTTCTCCTAGATCAAGTTCCATGAACCAGAGCAAAGGAGAAAGAGTTCTCCTGTGGAGAGAGATCCAAAAACTAGAGCAAGGGGATAGAGTTCTCCTATGGAGAGAGATCCAAAAATTAGAGCATAGGGGATTGGTGTCTCCTTTGGATAGAGGTCCATAAACATTGTAATAGGGAATTGATTCCCAAGAGATTTATTGAGAAAATTTAGAAGAAATATTTTCTCTGTGGAGTAGCCCACATTGGGTGAACCACATTAAATTTGTATCTCTCTTGTATGTGATAATGTGTGCATTACTTTAATTACTACTATTGATATTGCCATTGATAATATTGGATAATATTGTTTGGGAAAGAAAAGTAAAAGTTGATCTTATACTGTTCACCCTCCCTCTCAGTATAAGTTTGTGTTCTTCAATTGGTATCAAAGTGGGTTCTTTCAAAAAAGTCTAGTAGCTTGAAGGAAGATATTATAGGAACACATATGGTATCTCAGAATGGATCTTCATTAAATAATGCACCATTGTTCGATGAGAACAATTATGCTTTCTAGAGCATAATAATGATGACTTACTTGATGGCACAATGATATGAGATATGGTAATCCATTGAGAATGGGTTCACACCTACAACTACTCCTCCCATAGATAAATATGGTAATATGTTACATGTGAATAATGCCAAGGCTATGAATGGAATCTTAAGTGGATTATGTGAAGCAAAATTTGTGAAAGTTATGCATTGAAAATCAGCAAAAGAGATATGGGAAAAATTGAAGCAAATATATGAGGGAGATAAAAAGGTCAAGATGGAAAAACTACAAAACCACAAGAAAATATTTGAAAATTTGAAGATGGAAGATGAGGAAGATATTGCTACATACTTGCTTCATGTAGATGAAGTTGTAAATACCATGCGTGGACTTGGATTCAAAATTGATGACTCCAATGTTACTAAGAAAGTACTAAGGTCACTTCCTATGAGGTATGATGGAAAGGTTTTAGCTATAGAAGAGATGAGAGATATTGAAAAATTGACTATGGATGAGTTACATGGAATTCTCATAGCTTATGAGATGAGAATAGTAAAGGATACCCAACTCCAAGAAAGAGGTAGCTTTCAAAGCATCAAAGAAGACAAAATATAAGAAACTAGAATCAAGTGGTGAGTCAAGTAGTGATGAAGAAGCTAACTATGGTAGAAGATACAAGAAGGACTCAAGAAAGCACAAAGGTATAAAAACAATGAAATATTTTAACTATGGTAATTTTGGTCACTATGCATCTAATTGTCTAGAAGTTGGAAGCAGTAGCAGTGAAGAGAAATAAGATCATAAGAAAAATGAAGGAGGAAAATCCAAGTATAAAAATAAAAACAAGTATGGTCAAGGTAAGCATGAAAAGAAATTCTTTCAAAGGCACAAGAAGAGTTTCTATGTTAACAAGGGATGCAATACTTCAAGTGGTAGTGATGAAAGACTCTCAGATAGTGAAGAAGAAGAAGAGATCCTATTTTTGACAATAGAAGAGGAAGAAAATGCTCCTATTGAAGATAAGGTCGAAGAGTATGAAGATGCTCTTGGAGACCAAGAAGTAGAGAAATATTTAGAAAATGAGGAGGAAGGCACAGTAGATCTAGAAGCAGAATTTATTGTTGCTCTCAGTGAATTGAAAAAGGTTAGAAAATAGAATTCAAGACTAAAGACTCAAGTTCAAGAATATGAGGAAGAAAAATAAAAGCTTCTACAAGACCTGACAAACTCAAAAGCTAAGGCATGGAAAATTAAAGATGTGATGAATGAAAAGTTAGAGGTAAAAAATTTGGAATGTGAAAGATTAGAACATGAGGTAGTTTCACTAAGGATGAAAGTGAAAGATTATAAGGACAAGCTACACAGGTTTGGTAAAATTTCAAAAAAATTGTATAAGATTATCAATGCACAAAGATCTTCATCTATCAAAACATGATTTGGTTTTGAAGAAGAACAAGGGAAACAAGAAGAAGAGTCAACCTCAAGCTCAAAAGAAGAGGAAGTTTTAGAGGAAGAGAGTGAAGAAGAAATTAAGACTTATGAGGATAATTTGAAGAAGAGAAGCTTCACTAAGAAAGGAAATAATGCACAAACAAGAAATAGGGATCATCACAGAGAAGGAAAAGAAAGGACTAAGATACCAGAGAGTTCAAGAGAAGATTTCTTCAAAGGACATTATTTTTCATGTAATCAGTTTGGTCACAAGGCTATCCATTGCAAGACTCATGGAAAGGAGTATGACTTCACTAAAAGGAGTGTCAAATATTTCAAAGATGGATATTTCTTTCAAGGGTATTGCTACTCTTGTAATCACTTTGGTCATAAAGCAATCCACTTAGGGTTATGCATAAGGGGTTAGACTCAAAATGATTAAAAAAAGGAAAAAGGGGGAAAAAAAAAAAAAAAAAGTGTAATTATTTTTAAAAAAAAAGGGAAGAGGGGGGGGGGTCCCCCCCGATAGAAATGAGTATGGTTTCACCAGGAGGAACTTCAAGATATTTGCACCTTCTAAGAACTACAACATTAAGTGTTACAAATGCAATAATCTAGGGCATAAGGCCAAGTGGTGTAGAATAGAGTTTTCAGAGCTTCCAGAGATAGCAAGAACAGGGACACTCAAAAGGATCAAAAGGGTATGTTGAGAAGAAGGTTGACTAAGAAAAAGAGCATTGTATGTTGGGAGTAGAAATATTCCCACCCCAAAATTAATCACCTCAAAGAGAGGAGGTGGGGAGGGGGCTGAGCTAAGAGTCTTATATTTAGTCCCAAAGGAGTCCATTTTCCATTGATGTCAAAGGGGGGGGAGAGCATTCAATAAGTGGGAGTAGTTTCTCAAGGGGAGTAGATTTGGAATCAAATGGTTTGGAAAAAGGAATTTTTAGAAAAGGGTTGCCATCAATGACAAAGGGGGAGATTATTGGAAATTTTGAGTATATTGTTCTCATTGATGTCAAAACATTAATGGCATAGGTTAATGACATTGGTTGTCATTTATGTCAAGAAAAATAAAGGTTTAATGGTTTTACTATGGTGGCATTTGCAAAAGAAAAAGGAAGAGGTTTTCCAAAGAAAAGGTCCAAGAAGAAAAAATATTATAATATTTAAATCTATGAAGATTTAAATAATTATAATAATTAAAAATTAAAAGGGCCCAAAGGTTAAAGCCTAAGGATGCATTATAAAATAATTATAATATTTATATTATAATTTTTATATAACCCAAAGTGGGTTTGGCGCCAATATTCAAAAGTTTTTATTAAAAACTTCTAAGTGCCACCGACATCCTTAGCATGGTGGTAATCCATATTAATATGGATAATGTTTGATGCCCTATGGTGTGTGTTCGATGCACGATAAAACCGGTCAATGTGATTTCTCTTGTGTGCACTTCGTGAGAAGAAAAATATAAATTTTTATCTAAGGGAAGGCATCGATGATTTTAATATAAGATCATTCGATCTTATATCCGACCAGGTGGTTGGCCTAGCGGTAGACTGGGCAGTGTTAAGGTGCAAGGCAGATAGCAGGTTCTATGTTTGAATCTGGGCGATGAAAATTTTGTTCAGATTTTCTTGGCAAGGAATTTTTCACAGGAATAAGGTGCAAGTCATGCCTTTTAGTCCTCATGTGGGTGGTTGGCCTAGCAGTGGCCCAAAGGGTGCTAGCACATTGGAAGGCGGTAGGTGCTATGTTCGAATATCCCCATGGTAGTTTTGGTAAGCATTGATTAAAATTTTAATTGCCTAAGGTTGAGGGTTAGGCGCATGAGGTGTGTTTGATTATTTGAGCATCGTTGACTTAGGGAGGTATAAGGGGAAATAATTTTTAATTATTTCTTGCAATTTATTTTAGAGAAAAATATTATGAAAATGTATTTTTGCTGAAAAGTGATTTTGTGAAGTAATAAGGACTTTTGATAATTCTTTTATGAATGTTTTTTTTAGAAGGTATAATGTGTATATGAGAAATTCATGTGTATAATTTATGGCTTGTTTTTTTTAGTATTGTCATGCAAGAATAGGAGTAATAAGGTGTCATAGTGGTTTGATATTTTATTGTAATTTGTGTATGGTGAAATATCTTTTGAGAAGGGTTTCCATGGATTATAGAAGAGTATTTTGATATCTACCTCTTGAAGTCCTAGAAAGATATTATTTGTGAAGATAGATTTTTGAGGGCATATCTTCATCAAGTTTTGAGGATTGGTGATGTGAGTTATAATTTAAGCAAATAAGAGGTATGAGCAAGTTCTTCCTTCTCAAGGTATGTTATTGAGAAAGGTTTTCTAGAACATAAGGTGGAGTGAAAAGGATTGTTTGATAAGCATTGTTGGAAATATTTGAGTTAGGATTTGTACTTCATGGTTGAATGGTTTGGAAATATTTGGGATAGAATTTGAGAACAATTTGTGCTTCTATTATTGAAAGAGGTTAAGACATTTATGCTAGATATTGTGAACTACTTGTGCTAGGGTTGAAGACAAGTTAGTGCATCTTTGTAAAATATTTTGAACATTGGTTTGAGAGATATTGATTGCAATTGTGGAAGTGTTTGAGATTAATTTTGTGAAGGGAAATTATGCATTAATGTGATTGATATTTTGAAGTAAATTTGCAAGAAAGATAGATCAGTTTTGTGAAACAAGTTATACATTGTTTGATTTGATTTGAAAAGGATTTGGCAAGAGATAGAGATTGGTTAATTGAGTATAATATTCATGAGTATGAAACATATTGGATTTTGATAGTGCATATCATCCTCTATATGTTCCAGAGGTTAAATAAATTCTAAGTAGAATTTATTTGTGTGAAGAAAGCTTTTTGAAAGAGATTTAAGTTGTGTTTGTATGCAAGTTTTGGAAATATTTGAGCAAGTTTTGTGAGTGGGTTAAGGATAGGTTTTGAGAAAGTATTTGAGAAGGCTTGAGGATAGATTTGAGTAAGTATTTGAGAAGGCTTGAGGATAGATTTGAGCAAGTCTTTAAGAAGGCTTGAGGATAGATTTGAAATAGAATTGAGAGTAGGTTTGATTACTAATTTGTTCAAGCCTTGTGTCAAGGCTTAGGGCATATTTGAAATAAAATTGAGAGTAGGTTTGATTACTGATTTATTCAAGATTTGTGTTAAGTCTTAGGGTAGATTTGAGATAGAGTTTGGTGTAGATTTGTGAGAAGATTTAGAGAAGATTTATGCTAGACTTGGGATAGAGTTTGGTGCATATCTGTTATAGAGTTAAGAGTAGGATTTGGAGGTGATAGAGAAAAGAGGATAGAGGTCTCTAGTAGATAGAGATCCATCATCCATTGCAATGGGGATAGAGGTCTCCTATGGAGAGATATCCACAATCTAGAGCAATGGGGGAAAAGTCTTCTAGAAGTTCACTAGCCAGAGCAGAGGGGATAGAGTTATCCTGTGGAGAGAGATCCATGAACCAGAGCAAGGGGATAGAGTTCTCCTATGGAGAGATATCCATAAACTAGAGCAAGGGGAAAGAGTTCTCCTATGGAGTGAGATCCGTGAACCAACTGGGGAGATAGATTTCTTCTATGGAGAGAGATCCATGAACCATTTGAGAAGATAGAGTTCTCCTGGATCAAGTTCCACAAACCAGAGCAAAGGGGAAAGAGTTATCCTATGGAGAGAGATCCACAAATAAGAGCAAGGGGATAGAGTTCTCCTATGGAGAGAGATCCACAAATTAGAGCATAGGGGATTGGTGTCTCCTTTGGATAGAGGTCCATAAACATTATAATAGAGAATTGATTCCCAAGAGATTTATTGAGAAAATTTAGAAGAAATATTTTCTTCGTGGAGTAGCCCACATTGGGTGAACCATGTTAAATTTGTGTCTCTCTTGTGTGTGATGATTTGTGCATTACTTTGATTACTGCTATTGATATTTCCATTAATAATATTGGATAATATTGTTTGGGAAAGAAAAGTAAAATTTGATCTTATACTATTCACCCCCTCTAGTATAATCATGTGTTCTTCAATTACCTCATAGCCGTTGAGCCCACCAAAAGTTCAAAAATTTTACCGCCAATATTTAAAAATTACTACCGATTGCCTCATAGCTATTGAGTTGCCAAAATTTAAAGAAAATCAAATTCAAAAAGGACCATAGGTCCACAAAAGTTAAAATTTTTTTTTTTCGCAAGGAAACCCCAAAATGTTTTCAATTATTGACAAATATTGCAATAATTTTTTTTTTAAATTTTGTCAATAAATTGACAAATTTGATTAAATTTTTGCAATTTTACAAATAAAGTGAAACTAAAGAAGGCTTGAAAATTTGCAAAAACCACAACAATGGTTGACGGTAGGTGATCTCAAGACCATATGAAGGACTTCATGGATGGATTGAATAAATGGAAGGACAATCTTGAACAAAAACTCATGACAAAAGTAGCAAAAATTGATTTAAAAATTGTTGCCACTGACCACTCAGTAGACATGTTACAAAAAAATATAGCAGTAATACAAGCCGACCAACCTATCATAACACCTACACAATAAGAATTACTTGGGGGCCAAAAACATCAATCCTACCTCAAGCCACTAAATTGGACTTTCCAAAGTTTGAAGGAGGCGACCCCACAAATTGGATCTATCGAGCGGACCAATATTTTTCCCTCTATAAAATCCTTGAAACCCAAAAGGTTCACATTGCATCCTTCCACCTAGAGAGTACAACTACTCAATGGTACCAATGGTATGAAAAGACAAATGGCACCCCTACATGGACAAAATTTACAAAAAATATAATGGTATGATTCAGCCCAAGCAAATTTGAAGACTTCATAGGAGCCCTCACCAAACTCCACCAAACCACTACAGTGTGAGAGTACCAAGCTCAATTCGAGAAATTGGTAAATTTTACATCAGGGCTAGATGCATCATTCTTCCAAAGTTGCTTTATTAGTGTCTTAAAATAAGACATTCGATTAGAAGTGCAAATGCTCAATCCTACCGACATGTTGCACACTATTGCATTAGCTCAAATGGTAGAAGAAAAAATAAATAACCAACATTGACTTGGGATACCACCAATGAGCAAATCTCAAAATTCCTACACCATCCCAAAACTAAATAAATTTTTACCAATCAAAAGAATTAGCCCTAAATAAATGAAGGAAATATGAGAAAAGGACCTTTTTTTCCACTGTGATGAGAAATTTATTCCCAACCATAAATGCATTACTCCCAAAATCTATATTTTAGATATGCTTGATCAAGGTAATTCAAAAGAAGAAAATATTGAGGTGGAAGTAGTGATAGAAAATCCAAAAAGTAACATAGAGGATGCATATGAAATTTCCTTTAATGCCCTTGCTGGTTTCTCCTCCCCACAAATGATGAAGGTTAAAGGATACTTTAAGAAACAAAACCTCATTGTGCTTCTAGACTCTGGAAGCACACACAATTTTATTGACCCAAAGGTGGTAAAACAAGTCGATTGCTTTATACATCCTTGTAATAATTTTGAAGTTATGATTGGAAATGGAGGATGAATTGCATGCAAAGGAAAATACCAAAATATTAAACTCACTATGGGTGCTTATAATATGAAAGCTGATATGTATGCATTGCCACTAGGAGGATGTGATATTGTCATAAGAGTACAATGGTTGAGAATATTAGGCACCATCGAGTGGGATTTTGAAGACCTATGGATGAAATTCACACAAAATAGTCAAAAATATACTATTAAGGGACTAAAATCAAGCCCTTATCAAGTAGTAAGTTCTCATAGAATGGAGAATCTTATTCAAAAAGGAGGCAAAGTTATGATGGCACAATTGTTCTCCATTCAACCAGCAAATGAAGAACAAACAATAGCACCCGAATTACAACATCTCCTAGCACACCATGACAAAGTATTTAATGAACCAAAAGGATTACCCCCTCAATGAAAGCATGATCATACCATTAAAATTTTTATTGGGCACAAACCTCCTAATATTCGACCTTATCGATATCCATATCTACAAAAGATAGAAATAGAAAAACTAGTACAAGAATTATTAAAAGTAGGGGTTATTAGACCTAGTATGAGTCCCTACTCTTCTCCTATCATATTAGTTCAAAAAAAATATGGGTCATGGTACCTATGTGTTGATTTATGCACCCTTAACAAACTAACCATCAAAGATAAATTCCCTATTCCCATCATTGATGAATTATTAGATGAACTTCATGGAGTGACATACTTCTCCAAATTAGATTTACGATCAGGCTACCACCAAATTCGAGTTAAGAAAAGTGATATTCCAAAAATTGCCTTCCACACTCATGAAGGGCATTATGAATTCATGGTTATGCCATTTGGCCTTACCAATGCCCCTTCTACATTTCAAATTCTAATGAACAAGGTATTCCATCCTTTCCTTCGCAAGTTTATTTTAGTTTTCTTTGATGATATTTTAATTTATAGTAGAACATGGGAAGATCACTTATGCCACATAGACCAAGCATTAAAAACCTTGAAGGACAACCAATTATATGCCAAAAAATCAAAATGTTCCTTTGGAAAATAAGAAATTGAATATCTCGGCCATATTGTCTCTAAAGAAGGAGTTAAAGTGGATCCCCACAAGATTGAAGATGTGAAAAATTGGCCTATACCAAAAAATTTAAAAGGATTACGTGGATTCTTAGGATTGACAGGGTACTATCAATTTTTTTTTTCAAAAATTATGGTAAAATCACAACACCCTTAACAACTCAAGAAGAATGCATTTCTTTGGTCTTCAAAGGCTAAAGATACCTTTACCACTTTATTGAATGCAATGTGTACCACCTCTGTCTTAGCCATGCTAGATTTTTCCAAACCATTTATTATTGAGAGTGATGCTTCGGGAGTGGGAATAGGAGTAGTGCTCATGCAAAATGAAATACCCTTGGCCTTTACTAGCAAGGATTTTTCTCAAAATAATTTGGCTCATTCCACATATGAAAAATATATGTTAGCTATTATTCATGCTATTCAACATTGAAGACCTTACCTTATAGGCCAACATTTTATTATTCGCACTTACCACCATAGTCTAAAGTACTTTATTGAGCAGTGCATAACCACTCTAGAGCAAAAAAAGTGGGTTACAAAACTACTTGGATATGATTATGAGATCGTATATAAAAAAGGAAAGATAACATGGCTACCAATGCCCTTTCCAAAAATATTGAAGAATTTCCTCAATTTTTGCTTTGAGGACAAAGCTCTTTTTAAGAGGGGTGGCTTGTTAGGATCCTAATCCTAACTTATATTATTAATTTCACTCATTTTATTATGGACCATCGTGTCCTTTCACATCATGACTATTAGATAGGTTTATATATGCATTCATAGAAGGTGTCATTAGGCATCAAAGAACATAAATTATTATATCTCCTTGTGAGCACTTGGAAGGGCGACCTCCATTTGAAACAACGATTCAATAAAAAAGTGATTGTTATTTTATTCATTTGCATTCATTTTCCATTTTCCTCCATTGATTTCCAATTGATAGGAACCAGGTTCCTAACATAATATGGAAGAATGGATACTTGAGATCATTGATTCAATAGAGATACATTTTTGTGAGTATTTATTAATGGAAATTTTATGAGTTATAGTTGAAGTTATTTATGAGTTTTATACTTTTAGAATATTTTCATTATTATATATATTCTATTATGATTTTATTCTATATATTTTGGTGAATTTTATCTTAAGTATTTAGCTTCAAAAGATAACAAATTGGGGCATCTTACATTGACCATGAAGTGAGATGATCTTGCATCTCCTCCCTCAAAAAATTATGAGGTACATCAAAATCCACAATCATTCATAATCAATCACACCATAACCACAATTTTTGTTTCTTCACTCATCATTTTGCATTCATCACTTCCAAAAGTAGGATCATATTTGACCCAACTTTTTTCCTATCAAATCTTATTCAAATTTCCTAAAATCACCACCATTAGATTGGGATCAAAAGAGATTGCCAACAATATAAATTTTATCCAATTTTGACATTGGTTGGTCCTCCAAACTATAGAAAAACTACATAGGGGTCACATAATTTATATCATATTGATATATACAATTTCTATAAAAATGTGCCCATCCATATTTTCCAAATTTTCATTGCAAAACCTTCCCCCATCTCAAATTTCATCTTTCCTAGGCTCCGTGCAATCTCATTATGAAATTTTATTAAGGAGGCTCTCAAAATTGCTAAGTGAAAATTTATACCCTCTTTTATTGTGTTTTTCTTTGTTTTCTTAACCTTGACAAAATTTACACCCAATAAATTACGAGGCACAAATTCAATAAATTTGGAAATTTTCTTTAAAAAAGTCTAAATTTTGAGTCAACCTTTTATGGCATCATCTTGGCCAAGGTTAAATTTTGTTTTCCCACATTTTTAGCCCTCCAAACCCTCTATAAATAAAGGGATTGGATCCCCCTTTTTCCTAGAGCTAGCAAGAGAGAAAGTACACACAAAAAAGAGAATCCTTTTTGGTGCAATCTTGATCTAAGCAAGCTTTTGGTAATCTTCACTTCTATTGATGTTCTGGTGTTCTATTTTTTGTGTGCTTATTTTTATTTATAAGTGGAGGATCCTTGATGATAAACCTATAATTTTGGAGGAGAGGTCCTCTGCCTTTACTATTGCTTCTTCTACAAGCTTTTCAAGTTATCCTTTTACGTTCATCAACATTTTGATTAATTTGGTTTGTGTCATAGCTACATTTTCATGTCTGGTTTTATGTTTTAAAACACCTTGTTTGAATATGTACCCTGTCTTCTACAACACATGAATTTGATAAAAACCTTATTTTTTCCCATCGTGAATTTTGTTGATATTTTGCCTTTGTTTACTGAATCCATGCTTGATAATTTATTGGGTATAGATTCAATTTATATAGGCTTTGGGGGAAATTATTTATCCCCAAACCCTGAGTTTTTTCTAGTATTTCTATTTTATATTGTATCCCTTCTATTATCATTCGGTTTCAAATTATGTTATTCTTATATCGCTTGCATTTAAATCATACTTATTGGGGGTAACTATTTGTCCCAAAACCCTATATTTCTAATTGCATATTAGTTTAGCGTTGTGTTTATTCTATTTGCATTTGCTTCACTATTTCATGCTATTATATCTCATTGTGTTTTTTCCAAAGATCAAGATCATTTCATTTTCAAACAATCAACTAAAAGGATCAATGGGGGCTTGATTGTTGCACCTCCAAGCTTAGTCATAAAGTGGCCTAAGAAAACCCCCAAATGTTGATCAAATACTCTAGGTTTTTGTGAAGTTGTTTTGTAGGTTTGAAGTTATTTGGATATTCTAGATGCAAGTCAAATCTATGATAAACTACTAGACTAGATAAGTGATCTAGAAAAGCTTTTAGGTTTTTTTTTTATGTTTTCTATTTAAAACATAGATCATAAATAAAGGGAAATATTGTGATTTTATGTTTCTAGACATTTAAAAGAGAAAAATCATATAGTTTGCATTCTAGGGTTAACTCAGTCTATGCATTATCTTAAAGCCCTTGCTAAAATGAAATGATTTATTTTATTGCAAGTTAGGGTTTAGTAATCATTGAAAATAAAAAATCATTCTAGGGTTAGTCTTTGCTTGCTTGTATTATTGTTTGTCTTGCATTGTTCTTCCATTTTCTTAAGCTTAGATTTTAGAAAGGCCAAACATAGGTGCTTGCTCAATATACACATCAAACATACCCATCCCAGAATTGGAGTGAGTCCTTAAACCATTCTTGGTGAACCCTTTGATCCCAAATCCCCTAAGTGTAGATAATATGATACACCCTCATGGTCACCTTAACTCCTAGCTGATATAGTCAAGAACCATATGCAATAGGGCAGTTTTCCACCTCTACATATTTTGTTAACCCAACATGAAGACACATATTAGTGACCAAATTAGGAAGCCTCTTCCTTTTTTTCTTTTGAAAAATTTAAACAAGACCACTAATTATATTTTCTTAGAATAAAAAACATTAAGAACATCTTAAAAATCCTTTGTGTGTTTTTTGCTAGTTTTTTGTTTTCCTTCCCTTATCCTCCATCCTTTATTTTTATCCTAATGGCTCCCACCCTTATGTGTAAGCGAAGGCTTTTAGAATATAGTGAAAATTTTCAAGAAGATGACAAGATTGATAGGGAGAATCCTAATGTAGAAGAGGAAGAAAATGAAGAAGTTGGTAATGGCCTTGATCCTATTGAGGGGTCTAATGGATACCTCACCTTTAAAATATTTTATCAAATCTATAATTTATTCAATCTTCACAAGGATACCTTGAATAAGGCTATGGATGAAGAAGACCAAATCAAGGAGCTGGGATTTCTCATCATCAAACTATTTATCTTAAAAATATTCACACCAATACTTTGTTTCAATATTCACATCATGTTTATTCATTTCATAAAAAAACATATGTCACTACTATAATCACCAATATTGGAAGAATTCCATCTAGTAGTGCATCTCAACATTATGGTCAATTTCATCCTCATTTTACTCATATCAACATTCATGCTTCTATTCCACCAAATTTTAGTTCTCCTCCATATCAAGATACCACATATCATAACCCATACCACAATAGTTTCAATACCTCCAACATTGGCCAAGTTCCCTTTCAACAACCTATATATAACCCTCCCTTAGGGAACCTAGGGGCATTGAACAACAACAATCCTAACATGCAAAGTTTGAAAAATATGGTGACTTAACTGGTTTCAAGAGTGGATATTATTCAACCTCTAAGTTCTACCTACATCTATAAAGAAATGCACAATCAACCCTTAGACCTTGTTGTCGCTTCTAGGCCCTACCGTAAGCATTTTATAATGCTGGTTTTACCTAATTATAAGGGAAAAAAGGGCCAAATTGAACACCTAAGGATGTTTAGGACAACATACCATGATATTATATATGGTGATATGTTGTTGCTAAAAAATTTCCCTAAGAGCCTTGGTGGTATGGCATTGGAATGGTATTACCAATTGCCTCATCATTCTTTGAGGAATTTTGAAGATACAACAAAATTGTTTGTTCAACATTTCAAATTTTATGTTGAGAAAAATGTGACTATGAAATATGTTTATATGCTGAAACAAAGTAAAGATGATTTTTTTTTGGAATGTCTCATTGGATGATTGAGATATACTTTACCTCCTCGAGATATGCTAGAGGTTTTCATTGAAAATTTACAAGAGCAAATATCATATGAATTGGAAACAAAAACTATTACCTCTTTCGACCAAGTAATATATCTAGCAATAAGGATAGAGAAAGCCCTTATTCAAAGAGGATAAATTAAACCAAATAAAGAAGAATATAGAACCATGAAAGATCAATATAAGAACAAGCATGTAGTTGGTGATGGGGTAACAGATAGTAGACTAGTCAATAGTGTTGATAACACCTTACAAAATATGGTGCTTAGCCAACCTCAAAAACCACCACCAAGGAATTTCATAATACTCAACACACCTATTGAAGTGGTCCTAAAGTAGCTCTTAGAAGATGATATGATTGAGTTACCTCTTGTGTGGCAACCTGATACCATGACTAATTGGTATAAGTCTGGTCAACATTGTGAATATCATATAGTGGAAAGGCACATGACAAATTCATGTAAGAGGTTGAAATATGTGGTTCAGGACTTAATTGATGCATGCCACCTTGTTATAGAGGGTCCTCAGCCTAATCCTATAAAAATAAATCAACCTCCTACTCAACAAGCACACAAAACTAATAAAGACATGTCGATATTCCAATACCCCTACCTAATCATGAGAAATAGGTAGCTAATCAAGTATCATACCATAATGTAACCCCTCCCTACAATAATATGGTTGGTATGATAGTGACCACTACAAGATAATAAGATCAAGCTCAACTGACTCAATGATCTTAGTAGGAAATGAGTTCTACATCTAATCAACCTTCAAAACCACCCCTAGTTTTAAATAATACCCAAAAAAGAGCACAAAAATAGAAAAATCACCTTTACTATTGAAGCCACAACCTAAAATCTCCTTTGAAATCCAACAATATTTAGCTAGTACCCCAACCAAGATCTCCCTCTTGGAACTTTTACAAACTTCACCCATTCATAGGGAATCTTTGTTGAAGCTTCTAAGACAACAATATGTTCCTTAAGACATTTCCCCTAGAACTATAGCTAATGTTGGAGTCTCTCTTAGGATACATCATATCACTTTTTTGGATGATGATATTCCTTATATTTGTGAGGGGATTATTCCCTCTACATCATTGCATTTATTTGGGAAACATTTATCAAGTGAATCTTGATAGATAATGGTTCCTCCCTCAATCTATGCACTTATCAATTTTTCCAAAATTTTGGATTAAAAGAGGAATATTTAATTAAATCTAATGTCATCATAAAATATTTCAATAATGAGTCCCAAGAGGCCTGCAACATTATATCCCCCCCCTTAAGGTTGGACCTAAGATCCTAGATACCTTATTTTATGTGGTACCTTACCCTACATATTTTAATATTCTTATTTGATGCCATTTGATTCATGTGATGAGGGACATCCATTCTACTCTTCATAAATATTTGAAGTTTGAATTCAAGGATCAACTTGTCAACATTTTGGGTGACCATCAATTCAAATAATTTTCAATGGTTGAGCAAGCTCAATCGAGTCTCAATTTATATCCATTTGTTTCTTCATATCACACTATCAAGCAACTTGTAAATTTAAAGGTGAGTGTGGAACCACTAATCAATGTTTCATCACAAGATTAGGTCAATTCATTTCTTCAAAAGCCTCTTCTGGATTTAGCCAAGATGCCACCTTCATCGAGGAATATGGGTTTTCCTTATAAGAAGGGTGAAGTCATACACATTGGAACATGTACCCTTATATTCATGGGTACAACCCATGAAGAAAATATCCATGGTAGCTACCCTCTTCTTGTAGAGCATTCTTTTTCCCATTGTTACCTATCCAAAGATTACTCACTTCCCAAGAAAGGTAAAGGTTTGGGACCACAATAGAAAGGTGTTCAAGAGCCTTTGGAAGTTGAGTTTTGTCCTAGGATATGTGGCATAAGCTACATACCCAATAAAAATCAACCTTTGCCATTTGATGATGATTATCACCTCATTAATTATGCTGAATATTTGGATCATCAAGTCTTGGAGTGGAATGATGAGGATGAGGGACCACCTTATCCCACTAACATTCTATTTTGCAATATGGTAACTTTGATGCATCTTGATTTAGTTGCAACCCTAGGTGATTATATTGAAGGGAATACTCTTTGTGACATGGATTATGAGGATATCCTCTAAAACATTTTCTTCTTTGATGGGTCAGTCCCTTGTGTTGTGCATGTCAAGTCTTCTAGTTCTCAAGAGAATTTTTGTTCTGTCTCTCGAGGACCTTGAGCAAATAGGAGTGATCCATGACCTACCTCCTTATGAGGATGAGTCTCATATTATCATTGAGGAGATCATAGATGTTAACATAGGTTTTGAGGAGAGCCCTAGAATCCTTAAGCTAGGTAAAGCCTTGTCCATGGATGAGTAGGAGAAATTGATCAATTTGTTGAAGGAATTTCATGATATTTTTGCTTGGTCATATGTCAACATGCGGCTTGATCCCTCCTTGGTTATGCATCATCTGGTAGTGAAGCCTAATGCCAATCCTATTAAGTAGAAACTTACAAATATGCATCCTAATATTACCCTTTTAGTTAAGAAGGAGCTCTAAAAACTCCTTGACATCAGTTTTATCAAAGCTATCGACTATTTTTATTAGATATCTAACATCGTTCTTATGGATAAGAAGGTAGGAATAATTAGAATATGTACCAAATTTAGGGACATTAAATTAGTATATCCCAAGGATGATTTTTATCTCCCCAACATAGATATGATCATAGGTTTCACTGCAAAATGTGGAATGATTTCACTTATGGATGGTTTTTTAGGATATAATCAGATCATGGTTGCCCTTGATGACTAGACCAAGACAACTTTCATTACTTCATGGGGTACCTTCTATTATAAATTTATGTCATTTGGCTTGAAGAATATTGGTTCCACATATTAGAGGGCTATGACTTATATCTTTTATGACATGATGCATGATATTATAGAGGACTATGTGGATGATCTTCTGGGTTGTTCCATACATCAAAAGTATCATGTTAATGATTTAACATGAATATTTGAAAGGATTTGACAACTCAAGATTCATATGAAGCCCTCCAAGTGTGTTTTTGGAGTCACATCTAGAAAGTTGTTAGGTATTGTCATGTCTCGGTGAGGCATTAAAGTAGATTACTAAGATAGTAACTATAACTGATATAGCTCCTCCTTGCACCCTAACCAAATTGCATAGTCTACAAGGTAAGCTTTAAGCTATTTGTATATTCATAGCTCAGTTGACCAATAAGTGTTAGCCCTTCCTTAAGCTCCTTAAGAAAGATGTGTTTCAATGGGATTTTGAGTGCTAGCAAGCTTTTGATGAGCTCAAAAGGTATCTCACTTCTCTACCTATATTAGTTTACCCTAGTTCAAATAAGCATTTGATGCTTTACATAACAACCACAACTCATGCTTTGGGAGCCTTGTTGGATCAATATGTGATCAAAATAGAGAGCAAGCCATCTACTACATCAGTAGGACCTTGGTTAGCTATAAAACTAAGTATATCCCTTAGAGAAGCTTTTCCTTGTTGTGGTATTTACTTCCTAGAACTTAAGACACTGCATGCTCAACCATAAGATATTGGTTATTGTGAATTTTGATCCTTTGTGCTACTTAATGTCTAAACCCCACTTTTTAGGTCAAGCTGCTAAGTGGGTTTTAGCCCTTAGTGAGTTCAACCTAACCTTCATAGGGTAGAAGGCTATCAAGATTCAGTGATTTTTGATCAACTAGCCTCCTCTTCCTTAGAGTCAATCTATCATTTAGTCATTGAGTTTCTCGATGAGTGCCTTAGTATAGAATCCAAATAGCCTAGTCTTGGACTTTGTTTTTTGATGGAACCTAATGCTTAAAGGGTTCTAGTGCTAGAATTGTTCTAGTTACCCTACAAAAATAACTCATCCCCCTTTACTTCAAGCTTTGTTTCTCTTGTGTGAATAATACTATAGAGTAAAAAGCCTTGATGCTTGGTATTAGAGCAACCTTAGCCTTGAAGGTTAGAGTTCTTTCATTTTTTGTGACTCTCAACTTGTGGTCAATCAGATTAATGATGTTTATCAGACTTAGTATGATAAGTTAAAACCTTATAAAGATATTATCACCAAGATTTTCTCCATATTCGATCGAGTAACCATAGAATTTGTCCCTAGATCCTCCAACCACCATGTGGATGCGATGGCCACTACTACATATTTTTTTCACTTGGAGTTGGATGATGATCAAACATAAATTATCATTAGACAACTTTGGGAGCCCATATTGCTTATTTCTAGTCTTGTCCTGCTAGATGTTTCTACCATTGAAGCTTCCCCATATGAGCCATGGTATAACAACATATTTAACTTCCTTAAGGATGGCTCAATCCCTGATGGTTTAGATCATAATCAACATAATATTTTTCACAAAAGAGCATGTCAATTCATTATAATTGGAAATACTTTATATCAACATTATTTTGAAGGCATCTTCTTGTGATGCCTTACCTTCGATGAAGCCTAGCTAGATCTTAGTAAAGCTCATGAAGGATCATGTAGGGGCCATTTTAGTATTAATACCATTTCCAAGAAGCCCCTTCATATGGGGTATTATTGACATTCCATGGAGAAATATGCATGTGACCATATTTGATGCTATGAAAAGTGTCAACACCATGACAACCTTGTTCATGCTCCTTCTCAAAACCTTCAAGTTATTTCTTCTCCTTGACCCTTTTCCATGTGGAGATTGGACATCATAGGGAATATTAACACAATACCATTTGATGGTCACAATTTTATCATAATAGTGACAAAACACTTCACTAGATGGATCGAATCCATACCCTTGGTCATAGTGACTAGAGATTAGGTCTCCAAGTTCATCTTCCACCAGGTACTCTATAGGTTTGGGATTCCTTCAATGATTCTTTTTTATAATGACACTCCTTTCAAGAATAAGGATTTCCACAAGATTTGTGATAAGTACAAGATTCAACATAGGTGGTCAACTCCATATTACCCTCAGAGTAATGGCCAAGTTGAAGTATCCAACAAGTTTTTGGTTAAGATCCTCAAGAAGTTGATTAGTAAATCAGTCATGATTGGCATATCCAACTTTATCCTAGCTTGTGGGCTATCATACCAATGTGTGAAATCCTACAATAACTTCTCTATATGTCTTGGTCTATGGAACTAAGATAGTTTTTCATTTGAATTAGAGGTTCCTTCATTGTGCATCTTGTTGCAAGATGCCTCGATTGATGATGAGTATATTTTTAATTGTTTGCACCATTTAGAGTTGCTATATGAGAAATGCATTCATGCCTTAGATAATTTGTGAGGCTATCAAAAATAGGCTTAAGCGATCTTATTCCAAGAAAGTTTGTAATCATTATTTTAAGGTTGGGGACCTTGTAATCAAAGAAAACCAAAATAAAACCAATGCTTAATCAGATCTAAAAGGTAAGTTCTAGCCCAATTGGCTTGGTTCCCTTGTCATAAAAACCAAGTTTGGATTATGGGGCTATCATTTAGCTTCTTTATATGGTAAAAAACTTAAATAACCAATGAACATAATGCATCTAGAAAGATACTATGCCTAAATCTGTATTTTCATTTTTCTCATATTGCATTTAGTTTTCAAATAGCATTTGGTTTTCTTGTCCATACTGCATGATTGCCTATCTTATTTTTCATATTTTGCTTGATATTCCGTGTCTTCTTATTTTTGAATTTTTGGAGCTTTGCTTTTCTTCTTTCATATTTCTTTTTATCCTATCACCATTTTCTCCCTTCTTCCCTTCTCTTTTATTTTCTTTCTTCTTTATGTTCACTCTTTTTTTCATCTAATTTGCATTCATTTTAGTTAGTTTCATGCATTTCATTGGTTAAACTCATTTTTGCATTCATTCATTATGCATTGAACTCATTATTTTTATGATCATCATGCATAGCAAAACCAAATTAAAAGGTAAACACATAATGCACACATATTTTTTCACCATAAAATAAAAAAATAATAAAATAACAACATGATATTGATAGATAATAGAGAGTACATGCCAGCTGGGTCGATGTGCCATAATCCAAGCTTGACACACTCGATCCTCCCCAAGGATGCATGCCATAATAAAAAAATGTGCATGTCATCCTGATCCTATCCCTAGATCCATGAGCTTATCTCCTTTGCTTTATCTATTTAAGGTGGTATTGGTGGGGGTATATTCATGGATCACATAGTAGTCTATGACCTTGACCATGATAAACTCTATGTTTAAATGGAGGCTAGTGGAGGTACCCTATGATCCGCTGACACCACTTGAAATTATAGGGTCTAGTAGAAGGTTTCCCTTTGAAATAGCACCTCCCACATCTCCTCTGCCCTCTATAGCTACTCCTATAGAAGGCAGATCACCTTGTCTAACTTGTTACTGGTAATAACAACCATCCCCTCTACTTGAGCCTACTATTCTTGCTCTAGCTAGCTGCCATGACCCTCCCTAAAAGGATTTTGATACAAATACACAATGTATTAATATATGATGTTTTAATACTTAATTTTGAGCAATTGAACCAACTATGTGATGTTAGTTGATTTGGAAGAGCATGGTACTACCGACATATTACCAAAATATGAAGAATTAGGTACACTCATAGGTAGAAGAAGTAGAATCATCTACAAGAAGTAGGATACTTGAGGATGGGGAAATGATGATTACGACAACTCAAAGGTAACATGGATAGATACCTTCATATAGGAATGCATTCAATTAGGGATACTCATCAAAATATAGCCACCTTAAGCCCCTGATTGATAGCCTAGTAGCTATCCTAAAGTCCTGAGGTTGAGATAGGCGACCAGGTTGATGGAAATATTTCCTCTTTATCTATTGCATATATTTGATTGCCTTTTTTTTATTCATCATCTACATCAATGGTTTGGGAAGCATGCATAAGTTGATATTCTTAAAAAATCCTTGTGATGCTTGAAATATGTTTGGTATGATGTTATTCTAAAGAAAAAATAATCTTTGAATGTTTTGAGAATTCTTATAACAGGTTAGTTTATTTTTAAATGATAAAGGAATTTCATTTCAAAATATAAGTTAGTTTATTTTTAAATGATAAATAAATATCATTTCAAAATAAAAGTTAGTTTATTTTTAAATGATAAAGAGTTTCATTTCAAAATAACAGTTAGTTTATTTTTTAAATGATAAAGGAGTTTCATTTCAAAACAAAAGTTAGTTTATCTTTAAATGTTAATGGAATTCCATTTAAAAAACATTTAGCTTATATTAAATGAAAAAGGAATTTATAAGATAATAGATAAACTAATATATATATATATATATATATAAGAGAATTCCTTTCAAAAATAATATAATAACAAAATTTTTTACCAAGTCAATGGAGTTCTTAATGAAGCATGGGGCTTCTAGAATGTGGTAGATCATGCATTCATGGAGGCTCCTGCCACTCACTGCTGACCAAAGCATAGGAGAGCCTTTTTAGGTTAAAATTTGGGAAGATAATGTTTTAAAAAGGAAAAGCATCCCATCTATTGCCAGAGAGTCAGAGATAATTGATGGCGGTAGATAGACTTTAGAAGGGATAAGACTAGAGATCAACGAGGGAAGAAAATTGTGGATGCTAGGAGAAGAAAGAGAGTTGCTAGACTAAGAACCAAAGACATCAATGTTCACTAAGGAGAGTTAATATTTTAGGTTGGTTAAAGAACTAACTCTCTTCTTGTATTTATGCTCACTATTTTATGGAGAGCTTTACTCTATGTTTGGCTTTAGGCTTGTTAATACCGGTTATACCTCCTTGTGGTGTCAGTTTGCCTAAGATGGCAGTAGTTTATTTTTAGAGTAGAACATTTGTGAAGGATTAGATTAAGTTATGTTGATCCTTTCCTCTATCCAAATCGTAGCTATGTGAGTAGTACATGTGTTCTCCCTACTGCACCAAGAGCGTAAACCTTAGACTATTTTCTCTATTTTTATTAAAAATGTCAAGTCAGGCTTGATCATATTCAAGTGAGGAGACCTCCTCGATGATAGTTTTAGTCATTGCCACCTATGCATAAGACGGTTAGGCCAAACCTCCTCTATGTAAGCTTAGTGGTTACAACCAGTGGCTTCAACCAGGCCCGTAACCAATGTCTAAGAGTTCTACCTTCCCTATATGTGATGTCATCTACAAGAAGAAGAAAAACATCGAAGCGAGATACTCGTCAATGGATGGATAATAGTAAACCTTAAGTTGTCCTTTATTAACCACTATGTGATTAGCATACCTTGGTTATGGGTCTTTGTAGCTCCCTTGGGGTGATTGGACACTGCATGTAACTTTTTTTAAGCTCCTTATGGCATAAATCTAGCGTAGTGTACCTTCCTGGAGGTTGTAACTATGGTGTTACCTTTAAACCTTGAGAGGGCTCAATAATACTTAGGATTGTGAGTCGTTTAGGGTAGACACCCTAGCTTGTACAACTACATATTCATGAGAGTTGTGTTGTGTTGTTTTATATAAAGAGCTTAGAATTATTCCATGAGTTAAGTAGAAAAGGCTTAGTTAGAAAAAGCAAGTTGGTTTTGATTTATTTTTATTAATTAAAGATATGGGGTTTTAATTAGTGAAAATAAGTGGGTTTTGGATTTAATTTGTTAATTAGAGGTATGGGACTCTTTTTGGTAAAATAAATGAATTATGTTGTATTTTTGTTAATTAAAGATATGGGGCTTTAATTAGCGAAAGTAGATGGATTTGGATTTATTTTATTAATTAGAGGTATGGGACTCTTTTTGGTAACGTAAATGAGTTATGTTGTATTTTTTTTAATTAAAAATATGGGACTTTAATTAGCGAAAGTAGATGGATTTGGATTTATTTTATTAATTAGAGGTATTTGGTAAAATAAATGAATCATGTTGTATTTTTGTTAATTAAAGATATGGGGCTTTAATTAGTGAAATTAGATGGATTTAGATTTATTTTATTAATTAGAGGTATGAGACTCTTTTTGGTAAAATAAATGAATTATGTTGTATTTTTGTTAATTAAAGATATGGGGATTTAATTAGTGAAAGTAAATGGATTTGGATTTATTTTATTAATTAGAGGTATGGGACTCTTTTTGGTAAAGTAAATGAATTATGTTTTATTTTTGTTAATTAAAGATATGGGGCTTTAATTAGTGAAAGTAAATGGATTTGGATTTATTTTATTAATTAGAGGTATGGGACTCTTTTTGGTAAAGTAAATGAATTATGTTTTATTTTTGTTAATTAAAGATATGGGGCTTTAATTAGTGAAAGTAAATGGATTTGGATTTATTTTATTAATTAGAGGTATGGGACTCTTTTTGGTAAAGTAAATGAATTATGTTTTATTTTTGTTAATTAAAGATATGGGGCTTTAATTAGTGAAAGTAAATGGATTTGGATTTATTTTATTAATTAGAGGTATGGGACTCTTTTTGGTAAAGTAAATGGATTATGTTGTATTTTTGTTAATTAAAGATATGGGGCTTTAATTAGTGAAAGTAAATGGATTTGGATTTATTTTATTAATTAGAGGTATGGGACTCTTTTGGTAAAGTAAATGAATTATGTTTTATTTTTGTTAATTAAAGATATGGGGCTTTAATTAGTGAAAGTAAATGGATTTGGATTTATTTTTATTAATTAGAGGTATGGGACTCTTTTGGTAAAGTAAGTGAATTATGTTTTATTTTTGTTAATTAAAGATATGGGGCTTTAATTAGTGAAAGTAAAAGAACCTAGCTATTTGGGGATTAAAGGTATGGGACTTTAATATGTCAAATAAGGGTTGGAAAGGAATTGATTAAAGTAGGACTTGTGATCTAGTTGCATTTGTTGAAAGACTCTCATGGGATAATGAGAGGGGAAAATAAAAATGGTGGTTTTTATAATGTCAACTATGCAATAGATGGTTAGATACTTTGATTTGATTGTATAGTTGCAATTTGGCAATAAGCATAGTAGATGCATTTAAAAGCATGTCTATCATGGAACCATGAGTGCCTTGATCCCCTACTATCCTCAAATGATCGATGGAAGCTGAGGAGGACCATGGAGGTAGTTGGAACCAATGTGTTAGTTTGATTCTAACTTTAAAGATTTACTTATGCTTAAATAGATATGAATTGTGGGGAGATTTCCCTGATGAAATTGATGTAATGAATTATTCTTTAAGAGTATGAAGGATTTATCATACTTGCTTAATTGTAATAATTGCTTAATGGTTGGAAGATGTACTTTAAATTACTTATGTTTTGCATTTAAATTCCTTTCTATTAATGTTTACCTTCTTTAAATGTGGATTCTTTCTAGTATCTTATGTATGCTTTTTGAATTATGTTTTTGTTAGATTTAGTATTTGTTCTTGCTTTCTTGCTAAAACAACATAAACCTAAGTATGAAGTTCTAGGGTGAACTTAGTGGTGACCTAAGGGAATTAAGACCCCCTTAGGGTGAACATAGGTGACCTAAGGGAATTGAGACCCCCTTAGGGAGATTGGAACTAAGTTGTGGAAAGACTACATCTGAGTTAAGATAGCTCATTGTGTAGATGAGATGGATAGCTTAACTCGTAGTACGCGTAGCATACCTACACAGACTAATTTGTGTATGGTATGGAGATGGGCGTATACCTTCGATGGATTGAAGGTGATAAGTTTAGCTCATCAAGAGTGATGAGAGGGATAAAATTATTTGTGGTAACACATAATACACCTACACAGATGGATTTGTGTGAGGGTATTTGGTGAGGTGTAGCTCTTTGGGAAACTTAGGGGATTTAAACAATAGATCAATTAAGGATCGGTTAGGGGTTTATGAATCCCTCTCCTTAGTAAAAAAAATTCTTTTCTTTTTGTGTGTTTTCTTGTAGCTAAATTTGGGTCATTACATTTGGTATCAGAGCTCTAGGTATGAGGGTATAGAGCTTCTTGTGTGCTAAAGGGATTTGGATGTCTCCAATGAAGGCTTGCTTAAAGTATAAGCTAAAGTTGGGATGACCTAGAATGTCCTACTTGCTAGAATCTAGTGGGAATTAATTCCAAGGGTGAATGAATGTTATGATACCTTAGTATGGGCTTTGGTATTAATGTTACATCATGATCTTGGAAATATCACCCTAGTTAGATTATTGATGCTTTTAGCAAGAGAACTCTATTATTATGGCTTGAATTAGTGATACAATTTAAGGTGAAGTTGTAGCCTAATATTTTTCTTGGTTGTAACCAGGTTAAACATGCCACCTAAGGCTAGAAAAGAGAGGCCTACACCTAGATGAACTCAAAAAAATAATGTCAAAGAAGAGATCCGAGAGGGGGATCCAAAAAATTCTAATAGAGAGGTAGAAGACCTCACTACTATGGTTGTTGCTATGCAGGATCAGATGAGACAAATGTTGGAAACCATTGCAAATCAGAACTTGCAAGCTAGAGGCTCAGAGGTTGGCCAAGTTGATGGGCTAACTAAAGAACAATTGCAAGCTAGAGCCCTTCTAGAAAAGGAAATGACTAGGGATCTAAAAAATATTTGTATCTCCAAGTTTTATGGAGAAGGTGAAGGGGATGCAACTGAAGCCTGGCTAAGAGAATTAGAAGTTTATTTTATAGTAAAAGGCTATTCCCTAGGAACCCAGACAGTTTGGGCCACAATCAACTTAGAAGGGGCTGCTTTAGATTGGTGGGGGACCTACTATGAGAAGAATAAGGTTGAGCCTATTGATATTAAATGGAAATATTTTGTTGAAATATTCAAAAAGAGGTTTCTCACAAAGCACTACTATGCCTTAAAGTTTGAAGAATTTGCTAGTCTTTAGCAAGGAACTAAGATAGTGGAGACATACTATAAGAAGTTGGTTCAATTACTTAAGTATGTACCTTCTTATGATGAGAATATGAGGGTTCACAAGTTTATTCATGGGTTAGAATCTAGAGTGAAGCATGATGTAAACATGCATGAGCCTAAATCATTGCAAAAGGCGTATGATTTAGCAAAGAAAGTAGAGTCTCACCTGCAATTCAACTATGCTACCCTATCTAAGAAAGATCGGTAAGCACTGAGGAAGAGGAATAGCCAAGGATTCTTGAAATGGGAAGAGGAAGAGGATCAAAAGACCAAGAACCCTCAATATTTTGAGAAGAAGAATAATGGAAAAAATGGAAAGTTCAAGAAAAACTTCCAAAAGAAAACCAACAATAATCCCAACAACGCAAAACCTCACCCTCAAAAATCATAAACTTTAGCTCTAGCAATTAAGGCGGAGGAGCAAAAATAAAAAAGAAGCAAGGACCCAAGGATGGGTGTTACCATTGTAGGGGCCCACACTATGCTAAGCAGTGTCCATATCAACTAGGGCCAAGTTCATCCAATGCTAAAGGAAAGGAACCTGAGCATCGAATCTACGCCACAACTAGGAAATAAAAGTTAGATGGGCAAGCTACCCCATTGCTTGTGAAAGGTAAGATTTTTAATAAGCAAGTAAAAATTTTAATTGATAGTGGGGCCACAAATAGCTTTATTTCTTCTAGTTTAGCAAGGGATATGTTGGAAAGGCTAGGATATTTGGCCCATGGTTGGAAGGTCGAGTATGGTTCTGGGTAAACCTACTCAGTAAACCAGTGTTATCCAATGGCAGAGATTACTTTAGCTAGTGGTACCACCAAAGGTTGTTTATATGTAGCTCCACTTCATGCCTTTGATGTGATCCTAGGGATGGATTGGTTACAAGCCCATAAAGCCTTGATCAATTTCCAAGATAGATGGATCAAATATTCAGAGAAGGGCAAGGGAAGACTAAGAATTCATAGCGAGCAAGGGGCATTCAAACCCCATATGCTATCAGCTATGCAATTGAAGAAATCCCTCAAGAAAGGAGGAATAGTGTATGTTGTAAAACTTAATGAAGTAGGAGATGATCAAAAGAGAGAAGTGCTAGGGAAGCACCTAATTTTGTAAGATTTTAAGGATGTATTTCCAGAGGATTTACCTAGACTTCCTCTTATGCAAGAATTTGATTTCATAATTGATCTTATGCCAGGAGTAGAACCTATTCATAGATCTCCATATAGGATGAATCCTATCAAGATGCAAGAACTAAAGGTTCAACTACAAGGGCTATTAGAAAAGGGTTTGATAAAACCAAGTGTGTCACCTTGGGGTGCACCAATTTTATTTGTGAAAAAGAAATATGGTTCTCTAAGATTGTGTATTGACTATAGGATGCTAAATAAAGCTACAATCAAGAACCGATATCCCCTACCTAGAATCGAAGATTTGTTCGATCAACTAAGAGATGCCACAGTATTCACTAAGATCGACCTAAGATTAAGGTATCACCAATTAAGAATACGTGAGGAGGATACTCATAAAACAACATTTAAGACTAGGTACGAGCATTATGAGTTTATAGTTCTACCCTTTGGACTGACTAACATCCTAGTTGCGTTCATGAATCTAATGAACAATGTGTTCAGAAGGTACTTGGACTAGTTTGTCCTTGTATTTCTAGATGATATCTTAATATACTCTAAGAACAAAGAAGAGCATGATAAGCATCTCAAGATCATGTTGGAGTTGCTAAGGGAAAACCAACTCTATGGGAATCTGGCCAAGAGTGATTTCTATGTTTTAGAGGTACGATATCTTGGACATATCATATCAATAGAAGGAATTGTTATGGATCCAGAGAAAATTGAGGCCATCCTAAATTGGCCACCCCCTACTAATGTAACTAAAGTGAGGAGTTTCATGGGGTTAATGGGCTACTATAGACATTACATAAAGGATTACTCCAAGATTGTTGTAGCAATAACTAACCTTCAGAAGAAGGGAAAGGAATTCAAGTGGTCGAAAAAGTGTGAAGCTACCTTTGCATTGCTGAAACATAAACTCACTACTGCACCAATACTGAAGATTCCTGATCCTCAAGGGGACTTTTTAGTATGCATAGATGCATCATTGGAAGGGTTAGGAGGAGTACTCTCTCAAGAAGAGTCAGTAGTAGCATATACTTCAAGGAAGCTCAAAAA
Source organism: Wollemia nobilis (assembly GCA_028583015.1). Classification (NCBI taxonomy): domain Eukaryota; kingdom Viridiplantae; phylum Streptophyta; class Pinopsida; order Araucariales; family Araucariaceae; genus Wollemia; species Wollemia nobilis. The sequence continues at coordinate 4,518,892 of JAQPPZ010000040.1, forward strand.
GCATGAAGTTAATTATGCTACACATGATTTAGAGTTAGCTGTAGTAGTGCATGCTCTAAAGGCCTAGTGCCACTACTTGGTGGGAAGGCCCTTTGAATTAAGGATTGACCATCAAATTCTAAGGTACATATTTACCCAACCTATACTCAATGCGAGACAGAGAAGATGGGTCGAGTTCCTCACTAAGTATGACTTTGAAATTGAGTACATAAAAGGGAAAGAGAATAAGGTTGCTGATGCTTTGAGTAGAAGGAAACACATAGCAACCATAGCTAGAAGTCACATGGATCTGATGGATCAAGTGAGGCAAGAGCAATCTCAGGATGAGTATTTCCAGGAAATTTGAGCTAAGATGAATAGAGACCCTGAGGGTAATAAGGAATTTGACATAAAATATGACCTTTTATGCTACAAAGGTAGAGTCATCATACCAAAAATGGGTGATTTAAGGAAATTAATAATGCAAGAAGCCCATAGATCTCCTTATTCTGCTCATCCTAGAGGGGCCAAAATGTGGGAAAACATGAAAATAACCTTCTTCTGGGTAGGAATGAAGAAGGATATTACCAATTTTATTGCCCGATACCTCGAATTTTAGAAAGTTAAGGTAGAATGCAAGCATCCTATAGGACAATTGTATCCACATGATGTACCTACATAGAAATGGTAGGTCATATCTATGGATTTTATAGTAGGGTTACCCAAGACTAGGTATCAACATGATGCAATCCTTGTAGTAGTCGACAGATTGACTAAGGTTGCACATTTCATACCAGGGAACATCAAGGATGATGCTCAGGTGGTGGCTAATAGATTTGCCAAAGAAGTATTCCGATTACATGGATTTCCTGAGGTGATCATTTCAGATAGAGATTCCAAGTTCACTTCTAAATTTTGGAAATCCCTACATCATGCAGTAGGCACAAAACTAAATATGAGCTCAACATACCACCCTGAAATAGATGGTCAAACTAGAATGGGTAAACCAAGTACTAGAGGACATGCTTCGCATGTACTGCATGGATCATAAGTCTCATTGGGAAGACTACCTACATCTTGTAGAGTTCACCTACAATAATGGACATCACTCCTCTCTAGGAATGGCTCCTTTCGATGCCTTGTATGGGTGAAAGTGTAGAACACCATTGTCTTGGGATAACCTAGAAGATCAAGTTGTGATTGGGCTAGATATGGTCAGAGAAATGGAAGATCAGTTAAAGGTAATCAGGCAAAGACTTAAAGAAGTTGTCGATAGGTAGAAAAGTTATGCTGATCTAAAAAGGACTCCAAGAGAGTACTCAGTTGGAGATAAAGTGTTTTTAAGGGTTAAACCGATGAAGAGTGCTATCAAATCCATGAAGTTGGATCCTTGGTTTGTGGGACCCTTTGAGATCACTAAAAATATTAGTTTGGTTGCATACCAACTTGCCTTACCACCTAACCTGTCAAAGATCCATGACACCTTCCACATATCCTTGCTTAGGAAATATGTTGTTGAACCTGAACATGTGTGGGATGTTTCTAAATTATAGATGGCAAATCCAAAGGCAATTGAAGTGATGTCGATGAATATTCTTGAGTTCCATTCTAAGACTATGTGAAACCAAACTCTTGAGCAATGTAAGGTCCAATGGGACCGGTTTTATGAAAGAAGTGTCACTTGGGAGAAAGTGGATGATATGCAAAAACATTTTTCCTTCTTGTTTGAAAATATATAATGTAATAAATTTTATTTTTGTGAAAACTAGAAACACCTAGGATGGTGTTTAGTCCCATGGAGGTAGGATGTCATGACCCTCCCTGGTAGGATTTTGGCACAAAGAAACAATGTATTAATCTATGATGCTTTAATACCTAATTTTGAGTAATTGAACCAACTATGCGATGTTAGTTGATTTGGAAGAGCATGGTACTACTGACATATTTCCAAAATGTGAAGGATCAGGTACACTCATAGGTGGAAGAAGTAGAATCATCCACCAGAAATGGGGGTACTTGAGGTTGGGGAAATGATGATTACGGCAACTCGAGGGTAACATGGATGGATACCTTCATATAGGCATGCATTCATTTAGGGATAATCATCAAAAGCTAGCCACCTTGAGCCCCAAATTTATAGCCTAGTAGCTATCATAAATTCTTGAGGCTAAGATAGGTAACTAGGTTGATAAAAATATTCCCTCTTTATTTGTTGCATATGTTTGATTGCCTTTTTTTTCTTCATCATCTACATCAATGGTTTGGGAAGCGTGCATAAATTTATTGTCTTAAAAACTCCTTGTGATGTTTAAAATATGTTTGGCATGATGTTATTCTAAAAAAAAAAGATTCCTTGGATGTTTTGAGAATTCTTATAACATGTTAGTTTATTTTTAAATGATAAAGGAATTTCATTTCAAAATAAAAGTTAGTTTATTTTTAAATGATAAAGGAATTTCATTTCAAAATAAAAGTTAGTTTATTTTTAAATGATAAAATAATTTCATTTTAAAATAAAAGTTAGTTTATTTTTTAAATGATAAAGGAGTTCCATTTCAAAATAAAATTTAGTTTAAATGTTAATGGAATTTCATTTCAAGAAATTAGCTTATATTAAATGAAAAAAAGATTCATTTTTATATGATAATAGATAAACTGATATATATAAAAGCGAATTCCATTCAAAAAAATATAATAACAAACTTTTTTATTAAGTCAAAGGAGTTCTTAATGAAGCATGGGGTTTCTAGAATGTAGTAAATTGCGCATTCATGGATGCTTCTACCAGTCACTGCCAATATAAGGATAGGAGAGCTTTTTTAGGTTAAAAACTAGGAAGATAATATTTTAAAAAGGAAAAGCATCCCATATACTACCAGGGACCAGAGAGAATTGATGACAGTAAATAGAATTTAGAAGGGATAAGAATAGAGATCAACGAGGGAAGAAGGGTTGATCATTTTGTGAGGGGGAGAAAACTATGAATGCTGGGAGAAGAGAGCTACTAGACTAAGAACCAAAGACTTCAACATTCACTAAGGAGTGATATATTTTAGGTTGGTTAAATAATTAACTCTCTTGTTGTATTTATGCTCACTATTTTATGTTAATGCCAGTCATACGTCCTTGTGGTGTTAGTCTACCAAAGATGATAGTAGATAGTTTTTAGAGTAGAAACTTTTTGAAGGCTTAGATAAAGTTGTGTTTCTCCTTTCCTATATCCAAACCATGGCTACATGAGTAGCACCTGTGTTCTCCCTACTGCACCAAGAGTGTAAGCCTTAGATTATTTTCTCTATTTTTATTGAAAAAGTTGAGCCAGGCCTGAGCGCCTTCGAGTGAGGAGACCTCCTCGATGGTAGTTTTATTCACTACCACTTATACGTAATATGGTTAGGCTAGACCTACTCTGTATAAGCTTAGTGGTTACATCCAGTGGCTTCAACCATGCCCGTAACTGGTATCTAAGTGTTCTACCTTCCCTATTTGCGATGTCATTCGCAAGGAGGAGAAAAACATTAAAGCGTGGATACTCGTCGATGGATGGATTATAGTAAACCTCATGTTGTCCCTTATTCACCACTATGTGACCAAAATACCTTGGTTATGGATCTTTGTAGCTCTCTTGCGATGATTGGATGCCATATGTGACTTTTGTTAAGCTCCCTATGACATAAATCTAGCATAGTGCACCTACCTAGAGGTTGTAACTGTGGTGTTACCTTTAACCCTTGAGAGAGGGCTCAACAATCCTTATGCTTGTGAGTCGTTTAGGGTGGACACCCTAGCTTGCATAGTCATGTATTCATGAGAGCATTGATGTACTGTTTTATATAAAGAGCTTAAAATATTTCCATGAGGTAAGTAGAGAATTCTTAGTTAGGGAAAGTAAGTTGGTTTTGATTTATTTTTATTAATTAAAGATATGGGGATTTAATTAGTGAAAGTAAGTGGGTTTTGAATTTATTTTTTTAATTAGAGGCATGAGACTCTTTTTGGTAAAATAAATGAATTATGTTGTATTTTTGTTAATTAAAGATATGGGGCTTTAATTAGCGAAAGTAGTGGATTTGGATTTATTTTATTAATTAGAGGTATGGAAATTTTTTTGGTAAAGTAAATGAATTATGTTGTATTTTTGTTAATTAAAGATATGGGGCTTTAATTAGTGAAAGTAGATGGATTTGAATTTATTTTATTAATTAGAGTTATGGGACTCTTTTTGGTAAAATAAGTGAATTATGTTGTATTTTTTTTAATTAAATAAATGGGACTTTAATTAACAAAAGTAGATGGATTTGGATGTATTTTATTAATTAGAGGTATGGGACTCTTTTTGGTAAAATAAATGAATTATGTTGTATTTTTGTTAATTAAAGATATGGGGCTTTAATTAGTGAAAGTATATGGAGTTGGATTTTTGTTAATTAAATATATGGGGCTTTAATTAGTGAAAGTATATGGATTTGGATTTATTTTATTAATTAAAGGTATGTGACTCTTTTTGGTAAAGTAAATGAATTATATATATATATTAAGCGAAAAACCTCTTGCGGAGCTGCATTGGTCTGAGAGACCATGAACAGGGGGTTCTACACCGTCAAAGTCACCCGAGGGTCACACCCGACCCTGCCCGCACCAACAATATCAATTGGATTTTGGATACCCAATTTAGCTTTTTGGTAGGGTGGATATTTGAACCTGGGACCTCCCTTGGATGATTGCCCTCTACTCTCCAACTCACCTACAACACTTGGGTTATATTTTATTTTTGTTAATTAAATATATGGGGCTTTAATTAGTGAAAATAAAAAACCTAGCTATTTAGGGATTAAAGGTATGAGCCTTTAATCTATCAAAAAAGGGTTGGAAATGAATTGATTAAAGTAGAAATTGTGATCTAGTTGCATTTTTTGAAAGAATCTCATGGGATAATGAGAGGGGAAAATAAAAATCATGGTTTTTATAATTTCAAATATGCAATAGATGGTTATATACTTTGATTTGATTGTATAGTTGCAATTTGGCAATAAAGCATAGTAGATGCATTTAAAATCATGTCTATTATGGAACCATGAGTGCCTTGATCCCTTACTATCCTCAAATGATCAATGGAAGATGAGGAGGACAAGGGGGGAAGTTGTAAAAAAATTGATAGTTTTATTCTAACTTTCAAGATTTACTTATGCTTAAATAGATACGAATTGTGGGGAAATTTCCCTGATGAAATTGATGTAATTAATTATTCTTTGAGTATGAAGAATTTATCATACTTGCTTAATTATACTAATTGCTTAATGGTTAGAATATGTACATCAAATTACGTATGTTTTGCATTTAAATTACTTTCTATTAATGTTTACCTTCTTTTGATGTGACTTCTTTCTAGTATCTTATGTATGCTTTTTGAATTATGTTTAGATTTAGTATTTGTTCTTGCTTTCTTGCTAAAACAACATAAACTTAATTATGAAGTTCTAGGGTGAACTTAGTGGTGACCTAAGGGAATTAAGACCCCCTTAGGGTGAACATAGGTGACATAAGGGAATTAAGAGCCCCTTAGAGAGATTGGAACTAAGTTGTGGAAAGACTACATTTGAGCTAAGATAGCTTGTCATGTAGATGAGATGGATAGCTTAACTTGTATTACATGTAGTATACCTACACATACTAATTTATGTACAGTATGGAGATGGGTGTATACATTCAAGGGATTGAAGGTGAAACATTTAGCTCATCAAGAGTGATGGGATGGATAAACTTATTTGCAGTAACACATAATACACCTACATAGATGGATTTGTGTGAGGGTATTTGGTGAGATGTAGCTCTTTGGGAAACTTAGGGGATTTAAATAATAGGTCAATTAAGAATCAATTAGGGGTTTATGAATCCCTCTTAGTAGAAAAAAATATTTTATTTCTGTGTGTTTTATTATAGCTAAATTTGAGTCATTACACTAGCTCATTTACCCCCTAAGGCAATCAACCTCAACCCTCATTGTGTCTCACTCTACCAGAGTCTGGTCTAGCTACACAAAAATGGTGTCTATATCTCCCTACATAGCAGCTATCCTAGCTGGTAGCCCCTCTACCTCACTCACTAGGTCCCCTTGACCCACGGTCTAGCTAGGTCCCACCTGTGTCAATATGGGGGCACCTCTTTGTACCCCCTACCCTTGAGTTGAATAGAGTGATGGTCATCATCATAGTCATTACCATATCTACCATGAACTATACCTTTGCTTACCTAGAGGCTATGGCCCCCTTTGTCATCACTCTACTACACATCGGTTAGCCTCTTGGAGTGCCTGCTACACCCATCAACCCATATTTTGGTCCCTCTACACTAGCACCTATGGGGATATCCTCAGGGGTGTAATACCCCTATACCATATTCTATATCTGAATGCTACTCTAACATCATACAATCCAAAATTGACATAGAAGGGATCATCCAAGTCTACCTCTATAAACCTAGCCACATTAGGGTCCATTACAACTCCTAATAGATCCCTCCTCACCCTCCTAAACTAGTAGTCCTCAAGGTCTCATATCTCCTAGATAATATTGAACTACTTCCACACTCAATCAAATATGTCAAGCTCCAACTTACCCTTCTCTATGGTGAGCCATCAAATCCTCCTAATCCAAGATAATTCCTTTATATTCTTAGCCTATCTAGGGTGTAGATGCCATGGCCACCATATGATCGGGTGATCTTGTAGCTCATTTATTACTTGTCTTCCTAGTGGTAGAATACCTACGTATGCCCTTTGTGTATGCTCATAGTCTTGGGACCACTTGTATCCTGTTGGTCTCTATAGTTTAGCAATGATCCTGGTAGTGCATTTGGCCTCCTAATGGCTATGTGCTTCTAGCACCACACCTAGAGCAACGTCATATACACTAATCCTATGTGTTATTTGTACATGATGTTGTACAACATCCTATACAAACAAGCTAGCACATATGACCCCCATGCAAACCTTATTTGATGGTATCACATATTTTCTACTACTCCTACCATTGTCCATGGTAGGTGTTTTCAACTGGTATGGTACACTAGCAATCCCACCACTAATCCACAAAGCATAGTCATGAATGCCCTAATTCTATGTCACCATGGTATGTCATTGATTGAAACCAACTCTTACAAATATCATATGATGGGTCACCCATAAATATTTACATTATCACCTGAGGCACCTGTACCATATAAACCATCCTTCCCCTGATGAGGATCCTCAAGATGCACCACATGTCCTCTAGTGTGATGGTCATCTCTCCTATCAATAACCAAGGTGTGGATGACTCTAGGTATGACCTCTCTTCTAGCGCCATAAGTAGTGCACTGTCTACCTCTGCCTGGGGTATCTTTACCAAGTGTAGTAGCCCCACTACCTATAGTGTATCTCTCTCCTATAGTGGAAAATTAGCCCATCCAAATGAGTCACATTTTCTTAAAATCCCTTAGGAGGCTCTCAAACTTACTAAGTGCAAATTTGTACCCTCTTTTCTTGTGTTTTATTTTTTTTTAACCTTCACAAAATTCGCTCCTAATAAATTATGGGGTATGGATCCAACAAATTTGGACTTTTTCTTTAAAAAAGTCTAAATTTTGAGTCGATATTTTATGGAATAATCTTGGCCAAGGTTAAATTTAATTTTCTTGCCTTTTTAGACCTCCAAACCTTCTATAAATAAAAGGATTGGATCCCCATTTTCCCTAAAGCTAGTAAGATAAAAAGTACACACAAAAAAGGGAATCCTTTTTGGTGTAATCTTGATCTAAGTAAGCTTTTGATAATCTTCACTTTTGTTGGTGTTATGATGTTCCACTTTTGGTGTGCTTCTTATGATTTACAAGTGGAGAAGCCTTGACGACAAACTTGTCATATTGAAGGAGGAGATATATTCTACCTTTGCTCTTGATTCCTCTACAAGATTACAGGTTATCCTTTTACATTCATGAGCCTTTTAATTATTTTACTTTGTCATAGATACATTTTTGTGCCTAGTTTTATGCTTTAAACCACCTTGTGTGAATTCATGGCTTGTTTGCTATAGGGCACAAATTTGATGAAAACAAGGAATTTTATTGTTCTTTTTCCTTTGTTTACGAAATCCATGCCCAGTAATTTACAAGGCATAAATTTGGCTTAAATAAGATTTGGGGGAAATTATTTATCCCCAAACCCTAGGTTTTTGGCTTGTATTTTGTTTCGCATTGTATCCCTTATGTTATCATTCAATTTCAACTTCTATTATTCTTGTCTTGCTTGCATTTAAATCATACTAGCTTGGGGGTAATTCTTTGTCCCCAAAACCTAGATTTCTAATTGCATATTATCTTACCATTGTATTCATTCTATTTGCATTTGCTTCACTATTTCATGCTATCATATCTCACTATATTTATTCCAAAGATCAAGATCATTTTATTTTTTAATGGTCAGCTAAAAGGACCAAGGGGGATTGAATGTTGCACCTCCAAGCTCAGTCATATAGTGACCTAAGTAGGCTCCCAAATGCTGATCAAATATTCTAGGGTTTTGTGAAGTTATTTTTATAGGTTTGAAGTTGTTTGGATATTCTAGATGCAAGTCAAAGTTGGGATCAACCACCAGACCAAATAAGTGATCTAGAAAATATTTTAGGTTGTTTTGTTTGTTTGTAATTTCTATGTAAAACCTAGATCATAAATAAAGGAAAATATTATGACTTTATATTTCTAGACATTCAAAAGAGAAAAATCATATAGTTTGCATTATAGGGTTAACTCTGTCTATGCATTCTCTTAAAACCCTTGTTGAAATAAAATGATTTATTTTATTGTAAATTAGGTTTTAGTAATCATTAAAAATCAAGAATAATTCTAGGGTTAGTCTTTGCTTGCCTGCATTATTGTTTGTCTTGCATTGTTCTTCCATTTTATTAATCTTAGATTTTAGAAAGGTCAAACATAGGTGCTTGCTCAATATACACATCAAACATCCCCATCCAAGACTTGGAGCAAGTCCTTAAACCATTCTTGGTGAACCCTTCGATCCCCAAGACCCTGAGTGTAGATAATATAACACACCCCCTCGGTCACCTCGACTTCTAGTGGATCCAGCCAAGAATCATATGCAATAGGGCAATTTTTCCCCTCTACAGAAATATTGTTAAAAATTTATCAATTGGATTGTTTGTGCTAGTTATAACCTTTTTGAATGTGTGAAGTACATGAAATTATAATTAATAGGAAACAATAAGATAATATTAACAATACAATATTCATGCCACTTTTATATTTATTTTTAAACAATTAGATATATTACACTTTTTTTTTAATTTGGATAAAAAATGTTTCTAATATTTAATAATATAAAAACTATTAGTTATAATATGAAAAGTAATTATTATTGAAGATGATTATCAGGTGATTTATTATTATTAGATAAATTAGGAGGAAGAATTTTGAACAGAGATGAGGAGCAGTGGAGGAAGCAGAGGAGGAGCAAAAACGATAGGCAAGAATTTTGAACCAACGGAAGGAGAAGATCTAGAGGCAGGGCAGAATGCTATAGCTAGAAAGGAAAAGGATTCCCTATCAGCTCAGTTCAAAAAGGCTAAAGGTACAGATCCTCCAGATAAACCCTTAGACAAAGGGTCCCACTGGGGTTCGGGAGCTGGCAACAAGGGCCCAACCTTTTTGGAAATGCTGAAAGGGAAAAAGAAGGAGCCAGTCAGTGAACTACCACCCCTAATACCAAACAATAATAGGTTAACTACGCCAGTGGAGATTATGGAAATATTATTGGATATGGAGGCATCATCCTTAGTTGGCAAGTTTTTAGGAGGAAGGCCGGACATTGAGACTATTCGCTCATGGTTCACGACAAAGTGGAAAACTTTAGGAAGATTAGAAATTGTAGCCATGTCAAGAGGTTTTTTTATGATAAGACTCAACAAAAAATATGATGTAGAGCACATCTTGACATGAGGACCCTGGTTTCTAGGAAGGCGTAGCTTCTTTCTGAGGAAGTGGGGGGAGGATTTCAACCCTAAGAAGCAAAACATTAATATAGCACCCATTTGGGTCCGCTTACCAAACCTCCCAACCTAGTTTGTTAATGATTATTGGCTTAGTGGCATAGCAAAGATGATAGGAGAGCTCGTGGCAATAGACCATTCAACCCGAGCAAGGACTAGACTAACACATGCCAGGATCTATGTAAATGCAAACTTGGATTTTGATCTACCTTCTTAGGTGGAACTAGCATATGGAGAGTTTATAAGGATTCATCCTATGGAGTATGAGAACAAGCCAACATTTTGTAGTGTGTGCAAAACCCAAGGCCACATTCAAGCCAAATGTTTGACAATAACTGCAAACAAGGAAGCCACGAGCAAAGGTTTTCTAGGGAAAGCTAATGGGAGAGGGATCCCAAATTTTCAAGGACCGCATATTAACTTGTAAGGATACATACAAGTTAAGAATAACCAAGCTGACCAAGCCAACACAGAACTGGCAAAAATCTAGGAGAAAGGAAAGCAACATAATGAGGGAGGCAAAAATCATAAGGTATGTAATAAAGATCCTAGCTTGAACATGTTTGATATCCTAGCAAATATAGAAGTTGAAAAAGAAAACAGTAAGGATGATACCATCAGTGTCAAGTTTCCTAAAACCCTAGACTCCCCATACAAATTGGGACCATCCACAGTTATGAAAAAAAGCCCCAAAAGCTATGCTCAAAATGAAGAAAAATTGCCAGGTCATTTCAGTTTAAACATGGAAAAAATAGAGTCAAGAGTCAAAGTTATGGAAGTAAGAGGCAAGAATGTAGCTCCTAATTCGATGGTGGAGCAAATTATCCCTTATCAGACGAGCCCAACGGTAAAATGTCCCTTGAAGGAAAGCCCCCTATTTAGGAACCATATAGGAGAGGTGAACCAAAACAAGGCTGAGGATGAAGAGGGAATTGAAAATCCCCAAAATGAGGAATAAGTTCAAGCCCTAGACTATCACAGTATATGCCCCCTCATTTCAGTCCAAAACATACTAGAAGCATCACCAAGCCTCTGATATATTATGGAAGTGAAAGAAATAAAATGAGAATATCTACAACAGAGCACTATAGAATGAGAATCAATGAAGAAATTGCTAACAAAAAGCAAAGAACATTGTTACAACAAGCTATTCCTGGCCAGGATAATAGCAAAATTGACAAACCCCCTTTGGCTCAGGGAAGGGGGCGGGGAAAAAATATCAAACAATCTAAATGAAGGTTCTCTCATGGAATGTGAGAGGCCTAAACGGCCCACCAAAACAAAGGATGGTGAAGTCTATAAGGAAGGATTGGAATCCTACTATCATCTTTCTTCAAGAAACCAAAATAGATGTGGCACAATTAGCACTTATAGCTAGAAGGATTTGGAAGCAAGGGGAAGTGGTCTTTCAACAGGCAAGAGGAGCATCTGGGGGCCTCATGATCTTATGGGATCCTATTAAAATAGAAGGAAGTATTATTCAAGAAAATGAAATATTCTTAAGTGTATTATTTCATGATTTTGATACTAATAAGAATTGGATTATGTCAAATGTTTATGCCCCCACCTCTATCCAAGGGCGATCTGAACTATGGGAGTTTTTGGGGCATTTGAGCCAAGATTTTAAAGACATTCCTTGGGTAATTGGGGGAGATTTCAATACCCCCTTTACCCATCTGATAAGAAGGGAGGATCCGGGTTACCCTCAAGGAGCATGGAGGACTTCAATGAATTCATTAACACAAATGAATTGATGGATGTAAGACTAAAAGGAGCCAAATTTACATGGAGTAACAAGAGGATAGGAAGTCAGCTGATTCAAGAAAGGTTGGACAGGTTTTTTTTATCCAAGGAAGCTACACCAATGTTTGGTGATTCGACGTTACAAGCCATTCCTAAATGTGCTTCAGACCATAATATTATTCTATGGGAGGCATTTTAGGCTAACTCCTTTAAAAAGCCATTCATATTTATGTCAATGTGGGTTAAACATCCGAACTTCAAGAAACAAATAGAGGAATGGTGGCAGCAGCCTATCCAGGGAAGTGCTTCCTTCAAACTATCTCAAAAACTTAAGATGGTGAAAAACAACCTTAGAATATGGAATAAAGAAGTCTTTGGAAATATTTTTGAGAATAAGAGAGTAGTGGGGGAAAAACTGAGAATAATTGAAAGCAAAATCCAAAATGGAACCTATGATGAGGTGACAAGGACTGAAGAGAAGGAAACCCTTTGTGAGTTTTATAATATTTTAGCTTGTGAGGAGATGTATTGGAGGCAAAAATAAAGAGCATTATGGTTAAAGGAAGGGGAATCTAATTAAAAGTTTTTACATGTTACCAAATTGAGCAATAGAAGAAACAATAATATTAGAAATTTAACTAAGGTGGATAGATCCTCAACTCAAAACATTCAGGAGATCAAGGACGAGGCTGTTAATTTTTTTAGTTCATTATTGGGTGAATAACGGGTCTGTAATGCCCAAGGAAAGGAATCTCTCCTTCAATTCATTCCAAAACTCATTGATGAAATGATTAACGAGTCTCTTACAATAATTTTTTTAGATGAAGAGATCAAGGAGGCTTTGTTTAACATGGATCCTGACAAAGCTCCTGGGCCGGATGGGTTTTCACCGCAGTTTTTCCAAGTTTGTTGGGATATTGTTGGAGCAGAAGTTATTGCTGCAATCAAGGAGTTCCAAAGTTCAAATCATATTCCAAGGGGTTTCAATTCAAATTTCATTGCTTTGATCCCTAAAGGCCCCAACCCCAAGACTATGGATGAATTTAGGTCGGCTAGCTTGTGTAATATATCCTATAAAATTTTGTCCAAAGTTTTAGCCAACCATTTGAAGAAAGTTCTACCGATTATCATTGATCCAAGTCAAGGAAGTTCTTTACAAGGAATATCAGTCTTAGATGGAGTTATTACTATTCATGAGGCTCTTCATACAACCACTCAGACCAAAAAAGTAGTCATGGCTTTAAAGTTAGACATGAACAAAGCTTATGATAGGATAAATTGGGAATTCCTAGAGGCAGTTTTATTAAAATTTCTCTTCAACATGAAATGGGTCAAGTCAATAAGAGTGTATTTCTAAGCCTTGTTTTTTAGTTTTGGTTAATGAGTCTACTATAGGTTTTTTTCAAAGCAAATGTGGTCTAAGACAAGGAGATACCATAAGTCCTATGATGTTTATCATTGTAGCTGAGGCCTTGGGAAGAACCATTAAGGTAGCAACGATAGCTAGACTCATATCAGGTATCAAGGCCACGTCGCTAACTACTCTAGTGACACATCAAAAATTTGTTGATGATACATTGCTACTGACTTTGGCTTCTATGGTTGAGGCAAGAAGGATTAAAAATATTCTCATAATGTATGAAGAAGTGGCTAGATAGAAAGTGAATTTTGATAAGAGCAAACTTTATTTCATCAATACCCTCATTCCTAGGCAAAACAACATAGAAAGGATCATGGAATGTCAGATTGCATCCCTTACCACCTCCTATTTAGGTCTTCCCCTATTTACGAGGAAACCTGAAGGATCAATGTGGAACATAGTTCGAAGAGGATCCAAAAAAAGCTAGCAAGTTGGAAAGGACATCTGTTATCTCAAGCAGGCAAAGTAGTTTTAACTATGGCTTCACTTCAAAGTATACCCATTTACTTCCTATCAGTGTTCAGAGCTCCCAGCAAGGTTTATCACAAAATTGAGCAGCTTCAAAAAAACTTTCTCTGGTCAGGGACTAAGGATAAGAAAAGGATCCATTTAGTAGGTTGGAACAAGGTTTGCAAACCTAAAGCTAATGGGGGGTTAGGTTTGAGGAAAGTTGCTCACCTCAATACTGCTCTATTAGCCAAACAAGCATGGCGGTTATTGACTAAGGTCGATAATGAATGGACTACCATAGTTAGGAGGAAATACCTCCAAGGTGTGAACTTCCTTAATGACAAATTAGCAAGCAGGGGGTCTGCTTTTTGGAAGGCAATCCTCATGAGTAGGGATATTGTCAAGAAAGGTCTTAGATGGATTCTAGGAAATTGGCAAACAATAGAATTTTGGAAGGATCGGTGGGTGAGAGCTGAGGAGTTATCCCAGAATCCTCGTTTGGCTAGGATTCAAGAGCATATGGAGTAGCATATTGGGAAGAAGGTTGCAAATTATATGTGGTAGGATATAAATATCAATAGGTGGAAACACATCAGAGTATAGGGTTTTGAAGCAGAGTCTGAAGATCTTTATAATATTATAACTCATAAAATTATTCCCTCTGGAGAGGATGAAGATCACATTGTTTGGGCTGAGACTGAAAGTGGTGACTTCATAGTTAAGACTACCTATAATTTGCTTCTCAATGTGGAAGGTCAAAAATTTCAATCGAGTTTGGTTTGGATAAAAGGCTTAATTCCTAAAATATCCTTGTTTTCATGGTTAGTGATTCAAGGAAAATCCTCACTATGGACAATATGTTATCCAAAGGTATGGTTATTGCTAACCGTTGTTACATGTGTAGGGCATGATGGGAGACAACCCAACACTTGTTTTTGGAGTTTTCGATAGCGGAGTCCATCCTGGATGAACTTTTCCAAGCCTTTAGGATCTCGTGGGTTAAGCCTGCTCTTATATCTAAAGTGTTCCATCAATGGCCTCAACCCTTTGTTAGTCTAAAACTTAAGTACCTATGGAAAATCTATTGGCATCATTTTATCTGGTATATTTTGCTAGAAAGGAACCATAGAGCCTTTAAGGATACCATTCACAACCCAAAAACCATCCTCAATAGGATTATTGTCTTTGCAAAAGAAAACCTTAGCACCTTAGTGGATGAGAACCACTCAATTCCTCCCCAAGAAAAACAATTAGCTCGGGCCTTAGGTATTGAGGACAAACCTTCCATTCCTTTGCCCAATCCTAGAAATGGGATTTCTTGGGAGCCACCTCCTAAGGGATGGTTTAAACTAAATTTTGATGGTGAAACCAAGGAGAACCCAAGAAGAGCTGGAGCTGGAGGAATAATCAGGGATCATCAAGGAAATTTGGTCAAGGCCTTCATTGAACCATTGGGAATCATAACTAATAATGAATCAGAAGCTAGAGCCCTTTGGAGAGGGTTGCAAGTAGCCCAAGAAACTCAAGGTAACTTGATGATTGAAGGTGATTCAATGAACATCATCAACCTATTAACCAATGGAAAAAAACCTCCATGGAGAATCGAGGGAGTCATCCATGAAGTGAGGATCCTTTTTGCGGCAAGACAAAATAGGAGGGCTCGTCACATGTACCGTGAGGCCAATAGGTCAGCTGACAAATTAGCCAACATAGGTGTTGATTTTGGTATTTTGGTGACATGGACACAAGATGTGCCATGTGAAGTGGAAAACATTATTAGTCATGAAAAGAAACCTACCCATTAAGGAGAAATATGAATGGGTGTTATTTCCCCATGGAGCTGGTAATAACTATGGGGTTTCCCTCTAAATCATACCAAATTGGAAATGAAGGTAACAGGGTGTAAGCCTTGGAATATTTCGACAGAGAATAGGAAATGGGCAAGCAACAAGTTTCACAAGTGCAAAGTTCCAAACTTCAATTTCCTGTCAATGTAAGTAATGTTTACAGTTATGTTTAGGTATGGGTGTGCCTTGTTAGTAAGGTGTTGTAGGGGATTCAACACAAGTTCTGGTAAGAAAGTTTCAATGATGACTAGGATCTACAATCTCAGTAGAAGGCTGGATATTATAATAGGTTTTGGGTTAACCTACAAAACCCGGTAATTAATGAAGACTTTTATTTACCAAAAAGAAAATTATTATTGAATATGTAGTGTATAATGATAAATGAGATGTATTTGTTAAAGTACAACTCAAGTGGAAAATAAATCCATTAATGAGAAATTAAAATTAATAAATGTATTATTATTGAATTCTCCTTGTTAATGGATTCTTTTGAGTATTGGTTGAGTTAATTTATGAAGATGTTCTTAATATATTAATGAATTTGTTTGGGTATTAATTAAGTGAATACAATTATCTACCTGCCTAGGATAACATTTCCAACTCTTATTGGCAATTAATATTTTGTTGATAAGTACAAGGTATTTTGAATTATCTACATATCCTCCCAATTTATAGGTGATGTTCTTGATTTTGACTTTAACTTTTATTTTACCTTTTGAAAATGTTTGTTCTTGTTATTGTAATTTTTGCATTCCCAATGATATTTGAACTTGTGTCTCTACCTTAAATTCCATATTTTTAACCATTGAATATCATGTTAAGGTTAATCTTGAGATTGGAACCTTGTATTATGGTGTAAAATTATTTTCTCTTTATCACTTGCTTCATACCTATTGGTAATTGTTAACTAATATAATTATAACCTTGGACTACAATATGAAACCCCTTGCTCTGTATTTTTTCTCAATCCAATGGACTTAAACTATTAAGGTTCACCCCTAGGATTGGAATCTTGGTCTATAATATGAAACTCCTTACTCCTTACCATTTTTTCCCAAACCTCATGACCATTTTAATTATTGTTAATTCCTTTAATTATATATAAACATTAATATAAGTTATCTCTTTATTTATCCTTCATGAAAAAAAATAATGAAATGTTGCAATATTATTAAACCATTTATATCTGAGAAAAACATTGATGAAATTTTTTTATTAGACCCTATTCATTCCCTACTCACAATTCATGGAATATTGTTCCAATTCAAGATCCATTTTTATAGGTTTTAGAATACCAATACTACCTTCCCATCCAAAAGTTTACTTTTGATTTTTGATTAATGAAGAAAATTTATATTTCTATTATAGTATTACAATTGAACCGTGGATATTTATTGGTTATATGCAGGAAATAACTCAAGCCTTATTTTATTTTTTCACAAGTCAAACACTAATTTAAAAAATGCCTAAATAATTTTTTACACTGGTTTTCCTACTTTATTAGCTAAAAACCTATAAAGGATGATGCAATTCAAAGGGGGTGTCTAAAGTTAGTGAATCCTTAGGTTGATAGTATTCTCAAAACTCCCTCCTTATTAAAAGATATTTTTCCTCATATTTGCATGTACACTCCTCTCTTGGATTCTTATGATTAGAGTATAGTTTAATTCATAAACAACATGGCTCACATTACCCAAACAGTGACCATGAATCAAATATAACCATTGGGATATTATTACTAGCTCATCCTAAATCTATTGATGATGAGTTATGTTGAGGATATGGGATTCCTATAACTTTATTCCAATATATATTATGTTATGATTCAATTATATATTGATAAAGCTAAACTAATTAATATCATGGAGATACACATATTTATGTATTATACTAAACTGATTATTTGTATCTCCTCTTCCTTGCATTGCCATTTACGACTACTAGTTTATGAATGGCATTTTAGTCGAACTAACTAATCATGACCTTTAGTACATTAAGGACTATATTGTTCCTCCATTTGAGGTAGCAAAATGAGTGTTATGGGTTGCATTGTACCTCATACAAAATCATCATATATTCACATAAAAATAAAGTATTGCTAGTTCTTATGCCTTGAAGAAGTCCATATTCACCACTCTTATGCATTCCCTATTTTCCTAACTACCACTACCCACCCATTTTCTAAAAAATTAGGAATATTATTTTTCATTCCTCTTCATTCTAAGTAATTCTTCCAAAACATTTCCATCATCTTGTCATCTTTGAAATTGGTAATTGCTTTGGACTCCTTCCATACTTGAAAATATCATGCATTTTTAACATCATACATGATAATGGGTGACTCAAGACAAGATTTTTCTCTCATGATATTTCAAATACAAATTAAAGTGTGAAACCTTATTGGTGGTTTTCTCTTCCTTACCCTTAGGTCCTTAGGTAAAACCAAGTTATCCCCTATATTTGTCATTTTATGAATTCATGTCTTCTTGTGCATGGTATCATTTCCTAACGTACCACCATTTATGGGAAAAAATGTATAGGGCATTGGGAGGGACCACAAGCTACACTCTTACTCATCAACATATTTCTAATAAAAAAGACATAAAATACATAATAAAACTAATCTCAACATATATATAACAATGCATTGTAATTATTTCTACCTAACTTGAATATACCCAATGTGCATGATGTTGAAGTGGTAAAATATAGTAGGAATTGAATGTGTGAACACCACAATTCACTCATGGGAAAGAGTATTCTTTTTAGAAAAATAACTAAACTCTTTTATTTTGCATAGAGAAATCCACTCCTTTTATCTTGCAAATTTTGTATTGCAAGCATTGGATAGTTGTGATAATAGTTGTTTTTCCTATAATTATTTTATCATAATGGAAAGGTTCTTGCAACAAAACACCTTAAATAAAACATTAAAACCCACAAAATTCTTTAGAGTATTTGCAACATAAAAAAATTCATATAATGTAAAACAATAAATCTAGTAAAATATCATAGATCTAGATCCAAATCTTATAAATAGTCCAAGCCACTTAAAGAGCATAAATTCTTTTAGCCAATTAGAAAGGGCAAAGCTACTTATGCACACCAAATATTTATAATATATGATAATGAATTTATAATTCAATTACAACACATCTCTTCCTATTTATAGTCTATCATAAAAACAAACCTAACCTTAATGCTCAAAGGAAGACACATCCTATCCTAGGGGTTTGATCTTATCAAATAAAGATAGTTCATATGGCTACATAATGGTCATTATATAGCCTTACCCTCAAAAATTTTTATCCTTAATGCTAGATTTTTTTGGAGAATGGCCACTAACATATCACATTTCATATGGAAGATCTTACTTAATGAGTAGCTATTGCACATGCTAAGACCATAGATTATGTATATGCATCTTGTAGATGCAAAAGCGAAACACCAAAATATATGTAAAAATATAAATTGAAATCAAGACCCAATATTGCACAAAATGAGATGATTTTTATTAATATGGGGGAGCCTCAAATCTCCAATGTTACAATGAAAGAATCGATTTCTTTGATACAAATGTTTACAATAACTAAGGCTCTTTGAAACCTTAGTGAAAAATGTTGGTGGTGTCTTCAATCTCAATTATGATCCCAATAGATGTGAGTGGGATTTGTGCTATCCAATACTAGGCCACTCTGGCGTAAGCAGCTGTATAATGTAGATGTAACACTTTCATATCTGCACACAAGAAGATAGCAAAATAGATCAGTAGCAACTGTGAGGGCTCCGTAGTGTGACCCCTTAGATATTAGTACAAAATCCCTAGCTATGTAATGTAAATAAATGAACATAATCTAAAAATGCATAAAATAAAATAACAATAGAAAATTAACCTTGTTGACCTTGTCATTTTCTGATTTGATGTAACTTGTTGCAAGGAAGTGGTGCGACAATGCCCTAGAATCACCCGATGACTAGTAGGGTTGTAGGAATCTAGTCTGAGATGCCTGTGGGTTCTCGGTAGTAGCAAGAAATATTCGTGGATGCTCAAGAATGGTGAAAAGCACCCAGAGGTACTTTATAGTGGAGGGGAAGCACTCGAAGGTGCTCAACGATGATAAGGAGCATCCAGAGTCATTCGAGAGCTGAGGTGAAGACCTGTAGAAGAAGATATAGCTGAGTGAAAGGGGCAATGATGGATGCGAGGGACTTAATCATACTCAAAATTCTTAGGAAGAGGACTTAGGGAAACTTAGGATTTAGACTTAGGTGTTGAGCCATCAAAATAGCTCCTATTAATAATCCACACTAGGTTATGTTAGGGTTTGAACGACATAAATTATGTGGGTTAGATTAACACATTGAAGGGTGGATATTAATTTTAGGTGTGTGGCATGGATTGATGTAGATGGATGGCTAGGATTAAGTTAAATTAGATGGTTGGGATTTATTTACATATATATATATATAATATAATATTAAAATATTAATATTAAACATATATTTAACAAATATACCTAAATATATATAAATAAATGGGTAGAAATTGTGGGAAGACCTGGATGGATGACAAGTGGCTAGATTTTTGTATCTACAGATGCCCATTTTTGTATTGCATTGCATGAAAGACAATGTAGTGCAAAAACACAAGACACCTGCTTGGGCTAGGTGTAGAAGTAGCTTTCTCTTGAGATGAAAAATGAGCTTGAAGACAAAAGAATTAAAGAATTTAGATTTGCATAGTGATCGGCTATAATAGCTTACATTTAATTTATCAATCCGAGGGTAAATCAAGGTTAGATTTAAAGAATAGCAATCCAATATAGATTGTACCATGGGGATCAATGCTAAGCTTAGTTCAGCTTTCTATTTAGTTTTAGGTGTTTGCAGAAAAGTAAATAAACAGAAATTAAATTGTGCAAGTATGAAAATAAAATGCAATTTATTTATGTAGTAAATATGATAATTACCTATTAATGAATTATTCTAACAGTAATTGGCTATTGATGAGTTTAACTATTGGTGAGTTTAACTAATAGTAATTGCCTACTGATGAGTTGATCTATTGGTGAGGATCCTCATGCAGTTAGTTTTATTTATCTATTCTGACTTTATATTTTATGAAAATGCAATTTACTTTATTTTATATTCTAAGGTTAATTAACTATTTCTAACCTATTGTAGGGGTGAGAGCTTAGGGACTGGCTGTAGGAGTGGGCCCTGCCTCCTAGAAGACAGTGTAAGTCTTTCTCCCCTAGTTTACTTTATCTCAGTAACTAAAATGTATAACTATTCCTAACATGATTTTATTCTATGTATGCAGGAATATACAATTACGATTACATAAATGAAATTAAACAATAAATTCAAATGACATAGTTACCATATGCGAAGAATGAAGTGCTACTTTTATTGTTGGAGATTCAAATGTACATGCTGGCGTAGTTCTTCAAAAAATTTTGACATTAGACAATTCAACATTTCAGCTATTTCTCGATTAGACCTTTTCAAAGGTCTGCCTATGTAATATATATTATGACTTGTACAATTCTGAATAAACTCTTCCACGTATTTTTCCATGTGGAGTTTGTGGACTTATGATGCGACAACTATGTACTAACCAAAATAATCTAAACTAATACAATTCCTATTCCTGCTTGGACTTGGTAAACCTCCTGAATGGTCCAAGTGGCAATACGTAAGCTAACTTAACAAAGAAACACTAACTTTGACATTTTGCAAGATATACAATATAACCAAATGTCCTTTATTCCAGGAAAAGGTTCAACAATCTTGCGTCTAAATCTAATAAACCTAACAATAGTTGGATTACACAACTTTATTGAATAAAGTAATAACGACTTTATTAATCACAATATTCCATGTGAAGAATACGTGATAAATCAAATATTATGCTGACTGGAAATACTTGGCTACCATGTGAAAACGATGTGGCATGCAACGTCAGTCAATGAACTTAATCATCCTTCGGTAACTATTGGTAAAAATCCTTCGATAACTTATAAAAATCCTTTAGTAATTGCTAGTAAAAATCCTTCGATAACATACTTCAGTAGCTACCTTCTGTAACGTACTTTGATAACTATCTTCTATAACATGCTTCAACTACCATATTCTGTAATAGTAATCCACTATTGCTTTGTCACCGTGCCTTAAGCTTCCTACATCCTTTGTTCTTACGTCCATCTCCTTGCATCCAAGGTGTATCCCAAAGCTTGCGCTAGCTGCATCGTTCATCTATGGAACATTCTTCAACACCTTGCCTGCATAATTACTCATAACTCGGACGTATTTTACATAAAACAAACACATTTATCAGATTAACTGCATTTATCCTTTTATTGACAAATTACAGAAATATACAACAATAACTTATATAAAACATATTATAATCATCAATTAAACATAAGAATGAAACATTCTATTACAAAAATATATGCCAAATATCCTCTCATCATTTTCCCCCAAACTGAAATCTATGCATGTCCTCATGCATATGGAGAAATAAGATAAACAAAATATGACAATTTTTACACATATATCAGATGTCACCATCCAGATCTTTGCAAATAAATGAAAGATTAAATTTTATCAAAATTCATACTGTCTTTCCATATTGTCTTTTCAGAAAATCATTTGCAATTCACAAAACATGACATCATAATTATTTAGGAATGAACAAACAGACATCGGACATAATTTCCAGAAAAGAATCATTAATACTGAGAAATGAATATTTCCAGAAATACGTAAAATATAAGCCAACATATTACATAGTTCTTAATCAAATAATTGAAGATAAAATATTTCATATAATAACACAACTATACAAAACTTTATCAAAAAATGATAAAAAAATGATGTATCTTTTATACTATTTTTCAGAGAATAGTTTTGTAAAAGTATATTATCAGAATGGTTTTTAACAAGGAAAAAAAAAACATTCTTCAAATTATTTTCCACAATCTCATATAAAACATCAAACATTATTTGTACATACTATTTTAAAACATAAAACATTTATATACAACATCATCAACATCAAAATATTTACGTATATGATTAAAATAATTACAAATAAAACATCAATATTTTGTAAATAATAATAGTAATATATCAATATAAAATTCTGAATAAAATAATTTATAGTTTTTGCTTTGCAATTCATCCGACTTGTGTTCATCGGGTAGAGATTCATGAAGATGGTGGTCTCGATTACGGTAACCTGTGTTCCATTTTTACTTTTTGTACCTGCTCCTTGGCTTTCTGTTCGCCCACTAGTGTCTCAACCATGACAGTTTTGATATGCTCAACTTCATGAGAATCTTCCTTCTGCTCTGCATCCTGCATTTGAGAAGGTGGGAGTTCCTCAACTGATGTAACAATATTATTTATCACTGCATTGATTTTTGGGGGTATCCCGACATTCAAGACAAGATTCCCTAGTGTGGTTCCTATCTTGGTGGGAGAAACTGATTTCTTAGGTTGATTTTGTTGTGTCAGGCTGATGAGTTGGTGGGGACTTTCTTCATCAAGGAGTTTAGAAAAGTCAATGGGCTTATTTGTATGGGCTACTTTGCTGAAGTTCACTGAATTTTTCTACTTTTTATTAGGTGTGGAACTTTTGTTCGGAGAAGCATCGATAGGTGGTGGTCGATTGACAGAATCAATGGGTTTCATCACCCTATCCACTAAAAGTTATTTGATCATGTCTATCTGAAGGGTAAGGGCTCACTGAATCAGTTTAGAATGCTCTATGAAATCCTCTTGTAACTTGTCAATTTTTATCTATAAGATAGTATTTTGCACTCGAAGGTGGGACAGGATTTTGGTAGTCGACTTAGGTTCAGGTAAATCAGACTCATGCCCTGATGTATCCTTTTTCTTATGAGTTTCGATAGTCTTTTTCTGATGCCTAATTTTTGATTGGGTTGGTTTAATGTTTTTAGCAAGTTGGCATTTACATTTTGGACTATCAGGTTCTTCCTCCTGACTATCGGACTCATGTTCTTCTTCAGTCGAATCATCTTCTTCAAACTCATTCTCAGTGGATTCAGAGTACTCTAGCAGGTTAGATTCATCCACTATCCGATTCCAAGCAACTTTGACTTCATGAGCTTTCTTTAAAACTATTAGCTTAATCAGGTCGTGATGTGCAAGTAGGTGCAATTTGGGTTTTTCTTGGGGATTTTTAGGCTTAACTCATAAAACTGTAGACTTTAATGATTGAAACAAGAAGTAAGGTAAATTGATAACACATTCACTATTTTTAGGAAACTTCAAATTCATTAACATACGAAGATGGTAAGCCATGCAGGTGGACATACATCCTTCTAGGGTAAAGAACTTAATAATCAAGATGACTACCTCCTGCCATAAGAGGGGAGTGAAGAAGTAGATACACCTTTAATCCAACCCTCCTTATCTCGGATAATAGTACATTTCTCACCAAATTTAGCTACTAGTTGGGTGACACTTTTAGAGGGGGTTTTGTAGTATGGTAACCCTACTTTCGGTAGACCCAATACCTCAGAAATTAAACTAGGGTTAAGATCAAATTGAATACCTCCAACTTGGGTGGTCATCCTATCAGGGTCACAATTTAGGATAAAATGTTTAGCCACCCCCTGGTCATGTCCTCTAAATTTTGTGAGAGCCTCCCACCATCTGGCTCTTTGGAATAATTCGGTTACAGAATCACTAGGATTCTAGGTTTCAACCGAGGATGGTTCATTGCATTTTTAAAACATAGAGTGAGGCATAGTGGAGTTTAGGGTTTTTAGGGTAGAAAGGGGTAGACAATAATTTTTTTTTTAGAAATTTCTAATATTTTATAAACTGAAAACCCTACAAATATTTCAATAACAAAAGAAAATTTGTTTTACAATTTTGTAGAGTATTTTATTTTCTCAAAAATGTAAAACAAAATTGAAATAATTTCTTTCATAAACCTATTTTAATGGTAAACCTAGAAAAATTATCGACAAAACCATTTTTAATTCCTCCTAATTCTCTGCACACCCTCTACATTTTTACTTTAATATCCCTTAATTTATGTGCAGTAAAGAAATAAAAATGATTTGTGATAGTAGTAATAGTAAACAATATTTTACCTATCATTTTTGATATTATTTCACCACCCTTCCTACGTCATCGAAGAAACTATCCTTCTGCCCATGCAATTCCTCAAAATTCTGAAGCTCACCACCATTTAATCAAAGAATTCAACAATTTTCACCAAAAAACCAAGAAATTTCACTCAAAATCGAGTTACAGAGGGTCATCAATGATTTCGAGTAGCTCTCCTATGAAGGAGATGATTTAGGTTAATTTTACTCTACATGGCTGCATGCAGAGATCATATATCATCGATTAACCCTATCCAACGATGGAGACTGGTCTAACTCCTATCGATGGTGGGGACCATTTGCCCTAAAATCAATGACAATCGAAAATGCTTTTAGGTTTGAAACTCGTCATCCATCGATTTGGCTTTTAATCGATGACCTACGCTTAGATCCATGTCCTGATACATTATTCATCGATGAAGGCCATGCATCGATGATCGTGTCATTCCTGCAAAACTTCTAGACCCATCATATTTTTTCTTTGCATCGTGACCCTTCATTTAAATTTTAATCAAGGGCTGGTATTGTTTATCCGCATCATATTTTACAATTGGTGGAGGAAATCCACCTATCTTACCATAATATGGGTCCTTGAGTGGTCAATTTCCACTTGGTACCAACCCTACCTACCACCTTGCATGGCGAGGTGGATTTTACCTACCACATATTATAATTTTTAGTCACCCATTGGATAAAAACATTATTTTAATCATTCCCTTATGCCATATTTCATCTTATGTGGCAATTTATTATTGATGTGGCCAAGTGGATTGGTCCACATCCTCATTTATGCACATACCCCAATAAAACATCATCATTCTTACTTTTGACCCTGAGAACGACTACGTTTTCAATAAGGATTTTAAATTTTAATCGGCACATGGCACTCGTTTATATGGACACATCATAAGAGGTGGCACGTGGTGTTAGGTTAAGTGTACATGTCATAAGAGGGCTTAATTTTTTCTTTATTTTATTGTCTTGTCCCCCTTAATTGATTTAAAACATTACCACCAAGTTTCCCTTAAAGTCTTTGTTGATGCACCCTTATTACTTGTCTTGGCATTTCTTGAATTGCCACGTGTCTCACTTTGCCTAGCTGATTTTAAATTTTGACACTTAGAATATTTCATGATATATGTTTATGGATGATGTCTACAGATGATGCTTATAGAATATTGTTACTGATGATACCTACAAAAATTATTTACAAAATATTGTTACTGATAATATTTATGGAAGACACTTACGTAAGACTTCTACAAAAGACCTATATGGAAGACATCTATGGAAGACATCTACGGAAGACACCTACAGAAGATATCTACAGAAAACCTCTATAGAAGACATCTATAGAAGATACCTACGAAAGATACCTACGGAAGACACCTACGAAAGATACCTACAGAAGACATCTATGAAAGACATCTACAGAAGATACCTACAAAAGACATCTATAGAAGACGTCTACGGGACTATAGTTGCTAGAGTTTGAGATAATACTTTACCTATTTCTTCCCCCCAAAATATATTGTGAACTTTATATACCTCTATTTATCCCCTCCCAAACTATAATTTTGGCTATATAGCCAAAACAAGATGAAGGGTGTTTTATTTATATTGATGGATAATATAATAATAAGTTTTATTTATGGGGGTTTATTATAATTTTTGTGATTGTGCTTCCTAAATTTCATTAAGGAGTAACCAAGTGAGAGAAAGATAATGATTATAAAGCTTGATATCAGTCATCAATGTATACAAAAATAGATATCTATCAAAGACTTGGAGTATTTTCAAAAAATGGAATAGATATTCAGATATTATGATGGCTTCTATTAAAAGATACAAGATTTTGAGAGATGAAAGCCATATTTTGATAGGAGAAAATGAACTGTAAGAATTTGCTTCTAACTTTTTCCTGCTCAGGATATTCTAGAGTTATTTCTCAAAAACTTAAAACATCCTAGTGATTTTTAAACAATTTCATCTATTCATTTCACAAATCATTATGGTGTTAAAGTTATCCTAATGTTTTCAAGCTTCCTCAAGGACCAACTGTGTGTGCAGTGAGTATTCATTTACCATTATGAGTGAGGATTGAGTAACAACAAAGATCACTTATGCCAACAAGCTAGCTTATCTATGAGCATCCATAGGTCTTATCCAGACTTAGTGCTACTACGTAAGGATACTTTAATGGAGAGTACCCCATGGTGTTCAAGATACTAAGAATTCTAGGGATTCAAGCTCTTTTACCCTTATTTAACTTTTCTTTGGGATACTTGCTCATTTTGAGAGGGAGCAAGGGATTTTTATTGCTTTTTGGGGTTCTTGCCTATTTTTATGAGAAGCAAGAAGATACTTTTTGGGATACTTGCTCGATTAGATGAGGAGCAAGGGATTTTTTTTGAAGGAGTAAGAATTTTGGGGAATTGGATTCCCAACCACTCTATCAAAGTCCTTGATGGGAATTTGATCCTATCCTTACTATTCTTCTCCTTTTTTTTTTTTTATTTAGGGATGAAGGGTGAGCTTGTCCTTTTGCCAATTCAGTAGTACTCTAGACCATGCACATAGATGGATAAGCAAGGGAAACTATTCACTTATGGCAATAGTAATACATGAGTCAATCTCTCCACATCCCACAATATTTTTATATGTTCAAATGTGCATAGTCCAAGAAAAAGTTTGATTGACTAGGAATAACTTACAACATCAAAATATTGCTTGAATTTCAATGAAAATTTCTCAAAACACTAATGTTGTTTGAGTAATTGAAAAACATCCAGATTTTATCTAGCAAACAAAGTATTATGCAACATATAATAGTCATTTCCTACAAGATTTTTAAAGAATTACCTTTTTGGCTATTTTTGAAACATTGAGACTGAAAATTGATGAGAATAAGATAGAAATACTGCAGATATAGAAACTTCATGATGAAACAAAGGAAGCATAATATTTTTTTTAAGTGAGAGAGAAATTTTTATTCAATAATGGTTGATTGCAGTTCAGAAATGCACTGCAATTCGGCTTGTTGCTTAAGATGGTGTATGAATTCCTCCTTAGATAATGGCTTCTTATAAAGTTTAAGCCTATGGCCATTTACTAGTAGTTTTCTTGTTGAATCATCTATAGGCTTAAGCTTGACTGTACCATTTCTAAATATCTCTTTGATTTCATAGGGTCCTAGCCATCTGGTCCTCAATTTACCTTGAAAGTCTTGGTAACGAGAATCAAACAACAAAGCCCAATCTCCTGATTCGAATGTGCATGGTACAATGTGTTTATCATGCCATTTATTTCATTGTTGTTGGGTTATTTCAGTCCTATGTAATACCTCTAGTCTCCTTTCATCCAGAATGTTTAACTTTTCCAATCTAGCTTTTTGTGCCTTATCCAAATTTACATCAAGTTGTACCGTTGTGCGAAGAGTTTCTATCTCAAATTCTATGGGCATGATAGCTTGTTTTCCATAGACCATTTCATAAGGTGATAATCCTGTGGTGGTTTTCCAAGTTGTATTGTATGCCCATACAACTTCTTTTAATCTCTCAGCCCAATCACCCCTATTAACAGTTACGGTTTTTGTAATGATCTTTTCAAGTTCTCTATTCGTAACTTCTACTTGTCCATTGGCTTGAGGGTGGTATGGTGAGGTTTTATTATGTTTTATTTGATAAGTATCAACAAAATGTTCAATCACTTTGGAGATAAATTGGGTTCCATGATCTGAAACTAACTCTCTAGGTGCTCCAAAGCGTTGCATAATGTTTTCATAAAGGAAATCAATGACTGGTTTGGCTTGCACTCGTGGTAAAGCTTTAACTTCAGCCCACTTAGTAACGTAATCCATACACACAAGTATGTGTTTATTACCTTCTCTTGGAGGGTCTATTGGTCCAACAAAGTCAATTCCCCATTTCTCGAATGGTTCAAATACTACTTGCGGAACCAAAGGTATTTCCATCGAAGGGGTAGGCTTACTAGCTCTTTGACAAGCGTCACATCTATCAACAAATTTATGGACATATTTATTCATGGTAGGCCAAAAATAACCAATTTGAAGTATTTTACTGACTATTATTTGGGTGGCATAATGGCCTCCATAGGGTTCTTCATGTGCTGCCCGAATGATGTCATATACATCATCTTCTTGCACACATCTCCTAATTACTTGGTCAGGACATCTTCTAAACAAGACTCCATGAATCCACATGTAAGGAATGCTTTGACGTATCAATTTCCTATGCTCATGCGGTGTATAGTTTTGAGGTATTTTTCCTATTACTAAGTAATTTACAATATCAACATACCAAGGGGTAAAAATAGAAAGAGCAAACAAATGTTCATCTGGGAAATTATCAGGAATTAACTCATCATCATCAAATATTTGCATACGAGATAGGTGATCTACGATGATGTTATATTTTCCTACCTTATCTATAATCGTGACATTGAACTCTTGTAGCAAAAGAAGCCATCTAACCACTCTACCTCCTACTGTTGCTTTGTTCATTAAGTATTTAATGGCAGAGTGATCAGTGTGAATGAATACTTCATACCCTGTTATGTAATGTTTAAATTTATTAATGGCATGGACCACAACTAAAAATTATTTTTTAGTAACAGTGTAATTAAGCTCGGCTCCATGCAAATTTTTACTTACATAATAGATAGCATAAGGTATTTTGTTCTCAACTTGTTGCAATATTGCTCCTATTGCGTAACCCGAAGCATCGCAATGTATATGGAATGGTAATTTCCAATTTGGTCCTCTTAGGATTGGAGCAGTAATCAATTTATCTTTTATAACTTCAAAGGCTTCTTGACATGCTTTAGTCCAATTGAATTCACTTTCTTTAGTTAAGAGCTTAAGCATGGGAGCAACAATTTTACTGAAGTCTTTAATGAACCTACGGTAGTATCCTGCATGTCCTAGGAAACTTCTCACCTCTATTTGTGTTTTCGGAGGTTGAAGGGATTGAATAACTTGTATTTTTGTAGGATCTACTTTAACACCTTCTTATGATATGTAATGCCCTAGAACAATGCCTCCTCTCATCATCATGAAACACTTTTCATGACTCAAAGAGAGGTTTTGCTCTTGACATCTAATCAAAACTTTTTGTAAGCTTGACAAGGTTTCTTCAAAGGTATTACCATAGACTGTGAAGTCATCCATATAGACTTCTACACACTCATTTATTAGATCAGCAAAGATAGCCAAAACAACTCTTTGGAAAGTGGCAGGTGCATTGCATAACCCGAAAGGTAAGACTTTATAAGCATAGGTGCCTACTGGACATGTGAAGGTTGTCTTTTCCTGATCTTCCTCAGCTATGGAAACTTGATTATAGCCACTAAACCCATCTAGAAAGCAAAAATATTTCTTTCCAGCCAATGTATCAAGAACTTGATCAATGAATGGCAAGGGAAAATAATCTTTTTTCGTTACCTTGTTTAATTCTCTATAGTCCATGCAAATCCTCCATTTGCCATTCTTTTTAGGGACTATCACAAGAGGTGACACCCATTGACTGTCAAAAATTGGATATATAAATCTTGCCTTCAAGAGTTTAATGATTTCTTCCTGAACCACATCTTTCATAGCTGGATTCAATCTTCTTTGAGGTTGTCTTACTGGATAACATCCTTCTTGGATAAAAATATGATGGGTACAAACATTTGGATGTATCCCTTTCATATCCTCATAGTTCCATGCGAATGTCGATTGATATTCCTTAAGCACGTCTATTAATTGTGACTCTTGTATGCTTGTGAGCTCATCACTGATATTCAAGGTCCTTCCTAGTGTGATATCTATTTGCTTGCATTTCTCTATGTTTGCATCTATTCCCATTATCTCATGTTCAAGAACATTTAAGTAATAGTCATATGGTGTCATTTGTTGAGATTGACTTGTGCTTGCTTCATTAATAGCCATGGTAGATTCAGATGAACAACCATTGTCTTGACCTTGATCCTTGCTTTGATTCCCTAACAGTAATGGTAATGGTCCCTCGACCTCTTGTTGAAGATGTTCACTCAGAAAATTTATTGATAAGGTTTGGATTTCATCAAAATCATGAGGGAAATCATACCACAATTGCTTTGGAAACTCATCTTCTATTGTTGATTCAGGGAATAGGCTAAGGTCTTTAGTATTTTTGCCATAAAAAATAGTCATATTTCCCATTCTATAGCTGATGTAAGCATCCGCTGTTGCAAGCCATGGGTGCCCTAAAATTAAGGGATGTCCCCCTAACTTTTTCTTAGGTTGTAAGACTATAAAGTCTATAGGGTATTCCCATGAACTTACGGAGACTATAACATCTTCTAGTTTTTCCTCTAGCTTAACAGTAGACCTATCTATGAGTTGGAGTACAATAGAAGTTGATTGCAATTTATGTAACCCTAAATATTATATTATCTCTTTAGTCATGACATTAATAGTGGCTCCTAAATCGACCAAGATATTTTGCAAGGCTATGTCACCAATGTGCACCGTGAGTATAGGTATTCCAGGATCTGTGTACTTTGGTAATAACCTACCTCCCATTATTATCTTAGAAAATTGTCCAATGACTTGAATAGTTTGGGCTTCATTCTTCTTTTTCCTTCCTAAATTTGTACACATGTTTTTAATGAGCTTGGAATAGATGGGTATATCCTTGATAGCTTGTAACAAAGGGATCTTGATAGTAACATTTTCTAATTCCTGAAGGAAGTTAAAGGCTAGCTTAGGTGGTTCTTTTGGTATTGCCAGTATTTGAGGAAAAGGTACCTCTACTTCCTTCCTTTGAGGAATTTGGATTTCTTGTTATTTTGTTGGAATGTTTTCTGGTGAATTTTCCATTTCCTTTTCATTGTTATCCTCCTTTTCGAACAAATTTGTAGTGGGATTTTCAAGCTCTATGAGAGTTACATTGTTTTCCAACACTTTTCCTGATCTCAATTGAATTTGTTGACAAGGTACTACAGATATAGAACACGTCTCACTAGTTTCATAGGCTTGTTGAATGTTCTTGTTGTTGTTAGGATTAGGGACCGGTTGAGTCTAGATGTGGAAGAAGTCTATTTTGAGGTGGATTTTGAGGGGCTTGTCCCCTAAATTGATTTTGAAAGTTCTATTGTTGCGATGGATTTTGAGACCAACCAGATCCTCCCTAGTTATATTGGCCACTAGTATTCCAATTATTTTGATTGGGCATTCCTTGATTCCATGGTGGATTTCCATAGGTATTGGCCATAAATTAGGCCCATGGAGGTGTGTTCCAATCTTGATTGTTTGAATAAGAATTCCAATTTTCCCAATTTGGTGCATTAGACCATTGATTAGGCCTTTGCAAGTTGGAATAACTAGGGTTTGACCAATTTGGTGGTCCATTGAATGGACCATTCCATATTTGGGCTACAAAATAAATATCTTCTGCCTCTTCAACTTCAGGTTCCTTTATGGCAGCTTTAACAACGAAGATGTATTTGCAGTTTTCAGTTTTGTGACCTTTATCACAAATTTTACAAGTAGCAATATTGGAGATGTTGGTAATGTTAAGAGGACATTCCCTCAGATTGTGCTTTTTCCTACATCTATGGTAGTAAATTTCTTCATTGTCTTGTCCCTTTGGCTTTTTATCCATTAAATCCAGAGATGTAGTCAAGGTACTTAACAAATCAGTTTTTAACCCTTCCAACATGTTTCCAATTTTTGCTCTCGTCACTCCTCCAGTAGATGTATACTTGTTACTCCTTAGAGGTTTATTTCTTGAATAGTTTCTGCAAAGGTTCACAATCTCCTCAAATGCCATAAGATGGATATCTCCTTTTGCCATGAGATTTAAAACCTCGAGGACATCCTCCTTTAGTCCCTTTAAAAAGAGTTCTTTTAAGATTTCTTCATCAAGGTCTATATTTACCCTAGACCCAACAAATAGAAATCTCTCAAGGTAATCCTCCAAAGATTCCTCTTCTTTTTTATTCATGCGAAATAACTCAACTTTCTTGTCCCTAACTCTACAGTAATCCTGATATCATTCAAGGAATAGCTCTTTTAATCCATGTTCTCCATCCCATTGATTGCAAATATTTTCTCCTAGACCCATGAACCATCTTAAAGCTGCATCTTTAAGAGTAGAGGGAAACAACCTTAGCTTTTGTTCATCGATAGTGTAAAAGTAAGCTTGACACACTACTTCAAATTTGAAGAGAAAAGCATCTGGATCTTCATGTGGTTTCCCATGGAAGGTGGGTAATACAAAAATAGAGACTGACTTAGGTTCTCTTGTTGTCCCATCTGTATGTAATATTGGGAAGGCAAAGGTCTTTCTTTACCCATTTCTTCTTTGGTCTCTATTCTATCTTTGTTCATTCCCCCTTTGGTTCTCATCTACTTCTCCTTGCCCACTTTGTTGGTCAGCCATAGCTGAATATAAGATCTCAAGAATTGGATCAGGTATGGGTTCAGTAAAAATAGAAGAAGGATCTATGTGATTGTCAAATTTTGGTTCAGGCAACAAGTATGAGTCGGGATCTTGTTCTAGGATTTTAGCTTGATTGGTTGATGTTGCTATTTCAAGTTCTTCTAACTTATAAATTCTAGGCTGCCTACTAAAGTCTCTTTGGAAGTTTCCTTTTGAGTTGCTGATTTTTATGAATCTTCCCTTAGAGTCTCTAGGTCTATTCATGAATTTTCTAAGTTTCTTGTTTTTGCAACATGCCTAATCTTCCTTGAATAGTCTATGAATATCATTGATCGGATCAAGTTGTTCGGGTGTCATGAAGTGTTCTTCTTCAAAATTAAAATGGTCTACCACCAATTGAATCAATTGAATGAGAAAATCTTGAGTTGGAATGGGGTCGAGATTTCCAAATTGTAACTCACAACATAAATCTTGACATAACTCCCTAAAGCACACAGCTCTAGGTATCCTCTGATACTTCTTGCTATATTCTAGGGCTACTTCTTTCTTTTCTAGGTCTCCAAGGAACCTGTGAATGAGGAGGGAGTCTTCAAAATATTGATTCCAAGCATAAATTGTTGGATTTACTATTGCTCTTCTATCCCAAAGCCAACATTCATAGTTTCTTTTAAGATCTAGGTAAGATGAATGGTAGTTTGTCCCTAGAGTTTTAGCTATGTCAATCCTTTTGATTTCCTTCAGTTCATCTGATTTTTCTTTAATAATGTCAATGCATTCATACAAACTTTCCCACTCTTTACTAGATGCTCTATTTCCTTACCTAAAAAGAAGGTTAACTTCTTGTTTTATCAATAGTTCTCTAAGGTCTATAAGTGCAGACTGATTCAAACTATTTTCCACCATCTAGCAACTTATTTTTATTTCCTTTTTCTCTTTAGTTTTGTTTTTGTTTGGGTTTTGGTTTTGATTTTCTATTTTAATTCTACTGTAATCAAGTTTAGATACAAATCACAACAATTGAGTTTATAACTATCCTTAATACAACAGAGAACAATTGAAATAAAATTTCACAATAATCCTAATATTTTGCTAAAATTAGATGTGACTCGCGTTCCTACGAATATTTATACAACCAACTTTAGCATATTAGGAACATAATGAAATATTGCAAGAAAAGTAAAATTTACTTGAAAATAAAAGGTTAAACTATTACTATTTGTTTGATTGTTTAGGAGGGTTTCACTAAGGTTGTGTCACTCAACCTTACCTACTTCCTACTTCTAACAAGGTCCTAAACCAAGTTTAGGTCTGTTTCAGTGTATACCTACTTCCTATTTTTCTCGTAGGGCCTAAGTCAAACCAACAATAATAATCACCCAAAGCTAGAAATGTGCAGAAATAAAATTTTCTGAAATAAAAGGTAAACTATTACTGCTTCTTTGATTATTAGGAGGGTTTCACTACAGTTGTGTCACTCAACCGTAACTACTTCCTACTTCTAATAGGGTCCTAAGCCAAGTTTAGGTCTTTTTTAGTGTAAACCTACTTCCTATTTTTCTCATAGGTCCTAAGTCAACTAAGCAATAATAATTACCCAAAGCAAGAAATTTGTAGGAAATAAAATTTGTAGAAATTGAAATTTGCAGGAAATAAAATTCTAATTAAGAAAGTAGTAAAACTGATTCCTCAAGAAAAATGAACCTGGCAGCATCGTACAAAGGGACTTGTTGGGACCATCTCATGCCACTCCGACTCATATGCTTCCCAAGGACTCATACATACCTTTTTCCACATATAAGTAAGCCTCACCTAATTGCATTGCCAAACAACTTTTTTGATTAACCACTACGACGCTATTCTCCCCGACAACGATGCCAAAATGATCGACTGTAATAGCTTACATTTAATTTATCAATCCAAGGGTAAATCAAGGTTAGATTTAAATAATAGCAATCCAGTATAGATTGTACCATGGGGATCAATGCTAAGCTTAGTTCAGATTTCTGTTTAGTTTCAGGTGTTTGCAAAAAAATAAATAAACAAAAATTAAATTGTGCAAGTATGAAAAATCAATTTCTAATTTATGTAGTAAATGTGATAATTATCTATTAATGAATTATTCTAATAGTAATTGGCTATTGATGAGTTCAACTATTGGTGATTTTAACTAATAATGATTACCTACTAATGAGGTGATCTATTGGTGAGGATCCTCATGTAGTTAGTTTTATTTATCTATTCTGACTTTATATTTTATGAAAATGCAATTTACTTTATTTTATATTCTAAGGTTAATTAACTATTTCTAACCTATTGTAGGGGCGAGAGCTTAGGGACTGGTTGTAGGAGTGGGCCTTGCCTCCTAGAAGACAGTGTAAGTCTTTCTCCCCTAGTTTACTTTATCTCAGTAACTAAAATGTATAACTATTCCTAACATGATTTTATTCTATGCATGCAGGAATATATAGTTACAATTACATAAATGAAATTAAATAATAAATTCAAATGACACAGTTACCATATGCAAAGAATGAAGTGCTACTTTTATTTCTGGTGATTCAAATGTACATGTTGGCGCAGTTCTTCAAAAAGTTTCAACATTAGAACATTAGGCAATTCAACATTAGCTATTTCTCCATTAGACCTTTTCAAAGGTCTGCCTATGTAATATATATTATGACTTGTACAATTTTGAATAAACTCTTCCACGTATTTTGCCATGTGGAGTTTGTGGACTTATGATGCGACAACTATGTACTAACCAAAATAATCTAAACTAATACAATTCCTATTCCTGCTTGGACTTGGTAAACATCCTGAATGGTCCAAGTGGCAATACATAAGCTAACTTAACAAAGAAACACTAACTTTGACATTTTGCAAGATATACAATATAACCAAATGTCCTTTATTCTAGGAAAAGGTTCAACAATCTTGCATCTAAATCTAATAAACCTAACAATAGTTGGATTACACAACTTTATTGAATAAAGTAATAACGACTTTATTAATCACAATATTCCATGTGAAGAATACGTGACAAATCAAATATTATGCTGACTGGAAATACTTGGCTGCCATGTGAAAATGATGTGGCATGCAACATCAGTCAATGGACTTAATCATCCTTTGATAACTACTAGTAAAAATCCTTCAATAATTATTGGTAAAAATCCTTTGGTAACTACTGGTAAAAATCCTTCAGTAACATACTTCAGTAGCTACCTTTTTGTTGAGCAAGGTGCAGTGACAGTATTGTCATTGTTGTCAACATAGTCAGATAGATTGGTTGATGCAGTGGATAGGAGTTCAGAGGTTATTCAGAGTATGTACAATGATGTTAAATTATTATGAGGATGTTTTTGATGTTTGGGTGAAGTTGTTACAGGTTGTTTGTGCAAATTTGCAAAAGTTGAAAAAATCGTCAGAAAGTTGTCAAAGCAACAAAATAGTCAAAAAGTTACAAAAGTCGCCACAGGCACAGTTGGATAGGATGGATTAATTTGTAACATGCCAAAATGTCATTAAATAGTCTATAATAGCATTGGAGATGTCAGCATAGTGTTTGGAGTGATCGGTGGTGTTTCCAGTATCTTGGCGGATGATTTGGCAAGTGGTTATACAGGCTGGAAAAAGTGCAGGTTTTGTTAGAAGCACTGTGAATAAACCGTAAGGATTTATGTAGAAAAATTTTAATTGGAGGTGGTAGTTATCCTCAAGAACATGTGTTCCAAATTTCAAATAAAACGGAGAAACGAGGTGAATTTTACAAGCATTCCAAGACTGTCACAAAAATGCTCTTTTTTGAAAAAGTGTGTTAGTAGCAGTTTTTGTGGAAGTGGTACAGGCGAACCGTAAGGAGTTAGGTAGTGAGTTTTGGTTTGGAAATATTAAATGTTGCAAATATTATATGTTTCAAATTTCATAGAAAAATGAGTTACGAGGTGAGAGTTATGATTTATGCAAAAACGTTACAGGTCTCTTTTATGTCAATTTGTGCCACTTGGGCAAAATCCTTTAGTTGGTCGTTTTGACCTTGAAGAGTCGCCAGAGTTTCAGTTTCAGTGTTGTTACACCTTCAAGGCATCAAATATATCATATTTTGTTTTTTGTTTGAGTTTTCACATGGCTCCGAAGTATGAGAACGAGTAAGGTGTCAATTCTTTGCATGTGACGTGTTTGACAAAATGCCTTCTCAATATAAAAAAAGGGAGTTATATTATTTTAAGCAGTTTCATTAAATAAATATCTTTGGATAAAGTGAAAAGTAAAAAGGAATGCAAGTGTGTGCATTTAAGTTAGAAGTTTTTTATTGAAGAGTGTGATTTTATTTTGTGCGGAGAGAAGAGTGTGTGGAGAAAAATAAAGAGTGAAAATCTGTGTTTTTGGGAAAAAGGTGAAAAACATCACTTTAGTATTTTGGACATAACTTTCTCATACAATATTATTTTTGTCTAAAATTTTTAGATGAGGTCATAGACAGAGTTCTACACAATACCCAGAAAGTGTTTAGCACTTGACAAAACTAACTAAGAGAATGGTTAATTTTTATGTGAGAAGAGAAGATTCATATATGTCATTTTATTATCAATATCAAAATCAAGTGGGTGCTTGGTAGAGGGGTTGGTGCTCCTTTCTGTTGGTGTAGATAAATCAAGGGTTTGTGCTCCTTCCAGTGGATGCTGGTAAATTGATTGTAAAGTTGGTGCTTTGTAAAGGCTAGATTTGGATGGGAGTCCAAATAGTCATTTTGAGGATGTAGCCAAATCGGTGAACCTTGGTACATCTTGTGTTGTGTGATGTTCTCTTGTTATACTTGCTTTATTTGGTTTTAATTTTTCATTGTTTTAGCTTTAAGAGTTGAAGATTTAAGTTTTTAAAGAGCTTCACTGATTCACCCCCCTCTCAGTGTCATTGTGAGACTAACAATTGGTATTAGAGTGAGGTTCCTGAACAAGCTTAACCGGCTAGGGTGATCTTGGAAGTGACACAATGGCATGTGGTGAAGGCTTCTCATAAAACAAAGCACCATTGTTTGATGGAACTAATTACGCATTTTGGAGACTCAGGATTCAGACATATATTTGTGCTTTGGGATACAACATTTGGGATTCAGTAGATAGTGGATACACAATACCCACAACTTCTCCAACCGATGCTGCTGGTAAGAAACTTTTTGAAAATGACTCAAAAGCAAAGAATGCTATCATGTGCAGATTAGTGGATAGTGAACTGGTAAATATTATGAGTTGTAAAATGGCAAAAGAAATATGGGACAAATTGAGGAACATTCATGAAGGATACATTAAGATCAAGGAGACCAAGTTACAAACACATCGAGCTCATTTCAAAGTATTAAAGATGAATGACGGTGAGAACATAGAGGCATATATGCTAAGAGTTAATGAAGTCATTAATGTGATTAGAGGACTCGACAAGGAAATCAAATATTCCATCACCGTGAAAAAGGTATTAAGATCTCTTCCCCAAATATTTTATTCTAAAGTTTCAACTATAGAAGAAGCTAAAGATCTAAATTCTTTTAGTATGGATGAGATGCATGGTTCTTTGACTGCATATGAGATGAGAATAGGAAAATATAAACCCACAGACAGAGAAGTTGCTTTTAAAGCCCATAAAAATATGAAAGCAAAACAAGAATCCGAGGAAGAAGAGACATTAGATGAAATGGAAGCAAACTTTGTTCAAAAACTAAAAAGGGGAAAAATAAAATACAAAGGAAAGTTACCGTTTAAATGTTTCAATTGTGGAGGCATTGGGCATTTTGTAGCTAAATGTCCACTTAATGAGAAGAAAAAAAGTGATGAAGGATCTCACCAAGAAAGAAGTGACTGGAAGAAAAAAACAAATTTTAGAAAAGGAAACTTCAAGAAGAAAAGTTTTATCTCCAAGAATGTCAGTTCATCAGAAGACAGCTTCGGTGAGGATTCTAAAAAGGAAACAGGTGAAGCTCTTTTCATGGCACTCAAAGAAGAAAAAATAGAAAAAGAATAGGGATGTTATGAAGAAGAAATTGATGCAAAAGTAAATTTGGAAGAGGAACTAATTGCAGCTCTGGATGAATTGAAGATAGAAAGAAAAAAGAATAAGAAAATTTCAAGAAAGCTTGAGGATGCAAATGAAATCATAACCAATTTGAAAGTACAGATAGAAGAATCCAAGAAAATATCTAAAGATCTCGAAGTGCAAATAACCATGAAAATAGATTATTGCAGCAAGCTAGAAGAAGAGACTGTTGGTTTAAGGATGTATATAGAAGAGATGAATCGTAAAATTAGTTGTTATCACAAACATGAAGAAAGTTCTATGAAGCTGGATAAGATCATAAATAACCAAAAGACTACAGGCATCAAATTTGGTTTGGGCTTTGACGAAGGAGAATCATCAAATGGATCAAAGGCCATAAATGAAGAATCCATAAAGAATGAAGATAAGAAACATGTTGATCAAGAAAAATTGACTCATGCAAAAGAAAGCAATAATGCAAGGCACGAAAGGAGAATTGACAATGATGGATTCACCAATGTCACACATCAAAGAAGAAGAATATTTATGGATCCTACGACAACATGGAAAATACCATCACCCAGGTTCAATTATCTCTTTTCTGGTTACTATTTTAAATGCAATGGTTATGGACATAAGATTTTAGATTGCAAGTATAATGTAGGACCAAGGAATTTTACCAGTAGAAATGTTTTTCACCTTTGATGGATTATGCAGTAGAATGTTATAACTATCATAATTTTGGGCACATTGCAAGAAATTTTTGAAGTACATTTGCATCAAATCAATTTCAGGGAAGAAAATTTCAACCAAATGGAATGAGAAAAAATAGAAAATTTCTCAAAAAACATGCACAAGCTACTGAAAAAGAAAAGTCAAAACAAGAGCCCAAAACTATAATCAAACTAGAGTGGAAAGAAAAAGAGTGATCTAAGGAATAAAATGAATCCCTGATCGTACAAATAGTATTTAAAGCACAAAATAAATCTGCACCATGGATACTTGATAGTGGATGCTCCAGTCATATGACAAGTGACAAACAAAAATTTGAGAAGTTACAACAATATGAAGGTGGTTCAGTAAAATTTAGAAATAATGATGGAGCTAAGATAGTTGGAAAAGGTTCAGTTAAGATCAGTGACGAAAAAATCAAGTCAAAATAAGTCTTGTTTGTGGTTGGTCTGAAGCATAAATTGTTGAGCGTAAGTCAGATTTGTGATAGAGGTCATGAAGTGATTTTTAAGAAGCAGGGTTGTGAAGTTAGAAAAGCAAATAGTGGAAAGTTGATAGCAACTGGATCGAGGACATTTGGCAACCTATACACTCTCTAAGAGACTTCAGAAGGAGCTTGCTTGATTGGATAGGAAGAAGAAAATTGGTTGTGGCACAAGAGGCTTGGTCATATCAGTTTTGACAATATAGTAAAAATCAGCTCAAAAAAGGCAGTGATAGATATTCCCACCATTGGAAAACCATCAAATAGCATTTGTGCTTCATGCCAAAAGGGGAAGCAAACTAGAGTCTTGTTTAAAACAAAAGAGTATTACAAAAGCAAACATTTGGAACTAATACATACTGATTTATGTGGACCCATGAGAACGCAAAGCATAAATGGTGACAAATATTTTATGTTGTGTATAGATGACTATTCCAGGATGACATGGGTACTATTTTTGAAGCATAAATCGAAGCTTTTGAGATGTTCAAGGTTTTCAAAAACCAATTTGAGAATCAAACAGGAAAAAATATTAAATTTTTAAGATCAGATAGAGGAGGAGAGTTCATTTCAGAGGATTTTACAGAGTACTATGAAAAATATGGTATTAGGAGACAGTTTTCAGTAGCTAGGACACCTCAACAGAATGGTGTGGTAGAAAGAAAGAACAAGACAGTGCAGTAAATGGCATGGACTATGTTGACTGAGAGCAAAGTAGAAGACAAATTTTGGAAAGAGGCAGTCCATACTGTGGTATACATCCAAAATAGGTGTATGTTGAGGACGCATGAAAGCAAAACTCCTTATGAGTTGTGGTTCGGTAAAAAGGCAACAACAAGATACTTTAAAGTTTTGGTAGCAAGTGTTACATCAAAATAAATGAAGAAAACCTTGGTAAGTTTGAAGATAGAGTGGATGAAGGTATTTTTCTTGGCTATTCATCAAAAAGCAAAGCTTACAAATGCTACAACAAGAGGCTAAGAAAAATTATGGATAGTGTCGATGTTAAATTTTATGAAGGTAGGGAACGAGTAATTAGCTATGAAGAGAACTACCCAATTTATGAAGAGGTTATTGAAGGAGATGAGGAAAAGGAAATAGAAAAGGAACACAAAATTGACTTAGATGATTCAAACAGTGATTCAAAAGTGGAAGAAAATAAGAAATTCAAAACAGGTAGTTGGCAGAAAGATCATCCTAGAGAGAAAATAATTGGAGACCCCCTAGTTGGTGTTCAGACAAGAAGAATAGTAGTAAGTAACTACTCTTTATTATCCAACATTGAGCCCAAAAATGTTGCTGACGCAAGCAAAGATGAAAGTTGGATGAAGGCAATAAATGAAGAATTAGATTAGATCGAGAAAAACAAAACTTGGGAGTTAGTACCAAGACCTGCAAATAAAAATATAATCGGTACTAAATGGGTCTTTCGAAACAAATTGAATGAATACGAACAAGTAGTCAGGAATAAGCAAGATTGGTATGTAAAGGCTATGCACAAGTTGAAGGTATTGACTTTGAGGAAACCTTTGCACCTGTGGCTAGACTAGAGGCAATTAGAATGTTTCTGGCTTTAGCAGTTTACAAGAATTTCAAAGTTTATCAAATGGATGTAAAATCAGCATTTTTGAATGGAAAACTTGAAGAAGAGGTTTATATTGAGCAACCAGATGGTTTCCAACTTGGTGATGATCCCAACTCGGTTTGCAAGTTGAAGAAAGCATTATATGGCTTAAAAAAGGCACCCCGAGCATGGTATGCAAGGCTAGACAACTATCTTACTCAATAAGGGTTCAAGAAAGGTATGGTGGATAGTAATTTGTATGTCAAAATAAAAAATGGCCATCTTATTGTTCTTGTTGTATACGTAGATGATATCATATTTGGCAACAACAAAGATGAGTCGTGTAAAGATTTAGCAAATAAGATGCAGAAAGAATTTGAAATGTCAATGATTGGTGAACTTTCGTATTTCCTTGGGTTGCAAGTTAATCAAAATGAAAAGGGCATATTTATTTCTCAAATTAAATATGTGAAAGAGATGCTAAAAAAGTTCACAATGGAGGATTGTAAGCCATTTAGCACTCCCATGACGATAGGTTGCAAGTTGAGCAAGGATGAAAAATCTCCACATGTTGATCAAACCATGTACAGATCTATGATTAGGAGCTTACTATACTTGATAGCTACCAGACCAGATATTTTGTAGGTAGTATGCATGGTAGCATGATTTTAGGCTAGTCCCAAGGAGACTCATGTGACAATAGTGAAGAGGATTCTTCGGTACCTCAAGGGTACTATGGAGTATGGGTTATGGTATTCGAAAGGTAAGGACTTCACCCTTATTGTGTATTTAGATGTAGATTGGGCAGGATGTGTAGATGACAGAAAGAGTACCAGTGGAGGTGCATTCTATCTTGGAGACAGGTTGGTCACGTGGCACAGTAAGAAACAAGAGTCAGTCTCCTTATCCATAGCAAAGGTAGAATATATTGCATTGACAACGTGTTGTATGCAGGTATTATGAATGAAACAAACCTTGAAAGATCTTGGTATTAACTTCAATGAGCCAATTTTAGTTAAGTGTGATAACACCAGTGCCATTAACATCTCAAAGAATCTGATTATGCATTCTCGCACAAAACATATTGCTATCCGGTATCACTTTTTGAAGGAGAAAGTTGCGAAAGGTGAGGTTAAGTTGGATTTTGTTCCAAAAATAGAGCAAGTAGTAGATATCTTCACAAAACCATTGCCCAAGGAAGTCTTTGAGTACCTTCGCAATAAATTGGGAGTGGTCACACTTCCCAAGAATTGACTAGCTATCGAGACCACATTCTAAGGCGGAGCATTTGTGTATTTGT
This sequence comes from Wollemia nobilis, assembly GCA_028583015.1. Classification (NCBI taxonomy): domain Eukaryota; kingdom Viridiplantae; phylum Streptophyta; class Pinopsida; order Araucariales; family Araucariaceae; genus Wollemia; species Wollemia nobilis. The sequence goes on from JAQPPZ010000040.1 coordinate 4,562,050, forward strand.
TTATCTTTTTGCTCATGTTTGTGATTTTTGCTAAGTGTAATAATTTTTGCCTGAGAATTTTGTGCATGGACTCAGGGGGAGTTTGCAGCAGCCCTTTGGTATTGTTTTCAAAGGGGGATAAGAGTTACAAGAAATTGCACGTGTGTTGCCAACAATTCCAAAGGGGGAGATTGTTGAGCAAGGTGCAGCGACAGTATTGTCATTGTTGTCAACACAATCAGATAGATCAGTTGATGTAGTGGACAGGAGTTCAAAGGTTATTCAGAGTATGTAAAGTGATGTTAAATGCTTATGAGGATGTTTTTGATGTTTGGGTGAAGTTGTTACAGGTTGTTTGTGCAAATTTGCAAAAGTTGAAAAAATCGTCAGAAAGTTGTCAAAGCAGCAAAATAGTCAAAAAGTTGCAAAAGTGCCATGGGCATATTTGGATAGGATGGATCAATTTGGAACATGCCAGCATGTTATGAAATAGTACATAATAGCATTGGAGATGTCAGCACAGTTTTTGGAGTGATCGGTGGTGTTTCCGGTATCTTGGCGGATGATTTGGCAAGTGGTTGTACAGTCTGAAAAAGTGCAGGTTTTGTCAGAAGCACTGCGAACAAACCGTAAGGATTTATGTAGTAAAATTTTAACTGGAGGTTTTCATTATCTTCAAGAACATTTTTTCCAAATTTCAATGAAAAAGGAGAAACAAGGCAAATTTTACAAGTGTTGCAAGACTGTCACAAAAACGCTCTTTTTTGAAAAAGTGTGTTAGTAGCAGTTTTGTGGAAGTGGTACAGGTGAACCGTAAGGAGTTAGATAGTGAATTTTGGTTTGGACATATTCAGTGTTGCAAATATTATATGTTTCAAATTTTAGAGAAAAATGAGTTACGAGGTGAGAGTTATGATTTTTGCAAAAACGTTATAGGTCTCTTTTATGTCAATTTGTGCCACTTGGGCAAAATCCTTTAGTTGGCCGTTTCGACCTTGAAGAGTCGCCAGAGTTTCAGTTTTAGTGTTGTTACACCTTCAAGGCATCAAATAGATCATATTTTGTTTTTTGTTTGAGTTGTCACGTGGCTCCGAAGTATGAGAACGAGTAAGGTGTCAATTCTTTGCATGTGACGTGTTTGACGAAATGCCTTCTCAATATAAAAAAAGGGAGTTATATTATTTTAAGCAGTTTCATTAAATAAATATCTTTGGAGAAAGTGAAAAGTAAAAAGGAATGCAAGTGTGTGCATTTAATTTAGAAGTGTTTTATTGAAGAGTGTGATTTTATTTTGTGCGGAGAGAGGAGTGTGTGGAGAAAAATAAAGAGTGAAAATCCGTGTTTTTGGGAAAAAGGTGAAAAATATCACTTTAGTATTTTGGGAATAACTTTCTCATACAATATCAGTTTTGGCTGAAATTTTGAGAGGAGGTCATAGATAGAGTTCTGCACAATACCTATAAAGCATTTAGCAATTGATAGAACGAGCTAAGAGAACAATCAATTTTTATGTGAGAAGAGAAGATTCATATATGTCATTTTATTATCAATATCAAAATCAAGTGGGTGCTTGGTAGAGGGGTTGGTGCTCCTTTTTGTTGGTGTAGATAAATCAGGGGTTGGTGCTCCTTTCTATTGGTGTATATAAATCAGGGGTTGGTGCTCCTTTCTGTTGGTGTAGATAAATCAGGGGTTGGTGCTCCTTTCTATTGGTGCAAATAAATCAGGGGTTGGTGCTCCTTTCTGTTGGTGCAGATAAATTAGGGGTTGGTGCTCCTTCTAGTGGGTGCTGGTAAATTGATTGTAAATTTGGTGCTTTGCAAAGGTTGGATTTGGATGGGAGTCCAAATAGTCATTTTGAGGAGTAGCCAAATCGGTGAACCTCAGTACATCTTGTGTTGTGTGATGTTCTCTTGTTATATTTGCTTTATTTGGTTTCAAGTTTTCATTGTTTCAGCTTTAAGAGTTGAAGATTTAAGTTTTTAAAGAGCTACACTGATTCATCCCCCCTCTCAATGTCATTGTGAGACTAACACTTTTGTAATGTACTTTGATAACTATCTTCCATAACATGCTTTAGCTACTATCTTCTATAATAGTGTTTTACTACTACTTTATTGCCATACCTTAAGCTTCCTACATCCTTTGTTCTTACGTCCATCTCCTTGTGTCCAAGGTGTATCCCAAAGGTTGCATTAGCTACATCATTCATTTATGGAACATTCTTCAACACCTTGCCTACATAATTACTCATAACTCAGATGTATTTTACATAAACAAACACATTTATCAGATTAAATGTATTTATCCTTTTAATGACAAATTACAAAAATATATAGAAATCACTTATATAAAACATATTATAATCATCAATTAAACATAAGAATGAAATATTTTGTTACAGAAATATATGCCAAATATCCTCTCATCACTTTTTCCCCAAATTAAAATCTATGAATGTCCTAATGCATATGGAGAAATAAGATAGATAGAATATGACAATTTTTACACATATATCAGATGTCACCATCCAAATATTTTGCAAATAAATGAAAGATTAAATTTTATCAAAATTCATACTATCTTTCCATGTTGTCTTTTCAAAAAATTACTTGTAATTCACAAAACAGGAAATCATAGTTATTCAAGAATGAATAGACAGACATTAGACATAATTTCCAGAAAAGAATCATTAGTACTGAGAAATGAAGATTTTTAGAAATACGTAAAACATAAGCCAACATATTACACAATTCTTAATCAAATAACTGAAGATAAAATATTTCAGATAATAACACAACTATCCAAAACTTTATAAAAAAATGATAAAAAAATGATGTATCTTTTATACTATTTCTCACAGAACAGTTCTGTAAAAGTGTATTATCATAATGGTTTTTAACAAGGAAAAAAAACATTCTTCAAATTATTTTCCACAATCTCATATAAAACATTAAACATTATCTGTACATACTATTTTGAAACATAAAACATTTATATACAACATCATCAACATCAAAATATTTACGTATATGATTAAAATAATTATAGACAAAACATAAACATTCTACAAATAATAATAGTAATATATCAATATAAAAGTCTGAATAAAATAATTTAATAGTTTTTGCTTTGCAGTTCATCCTACTTGTGCTCGTCGGATAGAGATCTGTAAAAATGGTGGTCTTGATTACAGTATCCTGTGTTCCCTTTTTACTTTTTGTACTTGCTCCTTGGCCTTCTGTTCGCCCATTGGTGTCTCAACCATGACAATTTTGATATGCTCAAATTCATGAGAATATTCCTTCTGCTATGTGTCTTGCATCTGATAATGTGGGGTTCCTCAACTGATGTAATAATATTATTTATCATTGCATTGATTATTGGAGGTATCCCAACATTCAAGACAAGATTCCCTAGTGCATTTCCTATCTTGGTGGGAGAAAATGATTTCTTAGGTTGATTTTGCTGCATTAGGCTGATGAGCTGATGGGGACTTTCTTCATCAAGGAGTTTAGAAAATTCAATGGGCTTATTTGTATGGGCCACTTTGCTAAAGTTCATTAACTTTTTTTTATTTTTACTGGGTGTGGAAATTTTGTTCGGAGAAACATTGACAGGTGGCAATCGATTGATAGAATCAACAGGTTTCATCACCCTATCCACTAAAATTTGTTTAATCAGGTATATCTAAAGGGTAAGGGCTCACTGAATCAGTTTAGAATGATCTGTGAAATCCTCTCGCAACTTGTCAATTTTAATCTGTAATACAGTAATTTGCACCCTAAGGTGGGATAGGATTTTGAAAATCGACTCAGGTTCAGGTAAATCAAACTCATGCCTTGATGTATCATTTTTCTTATGAGTTTTGACAATATTTTTTTGATGCCTAATTTTTGACTAGGTTGGTTTAATGTTTTTAGAAGGTTGGTATTTACGTTTTGGACTATCAGGTTCTTCCTCATGACTATCGAACTCATGTTCTTCTTCAGTCAAATTATCTTCCTCAAACTCATTCTCAATGGATTTAGAGTACTCCAAAGCAGGTTAGATTCATCCATGATCTGATTCCAAGCAAATTTGACTTCATGAGATTTCTTTAAAACTATTAGCTTAATCAATATGTGATGTGCAAGTAGGTGCAATTTGGATTTTTCTTGGGAAATTTTAGGCTTAACTTGCAAAACTATAGACTTTAATGATTGAAACAAGAAGGTAAATTGATAACACAATCACTATTTTTAGGAAACTTCAAATTCATTAACATATGAAGATGGTAAGCCACGCAGGTGGACATATGTCTTTATAGGGTAAAGAAATTAATAATCAAGATGACTACCTCCTACCATAAGAGGGAGAGTGAAGAAGTAGACACACCCTTAATCCAACCCTCCTTATCTTAAATAATAGTATATTTCTCACCAAATTTAGCTACTAGCTGGGTAACACTTTTAGAGGGGGTTTTGTAGTATGGTAAACTACTTTCGATAGACCCAATAACTCAGAAATTCAACTAGGGTTAAGGTCAAATTTAATACCTCCAACTTGGGTGGCCATCCTATCAGGGTCACAATCTAGGATAAAATGTTTAGCCACCCCTTGGTCGTGTCCTCTAAATTTTGTGAGAGCCTCCTACCATCTGGCTTTTTGGAATAATTTAGTAACAAAATCACTAGGATTTTGGGTTTCAACTAAGGATGGTTCACTGCGTTTCTAAAACATAGAGCGAGGCATAGTGATGTTTAGGGTTTTTAGGGTAGAAAGGGGTAGATAGGATTTTTTTTATAGAAATTTCCAATATTTTGTAAACTGAAAACCCTACAAATATTTCAATAAAAAAAGAAAATTTGTTTTACAATTTTGCAGAGTATTTTATTTTTCAAAAACATAAAACAAAAAAGAAATAATTTCTTTCATAAACTTGTTTTAATGGTAAACCTAGAAAAATTATCGATAAAATCATTTTTAATTCCTCCTAATCCTCTGCACACCCTCTACATTTTTACTTTAATATCCCTTAATTTATGTGCGGTAAAGAAATAAATATGATTTGTGACAGTAGTAACAGTAAATAATATTTTACCTATAGTTTTCAATATTATTTCACCATCCTTCCTACATAATCGAAGAAACTATCCTTCTACGTATGCAATTCTTCAAAATTTTGAAGCTCACCATCGTTAATTTAGTAATTTCCACCAGAAAAACCAAGAAATTTCACTCAAGATCGAGTTACAGAGGGTCATCAACGAGTTTGAGTGGCTCTCTTCAAAGGAGATGATTTAGGTTTGTTTTACTCTACATGGCTACATGTAGAGGTCATATATCATTAATTAACCCTATCCAACGACAGAGACTGGTCTAACTCCTATCGACAATGGGGACCATTTGCCCTAAAATCATTGATAATAAAAAATGCTTTTAGGTTTGACAATCATCGTCCATTGATTTGGATTTTAATCGACGACCTATGCTTAGATCTGTGCCCTGATATGCTATTTGCCAATGAAGGCCACATATTAGTAATTATGTCATTTCAACAAAACTTCTAGACCCATCGTATTTTTTTCTTGCATCATGACCCTTCATTTAAATGTTAATCAAGGGTTGGTGTTGTTTATCTGCATCGTTTCTTGTAATTGGTGGAGGAAATCCACCTATCTTACCATGATATGGGTCCTCGGGTGGTTGGTTTCCACTTGGCACCAACCTTACCCGCCACCTTGCATGGTGAGGTGGATTTTACCTGCCACGTATTATAATTTTGGTCACCCATTGGATAGAAAAAACATTATTTTAATCATTCCCTTATGCCATGTTTCATATTATGTGGCAATTTATTATCGACGTGGCCAAGTGGATTGGTCCACGTCCTTGTTTATGTAAATTCCCTAATAAAACATCATCATTCTCATTTTTGACCTCAAGAACGGCTGCATCTTCAATAAGGATTTTAAATTTTAATCAGCACATGTCATTCGTTTGCATGGGCATGTCATAAGAGGCAACACATGGCACTAGGTTAAGTGTACATGTCATCAGAGGGCTAATTATTTTCTTTATTTTGTTGTCTTGTCCCCTTAATTGATTTAAAATATTACCACCAAGTTTCCCTTAAAGTATTTGTTGATGCACCCTTATTACTTGTCTTGGTGTTTCTTGAATTGCTACATGTCTTATTTGCCTAACTGATTTTAGATTTTAACACTTAGAATATTTTGTGATATATTTTTATGGATGATGTCTACAGATGATGCTTACAAAATATTGTTACTGATGATACCTACAAAAATTGTTTATAGAAGATTATTACTGATAATATTTATGGAAAACACTTACATAAGACTTCTACAAAAGACCTATATAGAAGACATCTATAGAAGACATCTATAGAATATATCTATAGAAAACCTCTACTAAAGATATCTTTGGAAGATACCTATAGAAGATACCTATGAAATATACCTACAAAAGACATCTATGAAATACATCTACAGAAGATACTTACAGAAGATACCTACGGTAAGAATCTATAGAAGACATCTACAGAAGATGTCTACGTGACTATAATTGCTAGATTTTGAGATAATACTTTACCTGTTTCTTCCCCCCCAAACTATATTGCAAACTTTATATACCTCTATTTATCCCCCCCAAATTGTAATTTTGGCTATATAGCCAAAAAAATATGAAGGGTGTTTTATTTATATTGATGGATAATATAATAATAAGTTTTATTTATGGGGGTTTATTATAATTTTTGTGATTGTGCTTCTTGAAATTTCATTAAGGAGTAACCAAATGAGAGAAATATAATGATTATAGAGCTTGATATTAGTCATAAATGTATAAAAAATAGATATCTATCAAACACTTGGAGTTTTTTTTTTTTAAATGGAATAGATGTTCAGATGTTATGATGGCTTCTGTTAAAAGATACAAGATTTTGAGAGATGAAAGCCATATTTTGATAGGAGAAAATGAACTGTAAGAATTTTCTTCTGAATTTTTCTTGCTCAGGATATTCTAGAGTTATTTCTCAAAAAATTAAAACATACTAGTGCCTTTTAAACAATTTCATCTATTCATTTCACAACTCATTATGGTGTTAAAATTATCCTAATTTTTTCAAGCTTTCACAAGGACCAACTGTGTGTGTAGTGAGTATTCATTTACCATTATGAGTGAGGATTGAGTAACAAAAAATATCACTTATGCCAACAAGCTAGCTTATCTATGAGCATCCATAGGTCTTATCCAGACTTAGTGCTACTATGTAAGGATACTTTAATGGAGAGTACCCCTTGTTGTTCAAGATACTAAGAATTCTAGGGATTCAAGCTCTTTTACCCTTATTTAACTTTTATTCAGGATACTTACTCATTTTGGGAGGAAGCAAGGAATTTTTATTGCATTTTGTGTTCTTGCCTATTTTTATGAGAAGCAGGAAGATACTTTTTGGGATACTTGCTTGATTATATGAGGAGCAAGGGATTTTTTTTTTGAAGGACTACGAATTTTGGAAGTTGGATTCCCAACCACTCTATCAAAGTCTTGATGGGAATTTAATCCTATCCTTACTATTATTCTCCTTTACTTTTTTTTTTTGTTTTAGGAATGAAGGGTGAGCTTGTCCTTTTTCCAATTCACTAGTACTCTAGACCATGCACATATATGGATAAGCAAGGGAAACTGTTCACCTATGGTAATAGTAATACATGAGTCAATCTCTCCACATCCCACAACATTTTCATATGTTCAAATGTGTGTGGTCCAAGAAAACATTTGATTGACTAGGAATAACTTACAACATCAAAATATTGCTTGAATTTCAATGAAAATTGCTCAAAACACTAATGTTGTTTGAGTAATTGAAAAACATCCAGATTTTATCTAGCAAACAAAGTATTATGCAACATATAATAGTCATTTCCTACAATATTTTTAAAGAATTACCTTTTTGGCTATTTTTGAAACATTGAGACTAAAAATTGATGAGAATAAGATAGAAATACTACAGATATAGAAATTTCATGATGAAACAAAGGAAGCATAATCCCCATTTTAGAGATATTTTTTGGTTTTCTTATATTTTATTTGATAAGTATCAACAAAATGTTCAATTAATTTAGAGATAATTTGGGTTCCATGATTTGAAACTAACTCTCTAGGTGCTCCAAATCATTGCATAATATTTTCATAAAGGAAATCAGCGACTGGTTTGGCTTGCGCTCATGGTAAAGCTTTAACTTCAGCCCACGTAGTAATGTAATCTGTACACACAAGTATGTGTTTATTACATTTTATTGGAGGGTCTATTGGTCCAACAAATTCAATTCCCTATTTATTGAATGGTTCAAATACTACTTGCGGAACCAAAGGCATTTCCATGAAAGGGGCAGGCTTACTAGCTCTTTGACAAGCATCACATCTATCAACAAATTTATGTTCATCTTTATTCATGGTAGGCCAAAAATAACCAATTTGAAGTATTTTATTGATTGTTTTTTGGGTGGCATAATGGCCTCCACAGGGTTCTTCATGTGCTTCCTGAATGATGTCATATACATCATCTTCTTGCACACATCTCCTAATTACTTGTTCAGGACATATTCTAAACAAGACTCCATGAATCCACATGTAAGGAATTATTTGATGTATTAGTTTCCTACGCTCATGCGATGTATAGTTTTAAGGAATTTTTTTTTTTACTAATTAATTTACAATATCAACATACCAAGGGGTAAAAATAGATATAGTAAACAAATGTTCATCTGGGAAATTATTAGGAATTAACTCGTCATCATCAAAGATTTACATACGAGATAGGTGATCTGCGATGACGTTATCTTTTCATACCTTATTTATAATCATGACATTAAAATCTTGTAGAAAAAGAAGCCATATAACCACTCTACCTCCTACTATTTCTTTGTTCATTAAGTATTTAATGGTAGAGTGATCAGTGTGAATGAATACTTCATACCCTATTATGTAATGTTTAAATTTATTAATGGCATGGACTACAACTAAAAATTATTTTTTAGTAATAGTGTAATTAATCTTGGCTCCATGCAAATTTTTACTTACATAATAGATGGCATCAGTTATTTTGTTCTCAATTTTTTGAAATACTGCTCCTATTGCATAACCCGAAGCATCACAATGTATATGGAATGGTAATTTCCAATTTGGTCCTATTAGGATTGGAGCAGTAATCAATTTATATTTTATAACTTCAAAGGCTTCTTGACATGCTTCAGTCCAATTGAATTCACTTTCTTTAGTTAAGAGCTTAAGCATGGGAGCAACAATTTTACTAAAGTCTTTAATGAACCTACGGTAGTATCCTCCATGTCCTAGTAAACTTCTCACCTCTGTTTGTGTTTTTTGAGGTTGAAGGGTTTGAATAACTTGTATTTTTATAAGATCTACTTTAACACCTTCTTTTGATATGTAATTTACTAGAACAATGCCTCCTATCATTATCCAGAAACACTTTTCATGACTCAAAGAGAGATTTTGCTGACATCTAATCAATTTTTTTTATAATTTTGACAAGGTTTCTCCAAAGGTATTACCATAGATTGTGAAGTCATCCATATAGACTTTTACACATTCATTTATTATATCAGCAAAAATAGCTAAAAAAACTCTTTGGAAAGTGGCAGGTGCATTGCATAAATTGAATGGTAAGACTTTATAAGCATAGGTTCCTACTAGAAATGTGAAGATTATCTTTTCCTAATCTTCCTCAACTATGGAAACTTGACTATAGCCACTAAACCCATCTAGAAAGCAAAAATATTTCTTTCTAGCCAATGTATCAAGAACTTGATCAATGAATGGCAAGGGAAAATAATCCTTCTTTGTTACCTTGTTTAATTCTCTATAGTCCACACAAATCCTCCATTTTCCATTCTTTTTAGGGACTATCACAAGAGGTGACACCCATTGACTATCAGAAATTGGATACATAAATCTTGCCTTCAAGAGTTTAATGATTTCAAGAGGGATCGTACTACATTTGTAGATGCAAAAGTAAAACACCAAAATATATATAACAAGATAAATTGAAATCAAGACCCAATATTGCACAAAAGATATGATTTTTATTAATATGAGGGGAGCCTCAAATCTCCAATGTTACAATGAAATAATTGATTTCTTTGATACAAATGTTTACAATAACTAGGGTTCTTTGAAACCCTAGTGAACAACACTAGTGGTGTCTTCAATCTCACTTTTGATCCCAACATATGTGAGTGTGATTCATGCTATCCAATACTGGGCCACTCTAGATTAAGTATTTGTACTATGTAGATGTAGCACTTCCAAATCTACACACAAGAAGATAGCAAAATAGATTAGTAGCAACTATGAGGACTTCATAGTGTGAGACCCTCAGATTTCAATGCAAAAACCCTAGCTATGTAATGTAAATAAATGAACATAATCTAAAAATGCATAAAATGAAAAAAAATATAAAATTTACCTTTTTGACCTTGTCGTTTTCTAATCTAATGTAACTTGTTATAGGTAAGTGGTGCGATGATGCCCTATTATCACCTGAGGGCTAGTAGGGCTACAAGACTCTGGTCTTAGATGCTCGTGGGTGCTAAGTGATAGTAGGAAATGCTCATGGATGCTTGGAAATGGTGGAAAGCACCTAGATGTGCTTGGAAGTGGAAGGGAAGTGCTTGGAGGTATTCAAGAGCTGAGGTGAAGATCTACAGAAGTAGATCTGGCTAAGAAAAAGAGGCAGTGATGAATGCGGGGCTATGGTGAGTGAGGATAGAAATTGAGAGTGCTTGGATAATAAAAAATCTTAGGGTATGAACCGTTAAAAAAAAATTAGGGCAAAAGACTCAAGATTTAGGGACTTAGACTCAAAATGCTTAGGGAGAGGACTTAGAAAAACTTAGGGGTTGAGCCATCAAAATGGCTCCTATTAATAATCCACACTAGGGTATGTTAGGGTTTGAACGACATGAATTGTGTGGCTTAGATTAAAACACATCGAATGATGGATATTAATTTTGGGTGTGTGGTATAGATTGATGTAGGTGGATGGCTAAAATTAAGTCAAATTGGATGGTTGGGATTTATTTATATATAATATTTATATTTATTAAATATATATAGAATATAATATTAAAATATTAATATTAAACATATATTTAACAAATATGCCTAAATATATATAAATAAATGGGTAAAATTATGAGAAGACCTAGATGGATGACAAGTGGCTATATTTTTGTGTCTATAGATGCCTCTTTTTGTACCGCATTGTGTGAAACACAATGCAGTACAAAAACACAAGGCACCTACTTGGGTTAGGCATAAAAGCAACTTTATCTTGGGATGTGATGAATGATCTTGGAGACAAAAGAATTTGGATTTGTGTAGATTACCCCCTCAATTTGCGAATGAGTTTGTGGATGAATTCATGAGCCAATTGAAACAAATGTGTGCAAATGGAATGTGGATGATATGAATGATATAAATGTGATATTTTTTTTATCCCAACTGTTGGAAAGGGATTGGTGGATAATGATTGCATCTAATTTTGCCCCAATAGATGAAGGGTTTTATGAAAATGTGATTAAAAGGTGTCTATTTTTACCGTAACATATGAAGGGATTTTTTCCAATTGTTGATTCCATGATCATGTAAGATGTATCCCATTGTGAGAAAGTCAAAACCAAATGTGGTTGCCCCAAATTTGGGGTGATTCAATGTTGCTGAAAAATGTGTTTTTTGACATCATTGATATGCAAAGATAAAAATAGTCAACATTAGAGGGCCAATTAGTGGCTGTCAAAAAACTTCTATGATCAGAACCAATCACCCTAGCTAAGGCTAGTCACCATGATTACTATCAAGGAAATGTGCTATGCTGAAATGTGATTTTATCCATGTGTTACGCCCCATGAACTAGGCCATCAATGACTACTTTTGTGCAAATTGTTCTTGGCAAAGTTTCACTCAAAATGTGAAGTACCAGTTGTGATTGTGATTTTGAACAAGTAGATATGGAATTATGATAATGACCAAGTGTCATTATGGTAGGTTATTCATCTTACCAAATTGCATCGATGCAATCACCAAGTATTTAGAATAACCCACTAGATACAAGGTTCACTTGAATGTTGTTTGAAGTTGGCAAATATGCAACTATTTTGATTGATGATGGAAAATAATATAGAAATTCTTTATTTATGATGAGTATAATAGATATGGTCGTTTTGTGAAAATTTGGACCGTTTTGGAGCATTTTGTAACTTGTTATGTGATTTTGCAACTTTTGATCGTAAATGAAAATTATGCATCCAAATCAGTTGGAACCTTCACAAAACATGTTAATATGATGAAAATAATGCATGAATGTAGTATGGAGAAATTTGGTGGAAGTAAGCCACTATTTTGCAATGATTTGGTCTTTTTTCAATTCTCCTACCAAATGCTAGTTGGTGCTTTTAGCATGCACAAATTCCCATCGGTATTTGGGCATTTCACATATGCCCTGGTGCACTTCAGTGTGCTAGGAAATGCCCATGGGTGTTTCAAGGCACCTAAAGCAACTATAAATAGCTTGCTAGGCAAAATTTGAGCTCATTTATGCATTTGTGAGTTTATGAAGCTGTTTCTGGGAGAGTTGAATGGAGTGGAGTGGAGTGAGGTGAAGTAATTTATATGTAGAAGCTATTATAGTAGAAGGAGCTAATGCAGGTGCTAGAGCTAGGGTTGGAGTGTGAGCTGCTAAGGTAAGTCCCTTATTTTGTGTAAAATTTTTTATATTTTTGTGATTATTTTATTTTATTTTTGAACATGTATTTATAAAAGTGCTTTGTGCTATGTTGTAGCTTAGGATTTTGGAATCTCAGCATTGGTTCTCACCTTACATCCATGGTATGAGGAAGGTACTTGTGGAGGAGGAGTAGGAGTTGCTAGAGGCTGTGGGACTAGTGAAAGTAGCCTGTATTTATGTAGTGATGGTTTACGAGGGGTACCTCTCTACCTTGGTAGAGAGGTGGGATCCATATAGGGGTACCTTTTAGCTCTCCATGGGAGAGGTGACCCTCACACTTAAGGATGTATATTTCATCCTCAAGATGCCAGTGGAGGAGATTCATATTGAGGTTGGATGTGATCGGGTGTGGAGATGAATAAGACCTTTGGAGACAACTAGGAGAGTGTTGGGGAATTCCATACTTGTCCATGTATGTGGACAAGGATTTGGATGCCCATAAAGCTTTAGTGATGTTCATGTTGGCCAACATTGTGGCCTCGAACAACACTAGCTATAGGTTCCCTTAGAACCTGATAGGTTTAATGAGCAATATGCTCACTATGCAGAAGGTGTATGCATGGGCTCTTGCATTATTGACATAGGGGTATCAGAAGATTTATGAGGTGAGGAGGTAGGGGAGGAAGGGATTGAAATGCATCTTACTACTACAATGTTGGGGATGGGAGCACTTCAGAGTGGATTTATAATATGGCTTACCAGCAACAGGGTTGGATAGAAAACAATCCTATGCTAGGAGATGGGTAGTAGCAGAGGAGGTACAATTAAGTCATCCTATATGGACGAGTTAGTGGTATAGATATTTGTAGGCTAGATTGACATCCACATAAATTATATGGAGTCTATGGTAGGGTACCAGGTGGACAAGAGATGGAGAGCATCTACAATGGGTGAGGTAGGATAGGTGGGTGGTTTGGAGATATTAGAGTGAGGTTAAGTATTTTTAATTCTCACAGGTACTTAGATAGTTCATACTACGGTAGAGCATTTCAAATGAGCCAATGCTTTATAGGAGGTATCAAGAGAAGATATGGGTACCATGTGCGAAGACATGGATGGTGGTCTATGAGGATGATGAGGAGATAGATCTCCTAGATGTGGATGATGTAAGAACTACCATGGAGTATGAGGTATGTTTCACTACACAACCACCATGGGCACCAACTCTTATAGCAATTTATGGAGATGGAGATGAGGGTGAGGGTGAGGGGACCCATGAGGCTCCCAAGTGGTAGAGGCACCTTCGATTTGATAGTCAAAGAAGGAGGACTAAGGGTGCATCATAGTAGGCTCCTAAAAGTGGAGGAGATGGCAAAGTTGGGGATGATGTGGAGGAGAATCTGAATGGAACTCTAGGTTAAAGTGAGGAGGATTGAGCGAGGTTGGAGTAGTAGGTGGTAAAGTGGGATGCAATGGTGATGGCTCAGGATGAGAGGGTCACGAGGATCCAGGTAGAGCTATCAAAGAGGGAGCACTAACATAATGTTGATATATTAGCCTTCGATATCGGTAGAGATATATCGAGGCTTTGGAGGATAAGTTGATAAAGCATCATATTCCTCTTCTAGATCCTCCAACCTCATATGTATTCGAGGCTACTAGGCAAAGTGATTCTAGGCATAGTGCTAGGTCTAAGACTCCTACTAGGTCATGGGGATCCTCTTGGAGGGGATATCTAGTGCTTAGATGCACTTTTTGTATGAGCCTTGGTGCTCCATTGTATGTAGCCCTTTTTCACTCATTGTATATGTGATATTTATACATATATATACATGGATTATACCTTTTGTGTTATATGGTTGTGTATATGTATTTTATGGAATGCTTTATTTTATGGAATGCATGTTTGTGATATGTTATGGATGATTAATGCAAGAGGAAATGTATGGATGATTAATGTAAGGTGTGGAAATGTATGGATTATTAATGCAAGTTATGGAATGCAAATGTTCTAATGATCATTTATAGCTTTATATTTTGCTTTGCCATGTTTAGCATTTTTGTTTAATCAGGGGCACCAAAATTGGTGGTATATGAGGTGAATGACTCATGAAATGACATGGATTTTGACATGGAAGAAGATATGAATGTTGATATGGAAGAATATATGGATGTTGATATGGAAAAAGATATGGATGTTGATATGGAAAACTAACTATTTTGGAGAGACTCAAACATACTAGTGGCATCAAACAAAATCACTAAAATTGCCTAATCCCTCTAGGACCAAATGTGTGTGTAGTGAATTTATTTATTGAATCATAAGCATGGTAATGACTTGAGATAATCAAGAACAAATGTGTGTGCAAGTGAGTTTATTAACTCATCTTGAGTAAATTGGGTGTGACCTATTATGGATGAAACCAAGAAGCTAGCTTATCTATATGTGTGGTTAGTGGTCTCTTTAAAAGTAACGTGTCACCACACATGAGCATACTCCACTTCCATTCAAGCGTACTCCACTGCCAATAAAGTATGGTGCATGAATTTGGATTTTTAGGGATTTTTCTCTCAAAATCCCCCCCCTCATCAACCGCTTTTGGCATTGGCTCTTTCCCATGGATACCTTTTGTTTTCCCACATTTTAGCCATTAAAACCTCTTATAAATAGAGGGTTGGATTCCCATTTTCCCAAGATATTCCCCAAGTAATATTAATGATATCTAGATTTATTTTTCAATGCTAACAAGTCTCAACTACTATGGGATTGCTATTTAATTATTTTTTGCTTTGGTGTTAGTTGCTCTTGGTGAACAAGTGGAGGAGTCTTGATGATTGGAGAGGTCTACCACCTTGGGTTGCTTCTTTCACCTTATCATTACTCCTTGCTTCCTCCATCAGCTAACTAGGTTCTTTACTTGCATTATTAGTTGTTAGATCTATTTTTTGCTATTTTGCATCATATTTTTGATGTTTTGGGACCCAAAAAGTGCTCTAAACCAAATTTGTGCTCTATTTGTACAAGGTGCAAATTTGGTGAGCTAGATTCACACCTACCCCTTACAGGGTATGTATTTGGTCAATTAGGACTTGGAGGTAAGTTCCTACTTCCCAAAACCCTAATCTACATCTTGCATATTAGACTTTTGTTATATCTATTCTATTTGCATTTCATTTTGCTATTGCATGCTTGTTTCATATTGCTTTTGTTTGTTCCATAGGTCAAAAATCATTTCATTTTCAAATGGTCAACTAAAATTGACTACTACACCTCCAAGCTCAGTCATATAGTGGCCTAAGTAGCCCCCCAAACACTGATCAATTTTTCTAGGGTTTATAAGTTGTTTCATAGGTTTGAAGCTATTTGGATATTTTGGATGCAATTTAAAGCTAGGATAAGTAGTCGTATTAGATAAGTTATCTAAATAAGCTTCTTATGTTGTTTGTTATTTTTTTTTGTCTATCTCTATTCTAAATATAGATCTTAAACGAAATAAAATATTTTGATTTTATTTCTAGGCATTCAAAACAGAAAAATCATATAGTTTGCATTCTAGGGTTAACTTTGTTTGTGCATTCTCTTAAACCCTTTTTGAAAAATAAAAATATTTAATTTATTGCAAGTTAGGGTTTTTTCATCATTGAAAAATAAAGAATCATACTAGGGTTAGCTTCTTATCTTCTTGCATCATTGTTTTTCTTGCTTTGTTCTTTTATTTTTCATAGCTTAGATTTTAGAAAGGCTAAATATAGGTGCTTGCTCAATATAGACATTCAAACATTTCATCCTTGGACTTGAAGCGAGTCCTTAAACTATTCCTAGTGAACCCTCCAATCCCCAAGCCCTCGAGTGTAGAGAATATAACACAATCCTATAATCACCTTGGCTATTAGTAGATCCAACCAAGAATCGTACGTGGTAGGGCAATTTTCCCTCTCTACATCTATGGTGGACCCAACATGAAGGCACATATTTAGTGGCCAAATTAGAAAGCCTTTTCCTTTTGTATTTATTTTTTGAAAACTTTAAGCAAGACCACTAAATTTTTTTGCTTAGAATTAGAAAACATTAAAATTATCTTAAAAATATTTTGTGTTTCTTGCTCGTTTTTGGTTTCTTCCTTTTCTCCTCTATCCTTTATTTTTATTCTATGGCTCCAAACCTTAGGAGCAAGCACACACTTTTAGAATTTTATTAGATTCCCTAAGAAGATGATAAAATTGATAGGGAGAATCCCAATATAGAAGAGGAAGAAAATATAGAAACTAATGATGACCTTGATCCTCTTGAGGCATCTAATGGACATCTCACCTTCAAATCATATGATCATATCTAGAATTTCATGAAACATCATAAGGATGCATTGGTTAAGGCTATGGATGAGGAGGCCTAACTCAAAGATGCTGGGACATCTCATCCTCCAACCATTTATCCTTGGAATGTTCACACCAATCCATTTTTTGAATCTCAATATCATATTGATACTTTTCATAAACCAACATATGACACTACTATAACCACCAATGTTGGAATAATTCCACAAGTTCATCCAACTAGTAGTGCATCTCGATATTATGCTCAATTTCCTCCTCATTCTACTCATCTCAACATTCATGCTTCTATTCCACCAAATATTAGTTATCCTTCATAGCAAGATACCACATATCATAACCCATACCATAATAGTTTCAATGCCTCCAACATTGGCCAAGTTCCCTTTCAACAACCTACCTATAACCTTCCCTTAATGAAACTAGGGTGTCACACAACAACAATTCTAATATGCAAAGTTTGACAAATGTGGTGAACAAATTTGTTTCAATAGTGGATATGATTCAACCTCTAAGTTTCACCTAAAACTACAAGAAAATGTACAATCAACCCATAGACCCTATCATTGCCTCTAGGCCCTACCCTAAGCATTTTCCAATGTTGGTTTTGGCTTTTTAGAAGGTAACAAAGGACCCAATTGAATTTTTTGGATGTTTGGAACAACATGTCATGACATTATATATGATGTCATGTGGTTGCTAAAAGCATTCCATAAGAGCCTTGGTGGTATGGCACTGGAATGGTATTATCAACTGCCTTATCATTCTTTGAGAAATTTTGAAGAGATAACAAAATTGTTTGTTCAATAATTCAGAGCCTATGTTGAGAAAAATATGACTATAAAGGATGTTTATATGTTGAAACAAGGTAAAGATGAATTTTTTCTTAGAATTTTTATTGTTGTATAGAGGGATATATATGTATTACCCAAATAATGTAATAAGGGGGGATGTTAGAGTAATATTACCTTCTTGGGTAATTTCTAACAATTCACCAAGGTAGATTTTATTTACCATGTGGTAAAAAAGTTATTTCTTGTTTTTACCACAAGGTTACTAGGTAACTAGGTTGATTTCTATTCTATCTTAGTAAGTTACAGTAGTCATGTTGACTACGTAACTTAGTTAGTTGTTAGCTAACTTAGGGGGGAGGACTCCTAATTTATGCTAGGGGATATTTCCTAAATATTCCTATTGCCTATATTAAGCCTCCTAATGTTGTATTTAAACATGATAAATTTCTTAATGCAAGGTTAATTATTATTTTTTGAATATTGGGCTCACTTTCCTTTCCACATTGGCATCAGAGCCATAACAGGAGGTGAGACGAAGGGATTTTTCCCTGGTCCTGCCTACCCAGGTTAGGATTTTTTTCCTATCCTGTAGGACAAGGTCACGGGAGAGGGCTCGTAGGCCCAAGTCACTGGGCGACCACGAGAGAAGGCCCATAGGCCCACATCATTGGGTGACCATGGGTCAAGGCCCATAGGCCCATGTCATCGGGTGACCACGAGAGAATGCCAATAGGCCCACATCATCGGGTGACCACAGGACAAGGCCCGTAGGCCCAAACAGATCTAACAACATGTTGATGTTCGACCTGTCAGGCCTGACAGGCTGCCAGAGGGTTTTCCCTCGATCAAAGAGGGATCCCCGGTGGTTGAAGGATGATCAACCATTAGAGCTAGCCCTTCGACAATGAGCGAACATCGAACACAGATCTGGCGGTTGGGAATTATGAGGGTAGGCGCACCCTCCGAACCATCGTCAATGATCAGACTGACCACCATCGACGATCAAAAAGTAAGGGCAGGTGCACCCTCCTTATTCAATGATCGAATCGACTCACCATCGACGATCTCAAGCGACCTCGAGCATAGATCCTGAGGTGTTGACAAGGAACAACCACCTAGACCACCAATTGGACAAATAAACAATGGCCACATGAATGAATAAACATGTGCTCAAGCACAAATCCTGAGGCACTGACTCAACCTAATCATTTGGTGACATGTGGTAGGAAGATATGACCTCGAGCATAGATCTCGAGGTGCTGACATGGTGGACAGTGACCTGGACCAGACATGACATGTGGCGAATAGCCACTAGACTTGAACTGCACCATGACACATGGACCAAACACATGGACCTGACTGAGTTGACATGGTGGACAACCACTGGACGACGGACCAGACTCGGAATGGACACATGGTGGCCATGTGGCAGACAGTTACGTGTGCCACCTGATATGTGGACCCCTCTAACCGTGCCATGTGGGCAGCAGTAAAAGGGGTCTGACTGGACCTTGATTTCCCATAGGAAATCAAAGAGCACTAGGTGCTCTATTACTTTTAAGCAACTTCATATCGCCCACAGGGGCGATGTGGGATAAATCCCACTCAATTCCCCGCTAGTCGACGAGGAAGCCTTCAAGGAGAAGGCCATGGGCTACTCCTCCCATCGGGCTAGCTAGCCCGACTGGAGAGAGGGCTAGCGCTAAGGCACTGCCCAATGGGAGGTCAAGAGTTCGACTCCTGTCGGGGCCGAGCGCTCTGTCTTTTTACATAGGGCCGCAGAATGACTCCCAAAGGTAATTTTTTTTTGTAATTTTTGTTTATTATTTTTAATCATTTTAATTTATAATTTAATATTTTTATGATAAAAATTTAGTTTTAAATATTTAAAACTTATTTTTTTTGTCTTAACTATATTCCATTATAAACATTTGATTAAATCTATGAAAACATTGCATTAAAAATAGAAAATTTGGAGGGTATTTTTTTTGCAACACAACAAAATAGTGCTTTTGTTTTCTCACCAAAAAGGAGATATAAGACATAGAAGAGCATATTTTTTTTGCAAATTAGAGAACCTCCCATTCTTCTCAAACCTTGTCAATTTTGCACCATAAAAGGGAGACAAATATCAAACACATATTGATTCTTTATTGCAAAATTAGAAAACAAGGAGACACCAAAACTTGCAAAATTCAAAGACAAACATTTGTGCAATTGTTTTCTCCAAGGAGGGATAAAAGACAAGAAAATTGCACATCTATTTTTTTTGCACACTTGAGAAGAAATTGTAACCTTGGGTCCATAAAAAACTAAGTCATGTATCGACTAGTTCTGGAAGCCTTTCAAATGTGGGTTGTGTGTCAACTTGTCTTGGAAGGAGTGCTCAAATTGTTCATTTTGCAAAATTCAAGGGGGAAGACAACATTGTACTTCTTTTGTAAAATTGGAAAACAAAGTAGGAGACATAAAAATATCATTTTTTGCACAACACAAAACACACATTTTGTTGCAAAAATTTAAAAAGTTGCATTATCTATTTTACTCGACACCTTAATTGGCAAACTAGGTGATAATAATTTTGAGGCCATTTCTTGTTTGATTGTTGCATCATTATTTTTGCAACTATAAGTCATATAATCAAGAACATCCAAACCTCAAAATTTCACAAATTTGTGTACATCCATGCACAGATTTAAAGCCAATTTCACTTGATATTCTCTCCTAAATCAACAAAACCCCTAATTCACTCTTATTTGTTTGGCTTAATTTCCTCAAACTTTTCATCCTTCTTGAAGGGAGTTAAGGCAGGTGCCATTAAATATCTGTTTGAGTGAATTATCTTTTGGTACTCTTTTAGGGTAATAAAAAAGAAAGAACAAGTTTTTGAAAATAAGGAACCTTAAAAGTTGCAAATCCTTTGCACTAAGGGGGATAATTCCTTTCTTCCTTCAAACATAGATTTTGATAAGAGGGAAATAAAACTTGTAAAGGCAATCATAAAAGTAGAAGTCATCAACATTAAACCTTTTTCTTTTAGACTTCATAATAGCAATCATGCTTGAAGTACTTGCAATAAGGAAGGACAAATTGGTGAACTTTTTTGATCAAATTGCCTAGAAAGCATAGTTTTGCACAAATTGTAAAAATGACAACCATGACACCATTCAGTGTTGATTTCCAAACAAGCAAAACTAAAATGGCAAAGGCACATCATAGAAGCCATATTTCTAGTGAAGTGTCTCATTCTGATTCTGATTCTGGTTTAGAGAAAGCACACAGAGTGCTAATTGCTAAAATAGTATTGTAGAGGGAAAACACATGTGTCACCTTGGGCAAAAGCACCATTTTCTCTCTCTCCTCTTTTTGGCTTCATAAATAGCATAAGTATTTTGTTTGAAGACCTTGCAATAAGAGGTGCTTGTACCTCTTTTAGGCTTCATAAATAGCAAATTATAGGTGTTTGAAGTACTTGTAACAAGAGGATTGACTTTTTGTGATGTAAAATTTTCAAGGAGGAAATATTTGTAAAATCCTTCACAACACTCTTGCATTGCACACTTTTTGCAATTGAGGGGGGATATAAATTTCTTTTCTTCACCATTTTTTTAAATAGGGAATAAGGCTTATAAGGGTGCATTTTCAGCTTCGACCGACACCTTAGTCACACTTCCTTCAGAAATTGAATACACTATGTTTTGCAACGAGAAGGGGGGAACTTATAAGGGTGCATTTTCAGCAATGACCGACACCTTAGCTACCTTATCTTTTGCAAATTCATATTGTAAATGAATGAACCTTGTATGAAGTGATCTATTCTACTACACCTAGCGATTGCAGTGGCTAGTTACCCATGCAATTCGGTTGGATGATGTGATTACCATAAGGACATTCTTTGATGTGAATACAAAGTGAGAAATGACCCACTTTTTTCTTAGGAGCAGCCAGAGCACTGTGACAGAGCAAAGAACCATCAGATCAACATCTTCTTCACTGTATTGGGGCAGTTATATACTTTACCCAAATATTTTTGTATAGAGGGATATGTATGTATTACCCAAATAATGTAATAAGGGGGGATGTTAGAGTAATATTACCTTACTTGGGTAATTCCTAACAATTCACCAAGGTAGATTTTATTTACCATGTGGTAAAAAGTTATTTCTTATTTTTACCACGAGGTTACTAGGTAACTAGGTTGATTTCTATTCTATCTTAGTAAGTTACAGTAGTCATGTTGACTACGTAACTTAGTTAGTTGTTAGCTAACTTAGGGGGGAGGACTCCTAATTTACGCTAGGGGATATTTTCTAAATATTCCTAGCGCCTATCTTAAGCCTCCTAATGTTGTATTTAAACATGATAAATTTCTTAATGCAAGGTTAATTATTCTTTGTTGAATATTGGGCTCACTCTCCTTTCCACAATAATCACCTTGGATCTTAGTAGATCCAACCAAGAATCGTACGTGGTAGGGCAATTTTACCTCTATACATCTATGGTGGGCCCAACATGAAGGCACATATTTAGTGGCCAAATTAGAAAGCCTTTTCCTTTTGTATTTATTTTTTGAAAACTTTAAGCAAGACCACTAAAATTGTTTTCTTAGAATTAGAAAACATTAAAATTATCTTTAAAATATTTTGTGTTTCTTGCTCGTTTTTAGTTTTCTCCTTTTCTCCTCTATCCTTTATCTTTATTCTATGGCTCCAAACCTTAGGAGCAAGCACACACTTTTAGAATTTTATTAGATTCCCTAAGAAGATGATAAAATTGATAAGGAGAATCCCAATATAGAAGAGGAAGAAAATATAGAAACTAATGATGACCTTGATCCTCTTGAGGCATCTAATGGACATCTCACCTTCAAATAATATGATCATATCTAGAATTTCATGAAATATCATAAGGATGCCTTGGTTAAGGCTATGGATGAGGAGACCTAACTAAAATATGATGGGACATCTCATCCTCCAACCATTTATCCTTGGAATGTTCACACCAATCCGTTTTTTGAATATCAATATCATATTGATCCTTTTCATAAACCAACATATGACACTACTATAACCACCAATGTTGGAATAATTCCACAAGTTCCTCCAACTAGTAGTGCATCTCGATATTATGCTCAATTTCCTCCTCATTCTACTCATCTCAACATTCATGCTTCTATTCCACCAAATATCAGTTATCCTTCATAGCAAGATACCACATATCATAACCCATACCATAATAGTGTCAATACCTCCAACATTGGCTAGGTTCCCTTTCAACAACCTACCTATAACCCACCCTTAAGGAAACTAGGGTGTCACACAACAACAATTCTAATATGAAAAGTTTGAAAAATGTGGTGAACAAATTTGTTTCAATAGTGGATATGATTCAACCTCTAAGTTTCACCTACAACTACAATAAAATGTGCAATCAACCCATAGACCCTATCATTGCCTCTAGGCCCTACCCTAAGCATTTTCCAATGTTGGTTTTGGCTTTTTAGAAGGTAACAAAGGACCCAATTGAATTTTTTGGATGTTTGGAACAACATGTCATGACATTATATATGATGTCATGTGGTTGCTAAAAGCATTCCATAAGAGCCTTGGTGGTATGGCACTGGAATGGTATTATCAACTGCCTTATCATTCTTTGAGAAATTTTGAAGAGATAACAAAATTGTTTGTTCAATAATTCAGAGCCTATGTTGAGAAAAATATGACTATAAAGGATGTTTATATGTTGAAACAAGGTAAAGATGAATTTTTTTTAGAATTTTTATCTCATTGGAGGAGTCTAGTTTAACAATAAATATACACCTTACCTCCTCAAGACATTGTATAAATGTTTATCAAAAACTTACAAGATCAAATAACATATGAATTGGAAACATCTATTATGAAATAGATCTGGTAAGAAGGGTATAACAATCCCTTATTTGAAGAGGTTAAGTTAAGCCAAAGAAATAAGAAGATAAGACCGTGAAATATTAGTATAAGAGCAATTATGTAGTTGGTTATGGGGTTACAAACAATAGACTCAAAAATAGTGTTGCTAATACCTTGTAAAATATGGTGTTTAGAAAACCTCAAAAAACCTCACCAAGGAATTTTACAAGACTCAACCAACCTATTTTGTTGGTCCTAAAATAACTCTTGAAAGCTAACACAATTAAGTTGCCTCCCATAAGGCAACATGATACCATGACTAATTGGTATAAGCCTGGTCAACACTGTGAATATCATAGAGTGGAGGGGCACATGAAAAATTTGTGTAAGATGTTGAAAAATGTGGTTTAGGATATAATCGATATAGGTTGATTTGTTATAGAGGGTTATCAGCATAATCCTCCAACAAACAATCAACCTCCTACACAACAAGTACCCACAACTAATTAAGACATGGAGATCTTCCAAGATACCCTCCCTAATCATGGGCAATAGGCAACTAATCAAGTGTTGTATCATAATGTGCCACCTCCCTACAATAATATGATTGGTATGATAGTAGGAACCACAAGACAATAAGCTTAGGCTCAACTAACTCAATGATCTTAGCAGGAGATGAGTTATACATTCAATCAACCTTCAAAACCACCCTTAGTTTTTAAGAGTACCCAAAAAAGGATCATGGGAGTAGAAAATCCACCTTTAGTGTTGAAGCCATAGTCTAAATTCTTCTTTGACATTCAACAATAGTTAGCTAGTACCCCAACCAATATTTTCCTCTTAGAACTTTTGAAAACTTCTCCTATTCATAGGGAAGCTTTGTTGAAGCTTCTAAGTAAAAAATAAATCCCTCGAGATATTTCCCCTAACACTTTACTTGATGTTGTAGGTTCCCTTGGGATACATCATATCACATTTTTATATGATGATATTCCTTCCTCAGATTTACGAAGGGATTTTCCCTGTACATAACTGCATATATTGGGGAAATTTTTATCAAGCAAATTTTGATAGATAATGGTTCATCCCTCAATCTATGCACTTATAAAAATTTCCAAAATTTTGAATTAAAAGAGGAAGATTTAATAACATCCAATGTTATCATCAAAGCTTTCAACAACGAATCCCAATAGGCCTAAGATATTATATCCCTTCCCCTTAGGGTTGGACCTAATATCTTAGATACCTTGTTTTATGTGGTACCTTGCCTTGCATATTTTAATCTCCTTCTTGGATGCCCTTGGATTCATGCGATGAGGGTTTTACCTTCTATTCTTCATAAATGTTTGAATTTCAAATTCAAATATCAACTTGTCACCATTCAGGGTGACCCTCATTCATTCCAATATTGTTTAATGGTTGAGCAAGCTCAATCTAGTCTAAATTTATGTCCTCGAGTTTTTTCATCTCACATCACTAAGCAACTTGTAAATATAAAGGTGAGTGAGGAACCACTAATCAATGTTTCATCACAATATCAGGCTAATCCATTTATGCAAGAACCTCTTTGATATTTAGCCAAATTTCCACTTTCACCTTAGACTATGGGTTTACATTTATCTTATCCCTTGAAGAAAACAATTATGGTAGTAACCCTCTTCCTTTAGAGTGCTTGTTTGCCCATTCTTACCTATCCAATAATTACCCACTTTCCAAGAAAATCCTCTCTAATATGGGATATATATGTAAAGGTATGAGGCCACAAAAAAAAGAGATTCAAGAGCCTTTGGAAGTTGAGATTTTTCCTGGGAGATGTGGCATAGGATACATACCCAATTAAAAACATCCTTTGTTATTTTATTATGATTATCATCTCATTACTTATGCTAAATATATGAATCATAAAGGCTTGAAGTGGAGTGATGAGGATGAGGGACCACCTTATCCCACTAATATTCTATTTTACAATGTGGTAACTTTTGTGTATCCAGAGTTAGTTTCTATCCCAAGGGGTATGCTAAAGGGGATACTCTTTATGACATAGATCATGATGATATCCTCAAAAACAACATGGGTCAGTCCCTTGTATTATGCATGTCAAGTCTTCTAGTTCTCAAGAGGATCTTGTTCCTATGTCTCATAAATATCTTGATCCATTAGGAGTCTTCCCCTCTTTTGTTAAGAAGGATGACAGTTAGATTTTGTAATGACTATTATTTAGCAACTCCTAGAGAATATGTTGTGGATGATCCTCTTTGTGATATGGGTCATGAAGATATCCTTCATAATAGATTTTTCTTTTATGGATCAATCCCTTGTACTACCATCCTTATCATTAAGATAGGAGGCACAATCAAAATTTGTGTCAACTATCATTTAGATCATTTAAACCAATTAGAGCTACTGGATAAAAATCACATTCATACCTTAGAGCATCTTTGAGCCTATCAAAATAGGCTCAAGCGATATTATTCCAAGAGAGTTCACAATCATTCTTTTGAGATTGGGGACCTTATCCTTAAGAAGAATCAAAAGAACACCAATGCTTGATCATATTTTAAATAAAATTTTTAGCCCAATTGGGTAGGCCCCTTTGTCATAATGACTAATTTTGGCTCAGGGTCCTATCATTTGGCATCATTATATGGTAAATATTAAAAGGATCCAATAAACATAATGCATTTTAAAATATACTATGCATGTGTAGACACCTAAAACACATCATGTTTAGGAGACTACTCATATGGGCACCTTTGTAGACCATATGAATGAGCTTGGACCTTGCCAAGATCCAGCAATGGTTTTAACCACTCATTTAGGGTAGCCTAGTCCTATGCAGCTCTAGTCATTGATGTCAATAGTAGCTGCGATCATAGTCACTGATGATCAGAGTGGCTAGGAGCTAGTCATACCTATTGATAGTAGCTATGGGCAAATTATCCCTATATACACTGAGTGAGAGTGGCTAGCCCTATAACCAACTCGAGCTCCTCGAAGCCGAGCAAAATCAATTGCATTTAACCAATTTGTAATGATTCTTGGGTGGTTTTGTCTATGAAGCTTCTAGAAGCCTCTTCCTAACTGCTCCATGCTAGCTGGTTCTTGATCTTGGCTTCCTTGAGAAGCCAAGGTGAGGATTTGGGAAGTCTATTTATAGACCTCCCAAAGAGAGCTATTGATCCTAAATTCATTGTAGTGAAGCCCTATCAGATTGGAGAGTGATTTTGCATCCCTTGAGGAGTAGTGAGGTGTTTTCCAATTACAGAATGACAACTATTGCTACATCAATGGAGCTTCCAAAGGCTTGAGGAGCAAGCTTGCTATTCCCCATCAATTTATCATGAATCTGAGATAATCCACCACAAATCCATGTTCTAAGACACAAGTGACCATTGAACATCAATTTAGCAAGAGAATTGATCGATTTTAGGCTAGGGATTCAGAGGAAAGAACTCCTTTCCCATGGCCACTATTTTTAATAGTGGCCCACAGTCTCAACCACCAAATTTGATAGTGACTAGCAAAGTCAACTGCTCTGCTCAATAGTGGCTAGGGTTTGATTGGTCATTTCCTGCATTTTAGCCATAGATTTTACATTCTTTGTATTGCAATTGCTTGTTTATCATAGATTACATGCTTTCTAGTATTCTTTCATGCTTTTATTTTAGTATTTATAAGAATTTTATCATTCTTTCATGCATTTCCTTTATATATTGCTATCATCATGAAATGGCCTCATCTTGAGAGGCTAAGCTTTACTATTGATCAGTTTGAGTTTCTTTGTGTGCAGGTGATAGGGACAATCAAGGATCCAAGAGCATCTTCGAGATCATATTTCTTGACATAAAAGAAGGAGGCAACTAATAAGCCCTCTTATAAGCAAAGTAGTGGAGTAAAAATCATTGCAATGCATCTTTCCCTTTTGAGAGGCCACAATATTTGTAATAATTGTATCAAATTGAGAGATTCCCTAAGAGGGAAATATTGTAATCAAGTCTTATTGTGATTAATAAAGAGCACTCCATTTTTATCATCCTTTATCTTGCAATGATTACATGATTTCATATTATCAATTTGTTACATGCTTACAAATAGTTTAGATGCATGATTTTTACTGCTTACAAGTGGTGATCATGATGGGATGCCCTATTTTTGTGTTTTTACTGATGTTTTTATATTTTTTCTTCATGCAGGTACAACCACTCTGAGTGATAGTGGCTAGCAGAGCTAGCCACCATTGTCTTCAATAGCTAGCATAGCAGCCATCCTGATCGACAATGGCTAGGGAAAAGTTAGCAAAAATAGTCAACAACCTATTTCTTCTTCAGATGAGGATTTACAGGTAAGTAGTCCTCTTTGTATATTTATGGTTTCTATATTTTATCTATGTGTTTGAACATCAAATTTAGCAATAATTACAACACATAGTGAAAGCTAAGGATAAAATTTTAAATCCCCTATGTTTTTTTCTAGTCATTACAGGGAATAGCGACCTATGCTGTTAGTCACCCCAGAAGCTAGCGACTAGAATTTTGACTGCTACTATATATGAAGACTAAGTATTTTGCCTACTGTTCACATGAGAGACTCTTGTTTAGGTTGTTTTTTAGGTGTGCATGCTTGAAGCCTATTCAAAGGCTACTTAATTTTTAAATTTGCATTGCATTTTATTAATATAAAACATCTTTTTCACATTGCATTTTTGAAAATGAAACGTACTTCTTTATGCATATAGTGGAAAAGTCATCAAATGTTGTTTTATGCATCTCTTTTTATGTAAATTTAAAATGAACACACCACACACCATGACTCAAGTAAACATCAATGGCATTGGGCCTTCACATCCAACCCATTGATCAAGACCAACGATGGAAGTTATTACCACTCGGTTGGCTTGTTGATTGAGAATTGTTCTTCATTACTCGTTTGTGGCCAAGGCCAATTCAAGAACTATCCTATCCATAGAAAATAGCACGTACTCTTATTTGAAAGGTATATCACTACCTACGGTGTGCTGGGTGAGAATCGGTAGTACCTATGCTCCCTAACCGGATATGGATTTCATCTCCATATTTTGGTGGGTAGGCAACCTGGATGTCATTATCGGGTTTGTCACTGTGAGTATATAGGTGAAAGCTTTAAATAATCTAAGAATTACATCAACTATTGCAAACATGATAAGAGTTCAAATTGTATTCACAACAAATAAAAATACACAAAATAAGTTTTAGGAACACAAGAAAAACTTAAAAGAGATAAACACCATGTTTACTTTATTTGTATCCTAAAATTTACACAAGAGATAATTTCATAAAGCTATGGTCAACACATGGGACCGTCACCCTCGATCTATGACTGAGGTGGAAACCAATACCCCACCTAACACAAATGACACTGAAGTTGAGCCACCCACACAAAATGCTCCTGAATGATGTTCAACCAGTATTAGAGGTGACAACACAACTCACGAGGGTTCTCATTGAGAAACCCCAACTAGAGGACCAAATCTAGGATCCTCTCATGATAGAAATGAGGGTGCTTCAAGACCCCCACCATCACAAGATAAAAAT
Source organism: Wollemia nobilis (assembly GCA_028583015.1). Classification (NCBI taxonomy): domain Eukaryota; kingdom Viridiplantae; phylum Streptophyta; class Pinopsida; order Araucariales; family Araucariaceae; genus Wollemia; species Wollemia nobilis. The sequence goes on from JAQPPZ010000040.1 coordinate 4,591,367, forward strand.
AGACAAGATCTACCCAATGAGGGGTAAAATATAGGGGGTGCATCTAATCATAGACCCATAAGAGTTTCAAACCATGCTGAGTAGGGAAGGTATGTGATAGATCTCAATGCTATCAGAGTAAATGGTACACCTCCTGATCAACCATGGAGAACTAGTCAGCTTAATCACCTAGATCAAGCTCTTGTAAGATCAAAGCATAGGGCCACCTCTACCACCCACTCTTGCTCTGAGAGTGCATGTAGTGAAGACATAGAGAGACATACTTATGCCTAGGGTGAATGCTCAAAATACCCTCATAGCACAAATACCCCATCCACACATGCAAGCATGGGGTAAATATCTCAGCATAATATCAATGCAGCCTCTACATATAGAGGGAAGAGTATAGTGGATCCTACCACTAGAACTCATACCAATAAAACTCCTCACATAGAGTTGTGAAGCCAAAGACCCTACACAATAGATCACTTAGATCAGATACGTAGGCTTTGTTTAGATCAAAGACAGTGAATACTCCAAGACCAATTGGAGGATTTGCACGTAGAGCGTGAGCAGTTGGAACAAGAAGATACACAATAACAAATGTTGCTTTGGCAACATTTGTATGAACATCGCTTATGAGAATAATGCATCCTTGACCAAAAGGAGCGAGAAGAGAGAGAGAACATGTTAGCTCAGGCTGACCTACCTCCCAATAGTGAGTACAAAGAGCAGCACAATGCAAGACGTGCTATATCACACCTAGAGCTACACACTAGGTAAGGAGAGCACCATGCTCATCATACTTCCCATCATACATCCAGGCAACAATAGTGTCAACCACTAAATCAACTTGAGAAAATTTAGTACGAAGAGTTAGAGAGGGATGATCAGGATCAGTAGTATCCTGAACCATCTTCAGTAGATGTGGATGATGAACACAATCAACCATCTTGATCTCAAAGGAATTTACCTCCATGTGCACCCCAAAGGTCACTTAGGGAAGAAGAAATCATATCTTCTCAAGCTTACAAGGTCCTTACCAAGAGAATCAAATCTCTCAAGAAATAGGGAATGGTTTACCAAAAGCCTACCCTAAGTAAAATTTATAATCAACCTTTGTGTCCCTTGGTCCCAAGTCTGGCATATCCTGATCACTTTGAGATGCCAAATCTAGACAAGTTTTGAGGTGATGATGATGCACAAGAGCACGTAACCAACTTCATGAATCTATGCTTTTAGATACAAAATAATGATGCCTTGCTATTAAGGACTTTTGTGATCACCCTTTCAAGTGTAGCCTTGGAATGGTATAACTAGCTATCAAGGCATAGCATCACCAACTTTGAGCAGTTGGTGAATACTTTTCTTGAATGTTTTTCATTTGGCATCAAGAAAAAGACTAATCTATCTGATCTGGCTACCTTACAATAGTATGATGATGAGTCGATCATAGATTATGGGAATAGATGGAGAAAACTAATGGTAAAATTACCATTCTCCATTCCCACCATAGAACTCACTCAAATTTTTGTGAAAAGTTATGTGAAACATATATCACTATTGCTTCAACTGCAATAATATACGATATTTGAGGAGGCTTTGGCACAAGCCAAAGTAATTGAAGATATCAAATTACAAGGAGACCTAAATATCTAAACCAAGAAATATTGAAATAACAAGAACACGTGAAATCAAACAACATCAAGCCAAACCTACATCTCTCAACCAAGTCGTGTTAAATATTCCTAAAGGGGACAAGATCCAACAATAATAAAACTATCAATCTCAACCACCCCCTACACAATATAATCAGTACAATAGAAATTAGGGCAAAGATAAACAACGTCGTCCACCTCACTAGTTTATGCCATTGTCAGAATCCTTGGCATCTATCTTTAACCAATTGTGCGAGGCTAAGGTGCTTCAATTGCTAGAAGTTCAACTGCTAGACCCTAACCACCCCAAGCCCAAGGGGTATAGGGAAGATCACTATTGCCCATATCATAGAAAAAAGGGGTATGACATCAAAGTGTGCCATGGGTTCAAACACATGGTACAAAACATGATCGACAAGGATCAGCTATGAATCTATAACCCCTTAGTTCTCGATAACCAAAACATGGGAATATTCAAATATCCCCTACCAAATCATGAGCTACAAAGGAACCATGCAGGTCAAGTCAACCAAGTTTGGATAGATCCTCCTACACAAGGATTTGTTAGTATGGTTAATGTGGTTACTAGGAATAGGAGATATAATCAACTAGAGCCACCCATAGCTCCCATTCGTATCCTAGTTGTACCTCAATAGAGGCTAGTGCAAAACCCATTGCCAGGCCCACCAGCAAGACCGATGGTTACAATCAAGAATAAACTCACTCAGAGTCTCCAAATAGCCTCAACAAAGTTATCAATATATGAGCTTATACAATAGTCTCCTAGGCATAGGGAGATGTTAATGGATATTTTGAGATCCATAGAACTTCAACCCCAAAATCTTGAAGCTTTTACTAATTTTGTGGGGCATGTGCAGTAGTGCCAGGAGCCCGTGATCAAATTCTATGATCACGAAATCAAAATAGTATCCACTGCCATAGCGGACCTATCACTGCATATCATTGCGTGTGTTAACCACACTCCTTTCAAGTAGGTATTGATTGATACATGCTCATAAATCAATATAATAACCACCAAGGCCTTAGGATATTTAAATCTCCCTAAGTCGCATATTGTCACCTCAACTTTTACACTGTGAGCATTCAACGATGCATTGTGCTCAATATTAGGTACAATAGTCCTTCCTATTTAGGTAGGGCTAAAAACCATCCCAATGATGTGCCATGTTTTAGAAGGTGCTATGCAATACAACATCCTTCTAGGTCATCCATGGATTAGGGACATGCATTGCATCCCCTCAATTCTACATCAATGCATCAAGTATGTGCATGAGGAATAGGTGCATGTGGTTCCATCAGATGAAGAGTCATTTAAATATGTGAATCAGGTTGACTTATCGAGGAGATTTTATCCTTCCATCTACTCACTTGGATATTTAACCTACGTCTCCCATTAGACATCTAGATATTAAATCAAAGTCAATGTAGGCAGATCCTTCTACGTAAGCACGACGACCAACCCCTAGGAAAATAACTACTTCTGAAAATCCTACAACATCATCAAAACTGAAGGATGATCAGAAGCTAAAGGTACCTTTAGTCGAAGAGGAACCTAGGGTGATCCCAAATATAGCAATCATGGAAATTCCAAATCCTATGGAGGAGGAGAATTTACACAATGTAGTCAAGGAGGTACCTCAACCTACCTTACCTGTGTCATCAACTACATCATCTGCACCATAGGTGATGATTCACTTAGTTAATCCCAGGTTAGCTAAGTACCTTGTACAGAATGTAACTTTCACACCTATTATCAAGTCTGCGCAAGACATGGGGAGGCCTCAAGCTCCCCATTTTCCTATTGGGATGGTGGTACCACTGGGAGTACCACCAAATCAGACTAATTTATTTAGATTTCTCACCCATGGAATATGATGATGATGAACCATTTGTAGCTAACTTTCATTATCTATCCAACCTTGAGTTCACCCTTAGGTATTTTGAATGTCACCATTGGCATGGTTACAGGCTAGGCTTATTTGAGCAAGGGCACATAACTCCATATTAGTTGCAATACCAACTATTGACTGATAGGTTTTTTCAGGGTGTAGAGACAAAAAATGATACCAAACAATGCTAAAAAAAAAAATTAAATAACCATATATTGCACAACAAATGAGATTTATATTAAATTGGGGGGCAGCTTAAAAAATTCATTGTTACAATAGTGGATGTAGGAATCCATTTTTATACAATTATTACAAAGATTGTTAGGATTCTCCCAAACCCTAGCTACAACAAATGGTGGTGTCTTCAGTTGTGTTTTACTCCCAATAGGGGTGAGTGGGCTTCTGTGTATTTGATGTTGGGCCACTCCAGCTTAATTAGTTGTCCAATGCTTGTGTAGCACCTTCATATTTGCACATAGTGACACAATAAATAAGTTAGAAATACCTATAAGGGCTCCATAGTGTGAGGCCCTCTATAAGCAATAATAAATCCTAACTGATATACTACTAATGAAGTGAACATAAATGAAAATGTATGAAATGAAATGATAACAAATAATGATTTACCTTGATCCTTGCTAGTTGTCTTGGATTGGTTGCAGGTCGATGGCAAAAGTGTGCCCTAGTGACACCCAAAGATCTCACTTGTTGCTAGAATAGGACTCTAAAATATGGTAGGGCTCTCAATAAGAGTAAAATGGAACTCATGGAGAGCAATAGGGTGCTTAGGGCTATGGCAAAGAGTAGCAGGGCACTTACAGAGAGTGGTAGGGCACTCGTAGAGAGCGACAATGCACTTAGGAGGTCAAATCATATATATAGAAGCATATTTGATGATGGAGGATGCAAAAATGATGATAGCGAGCAAAGGGATGGGGAATATGGTGTATGGAGTGGGGCTAGGGTATAGATGTTGGATAGTATCTCTAAGACACTTCAAAAACTCAAGAAATCAAGGAACTTAAAAACTTAGGGGTTGAGCCATCAAAATAGCTCCTATTTATAATCCAACCTAGGGCATTCTAGGGTTTCAACAACACTATTTGTGTGGTTGATATTAAAGCACATCTAAGGGTAGATATTAAATTTATGGTGTGGCATGGATTGATGTGGATGGATGGATAGGATTAAATGAAATTGGATGGTTGGGATTGATTTATTTATATAAATATATATTTATTAAATATATATAAAATATTATTATTTAAATATATATAATAAATATATATAAATAATAGGTAGAAATGGTGGGAAAGCTAGGATGGAGGGAAAATAACTATGTTTTGGTGGTGGAAATGGTAGGAAAGCATGGGTGGAGGACAAGTGGCTAGATTTTGGTGTCTACAGATGCCCCTTTTGTACCATGTTGCGTGAAATACAATATGGTGTAAAAATACGAGACACCTGATCAAGATAGGCACAAAAGCAACTTCTCTATATTGTTGGAATGTGGAACATGAGCTTGAAGACAAAAGAATGAAAGAATTTGAGTTTTGCATAGCTTATCCCCTCAATTGGAAAATGAGTTTGCGGATGAATCTCATGAGCCAATTGAAAAAAAACTGTGCAAATGTAATGTGGACGATATGAATGATGTAGAATGTAATACCATTTTTGCCCCAATGATGGGAAGGGAATTATTAAAGTATGTAATATGATGCATTTGTTTATGCCCCAATAGATGAAGGGATGTGTGAAAAATGTGCGTATGTTTTTGCCCCAACAGGTGAAGGGATTTTTACCAAGTGTAGATATCATGATCATGTAAGATGTATCCTATTGTGGGAAAGTCAAAAACAAATGTTGTTGCCCTAAATTTTGGGGTTATTTGATGCTTTTGAAATATTTTACCTTCCAACGTCATTGATATGCAAATATGAAGATGCAAATAAAAATAAAAATATTCAGCCTTGAAGGGTCTGCTAGTGACTAAATAATTTCTTCAATTGTAACCAAACATCCTAGCTAGTGCCTATCTATGTGATGACTTTCAAGGAATTGTGAAATGATGAAATGTGATTTTTGTCCATGTTTTAAGCCCCATGGACTATGCCATCAATGATAGTGTTTGTGCAAATTGTTGTTGGTAAGGTTTCACTTTAAAATGTGAAGTATAAAATATGATTATGATCTCGAACAAGGAGATAAGTGATGATGATCATGGATAAGTGTCCTTAAGGTAAATTGCATGGATGCAAATCATTGCAATCTCCAAGTATATATAACATAAACCACTATATACAAGACTCACTTAGAATGTGGAACATGTGGAAATAAATGGATGATTAGGTATGATGTTGGTGAAATTTGAAATTTTGAGATAGAAATATGATGATTTGTGTAAAATAGAACTGATGGGCAAACATTGGATAACATATTTTGATTTTGCATCTTTGGACACAAAATTTGATTTATTGGGCCAAATCAACATAGATTTTTATAGAAATTGGTGGGATGATGAGAATTATGATGGAGGTGATGAAGATTGTCATTTTGTGACAATTTGGACCATTTTAATATGTTTTGTAATTAGAATTGTGCTTTTTATGACTAGTGGTCACAAATGAAAATTGTGCATCCAAAATGATTTCTATTTTCACAAAACTTGATGTTATGATGGAATTGATGTGTGGGTGAAATTTGGTGGAGGTAAGCTATTGTTTTGATCAACTTTACCTTTTGTGGATTTATGCGTCAAACACCCACCTACATTTTTTGTGATGCAGGAAACACCTGGCTGCACTTCAAGGCACCTAAAAATACCCACGCATGCTTTCACTTATCTGAAATACCACATGGTGCTTCAATGTGCCTGTAAAAGCTATAAATAGCCTATAGGTTGGAAAATGTAACTCATTTGTGCATTTGCAAGTTTGAGAAGCTGCATTCTAAGGAGTGGAGTGGAGTGAGGAGTGAAGTGAGGTGGTGGTAATTTGGTGCAAAAGCTATGGTGACAGAGGGAACAAGTGCTATAGTTGGAACAAAGGCAAGGTTTTCCAAGGTAATGCCTTTGAAAACTTGTGTTGTGCAAAATTTTGTTTTTGTTGTTTTAACTAATGAATTGTATTGCTTGCTTGTAGTTGCAAATTTTGGAGTCCCGGCATCAATTTCTCCCCTTGTTCTTGGGATGAGGAAATTGCTATCAAAGGTAGACTAGGGTATATTGAGGGTAATGGGGATAGAGGGAGCAACTCGACTGGATGTAGTTAGTGTGTATGAGGGGTATATCTCAAATTTTGTTGAGAGATGAAATGCAGATAGGGGGAACTTCCAACTATCGACAAGGGAGATAACTATTACCCTTGAGGATGTGTATCACATTCTCAAGGTGCCAGTGGAGGGGGTGAAGGTGGAGGTGGGCTATGATAAGAAAGCCTAGATGAGTAGGATTTTCAGGGACATATGGGAGGATATGAAGGTGGATAGTGGAGGGATTCCCTACTTGACCATGTATGTGGACAAGAAGTTGGATCCCCTCCTAGACTTGGTGATGTTCATGTTGGCAAACATCACGGTTCCCAATAGTATTGGTTGTAGGTTCCCATGGAACCTATTAGGATTGGTGAGTGATTTACTCACCATGTTACAACCATACACATGGGCATCTTATTTTTTGGTGTAGGTGTACCAGGAGTTGAATGAGGTGATGCGGTAGAAGAGGAAGAGCTTAGGGTGTAGCTTTATTCGTCAGTTTTGGGGATGGGAGTATTTTAGGGTGGCACGATCAAAGGGTCTACCCTATAGTGAGTGGGATGGTGTGTAGCCCTTTACTAGGAGATGGGTGATAGTGGAAGATGTACAATTAAGTCATCTAATGCACTTGAGCTAGTGGTATCAGGATATATGGATTGGACTAGCATCTGGCTAGGTGATGTGGAGGCCTTGGCGGGGGACTAGATGGACTAGATATAGGAAGAAGTTGTATTAGGTCAAGCAACTAAGGTGGATAGTTGGGATGTAGCAAGGTGATGTGGAGTACTTCTAATTTTTGTGGGTGATGTGGTAGTTCATCTTGCCATAGGGAGTAACAGAGGAATCGATGCTTTATATGAGGCATCGAGAGGAGGTGGGTCTTCCATGTGTGAAGCCATAAAGGGTGGAGTTTGAGGATGATAAGGAGCTGGAGGTTCTTGATGTGTATGATGCAGGGACAACATTGAAGTATGTAGCATGGTTTTGTGCCCAACCAATATGGGTACCTAAGGTGGTGGTCGATGGTGAGGATGATGCTAAGTATTTTGATGGGACTCTCTTATAACTGAGACCCCTCTGAGCTAGCAATAAAAGGAAGAAGTCAATGGGTGCTAGGTGGTAGAATCCTATGGTTTTTTTGTAGTAGGATGAAGATGAGGATGATATTGGGGAGATATAAGAGGTGGTGAGGTTGTAGGTAGAGATGGATCAGCTACAAGAAGAGTAGGAGACTTTGGTGTAGTCTCATGATGATACTAAGCACAACTATGGGTGGAGCTTAGTGCATGGGATGCAACTATAGCTCAAATATAGGCATAGAAAGTGGTAAGAGGAGCTAGTGGGGATGATCAAGAGATAATCATGAGGATTCAAGTAGAGCTTATAGGCAAGGAACATTGATACAGGTTGGACTTGTGGCAACTTTGGGTGAGCAAGGCATATGCACACTCCTTGGAGGATTTATATATGGCAAACCATATCATGTTGCTAGATCCTCCATATTTCTTGATGATGCAGTCATCTATGACAGCTGAGTCTATGTAGAGCTCTAGATCTAGGGCTCCTAGTAGGTCATAGGGGTCCTCTCATGGGCATTAGCTAGTGTTGAGATGCACTTTTTGTATATGAGCCTTGGATATTTATGATATGTAGCCTTTGGGTACTCATTGTATGTTTGATATTTATACATATATATATACATGGTTTTTACCTTTTGTGTTATATTATTGTGTGAATGATTTGTGTAATGTATATTTATGTTTATGATTAATGCATATGCTATGTTATGGGTGATTAATGCAAGGCAAAATATATGGATGATTAATGCAATATGGCATGTGCTAATGATCATTTATAGTTTAGATATTTTCTTGACCATTTTCTAGCATTGTTGATTAATCAGGGGCACCAAACTTGGTGGCATATGGGATGCATGGCTTTTTACGTGACATGGATGTTGATATGGAAGAAGATATGGATGTTGATATGGAAGAAGATATAGATGTTGATATGGAAAACTAACTTTTTTACAGAGACTCAAACATCCTAGTGGTATCAAAAAAACTCACTAAAACTACCTAATCCTTCTAGTACCAAATGTGTGTGTAGTAAATTCATTTACCAAATCAAGAGCATGGTAATGACCCAAGATAATCAAGAACCAGTGTGTGTGCAACTGATTTCATTAACTCATATTGAGTAAATTGGGTAAACCTATTATTGATGAGACCAAGAAGCTAGCTTTTCTATATGAGCAGCTAGAGGTCTCTTTTAAAAGAGATATGTCACCACACATGAGTGTACTCCACTACATTTCAAATATCTATAGCTTTAGTGGAAGCTAACTCCATAGTCCATGACTTAATTTTTTTATCTCTTAATTTTTTTATCTCTTAATTTTTGGGGATGACTACCTAATTGTGTGACTTTAAATGTAGTACAATCCTTATAACCCAATTGATCAGTGGTGTGTGATGTAAAATATTTAGAGTTTTTGTTAGGGATTTTCTCTACTCTTTTATTTTTGGAATTGTGGTAGTGGTAAGAACCACTATTTTTATGGACTATGTTGCATGATGGGACTAGCAAGGATGGCCATTTTTACTTCAAGGTTCATACCAAGCATGGTGTTATCTCTTTTTGATACAAGATGTTTTTAAGATGTGAAAATTGTATTTGGTTCAAGAATATTTTGGAGTCAATTCCCAAAACTCAATATTTTCTTAATTTGTATATGCAATGGTCCTAAAAATAACTTGACATGTATTTTTGAGGTTGCTTAAAACACAAGGAGTGGCTGAGTGACCGAAAACACCTAGGACTTGTGAAATATAGCTTATACTAATGTCAATTTGACTTAGTGGAATTGTGTGGATGACATTGTGAAGGTGTCCCTGATTAAGGTAACATGACTTTTTGTTGGACCAATTAAGACATTAAACTTAATAAATGTTCCCTATATGAAATTTGGGATGTGGAATGATATGCAATTTTATAAAATGTGAAATGTAAAGTGGGTGAATGCATTGTTTTTGGAATGTGAATGCAAGTGAAATGCAATATTATGAATGAAGTGTATGCAAATATTTGTGTGTATTAGCCATGTATATATACATATATAAAAATCAAATCATGCATAGAATGCTCTCAAGTGTATAACATTAAGTGGTTCATATTATTCCTCTCCCTCTAGACTGGCAAGTCTATAAGTACCATTACCCAATATTTGTGTGACAATGTATGGACCTAGCCAATTGGCCATGAATTTTTCATGAAGATGCGGCAGTGTATTGGTATTTTGTTGGTTTTATTTAAGGAAAATATCTCCTACTTGGAATTCATGTAGATGGAATTTGGTGTTGTAAGTACATTTGAGGCGGTCCTAATAAAATCATAAATGCTCTAAAGCATTGAATCACCTCTCATAAATAAATGTGAGTTGGTCAAAATGTGCTTGTGTAGCAGTGTACTCATCTATGAATTCCTATAAAGAAATTCGTAAGGAAGGGATATCGAGATCAAGAGGTATTATTGCTTCAGCTCCATAGACCAATGAAAATGGTGTTGCCCCTATAGGCATGCAGATGCTTGTTCGATAATCCCATAATACCAAGGGAATTTATGTATGCCAATCTCTATAATTTTCTTTGACAAGTTTCTTGAGAATATTAATTAAGGTCTTATTGGAAACTTCAACTTGTCTATTTTCTTGTGAGTAATAAGGGATCGAGAAACTATGTTGAATGTTATATTTCTCGTAAAGTTATTGGACATCCTTATTCTTGAAATACTTGCCATTGTTTGAAATTATTTTTGAGGGGATACCAAAATGACAAATGATGTGATGAAGTAGAAACTCCAAAATTCTAGGTCCTATCATGCTGGTTAGAGGAATTACCTCAACCCACTTTGTGAAGTATTTAGTAGTTATGATGATGAAAGTATTTAGAGGAATTACCTCAACCTAATTAGGTCTTGTTAGAGCCAAATTTGACTCAACTTTGAAACCCCCAAATTTAAATTTTTGGTTTCAATCAAACTGCTAATACTGTTGGTCATTGCTTAAGTTGTTGTGAGTAATTCAATTTTTCATTGGTTGGTTTGATAAAGTCTAACCTTAGCCTTTTTAATAATGTGGGCTTCATGGTATAAATCAAAGTACCTCAAATGGTTAGGGAAGAAATTTTCAAATTAAAAATCTAAAGCCAAAGTCCGACCTTCAATTAAATCTTTCCTTGGGCCTAAGTTCGACCTTCATAAATCTTTTAATCTAAAGTCGGTTAAGTCATTCCACCCAAGTCTCATGATCCGAAAGGTCTAAGGTTAAAGCAAATATTAATTAATTAAAACCTAAGGGTATGCACCCCATTAAGCTAACAATCGAGCACCTTAGATTTAATCCAACGGTAGCGCATCACCTGAGAAAATCTGACGGATGTGCACTCATGATAAAATCGTGAATGATAAGTCAAAAGGGTCTAATAAATTTAACCTAGGGTTTAAAATTGAGCAGTTCTCTCATTAAATCTACGATAGCTTCATCAAAAATAAATCTAACGAGCACGCTATCACAATAAACCCAAAGGTTAAGTCATAGACCAATAACAAACATGATTAAAGTCCTTGCACCTTTAACAAGATCAATGGACGCACTGACCCCAAGATCAAATCGATGGCACGCTGTCCGAAGAGTCAAAAATTTAAATGCAAGACTTGATGGTCAAAGGTTCCGATTAAACAGTGAGTAAGTCTGACAGATCGGATGATCATGCCAAACAAAGTACAGATCGATGGTTGTGATTGCTTCGATTAAAGTAAACTTTAAAAGTCAATATTAAAAAGGATGCACCCCATTTGATTAATCGTCGGGCTAGTTACCAAGATCGAACGATTGTGCTCGATCGATTTTTAATCTAACGGTGGTGCACTAATTGAAGATGCATTAAAGAGTGTTAAGGTTCAGAAAAATTAATTAATGTTAATCATGTAATTAAAAAGGGTTTAATACATCGGCTAATTTTCCCCCTTTCACCTTAATCATGATTAATATTATACGTGCTTGATTAAACTAACTTGCAGGTTGACTAGATCCAACGGTTGCGCTTGTCTCCACTCGAAATCCGATGGTCGCATCAAAACCGTGAATGGTAAAAGAAAGGCTAAGGTAAAGATAAATATTAATTATGTTTAGTAAGGGTTTAATACGTTGACTAATCCCCCCTTTTACCTTAATCATGATTAATAGAAAATCAAAAGTTTTTACATTGATTATATGGTGGGCATCTTATTGGCAATCTAACGATAGCGCCCAAACTAATCCAAAAATCGATGGTTGTGAAGGCTTGTAGTGGTGGCAAAATATCCAAAGCTAAATAAAGATGCTTTAATGGTACACAAATCGGATGGCGATGCTCATTGATCACCCAGATCCAACGGTGCACATACGAAAAATCAATCGAAGGTTAATCTAAGCATTATTATTTCAAAAGGTTGATTAATTAAACCAAGGTACGTATAAATGTTTCCCATTTATTAAAAACCATGTGCATATATACAATCCAATGGTCACGCCTCACCACAGTAAGATCTAACGGTGATCACAAAAGAAAAATGCACGTATCATATGTTACCATCAATTAATACGAGTTGCTAAGGTTTGAAAATATAAGGATTAAACATTGGATAATCATGATTAATTGAAGACCATAAAACACGTTATGTCAAGTGTTTATATGTAGCTAGGTACATTAACCATCATGCAGGTCTCAAGATATCAATGATCGTGCCAACATCCTACCCAGATCGGACGACAATGCATCAATCGACATTCCAAGAGCAAAACCAATCACTTGTATCTGACGGTTGTGATTAATCATGATTGACTTAAGGAAAAAGGGGCATCATAGGAAATATGAAAACCAATGCTCACACCGAGAATCAGATATCACAAAAATCTTGAAGGAGACATAATCGATCCCAAAGATCTAGTTATCACTCGGATCCGAGGTGGCACGAGGTTCAAAAAGGACACTACCCCCGTGGCACATACCATTCCACATCAGATTAAAATATCCCCATTGATGAATGAATAGAAAGCATGAATGATTATAGGCACATGGATCAAAGGGGCCCAGGCATGTAAGTTAACAGATATCGCCCATCATAAAGCACAAAATTCTAGAAAAGGCTGAGTTGGCATGATTCCATTGGCCAATTTTGAACAGTGGTTGGTGGCATCGGGTCGATAACGAAACGTGTAAATTTATCAAGTTCACTCCACCACCCTATATATGAACTTACGAAACCAGTCAAGGCCACTCCACTGGTATACCAAGAATTAGAATTGATACATCAAAAGCATAGAGGGAAGAGAGTATTCATATTCTGAGAACTCGAAGAAGAACTTGACCAACAATCATGAGAGCAATGGCATCATGGGGAGATGTGTTCATACCTACAGATACATGAGAAGCCATGAAGTTTATCATAGATAAATCACCCTATTCTATGATTTTTGGACCGCTTGTTCTTGGTACCACTATGTATGATTTTGCCCAAAAATGTGGGGTAGATAAAAAGCCCAACTCAGCTCAACTGTACGAGATCAAAAATGCCTACATTAAGAGTTTCACCCGAGTGATGGAAGGTGATAACAGAACCCCATGGATAATGGTAGATTTGTTCCATAAAGCTCGGAGGTGGTAGTACAAGGGTTTCCCTAGAGAAAATAGATGGAACAATAACCTTGGGAAGCTGATATGCCCAAAAGTGCATTTCTCCTCAGATTTGATGGCTTGGCTAGCAGTGGCATATGATGAAAGAATGAGGACCTTTCGAGACCACAAGAATCGGAAGGTGTTCAACGCCAAAGTCGAAGATATCCAAGAAGTGTTCAATATGATGAAGTATACCACATTTCTAGTGGACCAGGTAATCGAACACCAATCTCGTATGTTCACTGATATGGAAATTTTTTAAAAATTGTTTGATACACATGCAAAAATAGAGAAAAATTTCCCAATTAATAAAAATGCTTTTAAACCCTGGGTACAAGACTTCTGTGACATGATAAACATAGTATTGGGAGTACAGGATATGAGTAGAATAATAAAAAGGGTTTTGTATTTAGTTGCACAATGTAATAGAGGACATAACACCCCTATCTACGCCTAGGAACTGGAATTGAGCTCACAAATACATAGAGAAATGGTAGAACTAAAGAGAGCAATTTTTGAATAGAGGCAGGAGATGCCTCACTTTTCACAATATTCTTTTCTCACTCACTTAATAGCGGGCCAATTGGGGGAAGAAGCCCGTAAGAGATTAAAAGCCATAGATAGCCCCTATGTACAGAATAGCTTCTGGAGACTTCATGAAGGACGAACTCACATGGGCTGGTTTTGTGATCGCTTCTTGGTAGAAATCCATTGGGCCTTAACTGGGCTAATTCCAGAAAGATTAGGGCCAGGGGTAAGAGCATTCATTAAAGAAAAGGAGATAGGAGATTTCTTCTTCACAGAAGGTTTTACTTACATCAGATTATATGGAGCTAAAATCCCTCCTAAGGTGTTACCCCAGTACTGCCCATTGTCCATAGCAACCCTAGAATTATGCAGACAAGTGGCAGAAGAGGCTAAAATGAGATTGGTTAAGAAGCATGGAAAAGTCCCCTGGCTTGATGTTCCCTACCATTTTGGGGATTATGTATTTGTTGGATATCCTTCCCTACTCAAGGGAATGTTTGAATTGGACAATATGGGATTCGATGAAGTGTCATGGAGGTTTTATGACCCAAAAGGAACTTACAACAAGATGATGGAGAAGAGAGAGTATGCTCGAATCAAGCACCGAGAAGATGCTTTTGAAGAAAGCTTATTAGAAGCTATAGAGCAAAGATCAGATTTACAGATAGTATGGGATAATTTCCCTCCAGAAAAGAGAGGTAGCACATAGGTTTGTGAAGCCTATGACTACCCAACAGAACTAAGAAGGCTTCAAGAAATTTTAGTAGATACTACAACACCTGTTATGCCAAGGACAGACCCAACAATTAAAGAAGACCCTTTGCTGGAATTGATAGAGGAGCAAGACATAGACTTAATGGAGGTCACTATTAGAACTGTTGATGTAGTAGAACAATAAGTTAAACTCCTAGTGAATGATCAACTCAGAATAGAAGCAACACCAAAAGAAGTTCCTCAACAGACCTATACAGACAAAGGCAAAGAAATAGTAACTTCCTCTTCTCAGAAAGCATCACCTACAGAGCAAGTTGTAGTTCCCATATCTGATAATGTGCTAGTTGTAACCAGTGTGAGGAAATTGGCACCCATGGCCATCCCTACCTCTATAACCATAAAGGGACAAGAGATCAAAATTCCATCAGTGATACAAATGAATCCTAGGAAAACTGGTGGACTAGGTGGCCTTTTTCAAAGTTACTTAGTGAAGAGTCAAACAGAAATAACTCCAGTAGAAGCAAAGAAGCCCAGATTGTCTTTACCAGTTGCCAAGGTTGTTTTGGAAAGGATAGATGAGCAGGTTGCCTTCACTATTACAGATGAAAAAGAGTTGTAGTTAGTAGCAGGGATGGGAAATGCAGAAGAACAATCTTCAGAAAAAGCAGAGTTGAGGACAACTATGTCAGATATTGCTGAGATTAATCTCCCTCCCCTGCAAGACCCACTAGTTTTTAGTACCAATGAAGAAACAGGTGGATCATCAGTACTGGGTAAAGACGCAGATATAGCAAAACTTGTCAAAATAGTGAATGCTCAAGCCATTGATCAATTTGTTGAAAATATTGAAGCACTCAAAAAACAATTGGACCAAGAAGAAAAAGAAAAAGCAGAATTAAAAGTTGTGATAAGTAAGCAACAAGAAGAATTAAATAAGAAAGATGCTTCAATTGCCCAGCCCCCTGTAGTAACCAAGGTTCAAGATCATGTATATTATTTGAATGTAATGAAAAAGGACATGTACAAAAGAATAAAAGCTCAGGCCAAAGGTTTTACTGAAATGTTCAGGAAAATAAGGGTGATTCAAATAATTGCTCAAGAAATCATGACCTTGATGCAAGAAAGAGAAAAATATTTTAAATTCATTCACCCAACCCTGGACTACATAGGGGATCATTTTGAAGAACTGCAAGGACAAGAAATAACAACACCTGAAGGCAATAAGATTCAAATCAATTTTGAATTTTTCAAAGCAGCCCTGTTTGGATCAAACCAAGAGAAATGGACAAATTCTGTGACTGAGATGAATGATCTGATAAAGGATGCTACAGATAAACTGACAGATATTGGCCTATCCTTAGATCAATGCCTGGAAGCATCAGACATAGAAGGAATATTCAAAGAAACCCTTGAGAGATTTGACTATGAACAAGGTGATGAGGAGGAGATGATTAAACAAACTACACTCATGGTGAATGCTACAGAAGCCTTACTACTTCAGTATGATAGAAACATGCATATTATTGTTATACAAAAACAAAATTCTGCAAGAAATGAATATGCTCAGGATTGTAGCCACTTTTGACACAGAAATATGGAGGTTGATTGATGAGCATATTAAAGGGTTGCAAAGGAGTTTAAAGGGAAAAAAGGTCAATACCTGCAATCAAAAAAGTAGATTCTGCACCATAGATAGCTGCAATAATAGGAGACATATCTAGGGTAGTTAAAGGGTCAAAGGATCAAGGAAAGGCAACTCAAAAGAGGCCAGTTCAAAAAGTAGCAGCTAAACGCACCAAGAAGTAGCTGAATCAGATCAAAGTTCTCATCATACTTAAATCACCAGTTTAGTAGGAATTTGTTTGAACAAGTCAAAGAAAGGAGCACAGTCAAAACCTCAAATCCAGCTGGATAGCACCAATTTTGGAAATTCAATCAGATGATGCCAAGTGTACAACCAGAATTCAACCAAAAATAACAGAATCAAGAACCAACAACTATAAAAGGAAGCAGATAGGTCTAGATTCTGCATCAAGCAATTAGAGAATAACATTTTTGCTAAGAGGTATACTTGAGTGCCCTATTAGTTGTGTTGTTGTATTTCTTTGTGTCTATTTTATTTTATTCATTCTTTCTTCCTCCCCTTGCTATGTAGGATTGTATGATAGGAAAGCGTTCAAGAAGCTGAGAATATTTCCAATCTTATTGAGCCTAGGATTCAGAGATTCTTCTATTACCATATTGGAACAAGGAGAGTTGGAGAGACCTATTACATTATTTGAACAGAGTCCTCTCCATTGTATTGATGTATTTCTTTAAGAAAAATAGAGTTAAAAGGCATCCCGCCCACTCTGCATGTAATATTTTATGAAATCAATACAATTATAGATTTTATTCCTGTCATATCTTTGTCATAGTATT
Organism: Wollemia nobilis; assembly: GCA_028583015.1. Classification (NCBI taxonomy): domain Eukaryota; kingdom Viridiplantae; phylum Streptophyta; class Pinopsida; order Araucariales; family Araucariaceae; genus Wollemia; species Wollemia nobilis. The sequence goes on from JAQPPZ010000040.1 coordinate 4,608,545, forward strand.
GTGTGTATCTGTATAATGGGTTACATTATTTGAATGCATTATATACATTTCTTTCATTGGTTAACTCTTGATTTTATTACGATATTCGAATGAGATTAAGAACGCCAATTTTCTTCTCCCCTTCTCTCTGTTTCATAATTAAAATTGTTGTTAAATTGCTATAACAGCCCAATGAATCTAGGCACCGGTCTACATAAGGCATAACAGTTGGTTATTTTCATGCTTGGTCATTTTAATAAGAATACTTATAGTTTAATATAAATCTGGAGCATGCAAATTAGAAGTTTAATTAAAGAATTGTCGTTGGGGTTTCCTTACCCATTCTACCATCTTCTTTAGCAATATTCGGGTTTAGCAGAACATGAGGCAGGTCGACTAGAGCCTGTAATAGCTCGTTGGTTTCAAATGGATTCTTGTAGCATGACAATTGATTTCCTACGGATGCAAGAATCGGTTCCAACAATTTTTTGGCACCGTTTCCAGGGAGGACTTCTTAGAAAGATTCAATTATCTTCTTAAAAGTTTTCTTCAACGATTATTTTTAATCAACGAACGACCAGTTAAAGTAAAGAACTAGCATTTTAATTTTCACTTAGTTAGAAGTTCTTTATTTTTCATTACGAAGTAAGTTCTTTATGTTCTTGATTTTCTTGAAAATTTCTGTTTCTTGATTTTCTTGAAATTTTGGTTTCTTGATTTTCCCCAAGAACCCACTCCTATGAGGATGAGAGATAATATCAAGCATTCTTGATAAGAGTATACACTATTCTTTCTACACCCCAATGTTGGTGACTCTACTAGACGAACCCAGAAGAAAAATATAAAAAAGGAGAGAACATGCTGGTGAACACCAGGAGAAGTGGTAAGGAGCTATTTCTAGAACTCGAGAATCCAGAGGTATTTATACATACCCAAAAACTCCACTTTTTAAGAATACTATTTATAATAGTAGATTAAATTCTAGTGGTAAAAGGTACATGAAGAAAATCTAGAATACTATTACTACTGATATTACTGTAGATGAACGTTTAAAATTAGTAGTAGAAGATATATGTGATTATTCTCATTCAAAGGTAGATAATTCATCAATCTACATTCAAACTACCCAGACCCATACCACCGTAGGTACTACATCTATGAAATTAAATTCAATAATAGCTATGGCTCAGGGTAATGTTCATTTGTGGAGAACTAACAGATATAGGCCTTTTGTATTACCAATAAATTTAAATGCCTTACCCAATAAAGCTCACAAATACCTCCCTAAGTTTTTAGGAAACAGTGCAGTAACTAGAGAGGATCATATCAAAAGTTTCTTATATGCAATGGACAATCTGGAAGTTGAACATGAAGATGTAGTATTAAGACTATTTCTATAGACTTTAGAAAAAGATGCTAGAGAATGGTTTAATTCCCTTCCTAACAATGATATCCTAGACTTCACCAAAATGGAAGAGGTGTTCCTAAAGAAGTATGGTGAAAGGAAAAATGAACAATCATTGTTAACTGAGCTAGCCACTATGAAGAAGAAAGAAAATGAGGTTGTTAGTGATTTTAACAGAAGATTTTCAAAAACAAGAAACAAAATCCCTGCCAACCTCAGGCCTAGTGATATTCAGTCTATTTGTTTTTATAAGAATGCTTTTCAAGGAGAGTTTAACTATGAATTAAGGCAAGAACAAGCCACTACCATTGATGGTTGTATGGAAAAAGCAATGGATATAGAAAGAAATATGCTTGAAAGTGGTAAGATGAAGCCTTATTCTTTAGAGGTTAACATGCCTGAGAGAAAACCTAAGAGAGTGGCTTTTGATATACAAAGAAGAACTGAAATTGATCCTATGGAGAAGTTGACCAGTCAAATGATAGAAATGTTCAACAACATGAGTAACAAGTTAGCGAGAATTGAAAGAAATGGAAATAACGGTGAATCTTCATAGACAGAGTGACCACATGTTGACAACCGTTCCCCATTTAAGAAAAATTACAACAAGAATTGGGGAAACAACAATGGTTTTGAAGAAGGGAATAGGAATAGGGGTAATGGGAATAACAACTGGAAAAATAGAGATCCTGACAGGGATCAGAACAATGTCCCTAACCCAATGCCATCTGCCAATGTAGCTGAAGGTTTTCCTTATTTTTGCTCTACTTGTGATGCACCCCATAACCCTGATGCATGTGGAATACACCTGAGTGATCAACGTAATGTAGATATGCATGCAGAATTAGAAGAGGATATAAGAATCAATGCATGTTGGTCCATTGAAGATGAATCCAGAGAAAGGTTGTTTGAAGAAGACATGGATAAATATGCTTCAAATCATCATCCTCAGATCTTAGTAACTGAAGGAACTAAAATCTTGCAGAAATCACATGAGTCAAGATATGATAAGATGAAGCAAGGGAAATTGATTCCCACTACTCAAGAGGTTGAAGAATTAGAGGCAACCCATGTTTTAAATTTGAGGAATAGAACAATCCCTAAAAAATAGAGAAATTATCTACAAATGAAACAAGAAGATAAACTTTCACCAATAAAAATATCAATAAAGAGAAAACTGATAGGAACCCTAACAAAATTACTCCTGAGGTAATAGAATCAATAGAAGAAGTTCCCAAAGAAGAAAGTAATAAACCATTGGATATAAAGAAGATAGAATTTGATGTTGGGTCAGAACTCAGTAAGAAAAAAGTTAATATCACATTTGGTGAACTTATGAAAGTTCAAACATACAGAGAACAAGTATGCAGAGCTTTTGGATTAGTAGAGCAGAAAGAAGACCCTACTTGTCATGTTGCTAGACAAAATCAACATGATACAAGATCACCATCTTCTGTCAGACCCTTCTACGTGTCATTAAGATATAATTCAGATGAAGGGGAAAGATATGTGATTCATAATTGCATGCTTGACAGTGGAGCTTCACATAATATCATGCCTAAGTTAATAGCTGACCAAATGGGATTAATCTGTACTAGAGATTCTACCCCTATTTTTGTAATGGACAACAGACAAATTCCCTATGTAGGGGTGATAACTGGATTATTAGTTTTCCTAGACCAACACCCCAAAAAGGGCATTGTCATGGATGTAGCAGTAGTTGATGTTGACCCATTCTTCTCACTATTACTCAGTAGGCATTGGGTAGAACAACTAGGGGGATCAATACAACTAGACTGGTCTTATGCTACCATCCCCATATCAGATAAGGAGAATATAATTTTGAGAAGGGAACCATTCAACAAACACTCCGTAGAGTTAATTCAAATAGATGAAACCATGATTAACTTAGTTAACTCTATGGAAGAAAAAGGGATGGGAGTCTATTCAATATGGCACAACCCATTCCTGATGGAAGTACCAGATGCAAAGAACATGGATCCAGAAGATATGAGAATAATTGATGCTGAATCAAATCGAGTATTAACCCAAGAAATGTGGACCATGTCATTTGATGGGGCTAAATCCCAATCTGGAGCAAGTGCAGTGTAAATTTGATTGATATTAAAGGAAATTACCTTGGTATCCCTTACAGATTGCAATTTCCTTGCACAAACAATGTAGTTGAGTACGAAGCTTTACTATTAGGGCTAAGGAAAGCAAAAGAGTTAGGTATTAACTACTTAACTATAACAGGGGATGCAAAACTTATTATACTACAAATAAAAGGTAAATATCAGACCAAGCATCCTAGACTTAAGCAATATAGAAATGCAGTACTAGAAGAAATTGATAAATTTTTGGCTTTCAATATTTCATATATTCCTAGAGAACAAAATCATGTTGCAGATCTCTTAGCTGTGAATGCCTCAGGTCTAGATCACCCAGAAATAACTACAGAATATATGGACAGATTTCCAACTATCTCAGTCTATAAACCTTCTGTGCCAGATAACATAGTCTATCTTCAGGTCTTTCAAGATGATATAGATATTAAGGATTTTATGACTTTGCAAAATCAGTATGCAGATGTCATCTATGATGAAAAATATGAAGAAAAGCTAAAATATCAAATAGGAGAACCAGTAGAAGTAATCCAGTTGAAAACTAATAGAATACCCAAAGGATTGGTGTCTCTTGAAAGCCTATTTGATGATTTTGACAAAGCCTATAAACCTATACACAGAGAAGTGATATCTGAGGATATTAATATTGGCTCAATGAAAGAACCCAGAATAGTGAAAGTAGACATGGCACTACCTGCTAAAGAAAAAGTTGGATATATCAATTTCCTAAAAAAGAACAAAGAACATTTTGCTTGGACCTATGAAGATCTCAAAACTTTCAAAATGGATGTGATGACACATATAATACCCTTGAAAGAAGAGGCCAAGCCATTTAGACAAAAATAGAGAAAGTACAATCCAACTCTACACCCAGTAATGCAAAAAGAAGTTCAAAAATTGTTGGACTCCAAGATAATAAGAAAAGTCAGATTTTCCTCCTGGATATCCAACTTAGTACTAGTTAGGAAAAATAATGGGGACATTAGACTATGCGTGGATTTTAGAAATTTAAACAAGAGCTCACTAAAAGACAATTACCCATTGCCTAACATGGAACAACTATTGCAAGCAGTAGTAGGTTCAACTAGATTGTCCCTGTTAGATGGATTTTTAGGGTACAATCAAATTCTGATAAATCTAGAAGATAGACACAAGGCAACATTCACCACACCCTAGGGCACATTTGAATATTTAAGAATACCTTTTGGATTGATGAATGCAGGTGCTACTTTCCAAAGAGCGATGGACTTTGCTTTCAAAGGACTAATGTTCAAAATTGTAGTAGTGTACTTAGATGATATCATAGTTTTTTCTAAAAATCTAGAAGATCATCTAGAACATTTGACTGCAGTTTTTTCCCGATGCAAGGAATTTGGAATCTCTCTAAATCCAAAAAAATGCATATTTGGAACTACACAAGGAAAATTGCTAGGTCATATAGTTTCAGAAAAGGGGATAAGCATTGATCCAGAAAGGATAGAAGCCATTTCTAAAATTCCCCCACCCAAGAATCTAAAAGGGGTAAGGTCATTCTTTGGCAAAATAAATTTTATCAGAATATTTGTCCCAAATTTTGCAGAAATGACCAAACCCATAAATGATATGGTGAAGAAAACTGGAGAAATAAAATGGACATTAGAAAATATGGAAGCATTTAACAAAATCAAAGAAGCCATATCAACCACACCAACCCTAAGTTGCCCTGATTATACAAAGGATTTTAATATCTACTCCTATGCATCTGAACATTCTATTGCAGCAGTTCTTTCACAAAAAGATGAAGAAAATAATGAAAGGCCAATAGCCTTTATGAGCTCAGGACTAAAAGGAGCAAATATTAAATACACCCTGCTAGAAAAACATGCCTATGCAATCATCCAATATTTAGAACACTTTAAAGGTATATTTGGCTCAAACAAAGTTTACTGATGTATTCCCTTTATAGCAATAAAAGATATATTTTCTCAATCAGAGCCATTGGGAAGACCAACAAGATGGATGGTAAAACTTTTGCAATATGATGTTGAATTCAAAATAGTTAAAACAATCAAAGGGCAGGGTTTAGCTAAACTGTTGGCTAACAAAGAAGAAGCAGGATCTAAAAATATTCTTACCATAGATCAGACATATGATGACAGAAGAATAAAAAATGAAGAATGTAAATGGTATGAAGAAATTTTGTCATATCTACAAACTTTGTCATTCCCCAAAAATATGTCAATAAATAGAATGAGGTCAGTCAAACTTCAAGCTCAAAAGTATTATATACAAAATGGAGTATTATATTGGAAACATCCTGATGGAGTATTATTAGTCTACTTATATGAAAGAGAAGTCCCAAAAATAATTAATGAATTTCATAATGGTTTATGTGGGGGACATTTTGCTCCAAGAGCTACAACTAATAAAATCATGAGAGCAGGATATTATTGGCCATCCCTTTTTAAGGATGTATATAAATATGTTAGGAATTGTCATAACTGCCAAGTTTTTATAGGGAAAAAGCATCTACCAGCCATGCCCCTCAAGCCAGTAATCATTGAAGCACCTTTTGCTCAATGGGGTATTGACCTGATTGGAGAGATCAAGCCTAATTCATCTGGCCAACATAAGTGGATCATAACTGCAACAGATTACTTCACAAAGTGGGTGGAAGTTGCACCTTTGAGAACATCTACATCTGCTACAGTCATCAGATTCATAGAGGAAAATATCTTGACCAGGTATGGAGTTCCTAAAAATCTTGTAACTGATAATGCTCAATATTTTGTGTCATATGAAATGGTAGAATTTTGTGTTGAATATGGAATTGAATTATCTCATTCTGCTAATTATTATCCCCAAGGAAATGGTCTAGCTGAGTCATCAAATAAAAATGTAATAACAAGAATAAAAAGGTCATTAGGCAAAAACAAAAGGGGATGGGACAGTGAACTTAAATTTGCTTTATGGGCTGATAGGTTGTCTATTAAAAGAAATACAGGAAGAACCCCCTATGAGATGGTTTATGGAGAAAAAGCCCTACTGCCCCCAAAAATGGAAAAAATGGCACTTTCCCTTTTATTGCAAGATCATGAAAACCCTGATCCCATTCAGAGAAGGCTTGACCAAATTGTCTTGTTAGAAGAACAAAGAAGAGAGACCCTCAATAGAATGATGGAACAAACCCAGAAAACTGTAAATTTGTTTAATAAGAAAGCCAAGGGTACTCCTTTTTCTCAAGGAGATATAGTCATCTATTGGGATCCTAAAAATGATAAGCATGGTGAAAAGGGTAAGTTTGAACCTAAATGGATTGGCCCATACCAAATTGCCCATGTTATCAGTCAGAATACTTACAAGCTACAGAATTTGTAGGGAGAAATAATGGCTATCCCTATTAATGGCCAACACCTCAAAATGTACAATCCCTGTTGAAGGTGTACTTTAAAAAAAAAGCATTACAAAAAAATAGAAAAACAAAAATCCAAAAATAGAGTGGTGTATTTTGTTTATTAGTTAAGCTTCCCTTTTGTTCTTGAATAATTTTGAGTTTACTGTACACATGATATCTTAGTTTGATGAGTATATCTAACTATTGATTCCACCAAAAACAATAAAAAGAAAAAAGGGAATTTATTTTAGATGTTGATGAGCTTTACAATTCTATCAAAAATGAGTGTTTATGCAATAGTTGTTTGATATGAGATAAAACAGATAGAAAACAAAGTTGATTGAAACATCATGTCAAGCCTCACATTACAAATGATACTTAAAGTGACTTCAAAGGTCCAAAGAACTGAGTTATCTTTGAGAGGGTAGTTGAGCCAAAAATTATTACACTCATATTTTATAGCCAGAAACTAATCCTCAACTCAGGCATACTTATTGCACAATTTGCTTATATATCCAAACACTTCTCTCACGAGAAAGAAAAATAAAAAATAAAGTAAAATTGAGTCACTACCTGAGATATCTTGGAAAACCTCTACCAGGGCTATAGACGCTTGACTGGTAGTAGGGTAAAACCAAGATGGGATTAGAAGCAACTCCACCGAGGCTATAGATGCCTGACTGGCAATGGAGCCCTGTAGAATGGTGAAAATTTTTAAAGAGTGAAATCACATATTAGGCTTGGCTATTTTGCTCAGATATGATAAAGTTATGAAAGATTTAGAAATCAAAAAGAATGCACAAACACACACATGGGCAAAAATATGATGAGACAAATGGTTGTGACAAAATCTATGTAATCATATCTTATGACTTAGCTAAAACAAGCATTACAATATTTCAAAATAAAACTCATTGATTTCTAAAATTTTCTAACCTTTGTTTCCAAATTGAATGAAAAGGGATCTACAGTTTTTCATACTCTACTTGCTTTGATATCATGTTATTCATACAATTTATATATATATATAAAAAAAAAAATGATGAAGAAAAGAAAGAAAAAGAGGAAGGAAGTTTTTTTTGTTATACATTTCAAGTTTTGCTTAGCAATCAAAATTTTGTTGTTTTTTGTTAAATTTTTGCAAAATAAAACCAGGAGATTCTGTGGTTCTCAAGTGCTTCATGTTTTCAACACATTGTCCCAGTCAGAGCCTATGTTGGAGCCAAATTTGACTCAACTTTGAAACCCCCAAATTTAAATTTTTGGTTTCAATCAAACTGCTTATACTGTTGGTCATTGCTTAAGTTGTTGTGAGTAATTCAATTTTTCATTGGTTGGTTTGATAAAGTCTAACCTTAGCCTTTTTAATAATGTGGGCTTCATGGTATAAATCAAAGTACCTCAAATGGTTAGGGAAGAAATTTTCAAATTAAAAATCTAAAGCCAAAGTCCGACCTTCAATTAAATCTTTCCTTGGGCCTAAAAACTGACAAATAAAAATATTTTAATCTAAAGTCGGTTAAGTCATTTCACCATAGTCTCAAAATCCGAAAGGTCTAAGGTTAAAGCAAATATTAATTAATTAAAACCTAAGGGTATGCACCCCGCTAAGCTAACAATCGAGCACCTTAGAATTAATCGGATGGTAGCGCATCGTCTTAGAAAATCTCAATGGATGCATCATAAAATCCAAACGATAAGTCAAAAGGTCAATAAAGTAACCTAAGGTTTAAAAATCGAGCATCTCTCATTAAATCTAACGATAGCGCTGCGTCAAAAATAAATCTAACGAGCGCGCTATCACAATAAATCCAAAGGTTAAGTCATAGACTAATAACAAACATGATTAAATTCCTTGCACCTTTAACAAGATCAACAAACGTGCTAACCCCAAGATCAAATCGACGGTCGCACGCTGTCCGAAGAGTCAAAAATTTAAATGCAAGACTTGATGGTCAAAGGTTTCGATTAAACAGTGAGTAAGTCCGACAGATCGGACGATCATGCCAAACAAAGTATAGATCGACGGTTGTGATTGCTTTGATTAAAGTAAACTTTAAAAGTCAATATTAAAAAGGATGCACCCCATTTGATTAATCGTCGGGCTAGTTACCAAGATCGAACGGTTGCGCTCGATCGATTTTTAATCTAACGGTGGCGCACTAATTGAAGATGCATTAAAGAGTGTTAAGGTTCAAAAAATTAATTAATGTTAATCATGTAATTAAAAAGGGTTTAATACATCGGCTAATTTTCCCCCTTTCACCTTAATCATGATTAATATTATACGTGCTTGATTAAACTAACTTGCAAGTTGACTAGATCCAACGGCTACGCTTGTCTCCACTCGAAATCTGATGGTTGCATCAAAACCATGAATGGTAAAAGAAAGGCTAAGGTAAAGATAAATATTAATTATGTTTAGTAAGGGTTTAATACGTTGACTAATCTCCCCCTTTTTCACCTTAATCATGATTAATAGAAAATCAAAGTTTTTACATTGATTATATGGTGGGCATCTTATTGACAATCTAACGATGGCGCCCAAACTAATCCAAAATTTTAATTTAAAATTAATTAAACCAAGGTACGTATAAGTGTTTCCCATTTATTAAAAACCATGTGCATATATACAATCCAATGGTCACGCCTCACCATAGTAAGATCTAATGGTGATCACAAAAGAAAAATGCACGTATCATATGTTACCATCAATTAATACGAGTTGCTAAGGTTTGAAAATATAAGGATTAAACATTGGATAATCATGATTAATTGAAGACCATAAAACATGTTATGTCAAGTGTTTATATGTAGCTAGGTACATTAACCATCATGCAGGTCTCGGGATATCAATGATCATGCCAGCATCCTACCTAGATCGGACGACAATGCATCAATCGACATTCCAAGAGCAAAACCAATCACTTGTATCTGACGGTTGCGATTAATCATGGTTGACTTAAGGAAAAAGGGGCATCATAGGAAATATGAAAACCAATGCTCACACCGAGAATCAAATATCACAAAAATCTTGAAGGAGACATAATCGATCCCAAAGATCTAGTTATCACTCGGATCCGAGGTGGCACGAGGTTCAAAAAGGACACTACCCCCATGGCACATACCGTTCCACATCAGATTAAAATATCCCCATTGATGAATGAATAGAAAGCATGAATGATTGTAGGCACATGGATCAAAGGGGCCCAGGCACGTAAGTTAACAGATATCACCCATCATAAAGCACAAAATTCTAAAAAAGGCTGAGTTGGCATGATTCCATTGGCCAATTTTGAACAACGGTTGGTGGCATCGGGTCGATAACGAAACGTGCAAATTTATCAAGTTCACTCCACCACCTTGTATATGAACTTACGAAACTAGTCAAGGCCACTCCACTGGTATACCAAGAATTAGAATTGATACATCAGAAGCACAGAGGGAAGAGAGTATTCGTATTCTGAGAACTCGAAGAAGAACTTGACCAACAATCGCGAGAGCAATGGCATCATGGGGAGATGTGTTCGTACCTGTAGATACATGAGAAGCCATGAAGTTTATCATAGATAAATCACCCTATTCTATGATTTCTGGACCGCCTGTTCCTGGTACCACTATGTATGATTTTGCCCAGAAATGTGGGGCAGATAAAAACCCAACTCAGCTCAACTGTACGAGATCAAAAATGCCTGCATTAAGAGTTTCGCCCGAGTGATGGAAGGCGATAACAGAACCCCATGGATAATGGCAGATTTGTTCCATAAAGCTCGGAGGTGGCAGTACAAGGGTTTCCCTAGAGAAAATAGATGGAACAGTAACCTTGGGAAGCTGATATGCCCAAAAGTGCATTTCTCCTCAGATTTGATGGCTTGGCTAGTAGTGGCATATGATGAAAGAACGAGGACCTTTCGAGACCACAAGAATCGGAAGGTGTTCAACGCCAAAGTCGAAGATATCCAAGAAGTGTTCAATTTGATGAAGTATACCACATTTCTGGTGGACCAGGTAATCGAACACCAATCTCGTATGTTCACTGATATGGAAATTTTTAAAAAATTGTTTGATACACATGCAAAAATAGAGAAAAATTTCCCAATTAATAAAAATACTTTTAAACCCTGGGTACAAGACTTCGGTGACATGATAAACATAGTATTGGGAGTACAGGATATGAGTAGAATAACGAAAAGGGTTTTGTATTTAGTTGCACAATGTAATAGAGGACATAACACCCCTATCTACGCTTGGGAACTGGAATTGAGCTCACAAATACATAGAGAAATGGTAGAACTAAAGAGAGCAATTTTTGAATAGAGGTAGGAGATGCCTCACTTTTCACAATATTCTTTTCTCACTCACTTAATAGCGGGCCAATTGGGGGAAGAAGCCCGTAAGATATTAAAAGCCATAGATAGCCCCTATGTACAGAATAGCTTCTGGAGACTTCATGAAGGATGAACTCACATGGGCTGGTTTTGTGATCGCTTCTTGGTAGAAATCCATTGGGCCTTAACTGGGCTAATTCCAAAAATATTAGGGCCAGGGGTAAGAGCATTCATTAAAGAAAAGGAGATAGGAGATTTCTTCTTCACAGAGGGTTTTACTTACATCAGATTATATGGAGCTAAAATCCCTCCTAAGGTGTTACCCCAGTACTGCCCATTGTCCATAGCAGCCCTAGAATTATGCAGACAAGTGGTAGAAGAGGCTAAAATGAGACTGGTTAAGAAGCATGGAAAAGTCCCCTAGCTTGATGTTCCCTACCATTTTGGAGATTATGTATTTGTTGGATATCCTTCCCTACTCAAGGGAATGTTTGAATTGGACAATATGGGATTCGATGAAGTGTCATGGAGGTTTTATGACCCAAAAGGAACTTACAACAAGATGATGGAGAAGAGAGAGTATGCTCGAATCAAGCATCGAGAAGATGCTTTTGAAGAGAGCTTATTAGAAGCTATAGAGCAAAGATCAGATTTACAGACAGTATGGGATAATTTCCCTCCAGAAAAGAGAGGTAGCACATAGGTTTGTGAAGCCTATGACTACCCAGTAGAACTAAGAAGGCTTCGAGAAATTTTAGTAGATACTACAACACCTGTTATGCCAAGGACAGACCCAACAATTAAAGAAGACCCTTTGCTAGAATTGATAGAGGAGCAGGACATAGACTTAATGGAGGTCACTGTTAGAACTGTTGATGTAGTAGAACAATAGGTTAAACTCCTAGTGAATGACCAACTCAGAATAGAAGCAGCACCAAAAGAAGTTCCTCAACAGACCTGTACAGACAAAGGCAAAGAAATAGTAACTTCCTCTTCTCAGAAAGCATCACCTACAGAGCAAGTTGTAGTTCCCATATCTGATAATGTGCTAGTTGTAACCAGTGTGAGGAAATTGGCACCCATGGCCATCCCTACCTCTATAACCATAAAGGGACAAGAGATCAAAATTCCCTCAGTGATACAAATGAATCCCAGGAAGACTGGTGGACTGGGTGGCCTTTTTCGAAGTTACTTAGTGAAGAGTCAAACTAAAATAACTCCAGTAGAAGCAAAGAAGCCCAGATTGTCTTTACCAGTTGCCAAGGTTGTTTTGGAAAGGATAGATGAGCAGGCTACCTTCACTGTTACAGATGAAAAAGAGTTGCAGTTAGTAGCAGGGATGGGAAATGCAGAAGAACAATCTTCAGAAAAAGTAGAGTTGAGGACAACTGTGTCAGATATTGCTGAGATTAATCTCCCTCCTCTACAAGACCCACTAGTTTTCAGTACCAATGAGGAAACAGGAGGATCATCAGTACTGGGTAAAGACGCAGATATAGCAAAACTTGTCAAAATAGTGAATGCTCAAGCCATTGATCAATTTGTTGAAAATATTGAAGCACTCAAAAAACAATTGGACCAAGAAGAAAAAGAAAAAGCAGAATTAAAAGTTGTGATAAGTAAGCAACAAGAAGAATTAAATAAGAAAGATGCTTCAATTGCCCAACCCCCTGTAGTAACCAAGGTTCAAGATCATGTATATTATTTGAATGTAATGAAAAAGGACATGTACAAAAGAATAAAAGCTCAGGCCAAAGGTTTTACTGAAATGTTCAGGCAAATAAGGGTGATTCAAATAACTGCTCAAGAAATCATGACCTTGATGCAGGAAAGAGAAAAATATTTTAAATTCATTCACCCAACCCTGGACTACATAGGGGATCATTTTGAAGAACTGCAAGGACAAGAAATAACGACACCTGAAGGCAATAAGATTCAAATCAATTTTGAATTTTTCAAAGCAGCCCTGTTTGGATCAAACCAAGAGAAATGGACAAATTCTGTGACTGAGATGAATGACCTGATAAAGGATGCTACAGATAAACTGATAGATATTGGCCTATCCTTAGATCAATGCCTGGAAGCATCAGACATAGAAGGAATATTCAAAGAAACCCTTGAGAGATTTGACTGTGAACAAGGTGATGAGGAGGAGATGATTAAACAAACTACACTCATGGTGAATGCTACAGAAGCCTTACTACTTCAGTATGACAGAAACATGCCTGTTATTGTTATACAAAAAAATAGAATTCTGCAAGAAATGAATATGCTCAGGATTGCAACCACTTTTGACACAAAAATATGGAGGTTGATTGATGAGCATATTAAAGGGTTGCAAAGGAGTTTAAAGGGAAAAAAGGTCAATACCTGCACTCAAAAAAAGTAGATTCTGCACCACAGACAACTGCAATAATAGGAGACATCTCTGGGGTAGTTAAAGGGTCAAAGGATCAAGGAAAGGCAACTCAAAAGAGGCCAGTTTGGAAAGCAGTAGCTAAACGCACCAAGAAGTAGCTAAATCAGATGAAAGTTCTCCTCATACTTAAATCACCAGTTTAGTAGGAATTTGTTTGAACAAGTCAAAGAAGGGAGCACAGTCAAAACCTCAAAGCCAGCTGGATAGCACCAATTTTGGAAATTCAATCAGATGATGCCAAGTGTACAGCCAAAATTCAACCAAAAATAACAGAATCAAGAACCAACAACTATAAAAGGAAGCAGGCAGGTCTGGATTCTGCATCAAGCAATTAGAGAATAGCATTTTTGCTAAGAGGTATACTTGAGTGCCCTGTTAGTTGTGTTGTTGTATTTCTTTGTGTCTATTTTATTTTATTCATTCTTTCTTCCTCCCCTTGCTTTGCAGGATTGTATGATAGGAAAGCGTTCAAGAAGCTGAGAATATTTCCTACCTTCTTGAGCCTAGGATTCAGAGACTCTATTGTTACCATATTGGAACAAGGAGAGTTGGAGAGACCTGTTACATTATTTGAACAGAGTCCTCTCCATTGTATTGATGTATTTCTTTAAGAAAAATAGAGTTAAAAGGCATCCCGCCCACTTTGCATGTAATATTTTATGAAATCAATACAATTCTGGGTTTTATTCCTATCATTTCTTTGTCATAGTATTGTGTGTCTCTGTATAATGGGTTACATTATTTGAATGCATTATATACGTTTCTTTCATTGGTTAACTCTTGATTTTATTACGATATTCGAATGAGATTAAGAACGCCAATTTTCTTCTTCCCTTCTCTCTGTTTCATATTAAAATTGTTGTTAAATTGCTATAACAGCCCAATGAATCTAGGCACCGGTCTACATAAGGCATAACAATTGGTTATTTTCATGCTTGGTCATTTTAATAAGAATACTTATAGTTTAATATAAATCTGGAGCGTGCAAATTAGAAGTTTAATTAAAGAATTGTCGCTGGGGTTTCCTTACCCGTTCTGCCATCTTCTTTAGCAATATTCGGGTTTAGCAGAACATGAGGCAGGTCGACCAGAGCCTGTAATAGCTCGTTGGTTTCAAACGGATTCTTGTAGCATGACAATTGATTTCCTACGGATGCAAGAATCGGTTCCAATAGGTCTATACCCCATTGTGAAAAGGGCCAAATGCTTTGAATGGGTTGTAAATATTGTGATGGTACATGAGTTAAATTAGCATGTTATTGACACTTTTTTCAATGTTTAACATAGGTGCAACAATCACGTTCCATTGTGGGCCAATAATAATCCATGTGTAAAATATGCTTTGCAATGGCTATTCCACTAAAATTACCACCACACGAATCATCATGAGCTTTAGCTATGGCTTTTTGAGCTTCACTAGATTCGATACAATGAATGAGGACTCCATCATAACCACGTTTATACAACATCTCCCCCAAGATAACAAAATGAGCTATCTTTTGCTTGAAAGTGTGCTTGGAAATCTAAGACATGTCTTATGGGAGTGTTCCAAACTTGAGAAAGACTACTATTTGGCTCAACCAAGGCTCATATGAATCCTATTGGATAAAATAAACATCCTTTTCATCTTTTGACTCAGCATAGGAAATTGTAAATTTAGAGACCGTTGAAATGATAAGGGGTTGTACCTCTCCAAAGGAGTCTTTTAGAATCAATGATCCAATGGAGGCCATCACATCTACAAATATATTAGTCAAACATGCCAAGATATTTATTTCATACCAATAAAACTTAGAGAGAAATTCCATTGCTTCCTCATGATAAATATTAATGGTAGGTTCTTTGCATTGGTATTCTCTGTTGATTTATTTTACGACAAGTTGAGAATCACCAAATATCCTAATATGCTTAATACTCATAGCTATAGATTATTGAAGACTTAATATTAAAGCTTCATACTCTATAGTATTGTTTGTGCATTGGAAGTCAAGTTTGAATGACAAGGGGATATGTACCCCCTATGATGTGTGAAATATGACTCTAGTACCTTGATATTTCTTGCACTTAGAGCCATGAAAGAATAGTGTGATATCAACGTCTTCCTCCATAATGACATCTTCTTCTTTCTTAGTGACATCAAATATTGAATCATATAGGAACTCAATAATAAAAGGATGATCAGTAGGTAGTGGAGCTTTCGCAAGTTGATCAGATATCACTTGACCTTTAATGGATTTTTGGCTAATGAATTCTAGGTCAAATTCAGTAAGGAGCATTATCCATTTAGTGGTGTAGGTGTTGTTGTAAGTTTGGGTCATCATGTAACATAGAGTATTTTCTCTAGCTATGACATAAGTTGTGTGGTTAAGCATGTAATGTTAAAGTTTCTTAGTGGTGAAAACCATTGCTAAGCATAGTTTTTATACATAAGTGTATTTAGTCTCATATATTACCAATGTTCAGCTAATGTAATAGACAAATTGCTCTCGATTTTGTTTATTTTTTTGTGCAAGCATTGTCCCTAAGGCAAAGTCTGTTGTTGAGACATAAAGATAAAATGGGACCCCTGGACGAAGAGGAGCTAAGACTGGTAGACAATACATTTGTAGTAGGTGATTGAATGACCTACATTTGTTATAAAGTTGCACAATAAAATGATGGATTGATTGAATATTTCCTTGTAAACTACATAATTTCTTTAAATTATATAGGGGAGGCATATCCATAATGGCCTTGACCTTGTTAGGATCTACCTCAATGCCTATTTTGGAGACAATGAATCCTAGAAGTTTGCTTGAGGCAACACCAAAGACATAGTTATTGGGATTCAATCTTACATTATGCTCTAGGAGTCGGTCAAAAACTTTCTCCAATAAACCAATATGTTCTTGTCGAGTTTTATATTTAGCCAAGAGATCATCCACATAGTCTTCGATAATATTATGCATGTATTCATGGAAAATGTATGTTATGGTACATTGATAAGTGGCACCTACATTTTTGAGGCCAAAGGGCATCACCTTGTAACAAAAATTTCCCAAAGATATAGTGAATGTTGTTTTGTGTTGGTCATCAGGATTTATTCATATTTGGTTGTATCCCAAAAAACTGTCCATGAGTGACAGAATTTCATTGCTAGTGTAGGTATCAACAAGAGTATCACTATTTGGGAGAGGAAAGTCATCCTTAGGACACACTTTGTTAATATCTTGAAAGTTAGTGCATACGCATATCACCCTATTAGGCTTGTGAAAGGATACCATGTTTGAAAGCCACTCAGGATAGTCGATAGAAACTATGAAGTTCACATCTAAGAGTTTTTGAAGCTCTATTTTTACCAAGAGGGCCACGGTAGGATGCATTATCCTAAGTTTTTATTTAACCGACTTAGCATCAGTTTGTAAGGTGATATTATGGACAACCAAACTAGGGTCTAGGTCAGGCATGTCCTTGTAAGACCATGTAAATATACCCTTTCTCTTGAGGAGAGCAATAAATTGCTCTTGTTCTTCAGGTGATAATATTTTACCAAGCTTAATAATTTAGGGATTGTATTTGTCTAAAATAAGGTCCACCTTGATATTATCTTCAATAGACATGCGGGAACCTTCCTCAAGTTGATGGGACATAGGGATCAAATGAATGTCATCTAAGATGTCATCAAACTCTTTTGGATTATCCTCATCTATTTTTTCCTAGAAAACCTCAAGATCCGAAGATGAAGGTTAAGGTGAAGGTGGAGGGGATGGAGGAATGTAGTTGGTGGAAGCCCTTAACAATTACTCAGACAAGATAAATTTGGTGAAGGTTGGGGGCGAGGAAATCTGATCCATATCAATAAGGCTTATGTCAAATAGAATTGGCTTAGCCAGATCATATGGATTACAGAGTGGGGTGAATAAATCAATAGTATTCATGTTGACTTATGGGTAAGGTGAATAAGGTTGTATGGAATGGATGGAACCTACGAATCGGTGCTAGTATCTTGGTTATATTGAATAACAACAATCAACATAAAACACATTTTACTAAATGATATATTTACATATGTAATGCAAATAAAGAAAACATGTTTTTGATTTTTGATTGATTTTTTTTTTGGTAGTGGTAAAAACCACTCTTTTGTGTTATGTACATATGTTACAAGTTTAGATTATGGAATGGCTTAATGGAATGGAGGTGGAGGTTCACCGATAGGGGTAGATCGTTCTTGTGGAAGAAGCAAGTGAAATATGGTCTCATGGATGGGGAACATGTTGAGATAAAACTCATCTTATTTGTAATGGGGAATGATGGGATCTGATTCTTCTTTAGATTCATATGAAATTATTGACATAAGTTCAAATTATTCATAGATATCATCATCGGAATTATCGGGATGGAGGGCTTTTTCTCCTAAATTGAGGTTAAGTCTTTGGAAGACTTGTTCAAAAAAAGACATGGTAGGGAGTGGGTGGTAACCTAGACCTGAATGGTCGTGCACCTCTTGATATGGAACATCAATAGGTTGATGCACTCCATGTTCATGCAGTCCTAGATCATAGCCTTGCCAATTGACTATTTGAAAATATTGAGATGGAAATTCCATCATGTTTGGAATGTTGGCAAGTTTTGGTTCTTTGGGTTCTTCTATGGGAGCTGGACTTGATGACGAATCAATTTCCCTATATACAAAATTTATGCTATTTGGAGCTAAACCCATGTTAAATACTACTCCTATTACTAAAGGTGGGTCACATGGGTGACTAAAATCCTTAGCACTAGGTATGGTGAGAGGCATAATGGTGAAGTCATCGACCATATATTCACCAATACCAAGAATGGTGAGGTGTTTTTTGACTTGGGATGACATGGAAGGATTATGGTCAAATTGTGACTTGAGGAATGGTGAAGATGGAGGTATTTCACAATCCATTAATTTGACTTTTGAAACATTAGGTTATTGCTATGGATTAGATTGGGAGGATTTTTGAATGTATGATGATGATGAAGTCGATGTTGATGTTGATGTTGATGATGTGGACTGACTATGACCACATGTGCATGTAGGTAATGATGATGATGGTGGTATGGAAGCTAGATTAGGGTTTATGATGGGGAGCTCTTCAGTAATGGGATCCTTTTATGAAGATATTGGTGGAGTGGTGGATGGATTGGATGATGGAGAAATAAAAAGATGAGTGGAAGGGAGCATGGACTCAAAAGGATTTGAGATGAAATTGCAATACTTAAAATGGTTTGACATCCGCCGGTATGCAATGTACTTTTCCCTCATGAACATATTTCAAACATTGATATAGTATTGAAGGGACACATATCAATGTCTCATTTCCCTTATCCAAGGTATTCCAAGTAGTACATTGTACACCATGGATCCTTCCAAGATGTGGAACATTGTGTGCAATTTTTTAACCCCTACTTTGATGGTTAAAACAACAATGTCAACTGTGGAATACAAAGCATCATTAAATGCTTTGAGGGTGAAGGATGACTTGGTAATGTGATATGGAGGAAGTTTCAAATGGAGAGTTAATGGGGTGATAATGTTGATAGAGGAACCAGTATCAATTAGGACTCTTTTAAAAGGCTTCTTGTCAATTAGAGCCATGATATGCAATGGAGGATCTATGAATTCTGATCAGATTAGTTTAATATCAAAGGTCATAGAATGTGATGGAAGGCTCCATGCATTTTTGGATGCTCCCCACAAATTTGTTGAATGAATTAGGATCTTGCGATTGCAATTCGATGTATTTTAGAATGTCCACTAATGCCTAATGATGTGGGAGAGATTTTTGGATTAGCTCATAAACCAAAAATTTAGTAGAAACTATTTTCAAACTTGTGGTTAGTCGGCTACTCAAGGAAATGACTGGTCAAGGTGGATGATTGATGGGTGGATTTTGTGGATTCGATTGGCTTTGGACATGGATAGGTGATAAAGGATTATGGGAAACTTGGATGGGTGGCAATGTAGAAGGTTGTGATACACTGGCTTGAGGTGGTTGCTTTTTTTGGTTATTCTTTTGACCTTTTGTGACCACATGAATGGCCCCCACAAACACTTGGTAATGTTTTACATGATTAGCTTGGTTCATAGGAGTTTTAGTGTTAGTTCCCGCTACATTTGGTTTCACCTTCTCATGATGAGGAAGTCGTGTTTGAAATATACTAGGGTCTTGGTTTTGTTGAGCGAGGGGACTATTAAGTTTGATTTACCCCAAGTCAATGAGGTCTTGGACTAAATTTTTAAACACATAACAATTGTTAATGTCATACCCATTTTACCTATGATAAGTACAAAATAGGTGTTCTCGATAATTTTTACAATGTCTAGTGGGATCATCTAATATAATGTCGAGAAAGGCAAGTTTATTTGTCTCATACAACCTTTTAAAAAGGGAGGCATATGACTCAGCTAATGGGATATATTGGTTATTTTGTTGGATAAACTATCATCGAGGATGGTTTTCAATAGTTGGTACTATGTTCTAAACTGTTGGAGCTTGTGTTGTCAAGGGGACTGCATGATATGAAAATTGTTACGATGTTTGTTGCACAAGTTGTTGTTAATCCATTATCCACTGGCTCATGACCACTTGATTAACTTGATTGCATTGGGTGGTTCGGGTAGCCTATGTTTATTTTTTTTGGCCTGAATAGTTGCTTTTGTATTGGCCCTTATTCTGCCATTCTTCCTTATTAGGCTTAAGAATACCTTCTTGTATTTTAATATCCTCAATGACACTAGCCTGAGCTAAGGCTTCTTCAAATGATTTATAAGTTTGTAGTTGAAGTATTCAAGAGATAGGTTTTAAAAAAAAAATTGTGAATATCTTAATTAGCTCATCCATTAGTAGGGTGAATGGCAATTTAGTGATGATAACCCTCCAGTGGTTAATAAAAATCGTAGATAGATTCATCATCATGATGCCTTAAGGTATAGATATTACATAATGAGATCTTCTTTTTAATATTTAGGATGAAACAATAAAATAATTGATCAATCAATTGCTCAAATGTATAAATATTATGGCTTGGAAATTGATTGTACCATTCTATGGCATCCCCTCCTAATGTTTGAGGAAAATTTTAAAGCATGAGAGCATTATCATCTTGAATTCTAAAGCATGCATGAAAAAAGGTGCTAAAATGTTCTTTGGGATCCTTATTTCCTTTAAATTTGTAAAAATTGGGTACCGTAAAGTCTACCAGATATGGCGGGGATGGTATCGAAGGATGAATTGGTTGATTGATCAATTGGTGTAAAATTGGTTTTTGGTTTGAAAAAATAGGAGTAAATTGCATCAATTGATCTATTTGTTTCTGCATGGCCTCAATTTGAGGATCTTCCTTAGGAATTTGGAAGTCTTGAATTACCTTATGGGTTTATGGTAGCATGGATAAATGTTACAGAGTGACTAAATGATGAGGAGATTGATATTGATGACTAGGAGAATTGGATGGGATATGATGAATGGGAATTTTTGATGAAAATATGGGTAATTATGGAATGATGTTGGTTGATGAAGATTATGGCTAGGCTGGTCAATGATAATAGGATGGGTAATGGCATGGCTTGATGAAGGAATAAGGATAGAAACCACCGAAGACTATGGTGCCCATGATGGACCCTGGTTGACAAGGATGGTCTAAGTAGAGTTATGTAAGGGCTTAGGGTTTGCTTGTACTTGCTATTGAGAATTTTAACATTGTCTAAGTAATTTTTTTAGGTGTTCCCATACCTCACTAATATCTCTATTAGAGGATAAGGGTATGGAGATAGATGGTATGGAAGATGTGGCTTGGGTACAAGTTACACTAGGTATGGCAACTTGTGATGTTGGAACTTATGAAGCAACATTGACTTGTGCCTCATACACGGGATTAGTGTAAGTGGAGGTGTATGAGGTGCTAGGAGCACATAAAGGTTGGGTAATGGATGCATGCGATGAAGGTGTAATTGATGCCTCAAAAATAGGGTTAGTATACACTTGGGTAAAGGTGGATGGGGGATGGGAATAAATAGGTTCTTATTGTAAAATAGAATCCTATCTAGGTGAATTGGGAATAAACTCTAAGACATAATTATAAGACTTCATGAAAGCTTCTACTCTTGCCATGTCTATATGGGTAATGTGGTTTTCAATGGTAGGGGAGGTTGACTCATCTTGGGGTATGGGCATATGATAAGTTGTGGATGGTAAGGAATGTGAGGGACCTACAGATAAATCTTCCTATGCCACATTCATGGAATCTACCACATAAGTGGTGGGAAGGTGGATGAAGGTTCCATTAAGTTATCTTGACTTATAGCTTTCTTTTGGTTTCTAGTTAATACCATAAGTAAATAAATCAAGATACATATTAAACTACCAAATGTAACACAAAACTAAAATATTTTAAGAGCAAAAAGGAAACAAAAAACCAATGCTAAGTTTCAACCAATGTGGCTTACCTTGTTTATTGATTATCTCATTTTTAATGTGTATTCATTTTATGTGTTAGTCTTGTGTGTTTTGATGTTCTAATATTTCTTAATGAAACAAAGGTAAAAACTATGGTGAAGATAGGGCAACGAGATTCTTGTTGGTGATGAAATCCAACAAATTTTCTGAAGGGTATCCTATGGTTTCTATGGGTAAATATTGGTGGATGGATATGAATGCCACCATCACCAAATATCAAGCAATGTTTGGTGATGAAATCCAACCACTACTATTTTGAGTGAAACGTAATGTGTGTGAATTATTTTTAATTTTTTTATTTATTAATGTGTACAAAAAATGTTATAAACAATTAATTTCATGAATCTAAATTAGAATCCAACAAGAGAATACCAATTTCTCTAAAGGGTGTGAATTAAACCGCTTAAGATCCCTTGTCTAAATAATAATCGAAGGGTTTGTCCACCCCTCTACCTGGAATCACCCAATTGGAAGGAATACTCTTGGAACCCTCATGATGTTCGTACTTAGATAAAAAAAAGGAGATGCTTCTAACACTAAAATGCACTACTATGTTATGCAATTTTTTTGGTTCAGATAAAAACAAAATGCAATATTTTATATTTGTGAATACATTAAAAATAGAAACCCTAACTGGAATATGTGAATGGATGCAAACCTAAAAATGCAAGATAGAATGAATTATTTTCTATATTACTTAATGATTGTTCATTTCATGCTTAGAATCTGAAAAATATAGTAAAGAACCCAAAATACGTAAAATGCAAGACTAGGATTTTAGATAGCTGACTTACTGGACAACCTATGTATTTGCTCTAAATCTTCATAAAATGTAGTTGGGAAATTTTGAAATGCACTTGGGCATTTTTGGATGACCTCCGAGAACCTTTGGGTGTTTCTAAATGACCTTCGAGTACTACTAGGCATTTTGCACACCTTCTACAACTTCTACAAACTTTCAAAAACCCTAGATCCAATGAAAGATGCATGATTCATGCTTTTGAAAATCTGTGAAATAGGATCACCAAACAACAAGTTAGAAATCAAGATAAATCAAAAAATTAAACTCTTAGGGGGTCCCACCATGATCACCATTTGTAGAGACAAAACACGACACCAAAAAATGCTAAAAATAGAATTTAAATAACCATATATTACACAACAAATGAGATTTATATTAAACATGGGGGGAGCTTAAAAAACTTCATTGTTACAATAGTGGATGTAGGAAAACATTTTGATACAGTTATTACAAATATTGCTAGGTTTATCCCAAAATATAGCTACAACAAATGATGGTGTCTTCAGTTGTGTTCTGCTCCCAACAAGGGTGAGTGGGTTTCTACATATTCGATGTTGGGCTATTCTAGATTAATCAACTATCCAATGCTTATGTAGCACCTTCAAATTTGTACATAATGACACAATAAATAAGTTAGTAATACCTGTGAGGGATCCATAGTGTGAGGCCCTCTATAAGCAATAATAAACCCTAACTGATCTATTTCTAATGAAGTGAACATAAATGAAAATGCATGAAATGAAATGATAGCAAATAATGATTTACCTTGCTCCTTGTTGTTTGTCTTGGATTTTTTGTAGGTCAATGGTGAAGGTGTACCCTAGTGACACCCAAATATCTCACTTGTCATTAGAATAGGACTTTGAAACACATTAGGGCTCTTAGGAAGAGTAGCAAGGAACTCACGGAGAGTGGTAGGGTGCTCAGGGCTATGGTGGAGAGTGGTAGGGCACTTGTAGAGAGTGGTAGGGCACTTGAGGCTATGGTAGAGAGTGGTAGGGCACTTGTAGAGAGCATAAGGTCACTCAAGAGGTCAAATAAGATCTATAAAAGTAGATCTGATGATGATTGAGGATGCGATAATGGTGGTAGTAAGTGAAGGGACAGGGAATATGATGAATGGAGTGGGGCTAGGGTATAGATGCTAGATAGAATCTCTGAGACACTTCAAAAACTTAGGAAATCAAGGAACTCAAAAACTTAGGAATTGAGCCATAAAAATGGCTCCTATTTATAATCCAACCTAGGGCATGCTAGGGTTTCAACAACACTAATCGTGTGGTTAAGATTAAAGCACATCTAAGGGTAGATATTAAATTTAGGGTGTGGCATGGATTGATGTGGATGGATGAACATGATTAAATGAAATTGGATGGCTAGGATTGATTTATTTATATAAATATATATATTTATTAAATATATTTAAATTATTATTATTTAAAATATATATAATAAATATATATAAATAATAAGTAAAAATGGTGGGAAAGCATGGGTGGAGGACAAGTGGCTAGATTTTGGTGTCTACACTGGGATATCACATTTGAAGTCAAGATGAGTTACTAGTCATATATTTAGATCATCTAAATATGGGCTTGGGGGAGGACATTGAATGGAATCCCTATCACCCCAACCCTTCACATTTGTGAAGGGGTAATTTGCCTATCACTATGGTTACCGTAGAACCACAATTAGTAAATCATGAGAATATCTGGCATTGAACCTCAAAGTTCTAGCATAATCAGAGAATCCAATTCAAAATATATTTTTGAAGATGATGAATCAAGGTACAATTTTGAAGAAGATGATAGTGAGTACTTCTCTGATGATGATGAATATGAGGATGAGATCGAGATGGCTTACCTAGGGCATTGGAATTTACGTCATCTTAGGTAACCTATGGATATGAAGAAAGTGTATCATACAGTCTTCCCAGGTCCTCCCATTTTGAGGTAACTAGTAAACTTAGAGGAGATTTATTACATAGTCTTCTTTGGTCCTCTAAACTTAAGATAGTTGTGTAGACACCTAAAACATGTCATGTTTAGGAATACTACTCACATGGGCATATTCATAGGTCATGTGACTAAACCTTGGGACCTTCAAAGTATCAAAAGTGGTTTTTACCACTCATCTAGGGTATTTTCAACCCATCCAAGCCTTGCCGCTATGCACTAGAGCGATTAGATCTTGGACACTACAACTCAAAATGGCCAAACCTTAGCTACTGTAGATGATAGTGGGTAAACCTAAAAAGCATTTTGCCATCAATATAGCCTAATATCGAGTGGAAGTGGCAGTCTACATGTAATAAATTTGAGCAAGGACAACTTTGCATTCCTCCTCATAGCCAGTCTACATGAAGGACTCAAGTCCGAATTTAGACATCAGTTACTTGCCCCTCAAGGGTAGACAAAAATCTTGAATTATCATGCTAACATCAAGTGTGCATGAGGGATTAAGTCCTAGGGTTTGAATGTTGACCTAGGATTTTAAACACTTTATAAGGTGCAAACCTAAGAGCACCAAAAAAGGAGAATCACATACCATATATTGGAACTTCGAACATATTGGATCATTGATAAGAGCTTCTGGAGACTTGGAGAGCTTACCTTGGAGATCATTTTATAGCAAAGTCCTATCGTATTGGGGAGAAAATTTGAGCACCCTTGAGGAGAAACGAAGTACTAGCCAATTGAGAGGTAATCATTCATGCACAAACAATAATCTTTTAACATTAATAGCATATTTAAGCCCATAGCCTTTGGATCAATAGAGACAAATTTCACCGTAGTGGCCACTATCCTGGATAGTGGCCTGTGACCTAGTCTAGGTTTTAGGTGTTAGTTCATTTTATTCTACTTTCTCTATGCTTTCATATCATTAGCATAATATTTACGTCATTTATTGGCATTCATAGTACTAGTTTCATTGCACTTGTTTTTATCGCTAACAGCCTCATCTGAGGAGGTAATCTCAGACATCTAAGTGTGTGGTATTGTTTCATTGCTTGTAGGGCTACAGGTTCATCAGAAAAATCCACAAGATACGAAAGCAAGAGGATCCCTCTAGGAATCAGACTTGGATAAGGAGGCATCTGTAAGCCATCATATAGTTCTATGTGCATCACCGAGAAGCCCAAAAAAGTGCATCTCCCTTTGCAAGGGGATATTTTATACATCTACTACTCTCTTTGTGTAAAATCATGTATCAAATGAAGGGTATCATGTAGAGGGAATTATATGTAACCGAATATTGGAAATATCAATACAAAGCATTCATTCATTTATTTCTTCATACTTCGACTATGCTTCTCTTTTATGCTTTTTTATTTAATGCATGTTAAACATTAAAATATTCAATAATAATCATAAATAGAGTAAGTGGACGGTGCACCGCTTCCTCGAGGTCGCTATAGATGGTGATCACGATGGGACCCCTGCCTAGTTTTTATTTTCTACTGCTTTACTGATCTATGTTTTTGTGTGTAGGTTTAGTTGCCCTGGTGTATAGTGGCCAAAAATCAACTGCTCTGGTCTACAATGGCTAGGAGTTAGCCACTCTAGTCTACAGCAACCAGAAATCAGCCGCTCTAATTGATAATGGCTAGAACTAGAGTGTAGTAGAGGTCAAAATATTGGTTCTCTGAGCTGTATTAGAGGTTGATACAACTTTTTTTATGATTTATGTTCTTTTATCAACTTCTATTTTCCTAAAATAGTGAACATTAAGACACATTTTCATTTAGGAAATCAAGGAATGGAAAATAAAGATCTTGCATCTTGTGCATCTTAGATTTTTTTTTAGATTTCCACTAGGCATTACTAGGAACCATGAATTATGCTTGTAAATTCTTCCCTAGAATCCAACATGCTATAAATTGTGTGTTGGTTTGATTGCTTTGAGGCCCTTCTAGAGGCCATATTTGCACGAAATAGAGTGCATCCATGAATATCATACTAGTTATGCATATTTCTAAAAAGTGAAACATCATTTGTATTAGGCATATAGGAAAGATGCATTTTTGTTGTATGATGCATTTTACTTTATGCAAACTTAAAATGAACCCCACACACACACACATGTTTTAAACATTAGGGAGTTGGATTTCATCACCAACCTTCAATTCAATCCGTTGATGTTGGCATTCATCTCCTTCCACTGGCTTGTACCTAGATCTTCTTATAATGGAATTTGGAACTTCTTTATAGTGGTACTAAGTTACTCATGTTCAAACTATCTTCAACTATTGGAACAATTGGTTCAGAGTGGAAGAGCTAGGAGAAAGCCCCACTGGGATTTAAGTGGTGTACCCTAGTCTCTTTTTGATAAAATCATGTTTGGCATGGGTGTTCTTGATTCCCCCTATGTATGAGTCTCCTTATTCTAAATCCAAAACAATAACAAGAAAATAAGAACAACGTATCAACAACACATCAAACAGTTTAAGGTGCACATAAATTGGTAATAAAGATGAACACTTGCATGATATTATTTAGTTATCTCTAAATTACAATCCAAAATAATAATTCATAAACACAACGATCAAAACCAGAAGTAAACATCCTCAATGTAATATTGAGGGATAATCTAAAACAACACGTACCCATAGGTGAAGTCATAGTAACATTGAACCACATGCTCATAATATCGTGAGACATAGTTCCATGAGTCTAAGGGGAGATAATTCAACCCTTGGAGGTTATCCTTGAGAAACCCCAAATAGAAATTCGAGTCATGGAACTAAATCACAACAACACAAAGAGGCTTCATGACCATCATCATCAAGGAGACACAAGGAAGCCTCAAGGTCTTCCTCTAAACACACAAAAACTTCTCAAAGACATGAGGAAGCTTCAAGAGCTTCCTCTCCACATGGACATAAGAAGGGTTCTATACCCCATTCTTCACACAAGGATGATGAGGTTTCCCCATATTCATCCTCATGGAGGGTATATAGGGCCACAAATCCCTCATCACCAAAATACACACAAGAGTCACAACATTTCAAACTTCACATGAGACATTGAGAACAGGTTTGCCTACTTAAGGGCAAGAAACTAGAGCCACATCCATTCATAGACATCAAACATAAGATACCCTTTACACAAGAGGAATGATTCCAATAGATCATGACCTCATTTGAGTAAATGGCACTCGAAGGGATCATCCATGGAAAACAAGATAGTTAGATGAGTTAGATTGGTTTCATTCGAGACCACCTCCTAGAACCATAGCCACAAAAAATTCTACATCCAAAAGTTCACAAACTATTACTTCTAAGTGCACCTCTCAATCTGGGGATGCTTCAGAGTGACTCCACAAGTCTCATGTAGAGTATGACCATAGGGACACTTATCAACACACATAACAGATTATAGTAGCTAGCAAAAGCAAAGAAATAGTAGAGACCTCTTCAAGGAATCTATGAATCAAAATCATAAGAACATAATAAAAAAAATATGAGTCCTCTTTAACAACACAATCTGACCACATGTATGTGTTTCAAAAAGAGCGAGAGCTATTGTAAGCTCTCAAGCATGACAAACAAAGAGAAAGGCTTTTGTGATAACATGAGCAGCATCTAAGAGAATAAGCTGAGCAACTAGCTTGTATCAATTTATAAGCCAATGGAAATGATCATAAAAGAGATAAATGCACTGACTCACCAAGCCAGGGGTGCACCAGACAAGAAGAAAGCCCACAAAAAAACCACCACTCAAATCATGAACAACGTCAAACTGGTGGAGAAAGGGTAAACATGATAAATCAGGATCAAACACATCCTGAATCCCCTCGTAGGAGGGAAGAGAATAGAACAAGTCAAGCACACATAGGGTTACCTCCATTACCACCATGAGGGGGCCTACAAGAAGAGAAAATCCTCACCTCAAAGGTATTTCAAGCACTTGCTAAAAATATGAAGTCCTTTTAGAAACAAGAAATGCTAGGGAACCAACCAAAACTTAGTAAAATACACAACCAACCATTATGCCCATCAGTCCCTAGCCCTGCATATCCTAAGCATTTTGAGATGCCTAGGTTAGAAAATTTTAAGGGTGAAGAGGATGCACAAGAGCATGTTACCAATTTCATCAATGCATATTTTCATCTTTAAGACAATGATTCTCTTATGCTAAGGACTTTCATTATGGCATTTTTAGGTGCTGCCACTCAATGGTTCAACCAACTGCCTAAGCATAGCATATCCAGTTTTGAACAACTAGTAAACGCATTCTTGAAGCATTTTTCCTTTGGTGCTAAAATAAAGGTGAACCTTTTAGACTTGGCCAACTTAAAACATCATGATGACAAGCCAGTAATGGAATATGGGGATAGATGGAGAAAATTCATGGCAAAGTTATCATTCTCTGTCCCCACAGATGAAATCGTCCACATGTTCACCAAGAGTTGTTCTAAACATATTTCCCTTTTGCTACAAATTCAACAATATCCATCATTTAAGGAAGCCTTGGCATAGGCCAAACTCATCGAGGACATAAAATTAGATGAGGGAACCATTAAGATCTGAAACAAGGAGTGGAATAAAAATGGCAAGAATGACAAGTACAAGTAGAAATAGGCCAACCCGACTCTAGTTAATCAAGTAATATTGGATGCACCTAAGGATGGGGTTGCATAGCAACCCCAAAATTATCAAGCACACCCCCTACCATCCAATTATGATCAAAAGAACAATCAGGGGTAAAATAGAGAACGTAAGCCACCTCGCTATTTTACACCTCTATCACAGTCAATGCAATCAATTTTCAACCAATTGAGTGAGGCTGGGAAGATCAGATTTCCTGATATACCTCTCATATATCCCAACCATCCTAAGCCAAAATTATATAGGGAAGATCAATTTTACCCTTATCATAGGATATCGGGGCATAACATTGAATTTTTTGTTGGTTTCGAGCACCAGGTGTAAAACATGATTGAGGCGAGAGAACTTAAAATTGAAAAACCATTGGCTCTTGATAACATAGATATGGGAATATAAAAAAACCTACTACCAAACCATGAGGTCCCTAGAGAGCAAGGTTCCCATGTCAATCAGGTCCAAATTGATATGCCTACCCATGGGTGCATTGGGATGGTTGAAATTGTTAGTATGGCTACCAAGACTAGACGATATGGTCAACCACAACCTCCCGCGACTCCAATAAATGTCCCAGTTGCATATAGGTAGAGGCAGGGGTAGAACAACTTTCCAGGTCCACCAACTCGACCTGTGGTAGCTGTTCAGAGTAGACTAGAGAAAAACTTACAAATGACTCTGGTAAAGTTATCTATCTATGAGCTCATACAATAGTCCCCAAATCATAGGTAGACTTTGATGGATATTTTGAGATCGATTGAGCTCCAACCACAAGACCCCAATGCATTCACACATTTTTTGGGACAAGTACAGTAATTCTAGGAACCTATAATTTGATTCTATGATCATGAGATTAAGAAAGTGCCTACTGCCTTACCAAACCCTCTGCTGCACATTATTGCATCAATCAATAATTTACCTTTTAAGTGGGTCTTGATCGATATAGGTTTTTTAATAAACATCATCACAACGACAATAATAGAACATCTTAAGATCCCCAAGTCAAATATTATACCAAGAGCCTACACATTAAGAGCTTTCAATGATGCTCTATGTAATACTGTGGGAACAATAGTCCTATCTATTAATGTGGGGCATAAGACCATCCCTATGATGTGTCATGTCTTGAAATAGGCCATGCAAAACAATATCCTCCTAGGGTGCCCTTGGATAAGAGATATGAAGTGTGTTCCCTCGATTTTACACCAATGTGACAAGTATGTGCATGATGAAAAAGTCTATGTAGTGCTGGAGGATGAAGAGCCATTCAAATATGTCCATCAGGTGGATTTTCTGGGGGAATTTTTGATTCCTTCTACCCACCTATATGTAGGACCTTCATCTCCAACTACACAACTAGATAATAAAGACAAAGGGATATAAAAAGACCCATAAACATTAGCACCTCCTCTTGCACCCAAAATGACTGATGCTTCTAAGCAACCATCAACATATAAACCAAAAGAAAATCAAAAGCTAAAGGTACCCTTAGTTGAGTAAGGAAAGCCCAAGGAATTGCTAACCATAGCCATTGAGAACAGTCCAAGTCCCATGGAATAAGAAGATCTCCAAGATCAAGTTGAGGAGATACTATAACCTGCTTTTCTAGTGTCGTCTATAGGACCATCTACATTGTTGGGGGCCAAACAAGGTTAAATTTTTCCTACTTTTGTCACATGCCCATGCATTTAATTTATCAATCCAGGGAGCTTCATAAATTTGTGAAGGGTCTGAATAAGATTTCTTACAATACCACTTGATATGAGTCCACTAATTCTACTATTGGGGGGTGTTTTCAAAATGGTTGTCAATCACTCATGCACTCCTCAGTAATTTACATAAGAAGAAAATAATTAAATCTATGAAAATAAAACATTCACACATTCCTAAAAATGAATCTACTGTAAATACTAGAAATAGCAATGTGGTAAAAGACCCTATAAAAGAAATAAACTAATCTAGAAAATAGAAGAAAAGTGGGGAAGAAATACTGGCTTGGAGTGGGCCCAGGCTCCAGCTGCTTCCTCCCAGCCAAACATGTGCTTAGAACTCTTAGAACTGTAATATATTTATCAAAGTGTTTCAATATCTATCTGTATCTATATCTCTATATAAATCTATATTAATCTATATCTCTCAGAACGGTTTGCGTGTGTTTATATAACACACCCACAGAAATTCTATTACAAAGAGGTTACAATAGTCGATTCATCCCATATTAAATTAAGATAGTCTAGTGAATGCAATCAATGTCTTCTTAAAAATGGAATTTGGTTCTAATGACAACGTGTTCGATGATTGGTTCATGCTTCACCTGGCATTGGTAAGATGCTTTCATACATTGGTGTGATCTCCAATTTATCTCTACATGATGTAGATTTGGAACTGCACCAGTCACTGTTGTCCACATCGTGCAAATCTGGTCAATAGGCAAAGAATAGAGGTGCCTTCCATATGAGGAAGGCGCCTAAGTATATCGGGTGCCTTCCCTATATGAAAGGTGTCTTACTGCCATGGTGCCTTCCTGGAAGAGGAAGGCACTTATCTTCTATTGGCACCTTCCTGTGAGAGGAAGGCACTTGCCTTCTAGTGGTGCCTTCCTTATGGGAGGAAGGCACTCGCCTTCTGTGAGAGGAAGGCAATTGTCTTCTAGTGGTGCCTTCCCTATAGGAGGAAGGCACTTTGCCTATCGTGGCGCCTTCCCGTCGGTGCCTTCCTTATGAGAGGAAGGCACTTCCTTCCCTTTGGCACCTTCCTGGAGGAGGAAGGCGCTTATCTTTCCTTGGCACCTTCCTGGAAGAGGAAGGTGCCTACTTACTCTTATCGCCTTCCTAGAAGAGGAAGGCACCTACGTTCTCTTGGTGCCTTCCTGGAAGATGAAAACACCTACTTTCTCTTGGCGCCTTTCTGTAAGAGGAAGGCACCTATGTGCTCTACATTGATCCCCAAAGAAAAAAAGTGCCAGGTCCATCAAAAAGACCTCGACTGATCGAAATCTAACTAAACCAACTGCAATTCCACAAAACATACTAAAAACACATAAATTAGATAACACGCATAATTTCATAAAATATCTATATAATCATTTATAAAAGTACACAATCCTTATTATACAACCGTATAATGATAAAGAAAATGTGTACAAAATATGAGCATCTTTGGTGCTCATCATCCCCCCATGCCTAACATATGCCACACCCTCGTGGCATCAAAAATACAGGTAGCCCTATTGACCCTTCATCATTTCCATTTCTTGGAGGATTTGGCTGCACCTATGGCCTGAGTCTGTCTCTTCTACGCGCTGGCATCTGAAGGTATGGCTCACCTTTTCCTATGTGGAATTGAGGGTGTGGTTGCCAACTGTCCTTTTATCATTTTGGCCACTATTGGTGGTGATCTAACTAGTGTCGTCTCTACTGACTAGAATGCAGCTTTGGTAGCTTGCCAGAGGTCAGCGTCTAGAGGTCTGACTGCTACCAAAGGGATATCTGAATTATCCCTCCTGGAAGGTACTACTTGGGCCTTGTATAATCTGGCTACTTCAGGAGTAAGCCCTACGTTCTCCTTTGTAATGGCAGTGGCCTCCAATTGGGGGCCATATACCCCCCATCGTTCCAAATACCTCCTCATCATGGAGGGCAATCCCCGAGATGAACTGTATATATCCCAAAACTGGTTGTCCTCTATCAAATTGACGCATATGCTAGAGTCTCCTTGCATCCTCGAGGCTACCTTCCTGGCCTCTTTGGCAACTTTCATCTCCTTGAGAAGCCATTCGAATTGTTTTCACCTTTTTGTGAATGGTTGCATATCCCACTCGTCCTCTTATGGCTTGATGAAGGTCACCTTCACCTTCTTTCGAGTCATCCTGGGCCTTTTTCCTTTGGCCTCTACAAAAAATGTGGTGGCTCGAATAGGGGTCTTCTCTTTCTCCCTAGTAGACGTCTCCTCATTTTGAGGGGTCTACTCTGGAGCATTCTCTTCATTCTGTGTTGCTCTCTCTGGGGGTGGTCCTTCGTTCTCCTGTCTGTCTGGTGTCGACCCCTCAGGCTCTTCTCCTCCTTTAGGTCTAGGGAGTTCCTCCTTATCCTCTGGTCCTGTCTACTACTGGAGGCCCTCGTCCTGCTTTGTATCACTCAGGATGATGATAGGGGGTATTGTGGGACTTCTCTCCCCTTCACTCCCGAAAATAGAGGAATTATCCCCTGCCTCTAGGCTGCTCTATCGAGAATCTGATCAAATTTCTATCGAAGAGAATACTCATTCGGCAGATGTGGGAGAATTCATCGGGACTTCTTTCACCCAATTAGTTTGGGTCACGCATCCCTTCTTTTTGTTCCCCTATGCTGAACCAGTTGGTTTTCATCCCGCAACTACCGGACCATCTACTCGATCTGGGCGATCCATCAGTCTCATTCCTTCAACTCCCCTACATGCTTGTTTTGGAAGTCCTCCAAAATTTGCTAGGTCATCCAATAATTAGTTTGCCATTCGAGCACCTCCTCCAAGGCCGCATCGACTTGGTAATTATTCTTGAAAGTCCCCGCATCTTGTGGGTTCTAATTTGTCAATTCTCGAAGGGTTTGGGCTGCAACGTCTACTTTTAGGTCGCTCTGTTCTTCTTCTACCAAGAGGATTCATCATAGACATTTCCTCCTAGGGACTAGTTCTGTCGATCGAAACTCATCCTTGTCACTAATAAGCGGTGCTCCTTCTTCCTCATGCTCGAGCACTAGGGAATGCCCTCTTTCCTCCATGTTTTTGGGCACTGGTGACTGCCCTCTTTCCTCTATGTTTTTGGGCACTGGTGACTGCCCTCTTTCCTCTATGAAATAGGGCAATGCCAATTGCTTGATACTCGTTATTTCCTCTGTAGGGCATCTCTCATCTTGTCCTATTTTGGCAACATCATCATGTCACCTTTCTTGACCGCCATCTCCCTCTACATCGGGGTTCTGCCTCTGCACTTCTACATGGTATACCAGTGCCGATATCAGCCCATGGTGGGCTAAGGTAGACAGTGCCCCCTTCTAGTATGAAGCTGCTTAGTCCTTCAGGGCATTCACCAAGTAGAAGGGTACGTTCAACTTCCTTCCATGCACCAGGTGATTGAGAAACTGCACATGATTAGCGTGCAAATGGGTATATTTCTTGGTGCATGTGAAGAATCGAGCAACCTGCTCGAATATCTTTCGTAGATTCATGGGGAGGCTATTTTTGGGTAACACCTCCTTGTCTATCTGCACATTCTCCCTTGGCAGTAGCACCTTGGCTTACGGCTTCAACAGTCCACCCTTGTAGACACATTCCCCTATGAGGGGTAATATAGTCACCTGTGAGATGAACTCGGGAGTGACTGGAATTTCTACCCCTCGCACCTGGGTTACATCCCCCCTCAAGGAGGTAGTGAACTCATTGGTTACCTCCATATCCTGGACTTGACTGACCAAGGTACAGTATTCGAGCCATCTCTCGGCCTCAAACTGTGTCTTCACCATTCCTCTAATTCTATATGTATCACCTGGTTCATTCTTCTTCACTGCGTGATTATTAGACCTTCCTTCCTCAAGAAGGCACCTTATTATAGGGAAGGTGCCTAACCCTAGCAGTTATGGAAGGTGCCATATCATTGGCACGTGGTTTTGGCTATGGGGGGATATGATCTTTATGATGGTGGTATCTTTTTCGGTACTGCATATTTTATAAATAATTATATAAAAAATTGAATTAACATGCATGTACATGATTCGGTGTTTCAGGCATCGTGAAGGTCGTTGATTTGTTTATTTGTGACATGGGGGAGGGGTATGTTGCTCATTCGTGTGATGCTTCATTCTGCTCGAGGAATTTTGGAGGCATAAGTGCTGGCTATATGTAGAAGGTGTTATTTGGTACCTTCCCCATATGGAAGGCACTGATGTGTCACCTTCCCAATGTTGTCGGTGCTCTCCGAATGGATGCGCCTTCCAATGATGGAAGACGCCTCTGATTGGATGTGTCATCTGGTGGTGGAAGGTGCCTTCTTGATGATGGTGCCTTCCTACTATGAAAGATGCTCCTAATTAAGTGTGACTTCTGATGGTGGAAGGTGCCTCGGTCTATATGTGCCTTCCCGATGTGGAAGGCACCTCTGGCTGGATGCACCTTCTTGATGTGGAAGGTGCCTTGGATTTTTTTTTTGTGTGCGCCTTCTTTATAAGGAAGGCGCCTTCTTCTGGCTAGGCACCTTCTTCTTGTGGGGTGTCTTCTTTATAAGGAAGGTGCCTTATTCTAGCGGGGCACCTTCTTGATGTGGAAGGCACCTTATTCTGACTGGGTGCCTTCTTTACAAGGAAGGTGCCTTCTTTACAAGGAAGGCGCCTTCTTCTGGTCGGGTGCCTTCTTTATAAGGAAGGTGCCTTCTTCTAGCTGGGCACCTTCTTTATAAGGAAGGCACCTTCTTCTGATGGGGTGCCTTCTAGATGTGGAAGACACCTTCTTCTGGCTGGGTGCCTTATTTATAATGAAGGCACCTTATTTTTTACAATCATATTGTGATTGACTAGGAAATGATGATCAAGCCTTCTCAGTCTTACTTCATGCTGCCTCATCTTCTACCTACGAGTGCTGGTGTTGGAATACTGAGTCAAACCAGGCCTGGTTTCCCAGATACCTATTCCTCATGCTGTCAGGTCCTCCACCTACAAAAAGTAACCAAATAAAAGGAAAATAAAGGCATTTAAATGCATTTTGTGCCTATTAGGCCCTGGGTTAGGATGCCTGCAGCTTGCATGCGGGCATCGTCCCTGCAAAAACACATTATAAGAAAAAAAAACTACATTAACTAATTTTGGGTGAGCACTTTCATGCCCACCATTTCACCTATGAGATTTTGGTCCAGATCTAACAAGATGGGGTCTCCCCCATGCCTATTTTGGATTCTACCTATAATGTTTTAGATGTGTTATAGGGACATAGTCAGTGTCCATTGACTGTGAACACAATGTTGCTACAGTCAATTATCTTGATGCGTACTACCCCATTCTTGATGAGCTCTACCACCTCATACGGCCCCATCCATCTCTGCATTAATTTACCTTTCCTCTCTTGGAACTGAGAATCATATAATAGTACCCATTCCCCTTCTTGGAACTGCTTCAGCTTAATGTGGCTATCATGCCACCGCTTTCTTTGCTTCTGTATAATTTCTGTTCTCTGCAAAGAATCTAATTGGATTTCATCAAATTGATCTAGCTGTTGAATCCTTTATTTTTTAGCTTCATCCAAGCTCAAGTTCAATTTTGAATCCATTCTCAGCATCTTGATTTCAAATTCGATGGGCATCATTGCATTTTTCCCATAGACCAGTTGGAAAGGTGTAAAGCCTGTGGTGGATTTCCACATGGTGTTATATGCCCAGACTGCCTCTGGCAACCGTGTAGCTCAATATTTCCTATGTTGTTGCACATTCTTCATAAGTATGTTCTCTATTTCTCTATTTGTCACTTCCACTTGCCTGTTTTCCTGTGGATGGTAGGGCATAATTTTATTGTGTTGAACTCTGTATTGCTCCATCAGCTCCTCGATCAACTTGGAGGCAAATTGAGGCCCTTGGCCTATTGTTATCTCCCTAGGGACCCCAAATCATGTAAAAATATGGGTAAATAATAAATTGACAACCATTCTTTCCTTTGAATCCCTCAATGCCTAAACTTCAACCCATTTGGTAACATAATCTATACAGACCAAAATAAACCTCCTCCCTATCAAATGTGGATTAAACGGTCCCATGAAGTCCATGCCCCACTTATCAAAAGGTTCCAAATGTCTCCAAGGCTGGAGGGGCATTTCATCTTGATGGGTTGGTCTACCCATCCTTTGGCATTCATCACACTTGCTGGTGTACGCATCCACATCCTTAAACAGAGTGGGCCAAATGTACCTAGCCTGTAGGATTTTGTAGGCAGTTAGTTTCCCTGCAAAGTGTCCTCCGCATGGTTCATCATGACATGCTTTGAGTACTTCTAAGAAATCCTATTATTCTATGCATATTCTTATAATTTGGTCACATCCTATTTTAAATAGGAGGCCATCCATCCATAGGAACAATGCGCTTTTCTCTATGATCGCCTGCTTTTCTCAGAAAGAGAGAGCAGGTGAGGTCCTTTCGGTGGCCAAGTAATTGGCTATATCTGCATACCATAGGGTTTTCTCACTAATAGTGAACAAATTTTCATCTAGAAACTGGTCTTCCACTGCTTTATGGTCTATTGGTATCAATCTAGATAGAAAATTTGCCACGACATTATCCTTTCTTGGTTTTTCGACTATGGTGATGTCGAATTCCTGCAGTAGCAATAGCCATATAATAATTCTTCCACCAATGGTCGACTTTCTCATTAGGTATCTGATAGCTGCATGGTCCGTATGGAAAAATACCTTATATCTGGTGATATAATGGTGGAATTTGTTTATAGCATGGACAACTACGAGGAACTCCTTCTCTGTCACCGTGTAGTTGAGCTCTGCTCTTGCCAAGTTTTTATTGACATAATAAATGGCTTAAAATTCTTTGCCATATTTTTGTTCGAGGACTGCTCCAATCACACCGTTGGATGCATCACAGTAGATATGGAATGGTATGGCCCAATTTTTTCCTCTTAAAACTGGTGCAAATATCATTTTCTCCTTAATAAATTGGAACGCTTATTTGCAGTCTTTCGTCCAATTGAACTCCACATCCTTAGATAATAGAGTGTGCAGTGGTTTGTTAATTTTTCTAAATTCAGAGATAAATCATCGGTAGTACTCAGCTGATCCAAGAAAACTCCTCACCTCTTTTTATGTTCTAGGACTGGGTAGGTCCCTGATGACCTCAATCTTCCTTTTATCAACCTTTATTCCTTTTGCAGAGAGGTGGTGCCCCAGTACGATGCCTTCTTGCATCATCATAAAGAATTTTTCATTACTTAGGGACAAATTATTTTTCTTGCTTCTATCGAGCACTCTTTCCAAGTTCATCATTGCCTCCTCAAAGTTTTCTCCAAAGACGGTGAAGTCATCCATGTATACCTTGACCCCGTCTCCCATCATGTCTGAGAATATGCTAAGCACCACCATTTGAAATGTGGCAGGTGCATTGCATAGTCTGAAAGGCAATACCCTATAGGCAAACGTTCCCCATGAGTAGGTGAACGTTGTCTTATCATGATCTTCTTCTCCTATCTGGATCTGGTTGTATCCACTAAATCCATCAAAAAATGAGTACTTCCTCCCCGAGAGTGTTTCCAAGACCTGATCAATGAACAGGAGTGATAAGTGGTCTTTCTTGGTTGCTTTGTTCAATGCTCTATAGTCCACACAGATTCGCAACTTCCCATTCTTTTTAGGAACCACTACTAATGGTGATACCCACTCACTGTCAGAAATCAAATATATGAATTCGTAATCCAAGAGTTTGTGCATTTCTTCCTTGACAATGTCTTTCATTGTCGAGTTCATTCTTCTCTGCGACTGTCAGCTTGGAGTTGTCTGATCATCTAGATAAATCTAATGGGTATAGATATATGGGCTGATGCCCTGCATATCTGAGTAATACCATGCAAATTCTTGTTGGTGCCTTACCAAGAGCTCTTCTAATTTCATCAGTTGTGTGGGCATCAACCTACTGCTGACATTTAACGTTCTTCCTAGCCCAATGTGTATCTATCGATCGTGGTGATCTTGGGTGTCATTCAATGGTGATCCATGTGCAAATATGGAGGGCTCTCCATGGAGAAACTCCGTAATAGCACCATCTTCATCTTCTTCTGTCAACTCCTCCAATGTCATCACCGGCTGGATCATGGACAACTTTGGATTTCCATGCTCGATGAACATGGGTTCTCCTACTGAGTTGACAGAATATGTTGGGGGTGAAATGGTCAAACTTTTAATATTTCACCCATCAAATATGGTCATTAGCCCATATCAACAGCTGATGTAAGCATCAGCTATTGCCAGCCATGGCCTCCCCAAGATGAGTGGGTAACCGCCCAACCTAGTTTTTGATTCTAAGACTAAAAATTTGGCTGGGTATTCCCATGCACTGACCATTACTATCACATCTTCCAACATCCCTTCTAGCACTATGGTCGATCGATTGGCCAGCTACAGCACTGTCGTGGTGGGTTTCAGGTTTGTGAGCTATAGCCTCTACATGGTCTCCTGAGGAATTACATTGATGGCTGCTCCAAGATCGACCAACGTATTGGATAGGGGATGTCCCTCAATTTTTACAGTCAGCATCGGGCTACTTGGGTCTGCATACTTCGAATGGCATGTTCTGCCCATCATAAAATCCACTAGTTTACCCATGACATTGATAGTCTGGGTTGCTCTTTATCTTGGATTCCTTAGACACATCTCTTTGATTACCTTGGTATATATTGGAACATATCAGATTGCTTAGAATAATGGAATTGTCACTGTGAGGTTCTTCAAGCTTGACAAGATGTCGAATTTTGGCTGCATTACTTTTCTCTGTTCTTACAGCCAGTTGGGAAATGGAGCCTTCACTCTCTCAAGTGTTTCTTCCTCCTCTACCAAAGGTGTTTCTTCTACCTCTTCCTCCTCTTCCACCAATGGCGGTGTTCCTACTCCTAGCTACCTACCTGACCTAAGCTAAATATTGTACATAGGATACATCTCACCCTCCATGTTGTATGCTAGCTGGTTCACCCTAATATTCAGATTTTCTATCGGTTGTGTAGGTAGCTGCGCAGGTCTCACTGCTGGCAATGCCGATAAATTTTATTGGGGGTGAGTAGGTGCTACATTCTGTGGAGCCTAATTCCACATAGTGTGGCCTCTCCACTACTTCCTAGGATATGGATATGGCATCCATGGTTGCTAGTTTGGGAATGTTGTTGGGGGTGCGTTAGACCAGGGTGATGGCCCCCACCACCCCATGTTAGGTGGTTGAGGTGGTCCTTGGTGCATGTATGGTCCTCCCCCATATGGTGGCATTCTAGTTGGTATATTCCCTATAGGGGGATATGGCCAACTCTTTTGATTGCCTATGAAATAGGCATTCATGCTTTCAGCCTCCTGATTACTGGGCAGTTGTGGGCACAATCGAGTTTTATGATTCAGCCTGCAAACTGCGCATACTCTAACTTTGTTCTCTGGGCATGCATTATTTGCATGCCTCCCTCTACATTTTGGATAGAAATAAGCCAATGCTACGTCATTTTCTTGATTCTTTTTCTCTAACAGCAACGTATCCATTTGCAATGCTAGAGATGAGAGCATTTCGCTCTTTAAATCCTCCATCATGTTACCTATTTTTGTCTTTATGACTGAAGCAGTCAATTTCATGGTTCTGGAGGTGGCCTTGCCTCATCTTCTTGAGTATTTTTGGCATAGTTTCTAGATGTATTCCATAGCATGCTGGTAGACATCACCTCCGGAGATCATGTTAAGAGCCTCCAGTGATTCATTAGTAAGTCCTCTCAAAAAGATGCTTTTGAGGGACTTATCATATAGTCTCGTGTGAGGATATTATTGAAGATTAAAGTTGAATCTCTCCTAGTACTCCTCGAGAGACTCATATTCTTTCTGTGTCATGCTTAGGACCTCATCCCTGGAGTCTCTTGCTCTCCCAAAATCTTGGTATTTCTCTAAAAATATCCTCTTCATCTGGTCCCACGTGGCAATGTGTTTGTCTCCCAGATCGATGAACCATCGCAGAGCTACATCGTCCAATGTAGAAGAGTTTTAGCTTTTGCATATCATATTTGTAGTCCACATACCTACATAAGATATCAAACTTAAATAAAAATAGGTCAGGGTCCTCAGTTGGGTATCCTTTTAAGGTTGAAAGGTGAGCAGGAAATATGTTTTTCATTTTGGCATCTCCTACTCCTTCCTCTATCAAGAAACTAAAGCTAGATGATACTTCATTGTTATCAGCAATTTTTTCAAGAAATGTGGTTTCTAATGCAGTGCTTATGGCCTTACAGTCATTTAAGACTTTCTGAGTCAAAGCTCTAAGGTTGTCTAGTGAGATTGTCTAATATTCTATAGCTTTCCACAATAGGGCTTCCTCTAAGGGAGTCCTATTAAATAGGGTGTTTATGATGATTCATTCTTCCCCACATTGATGGGATGAGGAGGAACTTTGCACAAATTGTTGTTCCTCACTCCAATGGATTTTTGGTGGGTCGAGCGAGTCTAATTCAAATTTAGAATGCTTGGCTGACTCTGGTTCTGATGGATTAGTTCTTATAAACCGATCGTCCGATCCTCTTCTTCTCGAAGAACTCATACAAGGTCAGATGGAAGGTTTCAAGGTATTGTAAATAATCTAGTTTAGACGCTTCCCTAGAAATGGCACCAAAATTTTGTGGGCCAAACAAGGTTAACTTTTTTCTACTTTTGTCACATGCCCGTGCATTTAATTTATCAACCCAGGGAGCTTCGTAAACTTACGAAGGGTCTGAATAAGATTGCTTACAATACCACTTGAGATGAGTCTACTAATTCTACTATTGGGGGGTGTTTTCAAAATGTTTGTCAATCACTCATGCACTCCTCAATAATTTACGTAAGAATAAAATAATTAAATCTATGAAAATAAAACATTCACACATTCCTAAAAATGAATCTACTGCAAATACTGGAAATAGCAATGTGGTAAACGACCCTATAAAAGCAATAAACTAATCTAGAAAATAGAAGAAAAGTGGGGAAGAAATACTGGCTTGGAGTGGGCCCAGGCTCTAGCAGATTCCTCCCAACTGAAAACGTGCTTAGAACTCTTAGACCTGTAATATATTTATCAAAGTGTTACAATATCTATCTTTCTCTATATCTCTATATAAATCTATATCAATATATATCTTGCAGAATGGTATGCATGTGTTTATATAACACACCCACATAACTTCTGTTACAAAGAGGTTACAATAGTTGATTCATCCCAGACTAAATTAAGACAGTCTGGTGAATGCAATCGATGTCTACTTAAAACTAGCATTTGGTTCTAACGACGGCATGTTCGCTAATTGGTTCATGCTTTGCCTGGCATCGGTAATATGCTTTCATGCATTGGTGTGATCTCCAATTTATCTCTACATGATGTAGAGTTGGAACTACACCAGCCACTTTTTTCCACGTCATGCAAATATGGTCAACGGGTGAAGAACAGAGGTGCCTTCCCTATGAGGAAGGCACCTAAGTATATCGGGCACCTTCCCTATATGGAAGGTGTCTTACTACCATGGCACCTTCCTAGAAGAGGAAGGTGCTTACCTTCTATTGGTGCCTTCCTATGAGAGGAAGGTGCTTGCATTCTAGTGGCACCTTCCTTATGGGAGGAAGGTGCTCGCCTTCTGTGAGAGGAAGGTGTTTGTCTTCTAGTGGCACCTTCCTTATGGGAGGAAGGCGCTCGCCTTCTGTGAGAGGAAGGTGTTTGTCTTCTAGTGGCACCTTCCTTATGGGAGGAAGGCACTTTTCCTGTCATGGCACCTTCCCATTGGTGCCTTCCTTATCAGAGGAAGGCGCTTCATTCCCTTTGGTGCCCTCCTGGAGGAGGAAGGCACTTATCTTTCCTTTGCGCCTTCCTGGAATATGAAGGCGCCTACTTACTCTTGGTGTCTTCCTGGAAGAGGAAGGTGCCTACATTTTCTTGGCACATTCCTATAAGAGGAAGGCACCTACTTTCTCTTGGTGCCTTCCTGTAAGAGGAAGGTGCCTATGTTCTCTGCATTGATCACCAAAGAAACAAAGTGCCAGGTCCATCAAAAAGACCTCGACTGATCGAAATATAACTAAACCAACTGCAATTCCACAAAACACACTAAAAACACACAAATTAGATAACACACATAATTTCATCAAATATCTATATAATCATTTATAAAAGTACGCAATCCTTATTATACATCCGCATAATGATCAAGAAAATGTGTACAAAATATGAGCATTTCTGGTGCTCATCATACATCACATGCAACAATACACTTGGCAAGCATAGGGATAGGAGAGTATCTTGTATATAACATAACATTCACACCCATAATAGATTCTA
This sequence comes from Wollemia nobilis, assembly GCA_028583015.1. NCBI lineage: Eukaryota > Viridiplantae > Streptophyta > Pinopsida > Araucariales > Araucariaceae > Wollemia > Wollemia nobilis. The sequence goes on from JAQPPZ010000040.1 coordinate 4,652,099, forward strand.
CACATGACATGGGATGGATGAAATACCTAAGACCACCAATGGTAACAATGGTGCTGCTTGGAATCCCTCCTAACCAGACCAACTTTGTCTATGCTAGATTGGACTACGTCCATAACTCTATAGACATAGAAGAGGATAATTATGAACTATTCACTGTTAATATTCATTACCTATTTAATATCGAGTTTGCTCTAAGCTACTTTGAACGTTACCATTTTTATGGATATGGTCTTGGTATATATGAGTAGGGGCATAGGTGGCCATTCGAGCCGAAATACCAGCTTACCTCTGATAGGTTTGGGTTAGGCTATCACATCAAAGGTCAAGATGACACTCTAGCAGCAACCTTAGACAGATTAAGCTTGGGGTTAGGAGAAGACATCAATTTTATTCCTTATCACCCACCAAGGACAAGAGATCCAAGTAACAGACAAGTGGTCATGGTAAACATACCACCTCCTAAAACTTATCATCCAAGCTTCACAATTGATGCCATCCCAATAGGTTACAACTCATGGGATGAAGAGTGAGAAGAAAATGGATATGAGGCAAGCAATGATGAAGTACAAGCCAACTTAGCCTATCATGGGCCTCGCTATTTACAAAGCCTTTCCTGGTCTAGCCATAACAAGAGTGGATACATATCGGATGAAAGTGGCTATGAGTCAGAGGACTCAATAGAGAGAGCCTACCTAGGGGCAAGGCAATGGCCCCATGACTTGGGGCAACATACTAATGCAAATGGCATCTTCATAAGTGATGAAGAATATGAGGATGATGTAGACACCTAAATTATGTCATTCTTAGGGGAGTTGATCACATAGACACATTCATAAGATCATAAGACATAATATTGGATATTCCAAGCATCAACAGTGGTTCTCACCACTCATTTGGGGCCTTTTCAAGCCATCCAAGCCTAGCCACTCAAGCCAAGAGTGGCCAAATCCTAGCCGCTTAAGCCTAGAGTGGCCAAACCTTAGCTAATATAGATGATAGTGGCCAGATATTAGCTACTATAGATGATAGTGGCTAAGCCATAAAAAGTAGTTTTGCTGACAAACAGACTTGATCACGGGTGGAAGTGGCAGTCTGCATGCAATAAAGTGAGTGGGAGTAACTTTGCATTCCTTTTCATGACCAATTCACATAGGAGACTTGAGTTTACATTTAAAATTTAGCTAACTAACCTCCAAGCATAAACAAAGGATAAAATCTTCTCATGCTAATGACCAATTTGAATAGGAGACTCAAGTTGGTAGTTAAATTTTAGTTAACTGGTCTTCAAACATAGAAAAGACATAAATATTCTCATGCTAACTCGCACTACGCATGATAAATTCATTCCTAGGGCTTGGACATAGACCTAATATTTCACACTATAAAAGGTGCAAGCCTAAGAGCACCAATAACATATATAGAGATCTTTTACAAGTAGGGATAGAGATATAGAGAGAGGACGTATTGATATTTTATCCATCAATCTTGGTCATTAAGGAGAGCTTTCGAGACTTAGAGATTTTCCTTGGATGTCATGAGTACGGAGAATCCCTAATGGATTGAAGAGCATAGCAACCATTATTTCAACATCAGATATAAGCTTTGGTCCATTGCTTTGGAGCAAAGAGGACAAGGTTTACCTTAGCGGTCGTTGTCTTGGACAGTGGCCTGTAGGCTTAGCTTAGGGTTTTAGACATTAGATTCATTATTTTTTTTAGCATATCATTAGCATAAGCATCATTTCATTTGTTCATATTCATAGAATTAATCTAATTTGCATTTGCTTTCATTTGTTATATGCAGTACTAACAACCTCACCCAGGGAGGCATTCTCGGACATCTAAGCGTGTGTTGTTGTTTCATTGCTTACAGGGCCATAGGTTCATTGGACGAAATATAAAACATACAAGAGCAAAAGGGATATCTCTAGGAAATAGACCTAGAGAAGGAGGCATCTGTAAGCCCTCATACATTTTTGTGTGCAGAACCGGGAAGCCTTTATAAGCACACCAACTCTTCACGAAAGGGGCACTCTTTGCCTATTTGTAACCTTATTGTATTAAAATGGGTATCCCTAAGAGGGATCGACATGTAATAGAGTTTCAATATGAATAAATAGATCCATATTTTTTATTTCCATGTTATATGCTTTTTTTTATTGTCTTCCATTTAATCTTGGGTTTTTATAACATTGCAATAGAGTAAAATAGAGCAGTACGTGCGTCCAGGGGTCGCTACAAATGGCAATCACAATGGGACCTCCACTAATTTTTTTATTTTTTGCTATAATAATAACTTAATTTTGTGTGTAGGTCTACCCTCTCTAAGCTACAATGGCCAAAAATTAGTCGCTCTTAGCTACATAGGCCAATAGAGCTTTAACCACTCTGAGATACAGCGACCAAGAACCAGCCGCTCTGGTCAACAGTGGCCAGAACTGGAGTGCAGCAGAGGTCAAAACACCGGCTCCCTAAGCTAGATCAAATGTTGGTATAGCTTATTTGATATTTTACAATTTTTTATCTGCTTCTCTGTGTCTAAAATAGATAACTTAAAGCACATTTATGTTTGGAAATTGAAAGAATAAAAGGAGAAAGAATTAAGCATTTCGCATATCTTAGATCTTCTTTTAAATTTTCCACTAGGCGTTACTAGGAACAATGGCTTATGACTAAAAAGTTTTCCCTAGAATCCAATGTGCTAGACATTGTATGTTATTTGCTTGCTTTGAGGCCTTGATAGAGGCTATAGTTGCATGAAATAAAGTGTGATCATACAAATCATAGTAGTTCATGCATATTTCTGAATATTGAAACATATTTTTGCACTTAGGCATATAGGAAAGATTCATTGCTGCTATATGATGCACTTTGTGTTATGCAATATTAAAATGAACACCACACATGCATGTCTTATTTAAACATTACGGAGTTAGATTTCATCACCAACCTTCGATTCAGTCCAGTGACATTAGAATTCATCTCATTCCACTGGTTTGACCCCTATATCTTCCTAGAAATGGATTGGGAAACTTACTTATAGTGACACTAAGTTACTTATGCTAAAATTGTCTCCCACTATTGGAACAATCATTGGTTCAAAGTGGAATAGGTAGGTGAACCCCCCACTGGGTCTTCAGTGGTGTACCCTAGCTTATTTTGAGAAAATCATGTTTGGCATGGGTGTACTTGATTTTCATTATGGATGAGTCTTCTCATTCTTAATCCAAGAACAAGAGAAAGAACAACACATCAAAACACACCAAATAGTTTAGGGCACACTTAAATCGGTAATCAAGATAAATATTTGCTTGGTATTGTGTGGTTATTCCTAAATTGCAACTCAAAATATCAATTCATAGACAACATGGTAAAAATAAGAAGCAAACACCCTCGCTCTGATACCAAGGGAGAGACTAAAGCAACTCATACCCATAGGCGGAGTCATAGTAACATTGAACGACCCACTCGTAAGATCGTGAGATGTAGCTCCACAAACCTGAGGAGTGATAATTCAACCCTTGGAGGATCTCCTCGAGAAACCCCAAGTAAGGAACCACATCATGGAATAAAGTCACATAAACAAAAAGATGCTTCATGGCCATCCTCATCAAGGAGACATGAGGAGACCTCAAGGGCCTCCTCTAAACACACAGAAACATTTCAAAGATGTGAGGAAGCTTCAAGGGCTTCCTACTCACATGGACATAAAGAAGGTTATAAGACTCATTCTTCACATAGGGATGACGAGACTGCTACATCTCCATCCACATGGAGAAAACATGTTACCACAAAGCCCTCTTCATCAATAAGGCAAACAAGAATTGCAATACCTCAAGACTCACAAGAAACATATGAGACAGGTCTGCCTACTAAAGGGAAAAAAAATAGAGCTACATATATCCATGGGAATTAAATAGAAGAAACCCTTCATGCAAAAGGAAATATTCTCATAGAATATGACATCATAGGAGTGAATGGCACCCCACGGGACCAGCCATGGAAAACAAGACAGCTAGACGAGTTGGATCGGTTTCCTACATGACCAACTCAAAGAACTATAGCAATTGAGAACTCTGCATCTAGAAGCTCACAAACTGTGACTTCTAAACATATTTCCCAATCTAGGGGTACCTCAGAGTGACCCTTCAGTAGATGCATAGAGTCTGATTATAGGGATACTCAATAGTACACTGAACAAGTCACATCAGCTAGCAAGAGTACAGGTACAGCAAAAACCTCCTCGAGGAATCTATGAGTCAAAAAAAACAAGAATAGAGTCAGATAAACATGAGTCTTCTATAATAGTGAAAATTGACCGAATGCGATAGTTATAAAATACATTACGTAAGGAGCTATAGCTAGTGGAAGCTCTCAAACAAGATAAACAAAGAGAAATACTCTTGTGCCAACATGAGCAATGTTTAAGAGAGCAGGCTGAATGGGTAGCTCTTAATAATTTATAAACAAATGGTGGTGACCACAAAAGAACTAGATGCGCTGACTCACCTTAGGAGAGGCACACTAGACAAGATAGCCCACAATGAAATCCCCCACCAAATCATGAACAAAATCCAACTAATGGGGGAAGGGCAAACACAACAAACCAGGATCACAATCCTGAGTCCCCTCGTAGGAGAGAGGAAAATGGAACAAATCAAATGGATATAGAATTACCTCCATTTCCAATGTGAATAGGCTTACAAGAGGAGGAAATTTGTGCATCAAATGCATTTCAAGAGCTTGCTGAAAATATGAAAATATTTGAGAAACAAGAGGCAACTGGGAACTCACCAACATTGAGCAAAATACACAACCAACCATTGTGCCCATCAATCCCTAGCCCTCCATATCCTAAGCACTTTGAGATTCCTAGGTTATTAAATTTTAAGGTTGAAGAGGATGCACAAGAGCACATCACCAATTTTATCAACGCCTATTTTCATCTTGAAGACAATGATGCTCTCATTCTAACATTCATAATGATATTTTTAGGTGTTGCCACTCAATGGTTCAACAAACTACCTAAGCATAGCATAACCAACTTTGAAAAACTAGTAAATGCATTCCTAAAGTGTTTCTCCTTTGGTGCTAAGAATAAGGTGAACCTTTTAGACCTGGCTAACTTGAAATAGTATGATGATGAGCCAGTAATGGATTATGGTAATATATGAAGAAAAGTCATGGTAAAATTATCATTCTTCGTTCCCATAGAAGATATCATTCACATGTTCACCAAAAGGTGCTCTAAACATATATCCCTCTAGCTACAATTTCAGTAGTATCCTTCATTTGAGGAAGCTTTGGTACAGGCCAAGCTCATCGAAGAAATAAAAGTAGATGAGGAAACCATTAAACTCTGAAACAAAAAGGAGTGGAACAAGAATGGTAAGAATTACAAGTACAAGCAGAAGCAGGCCAACCCTGCTCCAGTTAATCAAGTCGTATTGGCTACACCTAAGGATAGGGATGCAAAACAACCTAGAACTACCAAGCACATCCCCTGCCAGCTAATTATGACCAAAAGAACAATCAGGGAAGAAACCAAGAATGCAAGCCACCTCGTTATTTCATGCCTCTAACAAAATAAATGCAATCAATATTTAATCAATTGAGCGAGGCCAGGAGGATCATATTTCTTGATATACCTCTTATATATCCTAACCATCCTAATCCAAAAGGATATAGGTAAGATCAATTTTGCCCTTATCATAGGATACTAGGGCAAGACATTGAGGCTTACATTGGTTTTAAGCATAAAGTGCAAAACATGATTGAGGTAGGAGAACTCAAAGTTGAAAACCCACTGGCTCTCGATAATAGAGACATGTGCATATAAAAAAACCCATTACCCACTCATGAGGCCCCTCGAGAGCAAGGGGTCCAATTCAATCAGATTCGAGCTGATATACCTACCCATGGATGTGTTAGGATGGTTGAGATTGTTTACATAGCAACAAGGACTAGGCAGTATGGTCAACCACAATCACCTACAACTCCTATGAACAAGAGTAAGAAATCAAAAGAACAACACATCAAAACACACCAAACAGTTTAGGGCACACTTAAATTGGTAATCAAGATAAATATTTTCTTGGTATTGTGTGGTTATTCCTAAATTGCAACTCAAAATATCAATTCATAGACAACATGGTCAAAACAAGAAGCAAACACCCTCGTTCTGATACCAATGGATAGACTGAAGCAACTCATACCCATAGGCAGAGTCATAGTAACATTGAACGGCCCACCTGTAAGACCATGATATGTAACTCCACGAGCCTGAGGGGTGATAATTCAACCCTTGGGGGATCTTCTCAAGAAAACCCAAGTAAGGAACCACATCATGGAATAAAGTCACATAAACAAAAAGAGGCTTCACAGCCATCCTCATCAAGGAGACATGAGTAGACCTCAAAGGCCTCCTCTAAACACACAGAAACATCTCAAATATGTGAGGAAGCTTCAAGGACTTCCTCCTCACATGGACATAAAGAATGTTATAAGACTCATTATTCACATAGGGATTACGAGACTGCTACATCTCCATCCACATGGAGAAAACATGTTACCACAAAGCCCTCTTCATGAAGAAGGTAAACAAGAATTGCAACACCTCAAGACTCACAAGAAACATGAGATAGGTCTGCCTACTAAAGGGCAAAAAACTAGAGCTACATCTAGCCATGGGAATAAAATAGAAGAAACCCTTCATGCAAAAGGAAATATTCCCATAGAATATGACCTCATATGAGTGAATGGCATCCCATGAAACTAGCCATGGAAAATAAGACAGCTAGACGAGTTGGATCAGTTTCCTACATGACCAACTCAAAGATCTATAGCTACTGAGAACTCTACATTTGGAAGCTCACAAACTGTGACTTCTAAACATATCTCCCAGTCTAGGGGTACCTCAGAGTAACCCTGCACTAGATGCACAGAGTTTGATTGTAGGGATACTCAATAGTATACTGAACAAGTCACATTAGCTAGCAAGAGTATAGGTATAGCAAAAATGTTCTCGATGAATTTGTGAGTTAAAATAACAAGAATAGAGTCAGATAAACATGAGTCTTCTATAATAGTGAAAACTGAATGAATGCGGTAGTTAGAAAATACATTACGTAAGGAGCGAGAGCTAGTTGATGGGCTCTCGATAATAGATACATGGGCATATATAGAAACCCATTACCTAATCATGAGGCCCCTTGAGAGCAATGGGTCCAAGTAAATTAGGTTCGAGTTGATATACCTACCCACAGATGCGTTAGGATGGTTGATATTATTTACATAGCAATAATTACTAGGCAGTATGGTCAACCACAATCACCTGCAGCTCCCATGAACATCCCAACCACTCCTAGGAAAAGGTAAGACAACCTTCCATGTCCACCAACATGACTTATGGTGACTATTTAGAGTAGATTGGAGCAAAACCTACAAAAAACTCTAGCTAAGTTATCCATCTATGAGCTCATACAATAGTTACCAAAGCATAGGGAAACCCTAATGGATATCTTAAGGACAATTGAGCTCCAATCGCAAGATGCAAATGCATTCACTCACTTTGTGGGACAAGTAAAAGAATTCCAAGATCCTGTTATTCGATTCTATGATCATGAGATTAAGACAGTTCATGTTGCCTTACCAGACCCTCTACTAAACATTGTAATGACAATCAACAACTTACCTTTCAAGAGGGTCTTGGTTGATACAGGTTCATCAATAAACATCATTACAACAACTACAATAGAGCAACTCAGATCCCCAAGTCCAATATCATTCTAGTAGCTTACACATTGAGAGATCTTAATGATGCTTTATGCAATACTATGAGAATGATAGTCCTACCCATCAAGGTGGGGCACAAGACCATACCTATGATGTGTCATGTATTGGAAGGAGCTATGTAGTACAACATCCTCTTAGGGTGCCTTGGATAAGGGCCATGAAATGTGTGCCTTTGATCTTGCACCGGTGTGTCAAGTATGTGAACAAGAACAAATTCTATGTGGTTCTGTCTGATGAAGAGCCTTTTAAATACATCAATAAGATGGACATTCTAGGAGAATTTTTAATCCCTTCTACCCACATATACATAGCACCTTAATCCCCAACCATACAAATGGATAACGAAGACAAAGGAGTAAGAAAAGACCCATGAACTTCAACACCTCCTGGTGCACTCAAAGTAGTCAATGCTTCTAAAGTACCATCAACATCAAAACCAAAAGACAATTAGAAGCTAAAGCTATCCTTAGTCAAGGAAGAAAGACCTAAGTAAGTTTCAATTATAGCCATTTCTAAAATGCCAAGTCCTATGGAAGAAGAAGATCTTCAAGATCAATATGAAGATAGTGATTATCACCCTATGTCATCAGTGTCATTCATAGGATCATCTACATCACATGCATCAATACACTTGGAAAGCACATGCATAGGGAAGTACCTTGTATAAAAAATTACCTTTACACCTATCATTGAGTCTACACAAGACATGGAAAGACCTAAGGACTTGAGGCCACCAGTGGGAACAGTGGTTCCACTTGGAATCTCTCCCAATCAAACCAATTTTATCTATGTCAGCCTGGACTACACCCATAAGTATTTAGATATAGAAGAGGACAATGACAAATTATTCATGGTCAATATATGTTACCTCTCTAACCCTGAGTTTTCTCTAATCTACTTTAAGTATTTCCATTTGCATAGCTATGGCCTTATCATATATGAGCAGGGGCGCATACGGCCATACGATCCATAATATCAGCTTCCCTCCAATAGGTTTGGGTTAGGCTATTATATCAAAGGTCGAGATGACTCTCTTGTAGTGGAATTGGATATATTAAGCTTAGGGTTAGGAGAATACATTTATTGCATTATTTATCATCCCCTAAGACTAGGAAATTTGAGCAACAGACAAGTGGCCATGATAAACATACCGCCACCAAAAATTTATCATCCAAACATCTCAATTGATTCCACTCAAATAGGGTACAACTCATGGGATGAAGAGAATGGATATGAAGCAAGTGAGGATGAGGTGCAACTTGGCTTAGCCTATCAGGGCCTTGCTATTTACAAATATTCACATGGTCCATCCATGATGAGAGTGGGTATACATGAGATGAAAGGGACTATGAATCAGAATACTCAACAGAAAGAGCCTACTTCAACCTAAGCCATCAACCCCTAACTTTGGAGCAAGAGACAAATGCAAATGTATTCTTCATAAGTAATGAAGAATACGAAGATGAAATAGAGATGGCCTACTTAGGGACAATACATGAGCCCCTTGTCTTGGAGCCACATACAAATGCTAATGGTTTCTAGATAAGTGATGATGACTTTGAGGTTGAGATCGAGATGGCTTATCTTGGACCTCATCACTTGTGGTGAGTAAACGAGCTAGTAGAGAGAGAGGTGGCACTACATGCCATAGACCATCATATATGATTTTTGGGGAGACCTATTGACCTAGCTATCATTCATAGGATGGTAAATCCTTCTTTGCCTACATTTAGAGAGCAATTAGAGCCCAATGATCCTATTGTCTGCCCTGCTCATGGGCTAGATCCAAAAATTCCCATTCCTCCAAAACCTCATCATGAGTATGGAAGGGAAACCCTTAAGACAATATTGCACCCATGTGGTCCTAGAGACTTCATTCCATCCATAAACAATATCTCCATTGATTTGATCACTTCACTTTATATTCCAACAGATCCTACCAAATAATTGCATCTTTATGTAGAGACTATTGATTGGTATCATGCTAATTTTCCCATAGATCCTAAATAACTCTTCCCCAATGAAGAGATGTTACAGTAATTCCATTTTGCATTAGGTTGTGCATATGACATTTTCCATGTTTGTTTAGAACTTGAGTCAATAGGTACTATAAATTCTGTCGATGACATTCATTTTATACCCATGCCTCATCAGCTAGAGGATGGGTCACATATGGCTATAGAAGCAACTCTCGAGGTGGACATCAGCAATGATCCTACCCAACCATGAAAATTCAAGTTTAGATAAAGTCTATCTCTAGAGGAACAAGCCATCCTAATTCCTCTCCTCAAAGAGAGACCAAATATTTTTTCTTGGACTTAAAAATACATACCGGGGATAGATCCAAAGTTAGTCATTCACAACCTTTCATTGGATCCCATGAAGAAGCCAATCAACCAAAAGTTGAGGAAAATGCATCCAACCATCACTTTGATGGTGAATAATGAATTGCAAAAACTACTGGATGCAGTATTCATAGTTTCTATAGACTACCCTGAGTGGGTTTCAAACATGGTATTCATGGGAAAACTCGATGGAAGAGTCTGTATCTGCATGGATTTTAGAGATTTAAATAGAGAAACACCAAAGGATTCATTCTTTTTGCCAAACATAAATGCTTTTTTAGATGCAACCGCAAGTCATGAGATGCTTTCCCTAATGGATGGTTTTTTTGGATACAACCAAATCTAAATTAAGCCCGAAGATCAACATAAAATTGCTTTCATTACTCTGTGGGGAACATTATCTTACAAAGTGATGCCATTCGGTCTCAAAAATGTTGGTGCCACATATCATAGGTCCATGACATACATATTCCATGACTATATGCATAAGATCTTAGAGGATTACATGGATGACTTATTTTTCAAGTCCCTATTGCGGCAAGAGCACGTCAAAGTCCTTAGACAAGTCTTTGATCGCCTCATAGAACATAATGTATGATTGAATCCTAAGAAGTGCATATTTGACATAACTTCTAGCAAGATTTTGGGATTCATCGTATCCAAGAGAGGCATTGAAGTCGATCCTGCAAAGGTAAAGGATATACTAGAAATGGCTACCCCTACCAACATTAGGAAGTTGTAGAGCCTACAAGGAAAGATAGCATCCATAAAAATATTCATTGCACAATTATAAAACAAATTTTGACCTATGAATTGGTTGCTATGCAAGGAGATCCCCTTTCATTTGGGATGAAGAATGCCACCAAGCCTTTGCAGAGATCAAAACTTATCTGGCCACACCGCTAGTATTGGATCTGCTAAGGCCAGACATACAATTTTTACTATATATCGACTACTGATTTCACATTGGGTACCATGTTAGCCCAAAATAATTCACAAGACAAAGAGAAAGCCATATATTACATTAGTCACACCTTGGTGAGTTATGAGCTAGGATATGCATATATCGAGAAGTTGTGTTTAGTAGTGGTCTTTGCAACTCAAAAGTTGCGACACTACATGTTGACCCACACGACCTACGTCATATCAAAACAAATTTCTTTGTAGTACATGATGAGCAAGACATATCACAATACACATAATGCAAAGTGGATCATGCTATTGATAGAATTTGATCTAGAGTTCATAAGCCAAAATTCCATCAAGGGACAATTCATAGCAAATCAATTAGTAGAGGTGCCTCTTCAGGATAACAAGCCTCTCACCATAGAATTGTTTGATGATGTGGTCTTTGCATTATCAGATCCACCAGAACTCAAATAACCTAAGAAATAAATACATGTCATTTTTCTTCGATAGTTCAAAGGGTGAACAAGGGTGCGGAGCAAGGATTGTCTTTATCACACCATAGGGAATTTCATTGCCTTTATCATTCAAACTAGACTTCTCGTGCATAAACAACAATATAAAATATGAAGCATTGATACTGGGACTCCAAATAGTCATAGCAATGGATATTAATATTGAATATATTTTGTGACTCCTTGATCATAGTAAACTAGGTCAAAGGACTATTCTAATGTAGGTGCCCACTCTTGAAAACTTACAAGGAACTTGTTGCCACCTACCTAGCCTGGTTGGAATGGTATGACATCAAGGCAATCCCTTGTATGTCAAATAGATTTGTAGACACTATGGACTCTTTGGGATCCTTAGTCCCTCAAAATACATTTGCTAATTTTACAACCGTTCATGTGAAAATGCTTTCGCACTCAGCAATACATAGTGAAGCTTTTGACAATCAAGAATCAGTCAACATGATCAACATCGAGCCAAATCAAGATTGGTCGTTTATAGCTAGAGATTTATTACAAGCAAAAACTTGGGGGTCTTTGATATCCCAAGGACCTGTGGTGTGTGGTGCAACCATACACCATAGAGTTGTTCCTCAATTCGTGTTCACTAGCTTGGAAATACGAGAAAAGCAAACTATCTTTTCTATAGAAATCATGGCTTATCAGGATTGGCTTTCCCAACTCTGGGACTTCCTAAAACTTAGAATAGTACCTCAAGGTTTGTCACATACTGAAAGGCAAATGTTCAAATAGAGAGCAACAAGATACATCTTGCTAGGAAAAATCCTCTACAGATGAGGATATGATGGAGTATTACTCCGTTGTCTTGAGCTCTAGGAAGCATCCTGGGAAATTTTGCAAGCTCATGATGGAACATGTGGAGGGAATTTTAGTGGGATGGCCATCATTAAGTGCATCTTGAGAATGGTTTAATATTGGCCCACCATGGAAAGGAACTTCTACAAGTATGTTAAGAAATGCAGTAAGTGCCAACATCATGCAAATCTAACGCACTTACCATCACAATATTTGCAGCCATCCAGGAAGCATGGTCATTCTCATAGTGATGACTAGAATTGATTGGGAATATCTCACCCCATCCTAAGGCCAACACACATTCATCATAACAGCCATAGAATACTTCACTAAATGGGTTGAAGCAATCCCTTTAACATAAACAACTGAATCAAGGATTACAGAACTTATACTCCACAATATCATAAGTCATTTTGGGGTCCTTTCAAATATAATATCGGATAATGGGCCATCTTTCAAGAATAAAATATGCATTCTTTAATTAAAAAATACCATATTCAGCATATTTTTTCAATGCCTTATTATCCACAAGCAAACGGACAAGCAAAAGCCTCAAAAAAAACAATAGTCTCCATTTTGAGGAAGATGGTGCAAGACAATCACAAGGATTGGCACATGTAGTTGCCTCTTGCACTATGGGCATACAGGACTAGTATACGGATGCCCACTAGGGCAACACCATTTTCACTAGTATATGGTACTGAGGCCATCATGCCACTAGATTTGGAAATTCCAACTCTACGTATAGCATTAAAGGACTTCATAGGATGATGTTGCATGACAAGGTCGCCTTGATCAGTTGATGCTTCTTGATGAACGTTGAGTCAATGATTTAGAGCATATTTTCATTTACCAGAATCACCTTGCGTGAGCTTACAAAAGTAAAGTCCACCTAAGGTAATTCAAGGTTGGATATTTGGCGCTCAAAGAAAAACAACCAAATTTGAATCTACCGTTGCACCTACAAGATAAGTTCATGGCAAATTGGATAGGCCCATACATGATTTCACAAAGAATGGGACCTAGAGCATATTGCCTTATATCATTAGATGGTGTTGAAGAGCCTAAACCTCTCAATATCATTCACCTAAAGGCATTCTACACATAAAACACAAAAACATTCAAATATACACAAAAATAAAAAAACATTCAAATATGTCAAAAACACAAAAACATTCAAATATACACATAAAATTCAAAAACATTCAAATATGTCAAAATTTCAAAAACATTCAAATATATTTCATAAAACACAAAAACATTCAAATATGTCAAACATTCAAATATTTCATAAAATTCAAAAACATTCAAATATTTCATAAAATTCAAAAACATTCAAATATGTCAAAAATACAAAAAAAATCATATATGGCATGTCAAAACAAAAAAAAACCATAAAAACATAAAATTTCAAAAATCAATTCAAAAGGCTCCAAGGGTAATTCATCCTGCTTGGTCAAAATCAATTCAAAAGGATCCAAGGGTAATTCATCCTGCTTGGTCAAAATCAATTCGAAATGCTCCAAGGGTAATTCAAATCGTTTGGTCAAACATCAATTCAAAGATATCCAAGGGTAATTCAAGCCGCTTGGTAAAAATCAATTCAAAATGCTCCAAGGGTGTTCAAACTGCTTGGTCAACTTCAATAAAAAAGCTCCAAGGGTACTTCATGCTACTTGGTCAAAAATCAAAAAGCCCCAAAGGCATAATAAGCCCTTTGGTCAAATTAAGCAAAAATACAAAAACAACATAAAAATCAAAAATACAAAAACAATTGCATTTCACATTTTGCATCCACATCGTTGCATTACATTTTCATATCCACTACAATTGCATGTCATGAGAACTTAAAAAGTGATACCTCAGTTTGTTGCACAAATCATTCAAATCCATACCTCCATCAACACCAGTGTGTAATTGTGTTTTTCAACACAACACTATTTGTTGCTATACATAATATACTAAGTTTTTTTGGTTAATTAACCACATCTAGTGATGTTATCAACTTTTGAGGAAAAAAAATTTGATTAGTAGAAGGTAAGGTCTAGCTATGATAATGCCTTGGATATTCAATATCCCGTCACTAATTGAAACACTAAAATCCTAGTTGGTACAAAGAAAATATGAAAGTTGCAAAGTGGTCTAGGTTACCTTAAATGAAAAGGATCTTCCTTGCTTATCCCCCTGTGCAACCGATTTAAAGGTGTTGATAATTGGCAAAAGGACAAGCTTTACCCTATCCAAATCCCTTGCTTACATCAAAATAAGCAAAATCCCAAAGCAAAGTATATATTCAAAAGGCCAAGCATACATTCCAGATTTCAAAGCAATAATCTGATACACAAACCATAAATTCAAAGAAACATAGCTCGAAAAAAAATCAATAAAAAATAAACAGTGATTTTCATCACTGCATATGAGAAAAATTAATAGTGATTATCATCACTACAAAAATCCTCACTCAAAGAAAAATCAATCAAAATAAACAGTGATTTTCATCACTACATATGAGTAAAAAGCCAAAAAAAGGAATAAAGCTTGAATCCCTGGAATTCTCAGCATTATACAAAATTGGAAGGAGAAATCCTTATGCATGATGATATGTCTATCACAATTGCTTCATGCATTTGTGTAGACCAATGTTTGAATGTGGATGAGCTAGCTTAGGTAACCCAATATTGCCTAGTGGTATAGTCCAACTAAGTCCAACATAAGGATGAGATGAACACTTGAGGATCCCTGATCTTAGCAATGGGCTAAAAGAATCTTGCCTGACATCGGAGGAAATGCTTGAGTTCTATATCAAAATATACAATCACTTGCACACATAGAGATCATGAAAAACCAGGTCCATGGTAAAAGTCTTACTTTTCAAAATTCTAAGTGGTCAGTAAACAACTGTTGATAGGGTAACTAAAGTGTTTGAATCTCTGGAAAGCCCCAAAAATTCTTACATAGCAACAAATCATAACATCATTCACACCATCGCTTTATTTATAAGATTCTATAAATTAGGGGGTATCAAAATAGTAGGACAAATACCGCATATATATTAGAAATAGTATATAGACGACCACTGACTACTTTATATATTTTAATTTATAGAAACTTATTAATAAAATACATTACACACCATTACATCTCATATATGAATACTTAATCAATTCTTATGATAAGAGTGATTATTTAAATTCATGATTATTTTTTTCTTTTTATGGTATCACCCATTAATATTGTCAATGTCATATGCATTTCGTATGTTTAAGTGATTAGATCATACAGGTTCATTTATACCATCTCATCACATAAATTAGATGCATAAAATTAAAGCAAAATTAAAACATACATTTAGCAATAACATCGCATCCACAAACAAAAGTCATTGATCTTCCATCATCACATCATAAAGCACATAATAAAACATATAGGCAATATCCATTTGCATACAATCATGAATTCACCATTTATCAAAATCAAAATACATCGCATCATATCATCAAATCATATAAGCATCTACACATCCATCTAAGCATCTTCAATATCATCTATCATCTAACATATTCATCAAGTTAGCATAATACCATCATCACATCATATCATAAAAACAAAATAACAACAAAAACATAAGCAATAAATGATACACATAATAAGTCATAATGCAAAGATATCATAAAATTATGTGTGTCAAGTCTGATGGATGTACAAAAATACCCATGGGCTACAGTCATATAGGTTAGTTGACCTCAAAAATGGATCAAGGACCAAATAAAGCATCAATAAAATATCATGTCTGAGCCCCCTGCATCATCTCCTCTAGTGCCACCTCCCCCTGTGGCAGTGTCACGAGTTGAATGATGTGAACCTTTCAGTCTCTTTATTCGAGTCCAAGTCCTCTGGATAGGAGGGGTGGAAGACTGCCCTGAGGTGAAGCACCCACTTACTTGCAAACCACCCACATTGGGTGGCTCCTTAGGGACAATACCATGCCTCCTGAGTTGCATCTGAAGAATGGTGATGTGATCCACATGTCCCTAGATCTGCTCCTTATACTCATCCAACAAAGACTAAAGTTATCCCACATATGCTCTTGAACCTACCATTAGAACCTCTTGTGGTGTAGAAGGAGGAACAACAAACTACATCCTAGTGTCACCACTCCCAATAGTATCCTACAAATATTGTATCTATGTTGTGAGTTGCTCAATGATAGCATCTCACCACTATACCTAGATCTTAGTTACATGAAGCTCAGCCTCGACCTCATGTACCTATGCTCTCAGAGGAGAGTCTCTCTCCTCAGGCTCTAACTCCTCCTCCTTAGGAACATCAGGATCCTCCATCGCCACCTAATTTTCTAGCTAGCCCCATACCTCGATCTTAGCTCAAACTTTATGTCCTATCAGATCTCCACCATCACCCCACCATCATCCTCGCACCCTAGGCTATCGACACGATGCCATATTCGATCACCCCACCATTGAGTGTATGCCTCTATAACTCCTCCAACCACTATAGGGTCAACAAATGGGGCATCCTCCTCATTTGAAAACTCTATAATATATCATGGAGGTAGGTCCTTATCTATTGTGAGAACCCTATACAAGAACGGTACCAGGGGCACATCCTACTACAACCCATACTGACGAAGAACCGGAGAGTAGAAGAAGTACTCCTGAATAGTAACATTACAACAAAAAATCCATCGCTTGTGTTGTGTCTTGGCAGTAAATCTAGCTAGATCATACCAAGCAGGACACTCATGGTAAGCGCACCATACGACATATTCAGCCAAAATTCTAGTTAAAGCATTAGTATAATGGGACATATCCCCTATGAAAGTGTGGCTCTTACACTCCTCATTCTCTCGAGCCCATCTAGAATCATAGCATTTTTTCTAAGCATCGATCACTATAATCTCGATCGAGATCCCCTTAGGGTGATCTACCCTAATATGCTCCCATCCCCAAACCTATAGGAGAAATTTGTAGGTAATGCTGACACATCCTTGTCTGTGGATGTGGTACAACTCATCATAGAACTGAGCCAATAGTGATCTACCCCATTCATAGATGATAGGATCCTCGCTATCTAATAGACCCTGCACCATCACCAAAAGGTTCCATGAGAACCTCAAACTCAAGCAGTTTGGGATAAGAACATTATTGATAACCATCAACAATACAACATGCCTCACCGTAAAGACACCCTCCCCATGCCAGCGGCTAATAGACACTCCTCAAAACTTGTTGTCCTTGAGAGCATCCTCAGAATGCCTCTCGAACACCCAAGTGAAGACAACCACCTGATCATTAGTGGTCGAAGAGACAATGGCCACCCCATAAAATGGAATTTGAAAGATCCTATATACATCCTCCAGTGTAATGGTCATCTCACCAATCGGGAGGTGGAAAGTATTAGTCCATGTGTCCCAATGATGGGCCAAAGCCATAAGGTAAGCCTAATCTACCATGATGTAAGGTAGCCCTAAGACATACTATAACCCATGGGCTTTGAACCACACCCAGCCTGTATCATCAAAGCTAGGAAGTAGGTCAAGCAAGAGCTTTGGATCTCGACCCCAAGTAGTAAGGATCTAAGCAAAGCAAAAGAAAGATGAAATATAACTATAATGCATCTAAGGCATAAATCAAACAAAGCATAACAACATTAACACTCCTAAGTCTAAAAAATGAAGGATAAATGCATATAGTTGGGTAGCACAAAGCTTAGGAGTGGTTCAAAACTTTCAAAAAGAATAAAAAAATCAAAATATGTCTTAATAAAATCATAAAAATGCAAAAAATATGGCTAAGGGTTTAGCCGTTGTCACCTACAATGGCTGGAACCTGGCCATTGGAGACAGTAGCGGCCAAGACCAAATGGTCAAATTTTTTACTGTTGAGGTTCAAACCTGACTACTCTGAGTGACAACGGCTCACAACCAGTCACTTTAAGCAATAGCAGCCAAGGGGCGACATGGTAAACCCGTGAACCCTTGGCCAAAAAACAACAAAAAAATCCAAAATTTGCAAAATGACATAAAAAACACAAAAAGGAGGGAAAAACAAAAAAAAAATAAAGGTAAATCCCCACAAAGGCATAAAAACTAAGCTAAGTTCAAAAATGGTTAACATGGTAGCAGCAGGTGAATAGCAAAAAACTTGGGAACCCTAGGCTAGAAACTACCAAGGCAAAGCAATGAGAACAAAAAGGGGGACTAACCCACCATAGAAAAAGGTAAGCTAAGCCTAACTACGGAGTTTATTCATTACCAACAGGTTTAGTGAGGTTCATTTTATCCATTACTTAGTGAGGTTTAGTTTTACTCAGATAAGAGAAAAGAGGGTTAGGGTTTAGAAAAGAGAAATACCCGAGAAGCTCTAGCTCCTCCAACAACTAATTTCTTGCCCTGCACAGCCATGTCCTCAATGCCATCAAACTCCAAAGTCGCGACCATCGCTATCACACCAGAGCTCCCAAAGTGAATCTTCAAAATAGTGAAAATAAAAGGTCAAACCCTAGAAAATGCAAATTTTATATTTCTTTAATTACACCTTGGTCGCGTCTGATGTCAGGAGCCTGAACTTCATGGCCACTTAAGGCGATAGAGACCACAAGCAAGGACTCAGAGGTCGCTGGACCTTACAGCAGCCAAATCCACAGATCAAAACAAGGGACTTCCTCCTTGAGGGATCCCACAAAAATAGAAAATAAACACACTTTGATGGTTTAATATCATCAAAATGTTCAAAATAAAAAAAACAATCACATAAAAGCACAATCTCAGGCAGACCTCATACCCAGTTACTTACTCTATCCACTCGATGATTTTAGTGATTTGCACTCCATGTATTTCGATGAGATGAGTAGATAACCATAAGGTCACTTAGGGCAAAAATAACTCATTTTGGAATTACAATGTACCACCCTTCAATCCCGAAGAAGACAAAGATGGTCGGACTGCTCCACGAGTGCGAAAGGATCATCCTAATTCCCCTATGATACCAAAAACATTAAGTCAAAGTGATACAATCTAAACATAAATAGAATCACTCATCCTAACTCCCTAAGAAATCTATTAATAGTTGGACCGCTCCTCGGGATAGGGATGGATGATCATCATAAAAAATTGGAATCACACTTGGATGTGGGATTGTCCATTAAAAGCAACAAATGCTAGAAAGGAACCAGATTAGTCATATTGGTCAAGCGACTTGTCACTTAATTCATTGTCATTTCTTCACCAATTCATTGTGTGAGGAAGTAGTTCAAAACTTTAACATAATCATAATCAAAATCAATAAAATATCACTCGATCATAGAAAAATCATGTTCGTCCTATGAATCATTGCATACAACAATCACAAATTTCCCTTGTTTTTTGGGAATGTAAGCAGACATGAGTCAATTGTGGCTCTCCTACCAATTGAAATTGTTGTAGCAGTTGAAGCTACCCGATTGAGTTTGAGGAATGAGTGCAATTTAACATGCCCAAGCCACTAAGCTAAGTCCTCCGAATGTTGAGGCAATGATTCAAGGGATGCACACCATCTTGCATGATTGGGCCATCCAGCATTGATCAGACCATTGATCACCATACACCCTACAAACATATTAGTCTACATTTTTGCTCAATGTTTTGTTTTCCACACAATAAATCACAAAAAGGGGCATTTGTAGACACCTAAATCATGTCATACTTAGGGGAGCTTCTCACATAGACACATTCATAATATCATAAGACATAATCTTGGACTTTCCAAGCATCAACAATGGTTCTCACCACTCATTTGGGGCCTTTTCAAGCCATCCAAGCCTAGCCTCTCAATCCAAGAGTGGCCAGATCCTAGCCACTCAAGCCTAGAGTAGCCAGACCTTAGCCACTACAGATGATAGTAGACAAATATTAGCCACTATATACGACAGCGTCTAAGCCATAAGAAGTAGTTTTGTCAATAAATAGGCCTGATCACGGGTGGAAGTGGCAGTCTGCATGCAATAAAGGTGAGTGGGAGTAACTTTGCATTCTTTTTCATGACCAGTTCACATAGGAGACTTGATTTTGCATTTAAACCTTAGTTAACTAACCTCCAAGCATAAACAAATGATAAAAGCTTCTCATGCTAATGACTAGTTCACATTGGAGACTCAAGTTGGGAGTTATATTTCAGTTAACTAGCCTTCAAACATAGAAAAGACATAAAGCTTCTCATGCTAACTCACACTACGCATGAGAAATTCATTCTTAGGGCTTGGATATAGACCTAGGGTTTCAAACTATAAAAGGTGCAATCCTAAGAGCACAAAGAAAATATATAGAGATCTTTTACAAGTAGAGATAGAGATATAGAGAGAGGACGTATCGATCTTTTATCCATCAATATTGGTCATTAAGGAGAGCTTTCGAGACTCAGAGAGTTCCCTTGGAGATCACGAGTACGATGAAGCCTTGACGGATTGAAGAGCATAGCAACCATTATTTCAACATCAAATACAAGCTTTGGTCCATAGCTTTGGAGCAAAGAGGACAAGGTTTACCTTAGCGGTCGTTATCTTGGACAGTGGCCCGTAGGCTTAGCTTAGGGTTTTAGACATTAGATTCATTATTTTGTTTAGCATATCATTAGCATAGCATCATTTCATTCATTCACATTCATAGCATTATCCTAATTTGCATTTGCTTTCATTTGTTATATTTAGTACTAACAACCTCATCTGGGGAGGCATTCTTGGACATCTAAGCATGTGTTGTTGTTTCATTGCTTACACGGCCACGGGTTCATCGGACGAAATCTACAACATACAAGAAAAAAATGGATCCCTATAGTAAACAAACCCGGATAAAGAGGCATCTGTAAGCCCTCATACATTTTTGTGGGTGTAACTGGGAAGCCTTTATAAGCGCACCACCTCTTCACGAAAGGGGTACTCTTTGCCTATTTGTAACCTTATTATATCGAAATAGGTATCCCTAAGAGGGACCGAAATGTAATCGAGTTTCAATATGAATAAAGAGATCCATATTTGTTATTTTTGTGTTATATGCTTTTTTTCATTGTCTTCCATTTCATCTTAGGTTTTTTATAACATTGCAAGTAGAGCAAAAGAGAGTGGTTCGTGCATCTCGGGGTCGCTACAGATGAAATAGAAATAGCCTACTTAGGGCTAAGAGATGTGCCCCTTATATTGGGACCGCATACCAATGCTAATGGTTTTTTGATAAGCAATGATGACTTTGATGATGAGACTGAGATGGCTTATCTTGGGCCTCACCACTTGCATCAAGTCAACATGTTGGTTGAAAGAGAAGTGGCACTTCATGCCATAGACCTCGGCTTGTAGTTTTTGGGGAGACCTATTGACTTAAGTGCCATTTATCATGTGGTTAATCCCCCTCTGCCTATGTTTAGGGAGCTCTTAGAACCTAATGATCCTATTATCTAGCCTGCTCATGGGCCAAATCCAAAGATTTCTTTTCCTCTAGAGCCTCATCATGAGTATGGAGGGGAAAATTTTGACACAATGTTTCACCCATGTGGTCCTAGAGATTTCATTCTATCCATCAATACAATCTCCATTTATTTGGCCACTCCACTTCATAACTTGGCAGATCCTACTAAACCATTGTGTCTTGATATAGAGGCTATTGATTGGGATCGTGCTAATTCATCCATAGAGCCTGTGGATATTTTTCATAATGAATAGGTGTTACAACCATTTTATTTTGCATCAAGCTATGTGTATGACGTATTCTATTCTAGTTTAGATCCTGAGTCAGTAGGACCTGTAAATCCCACCGATGACATTCATTTTATATCCATGCCTCACAAGTTGGAGGATGGGTCACATATGGCTATATAAGTTACTTACGAGGTGGACATCATTGATGATCCTACTCAACCAAATAAAGTAAATTTTGGATGAATTCTATCTCCAGAAGAACAAACCATCATAATCCCTCTCCTTAAAGAGAGGTCAAATATTTTTGCTTGGACTTACAAAGACATGCCAGATATTGATCCAAAGTTAGTTGTTCACAACCTTTCATTGGATCCCATGAAGAATCCAATCAAGAAAAAGTTGATGAAAATACATCCAACCATCGCTTTAATGGTGAAGAACAAGTTACAAAAATTGTTGGATGCAATTTTCGTAGTCCCAATTGACTACCCCGAATGGGTCTCAAACATGGTACCCATGGGAAAACTAGATGGAAGAGTCTGCATTTGCACATATTTTAGAGACTTGAATAGGGCAACTCCAAAGGATTCATTCTCATGTCTAAACATAGATGCTCTTGTTGATGACATTGCAGGTCATGAGATACTCTCCCTAATGGATGGGTTTTTTGGATACAATCAAATACAAATCAAACTTGAATACCAACATAAGACCGCTTTGATTACTCCATGGGGGAAATTCTATTATAATGAGATGCCATTTGGCCTAAAGAATGTCGGTTCCACATATCACTGGACCATGACATACATCTTCCATGACTATATGCACACAATCCTAGAGGACTACATGGATGACTTGCTAGCCAAGTCTTTAGTGTGGCAAGAGCACACTGGAATCCTTACGAAAGTCTTCGATCACCTCATTGAGCACAATGTTATATTGAAACATAATAAGTGCATGTTTGGTATGACTTTTGGTAAGCTCTTAGGATTCATCATTTCTAATAGAGGCATCAAGGTCAATCCTACAAAGGTAAAGGCTATAATGGAAATGGCCACCCCTACCAACATTAGCGAGTTAAGGAGCCTACAAGGCAAGGTGGCATCCACAAAATGGTTCATTGCTCAATTATCAAATAAGTGTCAGCCGATGAACCAATTGCTATGCAAGGATGTCCCATTTCATTGGGATGACGAACGCCAACAAGCCTTTGTAGAGATAAAAACTTACCTGGCAACACCACCAGTGTTGGCTCCACCAAGGCTAGAGGTACCATTTTTACTATATAATTGGCTACTAATTTCTCTTTGGGTACCATGTTAGCCCAAAATAATGCACAAGATAAAGAGCAAGTTGTATATTACATCAGTTGCACCTTAGTGAGTTATGAGCTAGGATATGCATATGTAGAAAAGTTGTGCTTAGCAGTGGTCTTTGCAACCAGAAAGTTGTGACACTACATGTTGAGCCATATGACCTACTTTATATCAAAACAAAATCCTTTGCAGTATATGATGAACAAGACCTATCACAATACACATACTGCAAAGTGGATCATGTTGTTGATAGAATTTGATCTATAGTTCATAAGCTATAAGTCCATCAAGGGACAAGTCATAGCAGATCAATTAGCAGAGGCACATATTTAGGATAGCAAGCCTATCACAATAGAATTGCTTGATGATGTAGTCTTCCCATTATCAGATCCGCTTGAACTCGAAGAAACTAAGAAAGAAAGATACATGGCATTGTTCTTCAATGGTTCAAAGTGCGATCAAGGGGACGGTACAAGGATAGTCATTATCACACCACAAGGTGCTCCATTACCCTTATCATTCAAGCTAGACTTTCCTTGTATGAACAATAACACAGAGTATGAGGCCTTGATCTTGGAACTCCAAGCAACTATTATAATGGGTATTAAAATATATAATATCTTTGGTGACTCTTTGCTCATAGTTAATCAATTCAAAGGATTGTTCCAATGTAGGTGCCCACTCTTGAAAGCTTACAAGGAGTTGGTTGACACTTACCTAGACTACCTGGAATGGTATGACATCGAGGCAATCCCTCGTACGTAAAATATATTTGTAGACACCATGGCATATTTGGGGTCCTTAATCCCTTAGAATCTATTTGCTAATTTCATAATCGTTCATGTTAAAGTTCTTGCACACTCAACAATACAACATGAGGCTATGGATAATCAAGAGTCAGTCAACATGATTTAGACTAAACCAAATCAGGATCGGTCCTTTAGAGCTAGAGCTTTCTTGCAAATGGCACCTTGGGAGTCTTTGATCTCTCAAGGTCCTATGGAGTGTGGTATGACCATTCACCATAGGGTTTTTTCTCAATATATGTTCTCAAATTTTGGATCACAGGAGGAGCATACCATTTTATCCATAGAGGTTGTGGCTTATTAGGATTGGCTTTCCCAATTATGATATTTCTTGAAGCTTGGAATGGTACCGCAAGTCCTGTAGCATGCCGAAAGATGAGCATTTAAATAGAAGGTGATGGGGTACATGTTGCTAGGAGATATCCTTTATAGAAAATGCTATGACAGAATGCTTCTTCATTGTCTTGAGCCCCAAGAAGCATCTTGGGCAATTTTGCAAGCCCACGATAGCATGTATGGTGGTAACTTTAGTGGTATGGCCATCGTTAAGCGTGTCTTGAGAATGGGTTACTATTGGTCCACTATGGAAAATGACTATTGTGAGTATGTTAAGAAATGTGTTAAATGCCAACATCATGCAAACCTCACTCATTTGCCATCACAAGCCTTGCAACCCATCCAAGCAGCATGGCCTTTCTCATAATGGGGACTAGACTTAGTGGGGAATATCTCACCCCCATCCTTAGGCCAACACACATTCATCATAATGGCCACTAAATATTTTACCAAGTGGATCAAAGCGATCCCCCTGACTTCGACAATGGGATCTAAGATTGTAGAGTTTATACTCCACAATATCATAACTCATTTTGGGGTCCCTTCAAAGATAATATCGAATAATGGACCATCTTTCAAGAATAAAAATGTGCATGCTTTAATGAAAAAAATACCATATTCAGCACAATTTTTCAACACCCTATTATCTACAAGCAAATGGGAAAGCATAAGCCTCAAACAAAATAATAGTCTCCATATTGAGGAATATGGTAAAGGATAATCATAAGGACTGGCATTTGCAATTGCCTCTGGCATTGTGGGCATACAGGACTAGTGTGCAGATGCCCACTGGGGCAACACTATTTTCACTTGTATATGGCACTGAAGCCATCATGCCCCTAGAGTTGGAAATTCCAACCTTGTGCATAGCATTGAAGGATTTCATAAATGATGACACCGTGTGGCAAGCCCGCCTTGATCAATTAACACTTCTTGATGAACGTCGAGTCAATTACTTGGAGCATCTCCATGTTTATCAGGATCACCTTGCGTGAGCTTACAATAGTAAATTCCACTTGAGAGGATTCAAATTTTGGGATCTTGTGCTTAAAGAAAACCAACAAAACTCAAATCTTCCACCGCACCTACGAGACAAATTTATGAAAAACGGGATAGGCCCCTACATGATTTCAGAAAGGGTTGGGCCTGGGGCATATCACCTCACATAATTGGATGGCAATGAGAATCCCGAGCCTCTTAATATCATTCATTTGAATATATTCTATACATAAAATACAAAAACATTCAAATATACATAAAATACAAAAACATTCAAATATGTCAAAAATACAAAAAAAAACAAATTCAATAAAAAATGCTCCAAGGGTAAACTAGTCACTTGGTCAAATTCAACCAAAAATGCTCCAAGGGTAAACCACCCGCTTGGTCAAAATCAATAAAAAATGCTCCAATGGTAAACATTCGCTTGGTCAAATTCAATCAAAAATGATCCAAGGGTAAACCATACTGCTTGGTCAAAATTCAATAAAAAATGCTCCAAGGGTATCTTCACACCGCTTGGTCAAACTCTAAAAGCCCCAAAGGCACAATAAGCCCTTTGGTCAAAATACAATAAAAAATACAAAAATAATGCAAAATCAAAAATACAAAAATAGTTGCATCCTACATTCATATAGTTGCATTACATCAAACATGCATATCCATTGCATTTGCATATGTTATGATCACATTCTTGCAAATTATGCCATAGTTTGTATCACAACCACAAATACACAAGTCCACCTTCATCCATTCATCCATGTGTGTAACTATGTTTTTCAACACAACCATATCATGTTGCTATAAGTTATAGGCTAAGATTTTTTGGTCATTCAACCATATCTAGTGGTCTTATCAACTTTTGCGGGAATCCATCTTGATTAATAGAGAGTGAGATCTAGTAATGATAATGCCTTAGATATTTAGGATCCCAACACTAATTTAAACACTAAAATCCTATTTGGTACAAGGGAAATATGAAATCTACAAAAGTGATCTAGGTTACCTTAAGAAAAAAAGGATCTTCCTTGCTTACCCCCTTGTGCAACCAGTTCAAAGGTGCTTAGAATTGGCAAAAGGACAAGTTCCACCCTACCCAAAAATGAGTGATTATCATCACTGCATAAATCCCTTGCTTTCATTAAAATAAGAAAAAGTCCCAAAACAAAGCATAAATTCAAAACCTCAGTTTCCAAATTCATAGTTCAAAAAGTATAAAAACAAAACAAAAAAGTGATTATCATCACTACATAGATCCCTTGCTCAAAAGAAAAAAAAAAAAAATCAGTCAAAAATAAATAGTGGTTTTTATCACTAAGCATGAGCAAGTATCCTGAATAAAATGAAGAAAATAAGGGAATGGAACTTGAATCCCTGGAATTCTTAGCATTGCACAAAATCGGAAGGTGATCCCCATTACAGGTTGGTGTACAACCATGTCTGGCAATGGTGATACCCTTATGCATGACGATATGTCTATCACAATAGCATTTTGCATTTGTGTAGGCCAATGTTTGCATGTGGATGAGCTAGCTTTAGGTGACCCAATGCTACCTAGTGGCATAGTCCAACTAAGTCCAACATAGGATAAGATGAACAATTGAGGATCCACTATCTTAGCAATGGGCTGAAATAATCTCGCCTGACATCGGAGGAAATGCTTGTGTTCTATCTAAATATATTCATTTGCAGACACAAGGATAATGAATATCTAGGTCCATGATGAAAGCCTTGCTTTTCAATAGTCTTGTATGGTTAGTTGCAGTTATTGATAGGGTAACTAGAGTGTTTGAGTCTCATGAAAAGCCTCAAAAATTTCTACATAGCAACAAATCATATCATCAATCACATCATCAATTTTCTTTATGAGGTTTGGTGAATTAAGGGGTATGAAAAAAGTAGGATAGATATCGGATGGATGTCAAAAATGATGTTTATATGACCACTGACTATTTTATAATATTTGAAATCACATAAGCTTTATCAAGAAATTACATACATTCCACGTCATTACATTTCACATATGAATGCCCAAATAATTAGTTCTTGTGATAAGAGTGATTATTTACATTCATGATTGTTATACTTTCTGTGGTATCACCCATTCAGATTGATGAAATCATATCATATGCATTCCTTATGTTTTAAGTGATTAAAGCATACAAGTTCATTCACATTAGATTGAATAGTGCATGACACATTGCATTTACCATATCATAACATAAGTTAGATGCATACAATTAAATCAAAATTAAACATGCATCTACCAAAAATATTACATCCACAAACACATAATGTCATAGATCATCCATCCACATCTAAGATCACATCATTGCATCCACCCATACATAGAATCATAAATCCATCATCAAATCAATTCATGATACATCACATCATGTCACAATAATCAAATCATATAAGCATAAACACATACATAAGCATTCGTCTCAATATCCATATCATTATAAATATCACCTATCATCTAACACATATCAACTCATTATAATGTCATCATCACATCACATAAGTAAAACAAAAACATAAGAAATAAATGACACACATAATGAAGCATAATGCAAAGATCTCATAGATATGTGTGTCTCAAAAAGTGTCTCAAAATGTGTATCTCAAAGTGCATGGATATACAAAAATACCCGAAGGCTACAGATATATAGGTCAACTGACCTCAAAAATAAAATCCTAGTACATCATCAATCAAACACTGGGCCTGTGCCCCCTGCATCACCACCCCCTGTGGATGGATCTCGAGTGGAGTGATGTGAGCCTGATGGCCTCTCTGTGCAATTTTGGGTCCTTTTACTAGGTCGGATAGAAGACTACCTTGAGGTAGAGCGCCTGCTAGCCTATGATCCACCTGCACCTGTCCTCTCTCTAGAAGTAGCTCCTAGACTCCTGATCTACATATCGAGGGAATTAATGTGGCCTACATGACCAACAATTATTGCCTCATACTCATCTAAAAAAGTCTACATCTACCTGATCACTGCCCCTAGATCTGTCCCTATAGGACCCTAAGATATGTAAGTATCAACAACCACCTGCATCCTGGTAGAACAACCCCTAATAGCAGCTTGTAAAGCATATATTTGAGTTGTGAGCTACTCTATAGTAGCATCCCACTGTACTATAGTAGCATCTTGTTTGGTAATGATAGCATCATGTTGTTGTACCTGGATCTTGGTTTACTGGAGCTCGACCTCTACATCATGTAGCTATGCTCTTAGAGGAGAATATCTCTCCTTAGGATCCAACTCCTCCTCTGCCTCCTCAGGAGCCTCTTACTCTTTCGCTACCACCTAATCTGTTGGTTGGCCCCAAACCTTAGTCCTAGCTCAAAATTTGTGCCCTACTGGATCTACACCACCATCTTTTCCATCATCATCGTGGCCTAGACTACCATCACCATGCCACATACGATCACCCCACCACTAGGCAAATGCATCTGTGACCTCCCCAATGATGCATGGATCAACTATTGGGGCATCCTCCTTATCAAATAACTCTATAATATGTGGGGAAGGGAGGTATCTCTATGCTCTGATGTGCCTATAAAAAAACAAGACAAGTGGCACATCCTACTATAATCCATACTGACAAAGAACTTGGGAGTAGAATAAATACTACCTGATGTCGACATTGCGACCAATGAGCCACCGCTCGCATCGCATCCTAGCTATAAAACTGGGTGGATCATACCAAGTTGGGCACTCATAATATGGGTGCCACATGACGGCTCCGACCTATAGCCTAGTGAAAGTAGTAATATAGTGTGGGATCTCCCCCACATTAGGGTGGCTCTTGCACTCCTTGCACTCTCAAGACCATCTAGTTGCATAGCACTACATCCTGGCATCAATAACTATAATATTAGTAGGGAGTCCTCTGGGACGATCCATGCTGATATGCTCTCATTTCCATACTTGATGGACCAAGTTGC
The DNA here is from genome assembly GCA_028583015.1 of Wollemia nobilis. Classification (NCBI taxonomy): domain Eukaryota; kingdom Viridiplantae; phylum Streptophyta; class Pinopsida; order Araucariales; family Araucariaceae; genus Wollemia; species Wollemia nobilis. The sequence continues at coordinate 4,681,564 of JAQPPZ010000040.1, forward strand.
AACCAATGCTGACGCAGCCCTTCCGGTGGATGTGATACAACTCATCATAGCACTATACTAGTAGAGACCTCCCCCATGCATAGATGATAGGCTCCATGCTATCCAACAACTCCTAAACCATAGCAAGGAGGTTCCACAGGAACCTCAAGCCTAAGCAATCTAAGATCAAAATTTTGTTGATGACCATAAGTAATACCGCATGCCTCTCTGAGAATACACGCTCCCTGTATTAGCGTATAACAGGTACACCTCCATACTTTATGTCCTTGAAGGTAGCTATAGCATGCCTCCCAAACAACCAAAGAAATACTACATCATGGTCATTAGTAGTCGAAGAGATGATGGCCACTCCGTTAAAAGGAATCCAAAAAATCTGGTACACATCCTCCAGTGTGATAGTCATCTCAACAGTAGGAAGGTGGAAGGTGTTCATCCTAGGGTCCCATTGGTGAACAAATATAGTGAGGTAGGCCTGGTTCGACATTATTTGTGGCAGCTTGGTAACATATTGTAGTCCACAAACCTTAAACCAAACCCATTCTGTATCATCCAGGAGTGGGAGAAGGTCATTTAGGAGTTTCGGGTCCTGAGCATGATCAGTTAGAATATATGAGCATAAACCAAAGGTATAACTACAATGCATCTAAGGCATAAATCATAGTAAAACATGACAAATAGTGTAAATGATGATAAACTATCCTAAGTCTGAGCGAAATAGGAATAAATGCACCTAATCATGCAACATAATACAAAAGGGCAACTCAAAAATAAATTAAAAAAAATTAATCATCACACAAAATCTATAAAACTTACAAAAATTTGCCTAAGTATCCTGGCCACTATGACCTACAGTGGCCAGAAACTGGTCATTGAAGCTAGTAGCGGCCAAACCCCAATGGTCAAATTTTTGACCATTGGATTCAAAGCTGGCCACTCTAAGCAATAACAACCAAACTACAGGCCAAAATGACTACTCTTAACAGCATAGGTTGATGGGTGATGTGACAGACGCATACACCCTAAGCCAAAAATACCAAAAAAATTAAAAAATTGCAAAATGGGGGTAAGCCCACCAAAACAAAACCTAAGCTAAAACTATCTACATGTTTGGTTCATTATCGGTGATTTTAATGAGATTCATTTACCGGTTACTTAGTGAGGTTCAATTTTACCCAAAAGGAAAAGTAGGGTTAAGGTTTGAGAGAATACCCGAGAAGCTTTGGCTCCTCCACTCGTCGATGTCTCGCCCTACGTAGCCATAGTCTCTAAATCAACAGCACTCCAAGTCGCAAATGTTGCTTTCTCTTCAAAGCTTTGGAAATCAAATTTCTAGTTGGAATATTGAAAATTCAAAATCCTAGATTACTTTTTATACTCCTCAAGTTATGCCTAGGTCATTACTGACATCAGCTACCCGAACTTCTTGGCCACTCAGGATGAGAGCGGCCATAGGCAGGAACTTAGAGACCGTTGAATCTGACAGCGGCCAAATGCACAAGAAAAATCAAGAAGATTCCTTCCAGGAGGAATAGCAAAAAAATAAAATAAGCACATTTTTATGGTCCCTAATCATCATAATAATCAAAATAACAAAAAAAAATACATAAAACAAAATCTTGAGTAAGCTTCGTATTCAGTTACTTACTCTATCAACTCAGCAGTTGCAGTGATTTGCACTCCATGCAACTCGGTGAGATGAGTAAGTTACCATAGAGCTACTTGGGGTAAATTACTCATTTTGGAATTATGATGAATCACCTTAATCTTGAAGAAGACCAATATGGTCGGACTACTCCACGGGTATGATGGAATCATCCTAATTCTCTTATGACACCAAAAACACTGAACCAAGTGATGCAATACAAATATAAAATAGAATCACTCATCCTAACTCCCTAAGAAGGCTATTTGTGGTTGAACCACTCCCTGGGATAGGGATGAATGATTATCATAAATAATTGAAATCACACTTGGATGGGGGTTTACCCATTAAAAGAACAAACAACTAGAAAGGAACAAAACTAGTCAAATTGGTCAAGCGACTTGTCACTTCATTCATTTCCCTTCCCTCACCAATTCATTGTGTGAGGAGGTAGGTCAAATCTTCAAATAATAATAATCAAAGTCAACCAAAGATCACTCAATCATATCAAAATAGCATTTTTCCTACAAATCATTGCATACAACTCTTACAAAATGTTCCTCGTTTGTTGGGTTCATAAGAAAATATGACATATTCATCTTGTAGCTCTCCTATGGTCGGTTTTGTTGTAGCAACATAAGCTACCCTATTGCATTTGAGGAATGAGTGCAAGTGGACATGTGTAAGCCTCGTGAAGCAATGATTAAAGGATGTATATTGTCTTGCATGATTGAGCCATCCAACGTTGATCATATCAATGATCAGCATACACTCTACAAACATAGCAGTCTATGCTTTTGCTCTGCACTACGTTTTAAACTCAGCGTATCGCAAAAAGGTGCATCTGTAGACACCTAAAACATGTCATGTTTAGGAATACTACTCACATGGGCATATTCATAGGTCATGTGACTAAACCTTGGGATCTTCCAAGTATCAAAAGTGGCTTTTACCACTCATCTAGGGCATTTTCAGCCCATCCAAGCCTGGTCTCTATGGACCAGAGTAGCTAGATCCTGGCCACTACAACTCAGAGTGACCAAAACTTAACTATTGCAGATGATAGCAGCTAAATCTAAAAAGTATTTTACCATCAATCTAGCCTAATCTTGGGTGGAAGTGGCAGTCTACATGCAATAAAACTGAGCGGGGACAACTTTGCATTCCTCCTTACAGCCAGTCTACATGAAGGACTCAAGTTTAGATTTAGACATCAGTTAGCTGCACCTCAAGGGTAGACAAAAATCTTGAATTCTCATGCTAACATCCAATGTGCATGAGGGATTCAGTCCTAGGGTTTGAACATTGACCTAGGATTTTAAACACTTTATAAGGTGCAAACCTAAGAGCACCAAAAATGGAGAATCGCATACCATATATCAAAAATTTGAATATATTGGATCATTGAGAGCTTCTGGATACTTGGAGAGCTTCCCTTGGAGATCATTTTACAGTGAAGCCCTATCATATTGGGGAGCAAATTTGAGCACCCTTGAGTAGAAATGAAGTGCTAGCCAACTGATAGGTAAGCATTCGTGTACATACAATAATCATTTAACATTACTAGCAGACTTAAGCCCATAGCCTTTGGATCAATAGAGACAGACTTCACCTTAGCAACCGTTGTCCTGGACAGTGGCCCGTAACCTATTCTAGGGTTTAAGTGTTAGTTTCTTTTATTCTACTTTCTCCATGATTTCATATCATTAGCATAATATTTACTTCATTTATTGGCATTCATAGTACTAGTTTCATTGCATTTGTTTTTATCACTAACAACCTCATCCAGGGAGGTAATCTCGGACATCTAAGTGTGTGGTTTTGTTTCATTTCTTGCAAGGCTACAGGTTCATCGAAAAAATCCACAACATACAAAATGAAGAGGATCCCTCTAGGAATCAGACCTGGAGAAGGAGGCATCTGTAAGCCCTCATACAGTTTTGTGTGCGTCATTGGAAAGCCCAAAAAAGCACATCTCCCTTTGCAAGGGGATATTGTATACATCTGCTACCCTCTTTGTATAATATCATGTATCAAATGTATAATATCATGTATCAAATGAAGGGTATCCCATAGAGGGATTTATATGTAACCGGATCTTGTAAATATCAATACAAATCATTCATTCATTTATTTATTTGTACTTCGGCTATGCCTCTCTTTATATGCTTTTTATTTAATTCATGTTAAACATTAAAAGATTCAATAATAATTGTAAATAGAGTAAGTGGATAGTGCTCCTCTTCCCCAAGGTCACTACAAGTTGATTCCCTTAGAATATCTAATTGTCTTATATATTCTTAGAGTATACCCAGTTATCCACATATCGTCTGAGCCACATATAGAGCATGGTGAATAAACCAAAAATAGTAAATTTTGTTCATGTGGTCCGAGAGATTTCTTTCCATCCATCAACATGATCTCTATTGATCTGACCACTCCACCCCAAAATCCATCTGACCCTTCGAAGCCATTACACCTCAATCTGGAGGCCATTGATTTTGATCACATCAATTCAACCCTAGAGCCTAAATATTTATTCCCTAATGAAGAAATACTACAACTGTTCCATTTTACACCAGTTTATGCCCATGATGTTTATCATGTTGAGGTTGAACTTGATTTGGTAGAATATATAAATCCATCTGATGACATCCATTTGATCCCTACGCCTCACCATCTTGAGGAGGTATCACATATATTAATAGAGAAAACTTTCAAAGTGGATATCAGTGAAGATCCCATAAATCCAAAGAAAGTTAAATTAAAAGAAAATTTATCTCTTAAGAAGCACGCTAGCCTCATTCCTCTATTGAAATAGAGGTTTTATCTCTTTTCTTGGACTTATGAGTACATACTAGGCTTGGATCCAATATTGGTTGTCCACAACCTTTCATAGGACCCCACTAAAAATTCAATCAAACAAAAACTTAGAAAAATACATCCAACCATTGCCTTAATGGTGAAATATGAATTACAAAAGTGATGTAGAGTTCATTATTCCCATCGACTATCTAGAATGGGTATCTAACATGGTACCCATAGAAAAACCTAATGGAATAATTCACATATGCAAGGATTTTAGGGACATCAATAAGGCAACACCCAAAGATTCATTTACGTTGCCTAATATCGATGCTCTTGTAGATGCAATTGAAGGTCACAAAATTCTTTCACTCATGGATGGTTTTTTTGGTTACAACTAGATTTATATTTAACCTTAATATCAGCATAAAACCACTTTTACCACTTCATGGGGGAAATTTTTCTATAATTTTATGCCATTTGGCCTTAAAAATTTTGGTGCCACATATCAACGGGATATACATACATTTATATAACTATATGCACAAAATATTAGAGGATTATATTTATGACTTACTGGCCAAGTAATTATTGTTTGAAGAGCACATTGAGGTCCTTAGGAAATTCTTCGATCACCTAATTGAGCATAATCTCAGGTTGAATCCCAAGAAATGCATCTTTGGTGTAACTTCTGGAAAACTCTTAGGATTCATCATTTCTAATTGAGGGATTGAAGTAGATCTAGTGAAGGAAAAATTTGTTTTAGAAATGGACCCTCCTACATATATCAAGGAATTAAGAAGCCTACAAGGCAAGGTAGAATCCATAAAGCACTTCATCGCACAGTTATCGAATAAATATTGACCCATGAATCGACTAATACACAAGGGGGTCCCATTTAACTGGGGTGAATACTACCAAAAATCCTTCACTGAGATCAAGAAATACTTGGCCACATCACCAACACTAGATCCACCAAGACCATAAGTGTCATTTCTATTGTATATATCTACCATTGAATTTGCATAGGAACCATGTTAGCCTAGTTTAACATGCAAGATAAAAACAGGTGATATATTACATAATTCACACCTTGGTTAGCTACCAGCTAGGATATGCATACGTAGAAAAACTATGTTTAGCAATGGTTTTTGCAAATAAGAAGTTGTACCACTATATGATCATGGTATTCAACCTAGAATTTATCAATCAAAATTCAATCAAATAATATGTCATAGTTGATCAACTGGCAGAGGTACCTCTTTAGGATTATAAGCCTCTTATCATAGAACTTCTTTATGATACAGTCTTTGCATTGTTAGAGTCACAAAAACCTAAAGAACTAGATAATAAATTTGATATGTCTTTGTTCTTTGATGGTACCAAATACGAACAAGGGGGTGGCATAGATATTGTGTTTTTCATGCCATAAGGTGCTCCAATGCCCTTGTCATTTAAACTCAACTTCCCTTGCACCAATAACAACACTAAAATATGAGGCCCTAATATTGGGTCTCCAAACAATGCTCACCATGAAGATCAAAAAGCTAAATATATTTGGTGACTCCCTTCTCATAGTTAATCAAGTTAAGGAAATTTATCAGTGTAGGTGTCTTGTCCTAAAAGCATACAAGGAACTTGTGGACACTTAGCCCAACTAGAACGGTATGACATCAAGGAAATTCCTCGAATGTCAAACAAATTTGTAGACACCATGGCATATTTGGGATTTGTAATCCCTTAGATTCTATTTGTTGAATTTACTACCATCCACATGAAAATACTCCCGCAATCCATGATGTTATGTGAGGCTCAAGATAACCATGAATCAGTCCACATGATTCATATAGAACCAAACCATGAGTGGTTCTATAAAGCTAAATACTTTCTAAAGAAGGCACCTTGGGGATCCTTGATCTCATAGGGTCCTACGGAGAATGGTACTACCATTCACCATAAGGTTGTCTCCCAATCTACATTTGTACACATCGAATTATAGTAGGAACAAGTCATCTTGTTAGTCGAAGTTGTTGCTTATCAGGATTGGTTAACCCAATTACATGATTTCCTTAATCTTGGAATAATCTTGGAGGGATTATCGCATACCTCCAAAATATCATTAAAAAAAAAAAGCAACCAAATATGTCTTTTTAAGAGACATCTTATATCATCATACCTATGATGGAATTCTCCTTCGTTAATTGGAGCTCCAAGAATTAGCTTGGGTGATTTTACAAGCTCATGATGGTACATGCAGTGGCTATTTTAGTGGCATGGCCATTTTCAAGTGCATCCTTTGAATGGGCTATTATTGGCCCACCATGAAGAAATATTGCTATGAGTATATGTTAGGAAATGCGTTAAATATTAGTACCGTGCTAATATTACACACCTACCATCATAGGCCTTACAGCCCATCCAAGTGCCTTGGCCATTTTCTTTGTGGGGTTTTGATCTAATTGGTAAGATCTCTCCCCCGTAATTGGGTCAAAACACATTTATCATAATGGCCACTAAGAATTTTACCAAGTGGGTGGAAGTGATCCCCTTAACTTCTACGACTGGAGAACATATTATGGAGTTCATACTTCACAATGTTATCTGTCATTTTGGGATCCCATCCAAAATAATCTCAGATAATGTAGATTCATTTAAAAACAAAATTATAAGGGTTTTAATGTCCAAGTATAATAATCAACATGATTTTTCAACTTCTTATTATTCGTAGCCTAATGGAAAATAAGAGGCCTCAAATAAAACAATGGTAGCCATCTTAAAGAAAGCCTAAAAGAAAATCATAAATATTGGCACAGTCAACTACCTCTTACATTATGGGTTTATAGAAATAGCATATGGATTCCCACTGGGGCAACCCTATTTTTGCTATTATATGGTAATAATGCCATCATGCCCTTGGAATTAAAAATTCCAACACTACATGTCACATTGAAATAGTTCGTCAATGATGATATTGCGCAACAAGCTCACCTGGATAAACCGATGCTTCTTGATGAACATCATATGAATGCTCTTGAGCATCTCCACATTTACCAAGATCACCTAAAAAGAGATTATAATAAAAAATTCCACTAGAGAGACTTTAAATTTGGGGATCTTGTGCTAAAATAAAACCAACATAACTCAAACCTACCACCGCATCTACGAGATAAATTTGCAACCAATTGGTTAGGTCCATTCATTATTTTAGAAAATATTGGACCTAGGACCTATCACTTAACATCACTATAAGGTTTTGAAGAGCCTAAGCCTCTCATAATCCTTCACCTAAAGGCATTTCATACAAAAAATTGAAAAAAAAAATATTAAAACACAAAAACAATTCAAAATCAAAAATACAAAAACATTTACATTTTGTATTGCATCATATGCATTCATTTAATTGCATTGCATTAGGCATTTTCATCAATGGCACTTGCATTAGGTTAGGTTGTGTTTGCAATCTTACAAATGACACCATGTTTGTATTCTAATAATGCATCATTACATCTTCATCATCCATCACCTTTGTGAGTAATTGTGTTTTTCAACACAACCCCATTATTTGCTATAAGGAATATACCAGGGTTTTCTAGTCATTCAGCCATACATAGTTGTATTTTTAGATTTTGTAGAAATCTATCTTCACTTTCAGAAGATAAGGTCTAGTTTTGATAGCACCTAGCATATATCAAAATCCTATCACAATTTAAACATTAATAATCCTAGTTTGAACAAGAAATATGAACCCTAAAATTTGGTCCAAGTTACCTTAAGCGAAAGGTTTTTACGTGCTCATATTGTGATGTGCATGGTATAGGATGTTGATCATTGGAAAAAGGAAAAGCTCCCCCCTATCCAAATAAATCCTTTTCTTTCATAAAAAATAAGCAAATTCCCAAATCAAAGCAAAGTAAAATAAATACTTATTTTCATCACTAAGCAAATCCCTTGCTCCAAAAGAAAACAAAATGTAAAATAATTAGTGATTATCATCACTAAACATGAGCAAGTATCCCAATAAATGAAAATAAAATAAGGGGGTGAAGATATTGAATCCCTGGAGTGGTCAATATTTGAATCCATTGAGTGATCCCCATTACAGCAATGGGTTGAATGAATCCTGCTTGGCAATGGGGTAAATAAAAGCAATTTACAGATGAGCTGGCTTTAGGTGGCTTGTATTACCTAGTAGTCTAATCCAACTGCATCCAAATTTAGGATTATGATGAACATAGGGTGATCCTCATTACAGAAATGGGCTGAATGAATTCCATTTGGCAATGAGGTAGTCTTATGTTTCATCTAATATATTCATTTGCACACATAGGGATAATGAATATCTTGGTCTTCATAACAAAATATTTTATCTTTTAGGAGTCTTGTGTAGTCATTATACAACTTTTTATTAATCAATTAAGGTGTTTGAGTCTCATGGAAAACCTCAAAAATCCCTTATAGCAACAAATAATCTCATCAATCAATCACAATTTTTCTTATGAGGTTTTGTTTATTAAGGGATGTTCATGGAATATGATAGATACCAGATGGATATCAGTAATGATATTTAAACAGCCATTGACTATTTTGTGCATATTTTTTAATTTAAAGAAGCTTATAGGGACAACCTATACATCTCATATAATTTCATTTCACATATGGATGCCTAAATGATTAGTTTTTGTGATACAAGTTACCATTTTCATTCATGATTGTCATACATTCTATGGTGTCTTCTATTAGTTTTTCAAACACATATTAGATTTATTCTTTATGTTTTAAGTGATTAAAGCATACATTTTCATTTGCATTAAATCATACTCATGTAATTAATGCATTTCATACACATCATCTAGCATAGCATATCACATAGATTAAATGCATAAACAATTGAAATAAATTAAACATGCATTTAACATACATCATTACATCCATATAAGCATACATCATAGCGCATATGCATATCTAGATCACAACATCTACTCATACATTTATCATCTAGCTAGTGCATCTCATCAATACATTGCATACATATAACATAATAAAAGCATCATATAAACATTGCATCCATAACTACATCACATGAACATAAAACAAAGACATAATACACATAATGAACAATAAGTATCATATATATATGAGTGTCAAAATGTACATAGAGGTACAAAAATTCCCACAAGCTACAATAGTGTAATTCCTTAGACCTTACACTTAAAAAAATAATGCAATCCAAATAACAAGATATCAAGCAGGTCTTGCACCCCCTGAGTTGAACCCCCCTTAGCTCCCTCTCTACGAGGTTTTATAGAGCTGGTACTTGATGATCTCTCAAATCAGGCACCCAACCTATGATTGGGCTACACTAATGACTACCTAGACTCACTTTGTCAACTCCTGTGATATCCTCCTATGGTGGACCACATAGGTAGAGTACCACCAAGCATGGCCACCTCCCCCTCTAGCAACATGATATATGCACCATTATATTGGCACCCAACATCATAATGACTAATCAAACCCTATAGTCTAGCCACCGAATCCTACAACCCTACAACATCTCTTGCAATAGGTGTACCCACTATGACCTATCCTAATATTTCCTATCCTGAACCAATAAGAGTAGCCCCTAGTTGTATCCTAAAAGCATCTCTCTCAGTAGTCCTAGCATCCAAATATACTTGTAGAAGATCCCTCTGTGTAGTGACCTTATCTATAATGGTCTGATCTGAATCCACCTACACTTGTAGAGTGGTCCTCTCCTCTGTGAATCCATGCCACTACCTCTACCCTATACTAAGATGGATATGTGTAGTAGTGAGAGATGTATCCTGATCCATGATCTATCTTTGGCCTATCTAAAGTTGTACCTATATATTGTGTACCTAAGCTTACAAATAGGATACCTCATCATCTGGGGTATCCTCCTCCCCCTCCTCATCATCTTGCAAATCCTCCACCTACTCTGCAACCTATCCCCACACACCCTCTATCCTACGATGCACTCAACCCATGAGGATCATCATCACCACTATCTGCTACTACCTCCTCTCTAGCATGGCCTAAGATGCCACCATCCTTCCATATTCTATAGATCCACCAAGTATCATAGACCTCTATAGTCCTCAAATCTACTGCACTTACATTAGTTATAATAGGATTTGCCTTAGTTGAGAGCTCTGTGATCTACAATGTTGGAATTTGTGTCTATACCTTTAGGTAGTGATAGAGGACTAGATCCTCTAGCACATTCTATCTGATTCCAAACTATCAATAGACCTGAGAGTAGTGGAAATATTCCCTCACCCTCCTATGGTGCCCAATCAACCATCAATTAGGCCTAATCTAGGTCAAATATCTAGTAGCCTCCTCCCATGTGAGGTAATCTAAGTAGGGTCTCTAGATTATCTGGATGGCCTATAATCCTATCAAAGGCCTCATGTAGTCATTTAAGTCTCCAACATGAGATTGGCTCTGAGCCATCTCTACCTCCTATAGCCATCGTGTAGCATAGCACTGATCATCTATTGCTAGCATTGCTATATCTAAGGGTAGTCCCCCTAGTCGGTCTATCTAGATGTTCTTCCAACTCCAAATCTATAGAAGTAGGCTACACCCAATGCCCACTCATCCCTATTGAGTGATCTGATATAGATCATCATAGATCTAATCTAGGAGTGCACTCCTCCATACCATTATCAAAGACTACCATGTGGTGCTCTCTAGCAAGTCCTACATCATGTCCAAGAGGTTCCAAGGGAACCTCGCTCCTAAAGTGTTGAGCAAGGTGCAGCAACAATATTGTCATTGTTGTCAACACAATCAGATAGATCTATTGATGCAGTGGACAGGAAGTTCAAAAGCTATTCAGATGTAGAAGACAGGAGTTCAAAGGTTACTCAGAGTATGTACAATGATTTTCCAAGAAGACCGAAGTGGCCCATATGCAAAAGATCAAAGAAAAAGACAAGTAAGAAAAGTGTCACGATATCGCGACATATACAACAGGCAAGAAAAACTGTCACGATTTCGCGACATGTTGGAAGAGAGAGAAAAAGAGGAAAAACTGTCATGATTTCACGACATGTTGGAAGAGAGAGAAAGTGGAAAAAAACTGATTTCGTGACATGTTGGAAGAGAAAAAGGCAAGTGGAAAAACATCATGATTTCGACATGTTGGAAGAGAAAAAGAGAAAAACTGTCATGATTTCGACATGTTGGAAGAGAAAAGGCAAGTGGAAAAACTATCACGATTTCGCGACATGTTGGAAGAAAAGAGAAAATGGAAGAGAAAAGGAAGTGGAAAAACGTCACGATTTCGTGACATGTTGGAAGAGAAAAAGGCAAGTGGAAAACTATCATGATTTCATGACATGTTGGAAGAAAAAGAGAAAGAAGAAGAAGTGTCACGATTTCATGACAAGTTCGAAGAAAGAGAACAAGTAAGAAAAGTGTCACGATTTTGCGACATGTCGCATTTTCGACTAAAATAGGAGAGAGAAAGTAAGTTGAAAAGTGTCACGATTTCGTGACATGTCGCATTTTCACGACTAAAATAGGAGAGAAAGTAAGTTTGAAAAGTGTCACGATTTCGCGACATGTCGCATTTTCATGACAAAAGAAAGAGAGGAAGGTGTTAGCACAAAAAGAAGACTTAAGATGTCACGATTTCACGACAAAAGCAAAGAAGAAGTACAGAAGTGTCACGATTTCATGACAAAAGAGAAGAAGACTTCGAAGGAGAAGTGTCATGATTTACGACAAAAGCAAAGAAGAAGTAAAGGAAGTGTCATGATTTCATGACAAAAGAAAGGAAGACAGTGTCAGATTAGACAAAAGGAAAAGAATAGAGAAAGCGAGGAGAAAAGTGTCACGATATCATGACATGTATTTTTTTGGGCCAAAGCTAAGAGAAAGAGCAAGGAGAAAAGTGTCACGATATCGCGACATGTTGTTTTTTCATGGTTCGATGCAAAGAGAAAGAGAGAGAAGAAAAGTGTCGCGATATCGTGACATGTATTTTTGAGGGCCAAAGCAAGGAGAAAGAGAGAGAAAGTGAAAGTGTCACGATATCATGACATGTATTTTCATGGTTGAGTTGAAGCCGACGAAGACCGATGACAGCCGACTAAAATTAGGGTTTACAGTTGTCATGAAAGCCGACTAAGATTAGGGTTTCAAGCGACTAAGATTAGGGTTTTCATCACAAAAATTTTGTTATAAAAGGAGGGTTGTTTGGAGATTTGAGATGTTGAAGTGTGCGAAGTTCGGTCGTAGTGCGCAGAGAGCAAGTCATGTCGAATGATGCTAAGTGCAAAATTTGCAAAGAGAGCAGAGTGTGCAAAAGGGAGAAGACGATCATGAAGTTCGACTGTAATGAAGCAGAGTGTGCGAAGTGATGGTGCAGAGAGAGCAGAGTGCATAGAGAACGCAAAGGTGAAGAAGACCAGTCAAGGTCTTGCAAAAGCAAAGGTATCTTACTATTAAACTTATAGATTCAAATTGAAGTCCAGGTTGGTGCTTGGCATTAGGGTTGGTGCTCCTTCCAGTTGGTGCTGGTAAATCATGGGTTGGTGCTCCTTTCTATTGGTGTAGATAAATTAGGGGTTGGTGCTCCTTCTAGTGTGTGTTGGTAAATTGATTGTAAAGTTGGTGCTTTGCAAAGGCTGGATTTGGATGGTAGTCCAAGCAGTCATTTTTGAGGAGTAGCCACATTGGTGAACCTCGTTAAATCTTGTGTTGTGTGATGCTCTTTTGTTATACTTGTTGTATCTAGTAATAAGTTTTAATTGCTGCGGTATTAAGAGCTATAAATTTAAGTTTAAAGAGCTACACTGATTCACCCCCCTCTTAGTGTCATTGTAAGACTAACAATTGGTATCAGAGCTAAGTTCCTGTACAAGCTTAACCGGCTAGGGTGATCTTGGAAGTAACACAATGGCAGGTGGTGAAGGCTTCTCATCAAACAAAGCACCATTGTTTGACGGATCTAATTACGCGTTCTAGAGAATCAGGATGCAAACATATCTCTATGCTTTGGGATACGACATCTGGGATTCAGTAGTTAGTGGATACACAATACCCATCACTCCTCCAAAAGAGGCTGACGAAAAGAAACTATTTGAAAATAACTCAAAAGCAAAGAATGCTCTCATGTGCGGATTAGCAGACAGTGAACTAGTAAAGATCATGAGCTGTAAAATGGCAAAAGAGATATGGGACAAACTGAGGAGTATTCATGAAGGAGACGATAAGATCAAGGAGGCCAAGTTATAGACACATCGAGCTCAGTTCGAAGCATTAAAGATGAATGACGATGAAAACATTGAGGCATATATGCTGAGAGTTAATGGAATCATTAATGCGATCAGAGGACTCGACGAGGATATCGAAGACTCTGCCATCGTGAAAAAGGTATTAAGATCTCTTCCTCAAAGGTTTGATTCTAAAGTCTCAGCGATAGAAGAAGCTAAAAATCTAAATTATTTTAGTATAGATGAGATGTATGGTTCTTTGACTGCATATGAGATGAGGATAGGAAGATCTAAACCCACAGACAGAGAAGCGGCTTTTAAAGCCCTTAAAGATAAAAATGTAAAACAAGAGTCCGAGGAAGAAGAGACATCAGATGAAATGGAAGCAAACTTTGTTAGAAAACTAAAAAGGGGAAAAGGAAAATACAGAGGAAAGCTACCGCTTAAATGTTTCAACTGTGGAGGCATTGGGCATTTTGTGACTAAATGTCCACTTAAAGAGAAGAACAAAAATGATGAAGGATCGCACCAAGAAAGAAGTGACTGGAAGAAGAAAATGAATTTCAGAAAAGGCAACTTCAAGAAGAAAAGTTTCATCTCCAGGAATGCCAGTTCATCAGAAGACAACTCCGGTGAGGATTCTGAAGAGGAAACAGGTGAAGCTCTTTTCATGGCATTTGAAGAAGTAAAATCAGAAAAGGAAGGAGTGAACTCTGAAGTATGTGGTGAAAACCCTGAGGCTGAAGTAGATCTAGAAGGTGAGTTGATCTCTGCACTTGAAGAGTGGAAGATAGAAAGGAAAAAGAATAAGAAAATTTCAAGAAAGCTTGAGGATGCAAATGAAATCATAACCAGTTTGAAAGTACAGATAGAAGAATCCAAGAAAATCTTCGAAGATCTCGAAGTGCAAATAACCATGAAAATAGATTATTGCAGCAAGCTAGAAGAAGAGATTGTTGGTTTAAGAATGCAGCTAGAAGAGATGAATAAGAAAATTAGTTGTTATCACAAACGTGAAGAAAGTTCTATGAAGCTGGATAAGATCATAAATGACCAAAGGCCTACAGGCATCAAATTTGGTCTGGGTTTCATCGAAGGAGAATCATCAAATGGATCAAAGGCCAGAAATGTAGAATCCATAAAGAATGAAGATAAGAAACAGGTTGATCAAGGAAAAACGTCTCATGCAAAAGAAAGCAATAATGCCAGGCACGAAAGGAGAATTGACAATGATGGATTCACCAATGTCACACATCAAAGAAGAAGAAGACCTATGGCTCCTACGACAACATGGCAAAGACCATCACCCAGGTTCAATTATCCCTTTTTTGGTTTCTATTTTAAATGCAATGGCTATGGACATAAAATCTCAGACTGCAAATATAATGTAAGACCAAGGAATTTCACCAGTAGAAATGCTTTTTCTCCTCTGATGAATTATACGATAGAATGTTATAACTGTCATAATTTTGGGCACATTGCAAGAAACTGTAGAAGTACATTTGCATCAAATCAGTTTTAGGGAAGAAAATTTCAACCAAATAGGATGAGACAAAATAGAAAACTTCTCGAAAAACATGCACAAGCTATTGATAAGGGAAAGGCAAAACAAGAACCCAAAACTACTATCAAAACGGAGTGGAAAGGAAAAGAGTGACTTAAGGAAGAAAAGGAATCCTTAATCGTACAAACAACATTTAAAGCATAGAATAAATATGTACCATGGATACTTGATAGTGGATGCTCCAGTCATATGACAGGTGACAAACAAAAATTTGAGAAGTTACAGAAATATGAAGGTGGTTCAATAAAGTTTGGAAATAATGATGGAGCTAAGATAGTTGGCAAAGGTT
This sequence comes from Wollemia nobilis, assembly GCA_028583015.1. Taxonomy (NCBI): domain Eukaryota; kingdom Viridiplantae; phylum Streptophyta; class Pinopsida; order Araucariales; family Araucariaceae; genus Wollemia; species Wollemia nobilis. The sequence goes on from JAQPPZ010000040.1 coordinate 4,697,112, forward strand.
CAGTTAAAATTAGTGACGGAAAAATTAAGTCAGAAGAAGTCTTGTTTGTGGATGGTTTGAAACATAACTTGTTGAGCGTAAGTCAGATTTGTGATAAAGGTCATGAAGTAGTTTTTATGAAGCAGGGTTGTGAAGTCAGAAAAACAAACAGTGGAAAATTGATAGCAACTGGATCAAGGACATTTGGCAACCTGTACACGCTCTCAGAGACTTCAAAAGGAGCTTGTTTTATTGGACAAGAAGAAGAAAATTGGTTGTGGCACAAGAGACTCGGTCATATCAGTTTTGATAATCTAGTAAAAATCACCTCAAAAAGGGCAGTGAGAGATATTCCCACCATCAGCAAACCTGCAAACAACATTTGTGCTTCATGCCAAAAGGGGAAGCAAACTAGAGTCACATTCAAAACAAAAGAGTACTACACAAGCAAACCTTTGGAACTAATACACACTGATTTATGTGGACCCATGAGAACACAAAGCATAAATGGTGACAAATATTTTATGTTGTGCATTGATGACTATTCCAGAATGACATGGATATTTTTCTTGAAGCATAAATCAGAAGCTCTTGATATGTTCAAGATTTTCAAAAACCATGTTGAGAATGAAACAGGAAAGAGGATCAAATGTTTAAGATCAGATAGAGGAGGAGAATTCATTTCAGAGGAGTTTACAGAGTACTGTGAAAAATACGGTATTAGGAGACAGTTTTTAGCAGCCAGGACACCTCAGCAGAATGGAGTGGTAGAAAGAAAGAACAGGACAGTGCAGGAAATGGCACGGACTATGTTGGCTGAAAGCAGAGTAGCAGACAGATTTTGGAAAGAAGCAGTCCATACTACGGTGTATATCCAAAATAGGTACATGCTGAGAACACATGAAAGCAAAACTCCTTATGAGTTGTGGTTCGGTAAAAGGGCAACAACAAAATACCTCAAAGTTTTTGGCAGCAAGTGCTACATCAAAAGAACTGAAGATAATCTTGGTAAGTTTGAAGATAGAGTGGATGAAGGTATTTTTGTTGGTTATTCATCAAAAAGCAAAGCTTACAAATGCTACAACAAGAGGCTAAAGAAAATTGTGGACAGTGTCGATGTTAAATTTGATGAAGGTAGAGAACGAGTAATTAGCTATGAAATGAACTACCCAATTTATGAAGAGGTTATTGAAGGAGATGAGGAAAACGAAATGGAAAAGATACAAAAAATTGACTCAGATGATTTAAGTTGTGATTCAGAAGTGGAAGAAAATAAGAAATTCAAAACAGGCAGCTGGCAGAAAAATCATCCTAGAGAGCAAATAATTGGAGACCCCAAAGTTGGTGTTCAGACAAGAAGAAGAGTAGTAAGTAACTACTCTCTATTATCCAACATTGAGCCCAAAAATGTTGATGACGCAAGCAAAGATGAAAGTTGGATGAAGGCAATAAATGAAGAATTAGATCAGATCGAGAAAAATGAAACTTGGGAGTTAGTACCTAGACCCGCAAATAAAAATATAATCGGGACTAAATGGATTTTTTGAAACAAATTGAATGAAGACGGACAGGTAGTCAGAAATAAAGCAAGATTGGTATGTAAGGGTTATGCACAAGTTGAAGGCATTGACTTTGAGGAAACTTTTGCACCAATAGCTAGACTAGAGGCAATTAGAATGTTTCTGGCTTTAGCAGTCTACAAGAATTTCAAAGTTTATCAAATGGATGTGAAATCAGCGTTTTTGAATGGGAAACTTGAAGAAGAGGTTTATATTGAGCAACCGAGATGGTTTCCAACTTGGTGATGATCCCAACTTTGTTTGCAAGTTGAAGAAAGCATTATATGGCTTAAAACAGGCACCCCGAGCATGGTATGCAAGGCTAGACAACTATCTCACCCAACAAAGGTTTAAGAAAGGTATGGTGGATAGTAATTTGTATGTCAAAACAGAAAATGGGCATCTTATTGTTCTTGTTGTATACGTAGATGATATCATATTTGGCAGCAGCAAAGATGAGTCATGTAAAGATTTAGCAAATAAGATGCAGAAAGAATTTGAAATGTCAATGATTGGTGAACTTTCGTATTTCCTCGGGTTGCAAGTTAATCAAAATAAGAAGGGCATATTTATTTCTCAAGTTAAATATGTGAAAGAGATGTTAAAAAAGTTCACAATGGAGGATTGTAAGCCAGTTAGCACTCCCATGACGACAGGTTGCAAGTTGAGCAAGGATGACAAATCTCCACCTGTTGATCAAACCATGTACAGATCTATGATTGGAAGCTTATTGTATCTGACAGCTACCAGACCAGATATTTTGTAGGCAGTATGCATGGTAGCACGATTTTAGGCTAATCCCAAGGAGACTCATGTGACAGCAGTGAAAAGGATTCTTCGGTACCTCAAGGGTACTATGGAATATGGGTTATGGTATCCGAAAGGTAAAGACTTCACCCTTATTTCGTATTCAGATGCAGATTGGGTAGGATGTGTAGATGACAGAAAGAGTACCAGTGGAGGTGCATTCTATCTTGGAGACAGATTGGTCGCATGGCACAGTAAGAAACAAGAGTCAGTTTCTTTATCGATAGCAGAGGCAGAATATATTGCAATGACAACATGTTGTACGTAGGTATTGTGGATGAAACAAACCCTGAAAGATCTTGGTATTAGCTTCAGTGAGCCAATATCAGTTAAGTGTGATAACACCAGTGCCATTAACATCTCCAAGAATCCGGTTATGCATTCACGCACAAAACACATTGCTATCAGGTATCACTTTTTGAAGGAGAAAGTTGCAGAAGGTGAGGTTAAGTTGGATTTTGTTCCAACTACAGAGCAAGTAGCAGATATCTTCACAAAACCATTGCCCAAGGAAGTTTTTGAGTACCTTCGCAATAAATTGGGAGTGGTCACACTTCCCAAGAATTGACTAGCTATAGGGATCACATTCTCAGGGGGAGCATTTAAGTATTTGATTATCTTTTTGCTCATGTTCATGATTTTTGCTAAGTGTAATAAATTGTGCTTGAGAATGTTGTGCATGGACTCGGGGGAGTCTGCAGTAGCCCTTTGGTATTATTGTCAAAGGGGGAGAAGAGTTACAGGAAATTGCACATGTGTTGCCAACAATTCCAAAGGGGGAGATTGTTGAGCAAGGTGCAGCAACAATATTGTCATTGTTGTCAACACAATCAGATAGATCTGTTGATGCAGTGGACAGGAAGTTCAAAAGCTATTCAGATGTAGAAGACAGGAGTTCAAAGGTTACTCAGAGTATGTACAGTGATTTTCCAAGAAGACCGAAGTGGCCCATATGCAAAAGATCAAAGAAAAAGACAAGTAAGAAAAGTGTCGCGATATCGCGACATATACAACAGGCAAGAAAAACTGTCATGATTTCATGACATGTTGGAAGAGAGAGAAAAAGCAGGAAAAACTATCATCATTTCATGACATGTTGGAAGAGAAAAAAGAGGAAAAACTATCACGATTTCATGACATGTTGGAAGAGAAAAAGGCAAGTGGAAAAACTGTCACGATTTCGTGACATGTTGGAAGAGAAAAAGGCAAGTGAAAAACTATCACGATTTCGTGACATGTTGGAAGAGAAAAAGGCAAGTGGAAAATCTATCACGATTTCATGACATGTTGGAAAAGAGAAAGTTTGAGAGAAAAGAAGTGGAAAACTGTCACGATTTCACGACATGTTGGAAGAGAAAAGGCAAGTGGAAAAATTGTCACGATTTTGACATGTTGAAAAGAGAAAGAGGAAGAAGTGTCACGATTTCATGACAAGTTCGAAGAAAGAGAACAAGTAAGAAAAGTGTCACGATTTCATGACATGTCGCATTTTCATGACTAAAATAGGAGAGAGAAAGTAAGTTGGAAAAGTGTCACGATTTCACGACATGTTGCATTTTCCACTAAAATAGGAGAGAAAGTAAGTTTGAAAAGTTGTCACGATTTTGACATGTCACATTTTCATGACAAAAGAAAGAGAGGAAGTGATTTGCATTTAACAAAAGAAAGAAGAAGTACTGAAGGAATGTCATGATTTCATGACAAAAGAGAAGAAGACTTCAAAGGTAGAAGTGTCACGATTTCATGACAAAAGCAAAGAAGTAAAGTACGAAAGCAGAAGTGTCATGATTTCATGACAAAAGAGAAGAAGGCTTCGAAGGAGAAGTGTCATGATTTCATGACAAAAGCAAAAGAAGGGGAAGCAGTCGATTCGACAAAGAAAGAAGGAGAAGGGATTCAAAAAAAGAGAAAGCGAGGAGAAAGTGTCACGATATCGACATGTATTTTGGAAGGCCAAAGCTAAGAGAAAGAGCAAGGAGAAAAGTGTCGCGATATCGTGACATGTAGTTTGTCATGCAAAGAGAAAGAGAGAAAAAGTGTCGATATCAGACATGTATTTTAGGGCCAAAGCAAGGAGAAAGAGAGAGAAAGTGAAAGTGTCATGATATCGTGACATGTATTTTCACGGTTGAGTTGAAGCCGATGAAGACCGATGACACCGACTAAAATTAGGGTTTACAGTTGTCATGAAAGCCGACTAAGATTAGGGTTTATAGCCAACTAAGATTAGGGTTTTCATCACAAAAATTTTGTTATAAAAGGAGGGTTGTTTGGAGATTTGAGGGATGTTGATGTGTGCGAAGTTCGGTCATAGTGCACAGAGAGCAAGTCGTGTCGAATGATGCTAAGTGCAAAATTCACAAAGAGAGCAGAGTGCGCAAAAGGGAGAAGACGATCGTGAAGTTCGACTGTAATGAAGTAGAGTGTGCGAAGTGATGGTGCAGAGAGAGCAGAGTGCATAGAGAACGCAAAGGTGAAGAAGACCAGTCAGGGTCTTGCAAAAGCAAAGGTATCTTACTATTAAACCTATAGATTCAAATTGAAGTCCAGGTTGGTGCTTGGCATTAGGGGTTGGTGCTCCTTCCAGTTGGTGCTGGTAAATCAGGGGTTGGTGCTCCTTTCTATTGGTACAGATAAATTAGGGGTTGGTGCTCCTTCCAGTGTGTGCTGGTAAATTGATTGTAAAGTTGGTGCTTTGCAAAGGCTGGATTTGGATGGTAGTCCAAGCAGTCATTTTTGAGGAGTAGCCACATTGGTGAACCTCGTTAAATCTTGTGTTGTGTGATGCTCTTTTGTTATACTTGTTGTATCTAGTAATAAGTTTTAATTGCTATTGTATTAAGAGCTATAAATTCAAGTTTAAAGAGCTACACTGATTCACCCCCTCTCTCAGTGTCATTGTAAGACTAACATAAAGTATTGAGGAGTAGCACATTATAGATAATGTGCATCAAAACTACCTGGCACTAAGAGAAGACATTCTCCTAATATGAGCAATCAACTAGAACTCCACCATGCTCAATATCCCCTAGTGTTGCAACCACTCTACCTCTGAATACCCATGTGAACATTGCATCTCTAGTTATAATTAGAGATGACTTGATAATATGACCATTGATCAGAATCCTAGATATGTAGTATATGTCCTCTAACATCACCGTCATCTCTCCCATGGGGATATGGAAGGTATTAGTCATAGAATCTCATCGATGGGCTAGAGCTATCAGATATGACTAGTTTGATATCACTGTTAGCAACCTAACAACATAATTGAGGCCAATCACCCCAAGCCACTCCCAATCCATGTCATCTAATTGGGATAGCAATTGGATCAACAGATCAGGCTCTCACGCTCATGATATCAAGGTCTAATGTGCAATTCAAAAAGAATATTCAACCCCAAATTCTAAAAAAAATAAAATCAATTAAAAATTAAATTTTTTTCCTAAGGTTCCTTAGCCACCCATGTCGATAGTAGCCACCACCACCACCATCGATATCATTAGCGGCTAATAACCAATGGTTATTTTTTTGTCGTTGGAGTTTGAACCTAGCTGCCTATAATGATAGTGGCCCCCTTTGGTCAATTGGGAGTTGTTATCACCGATAGTGGCTACGGGATTGACCCCACATGAGGTCATATCCCACCTCCAAAAGTGCCCAAAAATTAAACCCAACCCATCTAAGCTAACGTAAGCTAAACTTGACTAAGGGGTAAGGTTCATTTCCTAAAGTTTAATAAGGTTCATTTATCGCATTAATTAGTGAGGTTAATTTTTAAATGCTCAAATTTACAAGAATGAGATGGAAATTCTACCTTAGAAGCTCTAGCTCCACCACTAATAGACACCTCAAGATGATTCGTCATAGTGGTGAACGGTAATTTTACAAGTTTTTTGTATCAATTTTCTCCTTATCTCCCTCAGACCTCTCACTTTCTCTCAAGCTAACTAGAAATAATGAATTAACAATTGCTAAAATTCCTATATATTTTTTTTGTAATTTTATTAGTTGCTTACACTGATAGCGGGTGCAAATTAGGGCAACCTCAGCTACATTATTTACAAATCCTAGTCATGAATTTTGATAATGGCTAAAAAGCAGCAATAAATGCTCTCAAATTATCATTGTGAAGAGCTTCAAAATGGACATTTAAGCATATCTACTGGTCTAGAATTTTCAAAAATCATCAAAATAACAAAAAAATCAAACAATAACCAAATTTCAAGTATGCCTCATATCCAGTTATTTACCCTATACACTTGGCATTTACAGTGACTTGCACTCCATACAATCCTACAATATGAGTAAATTACCATAAGGCTATTTGAACCAAATTATTCATCGATGAATTGAAATGTCTTCATTTCAATCCCCAAGAAGGCCATGTCAACCGGATTGCTCCATAGGAATGAGGTATTCATTTCCTTTCCTCTATGAAATTTTAGTAAATCATCAAACACAGTGATTTATCACATTCTAAAATTGAATTGCTATCATCCTGATTCCCTAAGAAGGCCATTGTGGCCAAACTACTCCATGGGATAGATATGTACAATTACTATTAATGGTTGAAATCACAACTATAATAGGAGTTGTCTTGCAACAAAATTAATCATCTTGCACTATTCAAATTAGTCATCTTGGTCATGTGACTTGTCGCTTTCATCACTTGCCATTTTTCTCATCGACTAGTAACTTAAGGGGGTAGTCATAATAACAATATTCATAATCAAAATAAACAATCAAATACTTAATCTTGTAAATTGCATTTATTTTATGAATCATCGATAACAACTATCACAATCTTACCCTCTTGCTGGGGAAAAAGCAAATATGTTGATTTAAAACTATTAGCAATCTATCTATCGAACCTGTTGTAGCCCCAATGCTACCCGATTGAATCTAGATGTGCCTTAAGTTTTGTAAAATTTAAGCCTTCCATGTTGTTGAAAGCAATGATTTAGATATGTATGCTCTTTCCATGATTGGGGTATCTAACGTTGACCAGATCAATGAACACTAATTAACCTATAATATGGCTTTAGGTTGTCTATTTTTGCTCAACATCGTGTTTTCCCACAATGCATCCCAAAAGGGGCATTTATAAATACCTAAAACATGTCATATTTAGGAGACTACTCATATGGGCACCTTTGTAGACCATATGAATGATCTTAGACCTTGCCAAGATCTAGCAGTGGTTTTTACCACTCATTTAGGGAAGCCTAGTTATTTTTAGCTCTAGCCATTGGTGTCAATAGTAGCTATGATCATAGCCACTAATGGTCAAATCAACTAGGAGCTAGTTGTGCCTGTCGATAGTGGCTACAGGTAACTTACCCCTAGCCACACTAAGTGAGAGTGGCTAGCCCTATAACCAACTCAGGCTCCCCAAGCCAAGAAAAATTAGTTACATTTAACCAATTTGCAATGGTTCTTGGGTGATTTTGTTTGTGAAGATTCTAGAATCCTTGCCCTAAATGCTTCATGCCAGTTGGTTCTTGATCTTTGCTTCCTTGAGAAGCCAAGGTGAGGATTTGGGAAGTTTGTTTATAGACCTCCCAAAAAGAGCTATTGATCTCAAATTCATTGTAGTGAATCCCTATCATATTGGAGAGTGATTTTGCATCCCTTGAGGAGTAGTAAGGTGTTTTCCAATTACATAATGACAATTTTTTCTATATCAATGGAGCTTCCAAAGGCTTGAGGATCAAGCTTGCTATTCCCCAATAATTTACTGTGAATCTGAGATAATCCACCATAAATTCGTATTCTAAGACATAGGAAACCATTGAACATAAATTTATCAAGAGAATTGATCGATTTCATATTAGGGATTCATAGGAAGGAACTCCTTTCCCACAACCACTATTTTTAACAGTGGCTCGTAGTTTCAACCACAAAATTTAATAGCATCTAGCATATTCAATTACTCTACTCATTAGCATCTAGGGTTTGGTTGGTCATTTCATGCATTTTAGCCATAGCTTTTACATTATGTGTATTGCAATTATTTTTTTTATCATAGATTACATGCTTTCTAGTATTCTTTCATGCTTTTCTTTCAGTATTTATAAGCATTTTATCGTTATTTCATGCATTTCCTTTATATCTTGCTATCATCACAAAATGGCCTCATATTGAGAGGCTAAGATTTACTATTGATCAGTTTGAGTTTCTTTGTGTGCATGTGATAGGGACAATCAAGGATCCAAGAGCATCTTCGAGATCATATTTCTTGACATCAAATAAGGAGGTAGCTAATAAGCCCTCTTATAAGCAAAGTAGTGGAGTGAAAATAATTGCAATGCATCTTTCCCTTTTGAGAGGCCACAACATTTGTAATAATTGTATCAAATTGAGAGATTCCCTAAGAGGGAAATATTGTAATCAAGTCTTATTGTGATTAATAAAGAGCACTCCATTTTTTATCATCTTTTATCTTGCAATGATTACATGATTTCATATTGTCAATTTGTTATATTCTTGCAAATAGTTTAGATGCATGATTTTTATTGCTTATAGCACGACTCTACATTTTCATTTTATTATATTACATTTATCTTAGTTTTTATATTGCATTTGGTTTTCTTGTTCATACTACATAACTGCCTATCATATCTTGCATGATTTGCTTTATATTCTATTCTACTTACATTTTTGTTTTCCATATAGTTGCATTGTTGCTTGATCATATTTGCATGCCTTCTTGATCATATTTTGAGTAATTCATGAGGATGGAAAGTTATTAATCCTAGTTAGGTCTTAGATCACATGCATTGCACTCATACTAAGGCTTTTATGCCTAGCGAATCCCCAACCTTGGGCCCATATCCATGCATTTTCATAATTGCATCTGCTCATGTCTTTCTCTCTTCTTGTATATTATTTGACCTTAAAAGTATAAAATGATCATCAAATTTATCTTCAAGTCAAGGGATATAGTTCTTATATTTGTATATCCTTGTCCTTTGCATGTTTTATTTCTCCTTTTCATCAAGACAAAGGATATACATTCTTTCTTCTCTCTATGAATCTTGTTTTGCTCACACTTTTTTCTTTATCAATATTTTTAGTATTAAGGGATACTCATGAGATAGGGTAGATCCATATGAAAATAATTTATGGTGTTCATATGACCACTAACTATCTTACACATATCTTACTTTTCAAAATTTTAATAAGGCACACACACACCTTTCCTCTCATTTTATCTTTATTTTCTAACACGTGCACAGACATATGCTATGCTCCACTCTACTCACTCATCTCATGCACACAACACATCCCTATCAGGTTACAACTACTTTTTTGTAAATCATTCAAACATTACACCCCATAAAATATAAGCTTCATGGTCACAAGCAAGGTGTAACCTCCATCTTGGCCATTTATGAGCACACATCCTCGTGGGTATTTCTATAACCATAACCATTAGTGAGCATCACATACATAGTAGGTATCTCTCCCTCTTGACCATATTTGTAAGTATAACATCCTTATGGGATAGCTTCATGGCCACTAGCAAGGGGAAACCTCCACATATGATCATTTGCGAGCATACATCCTCATAGGGTCACAATCCTATTTCTTTTTCTTTTGTTTTTCTTCAACCTTTTAGAGCTTTGCTTCTTCACTGCTTTGCTTCTTTGCCTCTTTTTTCTCTTTCCATTTTGCTTCTTCTCTTTTTTACTTCATTGTTGCTTTCTTCTTCCTTTATTTTCTTTCCATTTGCTCATTTGTGTATTTAATTTTGCATTCATTTTAGATTGCATTTAGACATTGCATTAGTTAGATTCATTCATGCATTTCATTTAGTTAAATCATGCATTACACTCACCATGCATTATTAAAAAATATCATATGCATAAAAAGAACACACATTTAACACCATAAAATAAAGCAAAAGTAGCATGTATTACTCAAAAGGACTAAGTGCATGCTAGTTGGAAAGAATGCCATAGTAGAGAGCTTGGAACACTCAACCATATCTAGGGATGCATTCCACATCTCTAGCATTAACATGTCATCCTAATCTCTACCCTAGTTTTGTAAGCATGTTCCCTCTACTCTACTTGTTAGAGGAAGTCATGGTGGAGTCATGTTCACAAATCATAAGCTAGATCATGCATGTGACTACAAGTGACTTTGTAATCATAGAGACAATGGTGGTAGAACCCTATGATCTACTAGAATGATATGGTAATATACTATTTGTTAGCAGACCTCCATTTTCAATACCATATTGTATGAATCCCTTACCCTTTGTAGCTCTGCTAGTAGTAGGTGGCCTCCCTCATTTTATTGGTTTCTTACAATGACAACCATACCCTCTACCTGGGTCTGTTATCACTTTCAATTCAATTGATCCATATCCCATTTGAGTTGCTCTACCTCAACCCTCACCATATCTCACTCTACTAGGGTCTATTCTATTTTTGTGTAGATGGTGTCCATATCCACCTGCATAGTTTCCACCTAACTTGTAATACCTTTGTCTCCATCACTTTATCCCTTGGACCTACAACCTTATTGAGTCCTTCCTATGTTGCTATGGGGGAAACTCCTATTGTTCCCCCTCCTCCTAAGTCAAATATAGTAGTATTACTAATTGTGGTCATAACTATATCCACCCAAACCTTTTCCCCTCTTTTTTTACTCTATGGTGCATCGAGTGGCCTCTCGTAGTGCTAGTTGCACTCATCAACTCATAATATGACATCTTTACACTAGCTCTGATGGGGAGATCCATGGGGGTATAATTCTCATATACCATCTCTTATACCATAGGGCCTCCCTAATGTTGTCCACACTTGGATCCATGTATAGTGGGTCATCCAGGTCCTCCTCTGTCCTTCTACCCACCTTAATAGAGCCTCTAACTCTTTATGGGTCCTATCACACTCATAGAAACTAGTAGTTCTTAAGGTCCAAAATCTCATGTAGAATGTTAAATTGTTATTATACGTAGTCAAAATGATATAGCTGACACTCACCCTTCTTAGTGATGACCCACTATATCCTTCATACCCAAGCCAACTCCTCCATATACTTAGCCCAACTAGGGTATAGACACCATGGTCACCATATTATTTGGTTCTCCCATAGTTCATCTATCATCTACCTCCCTAGTGATAAGACACCAATGTATGGCATGTTCCCATGCTCATAATGTCAACTCCACCTATATGCGATTGGTCACTTTGCATTGGGAAATGGACATGGTAGTGCATTTGATCTCTAGACCAATATGTGCTCCCAACACCACACCTAGAGCAAAATTATATGATCTAGTTCTATCAGTCACTTATACACGATATCGTACAATAACCTATACAAGCAGACTTATTTTTCTAATATCTATCTAAGGTAAAATATGCACCCAAATACTCAGCCAACATTAAATGATTGGTTACACTATGGAGCTTAAAAAGGTCAATTTTCAGAGAAGGCTAGCTCTTGTAGGATTCTAACTAGCTAAAATCTACAATGGGGGGAAAGGGTGCAAAAGGAAGTAAATGTAGTTGAAGTTAGAACTTAAGATGATATAGATTAAGCAACATCAAGAAGCATGTAAATATAATGAAATAGAGGAAACATTCAAACTTCATAACTGACCAACCAATTTTATGAATTACAGAATGATATCTTAATCAGTTTTTAGTCCAGAAGATTGTAAATTCTATAACTAGAAAATGAGCATATGCAAAAATCTAGAAAAGAGAATTAATGCCATGCAAATGTGTATGGAATTAATTCTCTTTTCTAGATTTTTGCATACATGTTCTACAAAATTATGAACTAGAGGCCAAATAGAAGTCTAAGTTGTATTGCTCTCTTCAAACTTCTTCATACATACAACTTGTAAACACCTAAGAGCTGACCCTTTTCAAAATAGGTCATTGCTCTACTTTATAATATTTTAGCATTTTGAATTAAAAAAAAATTATGTTTAAAAACCATTCCAAAATTTTTAGTGCACCAAGTTGACAAAACTCCATGCAACACCATCAATCTAAAATGGGATAATATGTTTGATTTTTGATTGTAGATCGATTATCACTTGCACATGGGAAAGTGGTGGAAGTGAGCTTAAATATAGTCCATTCCTCAATATTGAAACAATCTCCCATTATGGATTTTTAATGGACATGGTAGGCTAAAATTCTTCTGAAGATTCTAAATCTTGCACATTCACAATAACGACATGCAAACATGTCATTATGTTGCACCCCTTTTGGACCTTCAAGATTCTCAAGCTTCCATGATCATGACCTGGAGACATGTCACAATGTCACACCTTCATTTTTACCTTTAAAGCTTCCCAATATTTTATGATTGTGATCTGGAGATGTGTCATGATGTTGTGCATCATTTTTTCCTTTAAAGGTTTCCAATATTTCAAGACTACAACCTAGAGATATGTCATGATCTCGCACCTCCTTTTGGCCTTTAAAGATTCCCAAGCTTTCCTGACCATGACTTGGAGATATATTATGATGTCACACCTCCTTTTAGCCTTTAAATCTTCCTAAGCTTTTGTGACTTTGACTTGGAGATATGTGGTGATTTTGCACATCCTATTGGCCTTTAAAGCTTCCCAAGATTTTGTGACCATGACATGGATACATGTCATGATGTTGTACCTCTTTTTGGTCTTTAAATCTTCCTAAGATTTTGTAAATGTGATGTGGAGATATGTCACGATGTTTTACCTCCTTTTGGCCTTTGAAGCTTCCCAAAATTTTATGACCATGACATGGAGACATTTTACGATGTCATGCCTCCTTTTGGCCTTTAAAGCTTCCCAATATTTTGTGACTATGATGTGGAGAAATATCATGATGTCGTGCCTCCTTTTGGCCTTTAAAGCTTCTCAAGTTGTTGTGACCATGACCTAGAGACATCACGATGTTGCAACCCTTTTTACCCTTATGCAAATTTTTGATATTTTTTAGAATCTCTTGCCTTATTTCTCCTGGTGTAGTCATTTGGACCTACATAATTGGTGCCTCCTAGGGTGTTTTGCTTGCAAAAATTATAGAACTCAGGGACTTATTCATTGGGTAAACAGAGTCTAAAAAATAAAAAGGGATAAATAAGGGATAGTGAATGAATGAAAAATGAGAATGAAGGGAATTAATGAATAAATGGTAAAACAAATGGAGGTGTTGGGGAAAAAATATGGATTTTGGTCTTTCTTTTATCATATCCTCTAGTCATAAGGAGATCTTTCTCTCTCTACTTCTTCCGTAGCTTGGATTTTACTACCTTGACCTTTATCTTACAATTTTTTAGCGATGTCATTGTAGGCTTTGCAATCCTATTTCTAATATTCATCAATGGGGTTTGATGACTCTACAAATTGCTGATAGATATATTCAAGCTCAAAAATTTGGTCATAATAAAGACTTTTGGCCTTGATAATCAACTCATCCATGCAATACTTGATCTAGGTGAGATTTTGCACCAATTGAAATACTTGCCCCTGTTGTATAGGCTTTGACCATCCTTCTATTTTATATTCATCATCTATAACTATAGTTAGGACTACTTTGAGTTCTTCCTCCCCTAGGACCTTGTAATTTTCATCTCAAAACCCTAGGAATCCATATTTATAGCTTTATCCATGTGCTTCATTATACCCAAGGATTCAACTTTGATCTCTTGGACAAGCCTCCATCCTTGATTCATTGATCTATGCCTTCTAAAAAAGCTCCTAGCCATTATTTTAGCATAGGAACATTATTTTTTGGGAACCCTATTTGCTATCCATTCAAATTTACTTTCAGCCAATGCTTGGGTATTTACTATTGTAGGTAATCTTGACTAAAATTCTTTAGCATTCTAGAATGTGTGCTTTGTTGATCCCAATATTTAACTCATTTATTCCATGTATAGTAGCACGAGTCACACTTTGAGGCTCATATTTAGGATTTATTTAGATATTTCAATTCTTAATTTTTTAGCATTTTCCTTGGAGAATCCTATGGCTTTGGCTTTTTTCGTTTGAATTTATTATTGAAGATGTTTAATTTGCTCAGAAAAAACTTGATTTTGCTTCTTGGTATCTTCAACTTCCTATTTTTACCTAGACATTTCTTGAAACTTGTCTTGCCATTTCTTGATCTCATTTCTAAGGGCCCTTTCAACAGCATTTTAATATTTTAATGCAGTCTATAGTTCTTCAACTTTTTTCTTTGACTATTCAAATTTTCCCTTGTTATAGTATCTATGTGAGCCTTAGCAACCACTAAATCATCCTACATTGGTAGTTGTGTAATATCCTTTGTTGTTGCTTTGACTTGATAATATTATACAATAATATCTCCTTCTGGTTTGCCAACCAATGGATTAAGTTTTACTTTCATCTACTAAACAGTGGTTGGGTCCACCGTCATCATATGCCTTTGATGCACAAATTTCTTGTAATGCTAGGCAACCTTCGTATTCCACCAATCGTAAGCATTTTTTATGACCTTCTTGAATATTTGAATAGCAGAGACAATGGTATGAGTCTGAGCGATAGAGGTGGTGGTCAGATATTGCAACAATGGGAAGTGGGTAGTAGGGGAGAGACCTATCGCTATGATATTAGCATCCACATTTATAAGGGCTTCACTAGGTACTCCTACATAACATGATGAAGAGTGACATGTGGGAGGTGGAATAGATGGAGAAGGTAATGAGGAAACCTGAGGTGAAGGTGAGCATTGTGGATATGGAAATTGAGCATCCTTTTGACCAAAATGGGAGGGGAAAGTCCTTGGGGAATTATAAGGATAAGAAGAAGGATATGAAGAAATATTTATCATACCTAGGCTTTATTGTTGAAGTGGTTGTTCCTCTTAGGCACTTTTTTTAGGAGGTGTGTGTTCAAAAATATTCTCTTATTTAGAGGTGCATATAACTTTTTGCTAAGGCACCTATTCAGTAGTTTTCTCCTATTTAGAGGCACCTATTTTTTTGAACTTTATCTTTTTTTTGCTCTATTATTATGTACTTTTCTTGGTTGCATCCCTTACCTTGCTCTTGAATGCTTCATTGATAGGAAGACTATAATCTATCTCTACATATTTCTACTGATTTTGTGGTAGTGTTGCTTCAACCAGAGGAGGTGCTAGCCTAGTAGATCCTAGTGCTACGAAGTTGAATGGGGAGGTAGTTGGTGTAGCACCTTCGATTCTAAAATTTTTTGATCCAGGATCCAATTGAGCTGACCTTTTATGTACTTGTATGGGTTTAGTGATTCCTTGAGCATTTTTTCCAAGGCCCTCCTTAGTGTAACCCATCTTCTACATTATTTTAGGTGTTTTTGAATACTTTTCTAGTTTTTCCTGTGTAGGGATATACACAAGTGTCTTTCCAATGGTGGAATAAGAGGGGGTTGAAACTATAGTGGCATGTTTTTGAGTTTGGGAGGATGATTTTATTTATCTATGTATGCTTCCTTTGTTTTTGCCCTTAATTTTTTATCTTTCTTTAGTTTTTTTATGAAAAATCAGGGCTATCTTCTTGTAGACACCTAAAACACATCATGTTGAGGAGGCTACTCATGTGGACACCTTTTTAGGCCATATGACTAACCTTGAATCTTTTTGAGATCCAATAGTGGTTCTAACCATTCAATAAGGGCAAGCTAGTCCTATTCAGCCTAGGCCACTATCTTTATCAATAGTGGCCTTGCAATCATTGACATTGATGATGATCACAGGTGAGTTGCACTTGTCGATAGCGATCATAGACCAAGTCATGTCTATCAAATATGATCAAATATATAACAAAATTAGGCTACTCAAGTTGAGTAAAAACCATTATAAGGCAACGGTTCTTGATAAGTTACTCCTCAAAAGCTTTTGGAAGCATACGTTCACCTATCTTATCCCAACTGAATCTTGATCTTGGCTTGTTGAGCAAGCTAGAATGTAGATGTGGGAGGTTTATAAATGGAGGAATTTCCAAAGGAGAAAAAGTATGTTCAATTTCTATAACGAAGTGTTGTTAGACTAAGGAGAGAATTGATATCCCTTGAGGTGCAATAAAGTGTTGCACAAATCACATCATGATGTTTGCACATTCATCAATTGAGGTTTGGAGAACTTGAAATACCAATTACCTCATTTTGCTTCATTAATTCACCACTGAACCAATCCAATTCCATGATCCAATTGTATTTCTAGACATGTCAAACCTTGAACATCAATTTGGAATCCAAATTGACTATCACCTTGCATCAATCTTAGAGAACAGAGTCTCTATTTGGTGGCCACTATTTTCAATAGCAGCCCGTAGGCACCACCACCGACACTGAATACGATTAGTAGAGCCCATCGATTTGATTAAGGATGGTCTTGGGGTGATATTCACTTTGCCCATATTTCCTAGTTTCTTTAGTCTTATACGTATTTAATTTTATTTCCAACATAGATTAGCAGTATTTCCATTTAGTCTTTTAAGCGTTTACTTCATATTTTTAGTATTTTACATGCATTTGCTTTCTATCTTACATCAATCAAGAAACGGATATCATATCAAGAGGTTTCATATGTTATTAATATTTCTTGTAGTTTCTTGTGTGCAGGTTATAGATCAAATTAAGAGCTAGACATCACTGAGATCATCTCCTTGGGACCATAAAGCAGACGTTGCAAAGAAACCCTCTATAATCAAATTTTAGAAGTGCAAGAACCTTATGGAGTGCATCTTTCTCCTTTGTGGAGTTACTCATTGTAATTTGTGTATCAAATTGGTATATCCCGAAGAGGGATTTATTATAACAACTATTACAAATAATAAATAAAATAGCATCCTATTTCTTTTACTTTTTGTGTCACAATGGTTACTTAGTTTTCTTTATCAATTTGTTTACATTTTTACAAGTAGATGCATGGTTTTTGCTGCTTTACAAGTGGCAATCATGGTCTAAAACCCATGTCTAAAACTTACAAGGAGGATCATTCTTGCCTTTATCATTGAGTTAGGGGTCATGACAAAACAAGAACAAGTGTATCCCTTATGCCAAAATAGGGGTACTCCATCTGTCACAACTAAACACTCCAAAGTGGAATAAAAGCATGAATTGAGCCAAAAACAAGAGCCTGTGGACACAGACACTAAAATATATCATCAAGAGACATACACATCTTAGATTATAGAGATTGATGATCCATAATTATCCAAGAGTCCTCTTGCACCCACTTTAATTTCACTTCCATTATTGGTCAATTATCATCTATATTTATCAACAACAATGCAATTTGCATCCTCGTTAGTCTTGCAACATATTCTAATTTATCTAGATAGAATAGAGATGTAAATGGATCAAAAAAATGAGACTTTACAACAAATCATGCACCAACTCATGAACATTGAGTTGCAAAAGCAAACCGCCTCCAAAACCAAATTGCTTCCTGTAAAACCATAGGAAATACCTCAAAAAGATCAAGCGTAGAGTTGGCCATGCAAATTACCTTGCATCTATACACCTATTTCCAAATATATGGTATCAATTTTCAATTGATTATGCAAAGCAAAGGCCATTACTTTACCTGAAATTCACCCTTTAGATCCAAACCATCAAAAATCCAAAGGATATAGAGAGGATTTGCATTGTCTCTACCATCGATTAGATGACCATGATATTCAATCATGTTGTGGCTTCAAGAAAATAATACAAAACATGCTTGAGAGGAATCAAATTCGCATTGATAACCTTCTCAATATCAAAATATAAAAATTGAACATAGTTAAGGGTGCTTCACCTATGATAAAAAACTGAGGAGAGCCTCCCAAGTAAATGACTAAGATACCTGTATCTTAGCCACCACATAAAATATGGCTACATTGTCTACCTCCTTGCCAAAAATGTCATCAACACATATGGACTCTAGTAATCGAACCCATGTCCACCATATTTCATAAACTACAAGAAACAAAGACAATCACTTTCCAGACATACCTTTTTTCAACCCATATAGACCTAGATCTAAAAATTACAGGGAGGATCATTCTTACCTTTATCACGGAGCAAGGGATCATGACATTCATGATTGTCATATCTTTAGACATGTAGTCTAGGACCTTTTCTATAGGAAGACTATATCCATAAAAGGGTCAGTAATATCACCCCATCCAGACAATGATAGTGCACAAAGTTTCATTTTTTTTTGGTAGATAAGATACTATAGCATTAATACTGGGTTTTATAGGTTGACCCAAAACCTTTTATAAAAATAATCCCAGGGATTTTGATGAACATATCCTTACTAAGGATCCTATATATTTAAAATATACATGCCACCAAAGCCATTACATCTGATAAGGCACATAGCCTGTTATAAAAAAGAAAATTCTCATACAACATTTTGGGTATACCCCAATAAAACACACATGCATCATAATTACAAAAAAGAAACAAACATGGATCCCTTCCTTGAGACAATGGAGAAAAAAAAGCTATAGACACACATAGCAGAGTACTAAAAAAAACTCCCACAAGCTCTGTATTGATAGTTACTCTTAATAATTCTTTGGTAATTGCTTTCTTTCGTATATGACATGCTTTGGTACCACATGCTATCTTGGCTAATCAGCCTTGGAGAAGTGAACCTGCTGGCTAGATTTATGGCGGTGGCTATCTGGTGGTCCACGTGGCTTTGGTTCGAAGTCTTATATTGTCGTTTCTTTCCTTCCCTATGATTATCAACCAACCTCAAATTACTAAGATGACTAGGAGCCATATTATCTAACATGTGACTGTCCCCATTAGTCTTTATGGTATTTCCAAGTAGCATCCATGAATACTGATAGCTTAGATAATTTTTATTGTGAGTCCAATTCAAAAAAGAGACGGGAATACTCCTAGCCTTCGAACTTACAGTGCCTTCCCTATTGGTAAATTTGACTATCATTCTTGGAATTCTTGTTGAATAAGCTCCTCTACTTCACTCGGGACACCGTGTTCCCATTTGAAAAGTTTGTCACCATCGACACCCAAATTGGCCAGCTTATCAGCAATTTTGTTAGCTTTTCGAAAGACATGTTGGGCTTTTCTATCTTGTCTTCCCTGGAAAAGGATCCTAGCCTCTTCAATAATTGTTTTAATCCTCCAAGGAGGTGTTTTCCAATTATTGAGAATATTTATAACATGCATAGAGTCTCCTTCTATGATCAAATTGCCTTCTAAGTCTTGAGTCATTTGAAGGCCTCTCCACATAGCTCTAGCTTTAGCTTTGTTGTTCGTCCTTGTTCCCAAATATTCAAAAAATGCAAGCATCATATTCCCATTATGATCTCACACAATGCCACTAGTGCCTACTCTACCAAGATTGTCCTTAGTTGCTCCATCAAAATTAAGCTTAAACCAACCCATAGGAGGTGGAGACCACTTAACATTGGCTCTTGGGTTGACTACCTTAGGCACATACTCATCTAACAAGGTTAAGATTAAATATTGAGCAATCGTAGTCTCCTGTAGATGAGTTTTATAGCTATCAAAAGGGATAAGTTTCACATTCTCATTGGCAAAGGATAGGATCCTAGTAATGATAGTTTGATGATCATGGATAGACTCATTAAAGACTCTATGGTTCCTTTCTAACCACACCTACCAAATATAGTGATTGAGACAAATTTTCCACATGTATCTAAGTCTTTGGCTTGAAAAGGGGAAAGGCCACTGGATGAAAAAATTGAGTACGATGGCTAGTTTAACCCATGAAATATTGAAGACCTAAAAAACCCCACTTAGGATAGTCAAGGAAAAGGGCACTTAAGGAAAATGTGATAAATGGTCTCCCAATTAGCCCTGCATAGATAACAACGATTAGTGATACAAATACCTTTACGCATCATATTATCAATGGTTAGAATTCTTCCTTGGATAACTAGCCATGAAAAGACTACAATTTTTGGAATTAAATTTTTTATCCAAACTAAGTCCTTTTGGAGGACAAAATCCTCGTCATCAAGCAAAAGCTTGTAAGTTGATTTAACAATGAACTGCCTATTTTTCGTAGGAGCCCAGGTCACTTGATCTTCCTTGGGTCTCATGGGGATAAAATGTTGCTCAAGAATGTTACAAATATCATTTGATTCCACTTGAAATCCTTGAATTCTTATTTGTTTCCACTTCATTCTACCTATGTCCTCAACCATATAATCGAAACTTTTCTGCCAATGAGTTCTATGATATCTTTGATTCGGGCTAAGTTAGGATATTGCATCAGTGGTTCATCCTTAGCCCACCTGTCATTCTAGCAATTTATCCTCTCACCATTGCCTAAAACCCATATTAAACCTTTTTTTATTATTTCCTTACAATTAAGAATTGCTTTCCAAAAAGCAGAACCTTTGATTGGAACTGAGACACTTAGAAATTCCATATTTTGAAGATACTTTTGTTTGATGATAGTTGTCCATTCATTTTCTTCACCAGAAATGAGACGCCACGCCTACTTAGCTAGTAAAGCTAAATTTATATGAGAAATTCTCCTCAGACCTAAGCCCCCATTTTCCCTGGGTCTACACACTTTGGTCCATCCTACAAGGTGTATCCTTTTTTTCTCCTCTAATCCAGTCCATAAAAATTCTTTTTAGAGTTTCTCAATTTTTTGGAAAACCTTCATAGGGGCTTTGAAAATGAAGAGGAAATAAACTAGAATGCTCTAAATAGAGGCCTTAGTGAGGGTCATATTTCTTGCTTGAGATATAAGATGACCTTTCCATCCAGCAAGTTTTTTTTGAATTCTTTCAATAACCCTGTCCCACATTGACTCTCTCAAAGAACTAATGAAAAGAGGGAGACCAAGATACGAAGTGGGGAGGTTTGCTATATCACACCCTAAAATTTTTGCAATCCTTCCTTGCCTCTGAATGGGGGTGTTCAAGAAATATAACTTGCTTTTACTAAAATTAACTTTCTAACCAGTAGCATCCTCATAGAGTTGTAGGATGTATTTAATTATTTTGGCCTCAACCACTGATGCCTTAGTCAATATAAGGGTATCATCGATGAATTATTGGTGAGAAACAACCCTAGTGAGAGATGTTGCCTTGATTACCAATATTAGCCTTGAACTACAAGCATTTTTTATGGTTCTGCCTAAAGCTTCTGTCATAATGATGAATAACATGGGGTTGATAGGGTCCCCTACCGAATTCCTTTGCGACTTTGAAAGTAACCAACAGTTGTTCCATTAACTAGATCAAGAACCATGCTTTAGAAATACATTCTTTGATCTAATTAACCCTGGTTGTGAAAACCAAACTTAAGGAGGATAGCAATCAGAAAGTCCCAATTTAGCCTATCAAATGCTTTGTTCATATCAAGCTTGAGGGCAAAAATAGATATGTTAGTCTTATGAGCAGAGTGCAGAGCTTCATGAACTATGATAACTCCATATAAGATTGACCTGCCCTAGAAAGAGCTTCCCTAGCATGGATCTATGATGTGGGGTAGAATATATCTCATTTTATTTGCAATGGCTTTAGTTAGGATCTTGTAAGAAATATTGCACAGACTGATTGGCCTGAAGTCAGCCATAGATTCAGGGGTTTTTTTTTTAGGAATTAGAGAAATAAAAGTAGAGTTGATATATTTTGGGATATGATTGCTTTCTTGGAATTCTCTGATAGTGGAAATTACATCCTCACTTATGATGTCCTAAAAATCTTGATAGAAACGAGGGGGAAAGTCGTCGGGTCTCGGAGCTTTTTCTGGCTCCATGCTAAACAAGGCTTCCTTAATTTTCTCATCAAAAAATGGAGCTAGAAGCTTAAGGTTTATATCCTCATTTATTATTCTAGGAATGGATTGCAAGAGAATATATTTGGCCTCCTCATTGCACTATGATTCCTGACCAAGGATAGAATTGAAATAAGTTACTGCCTCCTTTTTTATTTCTGTTAAGTCTTGAGTAATAGAACCATCTACTTTTTTTAAAAAAATTATCTTGTTATTGCTTCTGTTTCTAAGTGTGGTGACGTGAAAAAACTTGGAATTTGAATCTCCATATTTCAACCAAATAGCCCTTGATTTTTGCCTCCAATAGATTTCCTCATAGGCAAAAATGTTATGAAACTCTACTAGTTTTGTTTATTCCTCTTGCCTAGTAATTTCATCAGCATCACCATGTTGGATCCTATGATCAATTATCTTAAAACTTTCAACAACCTATTTTTTATTTTCAAAGAGGTTCCCATAGACCTCTTTGTTCCAAGTTCGAAGCTTTTCCTTAACAAAATTTAATTTGCCAGTAATTTTAAAAGTTGCACTACCCCTGATAGGCTGCTGCCACCACTGAGTCAATTTCTATCACTCTTCCTAATAGGGCCAATTATATTGTATTATATGAAATGCACACTGGGGATATTTAAGATGTCACACCTTATCCACCATCCACATCACACATAATGAAGAAAATTGGGAATTCTAAAGGTATCACACCTTCCCCACTTTCATCAAGTAGTGCACACATTGGGGTACATAAGGTATCACACCTTCCCCCTAAAAAAATCATCAAAAATCCAAACAAATCATAAAAACAATAAAATCTAAAAAAATAATTCAAAATATCAAAACACAAACATTTATATTTTGCATTCCATCATATGCATCCATTAGTTGCATAGAATTAGGCATCTTCATCCTCTACACTTACATTAGGATAGGTTATGTTTACATTCTTACAAGTGACACCATGTTTGTATACCGATCATTTATCCTCAAATCATCATAATTCATATTCCTTGAGAGTAAATGTGTTTTCAACACAACTTATAAGTTGCTATCAGGTGTATACTAGGGTTTTTCAATCGTTCAACAATCCCTAGTTATATTTTTAGATTTTTTAGAAAGCTATCTTGGCTTTTGAAGGTAAGGTCTAGTTTTGATAGTACCTTACATATCTCAAAATCCCAACATAATTTTAAACATTAACAATCCTAGTTTGAACAAGGAAGGATAACACTACAAAGTGATCCTAGTCACCTTAAGTAAAAGGTTTTCCTTGCTCATATTATTATGCACATGGTCTATAATACTGATCATTTACAAAAGGACAATCTCCCCCTACCGAAGAAATCCCTTGATTTTATACAAAACAAGAAAAATTCCCAAAGCAAAGAAAAATAAATAGTGATTTTCATCACTAAGAAAATCCCTTGCTACAAAATAAAACAAAATGTAAAATAAACAATGATTTTCATCACTAATCATGAGCAAGTATCCCAAGAAATCAAAATAAAATAAGAGGGTAACGAGCTTGAATCCTTGGAATATTCAATATTCAAACACCGTGGAATAATCTCCATTACAACAATGGATTGAATGAAACTTGCCTAGTAATGGAATATCCTTGTGCATGGTGATATGTTTGTCACATTAATGACCTTCTTTTGTACAAACCAATGTTAGCTTATATATCAGCTAGCTTTAGGTGGCTTGTATTACCTAGTAGTTTAGTCCAACTGTGTCCAAACTTAGGGTCATGATGACCATATAATGATCCTTATTACAATAATGGGTTGAATGAAACCTGCCTCGCAATGAGGTAGTCTTATGCCTCATATAATATATTCATTTGCACACATAGGGATAGTGAATATCTTGGTCTTATTAATAGGCTTGTATATTTTAGGAGTATTGTGTAGTCATTATACAACTTTTGATCAATCGACTAGGGTGTTTGAGTCTCATGGAAAACCTCAAAAAATACCCTAATAGCAAAAAATAATCTCATCAAACAATGCATAATTTTCCTTATGAACTTTTATTTATTAAGGGGTGTTCATAGAATAGGATAGATACTAGATGGATATTAGCAATGATATTGATATGACCACTGTCTATTTTATGCATATATTTTAGTTTACATAAGCTTATATGTAAAGCCCATATATCTCACATCATTTCATCTCACATATGGATGTATATTATTAATTCTTATGATAATATTTGATATGTTCATTCATGATTTTCATACATTCTCTGGTGTTTATCATTAGTTTTTTAAACACATTTTAGATTCATTCATTATGTTTTAAGTGATTAAAGCATACAAATTCATTTGCATTAGAACATCCATATAAAATTAATGCATATCACACAAAATCAGATTTTTCATAACAACAACATGAATTCACATTCATAATCAGATAAACAAATCTAAATCATCCATCTAACATTAGATATCACATCTATGCATACATACATCTATGCATCCATACATATGTCATCTAGGCATTACATCCATCAATGCATTCATAAATCATAACACATAACGCATCTAATGGTCCAAAATATTACAATTGCAAATTACACAAACATTTGCACACATCAACTAGGGCATTATCAGTATCATACTTTCCCAATCAATAAACATTTTCACACGTTAACTAGGGCATTATCCTTATCATTACCCCCCCAAATAAGCAATCAAAAATCAAGCAACATTGGATAAATTTAGGAAGTGCATCTTCCTAATCAAATATTTATTTTAATACAATCATCAAAATGAATCAATTACCTAGTTTCAAAATTTTGCACCCTTTGCCTCACTATATCAATCTCAAAAGGCTCCAAAGACTCCTAGTATCCTTTGGTTAAATCTCAAAATTCTCCAAAGAAGCCTAGTTTTCTTTGGTCAAATCTCCAAAGGCTCCAAAGACTCCTAGTATCCTTTGGTCAAATCTCAAAATGCTCCAAAGAAGCCTAGTTTTCTTTGGTCAAATATCCAAAGACTACTAGTCTCCTTTGGTCAAATATCAAAAGGCTCTAAAGACTCCTAGTCTCCTTTGGTCAAATATCCAAAAGCTCCAAATAATCCTAGTCTCATTTGGTCAAATATCAAAAGGCTCCAAATACTCCTAGTCTCCTTTGGTCAAATCTCAAAAGGCTCCAAAGACATCTAGTCTTCTTTGGTCACATATCCAAATATGCCTTAGTCCTTTGGTCAATCTCAAAAGCTCAAAATAATCCCATATTTTTGGTTAATTTATGTAAGCCATATTGATCAAGAAACTTGCCACTTTTATCATGTTACATCTCCTCATAGACATATCGCTTGAGGGGGTTTTCATAATCATAACATTCATAATAAAAATCAATAATTAAACACTTAATCATGCAAATTATTTTTTTCCATGAATCATTGCTAACAACTATCATAAGCTTACCCTTTTGCTAGGGAAAAAGCAAAAATATCAAACCAAACCTTGGTATGCTTGAATCATGATGTTGGAGACTCCAGGTCCTCTTCATGATTGAAAATTTTATCGAACTTATTAAGCCTTCCATTTTATTGGGGGTAATGATTCAGAGATTTGTGATATTTCCATGATTGGGGCATCTAAATTTGACCATATCAATGAACATTAATCAACTTGAAATATGACTTTAGGTTGTCTGTTTTGCTTAGTTTTTTATTTTCCCATAATGCATCTCAAAAATGGGTATCTGTAGACACCTAAAATGCATCATGTTGAGGAGGCTACTTATGTGGACACCTTTTTTAGGCCATATGAATCGCCTTGGACCTTTACAATACACATCAATGGTTCTAACCACTCAATTAGGGTAAGCCAATCCTATTCAACCTAGGCTTCTATATTTCTTAGTGGTGGCCTTACGGCCACTGACATTGATGATGGATGTAGGAAAGCTATGCATGTTGATAGCATCCATATATCAATCCATACTTGTTGAATATGTTCGAGTCTATAATAAAATTAGGCTACCCGAGCCATGTAAAAACCATTACAAGGCAACAGTTCTTAAGTGGCTACTCCTCAGAAGCTTTTGGAAGTATCCCTTCATCTACCTTAGCCCAACCAAATCTTGATCTTGGCTTGTTGAGAAAGCTAGAATGCAAATTTGGGAGGTCTATAAATGGAGATATTTCCAAGGGATAAAAAAGTATGTTCAATTGCTATAATGAAGTGCTATCATACTGAGGAGAGAATTGATATCCCTTGAGGTGTAACAAAGTGTTGTCCAAATTGCATCATGATGTTTACACATTCACCAATGGAGCTTTTGAGAACTTGAAAGACCAATTACACCACTTTGCTTCATCGATTCACCAACGAATCGAGTCAATTCTACGATCCAAATATGGTAGAACCCTAAAGGTTCTAGCAAATAATTAAATAATAAATAAATAAATAATATCTAATTTAAGAGAATCATTGTTGCATTGATAGGGGATCCCTCCAATGGGTATAAACCAAATATATGTTTTTATATTATTCATGATTTTCTTTGAATTAACATTTGGAAAATTATATATATATATATATATATATATATATATATATATATATATATATATATATATATATATATATATCCTAAAACCTACGTCTCTTCATCATGATGGTTCATAATAATTAATATAATTAATTATTATGACTTATGCTAAGCCTAACCTAATATTATAATATAATAATTAATTATTATATTATCAATTATACAACCTTATGATATGAAATATATTATATTATCATTAATAATTAGGGTTAGGATAGGATCCTAACATGCCACCCCTCCTAAAAATAACTTTGTCCTCAAAGCGATGGAAATATTGAAGCAAAAGTCATCTCGGAATAGTTGCTAGTGATTCATCATTGAATGTAGCTTTCTCACAAAAGTTTGAGTCTTCTCGAATGAAATTAGTTCTTGTATGCATAGTCCTCATGTGATAATTCTTATATTTTTGGTGTGTTGAGTTTTTGCCTTTGGAGTACTTTGAAATAGTAGCTGTAAAAAATTTATTTACCAAACTTGGCAACCTTTGTTGTTTCATATTCGTGCTCTTCTCAAATAGGGCAGGATGAGGGTGGAGTCATGTTCTTAAAGAGTTCTTTAGATAGTTTATGGTGACTCAAGTGCCATATTACAATAGGAACTACCACCACATAATCTCTTTTGCCAGTATGTGTATGATTGACAATATTTTAATTTTGGAATGCATCATTAAATATTTATATATTATAATCCTCCTCCACTGGTGCTCTATCTTAATCTTAGAAATTATGAGTTTACTACCATATTTCGTAAAAAATTTCCAAGTCTTTACATCACTACCCATTGTTGTGTTTATGGATGACGTAGGTGAACCAACATTATGAGCAAGCTGCATCGAGCCATAAAGGATAAGAACTCTGATCCATTTGACCAACCATATATATCCGCCCTTCATGTATGGAAACTTTTCTTATAATTTTTTTAGCATAAGGGTGTTGGCTTTCCATTCTATCAATTCAGTATCTTAGGTATTTTATTATAAACAACTTGTATTTATATTTATAAACAACCTATTTTTGAGTGATATCCAAATTAGACTATCATTTTCAATTTCTCATTTATTTTGAAGAGCATTTTGTAATTTAGTTTTTCATAGTCTATTATTGGTTTGCTTTGTAGTTTGGATATTCTCAATTAATGCTTAGAATCATAATCATGATCCTATGTATGATCAAATATAATAAGAATCATTTACGTTTATAATTGTCTTTTCATGATTTTTATGCTTGGCGCCACTACTAGTTGCCTAGAATAGAGGTGCGATCCCCACCACAAATTGATACCAATAAAATAGAATCGTTGAAAATTAAATATCCTAAATCATATTTTATGGATGGCAATAAAGGGAAAGTTAGGGTCTAAAAGCACCCACATAACTCCTTTGATCATCGCCCTACCTTCACTATATTCCAATGATGCTACACAATCGTCCAACACTTATACTAAATGTAAATACATATTTTTTATTATAATATCTTTCTTTTAGGTGCATAAACTATCCTTCCTTGGAAGTGTTGTGATATTCTTATGCTAGATGTGCTTTTTTTTTTAAATTGATGGTCATTGTTTTCATTTTGTTTGCGGGACATGGGCTTCAGTTTGTTTGATTAGGATTTTTTAGGTGCATCACTAAATGGTACTAATATTTTAAAGTAGAGTTTTAATTGATGTCCAATGATACAAAACAAGTGAAATTAATTTTTTCAATAGCCTTATGGGAGTTGCAAGTGCAGCTAACAGGAAGCTTCAAGTTCAAAGTGAATGTAGGAAGCTCTTTTACTTTTGTAGCTATTTTTACAAATTCTCTTATTGAATTGTACTTGATTTTTTTTTCAAAAATAAATTTAAGATTTAAGAAATGTGGTTGACCATTCAAATATTTAACCTGCCACATCAATTTTTTGTCTTATGAAATAACTCTATACAAACTTTATTTTGAGAGTTTGGCCAACAACTTTGTTTTAATAACTGGAAATACCTGATTTAATTGGTAAATCCAAGCATCATATTTAGTTTGATTTTGGTATTTAAATTGTGAGACCTCTTCATCCTAAGAATATCAAAAGTTAAAATTTTTGGGATATGGGTTTTTGCATGGTATAGGAAATGTACCAATCCAAATACAATTATGATATTAATTGTTGTCAATAGTACATGAGAAATTTATAAAGACACAAATGTTTGAAGTGAAGAACTTTTGTATGTTCTCCACCTTTGAGTGTGGTCTGTATCATGATGTCTTCCAATAATTTTCACACACAAAAATGGTGAATAGAGCAAAGGCTTTCCAGCAATCTACAAATATACGGTATTTTGCATGTATTAATATTGTCATTATGTTACTACGGATAATATTTGAACTTGATTTTTCCCATTGAGAGCCTTTTTCCATGTTATGTCCTCTAAAATGGTGCTTATCCTGTGATTGAAGAACACAAGCTTATACTGAGAGGGGGGTGAACAGTATAAGACCTCTTTATACTTTTTCCATTATACTTCAAAATAGTAAAGCAATATACCCAAAGCAATATCAAAGCAATGCACAATATCATCCACAAAGTGACACCAATTTTAACGTGGTTCACCCAGAATGGCTGGGCTACGTCCACAAAACTTTTCTCTAAAAGTTATCTCAAAGTTCTTTGGGAATCCTTCCCAATTACAATGTTTATGAGCCTCGGCCCAAAGGAGATACCTTCCCCCAATCAGAATTTATGAGCCTCTCTCAAAGGAGATACCTTCCCCAATCAGAATTTATGAGCCTCTGCTCAAAGGAGATACCTTCCCCTCTCTCTGGAAATGATCCCTCGAAGATCAACTGCCTCTATCTCTTGCCACACGTGGAACTCCTTTCCACCGAAGACCTCCTGTCCTCAATGCTTAGCCTAAGAGACCTCTGCCTTCTATGATCACGTCCACAGCAGCTCAGAAACCTGTACCAAACACAGTCAGTCGGTCTAGTACAAGTCTTCCTCTGTCTGTCAGATCTGTCCAACTCTTGAACAAATCAATCCTCTGCATACAAGCCTTCTCAAAGACTTGCCAAATCTGTCCTCAGGTTCTTCTCATAGAACCAGTGCACCTCTGTCCTCAAGTTCTCTGATAGAACTATCAAACTCAGCTCACAAGTCCTCTGCTAGGACCTGTCCAAATCTGCTCACAAGTCCCCACCGAAACCTGTCCAAAACTGCTCACAAGTCCCCATCCGAAACCTATCCAAAACTGCTCACAAGTCCCCATCGAAACTTGTCCAAAAACCTCACAAGTCCCCACTGGAACCTATCCAAAAACTCAACAAGCTCACCAAGAAAACATTCTTAGTAGGAAATCACAAAGTGAATTGTTAGAGACCCAATGTGATTTGTCAAACTCATAGAAGCATAAAGAGAATTGTTAGAGACTCAATATGTTCTATACTCAACTCCCAATCTCAAAACTCAACTCAAATCAACTCAACTCAATCTCAATCTCAAATCTGAAAACTCAACTCAATATCTGAAATGGATAGGATAGAATGCTTTCTTTCAAGAACATGAAACCCCAACAATTGCCAACTATGCAAAGAATCACATAACAATGATACTCATGTTCTTTTCACCATCAATTAGGGCTTCAACAACAATGCTCATCAAACAAGGTTCAATCAACACCATTTAACTCAAAACACAACCTTGAAGCATTTCACAATCAACATTAGAAAAGGAAACAAGTAGAACTCCTTTTCTCTCCAATATTGTTTGAACAAAAAGCATCCACCAACTCAAATCTCAATAGCACAAAACAACTTTTCAAATCATCAACAAAGAAGTAAGCCCAACACTTTAACCAAGTAAAGAATAGCTTGATTATAACCAATTTAATGAAAGCTAATGTCAATCTCAAAGCTGCCCACTTAAGGTTTCACAACTTCACACAAGAAGCAATTCTAACCTTAAAACATCATGCTTTCATTTCCATAATCAACCAAAAGCACTCTCAACATTACAAGAAATATTTATCCCTTATACACCTTATTTCTCCCTTATAGTCTTATCAACAATAAACTTTATCTCTCATAAGAATGCAATAAGATAATGCAAACAACACTTTCAAAAGAATATTTTATCAAAATAAAGCAAGCTTCAAACTCCTTATAACTCCTAAGCTGTTTTTCTCTCTAATAAACTTCCTCCATCCGCAAAATACACTAGCAAAAATTAATTTCGAAAATACCTTGGCCAACACCAAAAATCGCGCTATGGAGAAATTGCGCACGAACTCTAACACCACCCGCTACGTCCACTTCAATGAAGAAAAACCCTTTCACGTTATTCGAACGCGGAACCTCCCGTTCGGGTAGCGCGCCAATAGCCTAGCCGCTATCGATGCGCCAAAGGCATCCGATGAGGTTTAAACCTCACTCTGTTTCCCTTGTACCTTCTATGCCAGGGCTAAAATAAACAATAGGCCTCCCTGTCTTTTGACATGAACGACGATGACGAAACCTTACGATGGATACAAAAAATGAACGACGGATATCCGAACAATGGATCACGAAATCTCAGCGAGGAAGAAATCGAACATCAGATCGTGAATTCACAACGAGCAACACTTTTCAAAAATGTGGATGGGATAATCTTTGATCTTCATCATGGGAGATTTATATGCATATTTCCCATAAACTCTTGACGTCGACGAGGAGTTTAACACGTCGACGGAGGAGTTTAACACGTCGACGGAGGTCTTGGCTAGCGCCCACAATCTTAGAACATAGCGCCATCAAAGTTAAGACATTTGCGCCATGGGTTAGGAGAACCCAATGCAAACAAATAATATTTATTTAAAAATAATTAAAAGGAACCTTAACAAGGTTTTTAATTATTTAAATAAATACTTCCTCCTAGACCCAAATGCATTAAACTAATGCATCCACCTGTAATATTTAAACCTGCCAACTTGGGGTTTACAAAAGACCTTTGAAACTGTCATGCCGTAACCTTCATCAAAACAAATTATTTGACATCAAATCAAATTCCTTCAAGAGCTTCTTGACATCAATGACAACTTATACACTTGAGCAAAGGCAATGTACCCAAAGTACCCAAAATTGCCAACAATCTCCCCCTTTGTCATTGATGGCAAACCTTTACTGAAAACACTTCTCAAGAGCCAAAACTGAAACCAACTGTGCTAACAACTCGACCAACTGTGCCCACAACCGAGAATCTTCCTTTGAAGTTTTGCTCCCCTGACTTGAAGCTCTCCTCTTCACTTTGAAGCTCTCCCCCTTACTCATATCTCTCCCCCTTTGTCATCAATGGCAAAGGGTCACCTTTGGGGCTCGGGACTAAGAATGAGCCTCTTAGCTTAGTCCCTCCCCCACCTCCTGATGAGGTGATTAATTTTGGGGTGGGAGTAAAACTCCCATTAGGCACTGATCATCATCAGCGTCTATAACTTCCTTGTCGGGCCTTCTCTTGAACTCTTTGCCCATATTCCTGTTCTTGTCACTGTTCTTGTTCTTGTTCTCATCCCTGTTCTTGTCCATGCCTTGATCCTTGGACCTGATCATGCCACTGTTCCTGTTCTTGTATTCTAGAATTTTAGCTCTACACTGTCTGATTATGTGACCTTCATTGTTGCACTTGAAACACTTGACGATGTTGTTTCTCTGAGGTAAACCTGATCTTTGAATCCACCGCTTCGACCAAACCTGTTTCGACCAAACCTGTTCGACCAAACCTTCCAACCCCTTTCGACCAAACCTGTTCCTATTATTTGCCTTGCAATAAACTGCCTTGTGCCCAAACTGTTGACAAGAGTAGCAATACCCTTGAAAGTAACTAGCACTTCTAAAACTATCATTTACCTTCTTCACTTGAGCCATGCAATGTGAAGCCATGTGACCAAACCTGTGACAAGCAAAACATCTCCCTTGAAACTTTCCTTTATTTGACCTCTTAGGTTCTGAAAACTTCTTCTTCTCATTCTGAATTCTGTTTTCTATTTTTGTGCATCTATCATTCAAGGACTCCTTTTCTGAAATACTTTCCTCATCAGAACTCTCTTCCTTTTGGAGTCTCTTACTAGACTCTCCAACTTGTTCCTTGTGTGGCTTAACAAAACCAAGGCCTATTTTATCTCGTTGTCTTTCTTTGACCTTTGATGAGTGACTTAACCTTTTTGGAGCTATCTTGGAACCTGTAAAGCTTATCCTTGTACTCTTTAGTTTCCTCTTTCAAAGAAGCCATTTTCTGTTCTAACTCACTATACTCAAGAACCTTAGACTCTAACTCATCCTTGAGTTCCTGTGTCTTAGCTATAGAGAAGTCAAGACTTTCTATAAGATCATCTCTCTCCATACAACATTCATCTAACTTATCCTTGAGTCTAGCATTCTTCTTTCTTTCCTTTTTCAAAGCACTAAGAGCACTAATAAGTTCACCTTTAAGATCTACTTCACCTTTCTCTATATCTTCCTCTATTTGTTTGCTTTTTGAATCATCAAAGCCTTTTTCAGATTTCTTATCACTAGAGGTGCTACCCTTTTCAAAAACCATACATGCATCTTCCTTATAGTTTTCTGAAGCATCCTCATACATACTAGAAACCAAATCATTATTTGTGCAATCATCCTCAAGGTGACCAAAGTTTCCACATCTAAGACATTTCATGATAATGAATCTATGTTTCGGTTCTTCCTCTTTTTCTGATATGAACAACATCTCATTTTCATCATCACTTGAAGAACTTTCACTATCACTACTAGAACACTTACTTGCTTTGTCTAGGTAGAAACTCTTCTTGTGCTTGTGAGAATACCTCTTTCCTTGATTGTTGTGCTCATATTTGTTCTTCCTGTGATGCTTGTGCTTTTCAGAATCCTTGCTCTTAGAATCCTGTTTATCTTCATCACTTTCATTCTTGGGAATAGTACAGTCAGTAGCATAATGACCAAACTTTCCACAATTGAAACATCTTATATTTTTCATACTTTTGTGCTTTCTAGAGAACTTGCCT
Source organism: Wollemia nobilis (assembly GCA_028583015.1). Taxonomy (NCBI): domain Eukaryota; kingdom Viridiplantae; phylum Streptophyta; class Pinopsida; order Araucariales; family Araucariaceae; genus Wollemia; species Wollemia nobilis. The sequence continues at coordinate 4,730,763 of JAQPPZ010000040.1, forward strand.
TTCTTGTCGTAATATGCCTCTTCATCACTAGAAGACTCATCACTATCTTGAAGTCGTTTACCCTTGGATTTCTTGGTAGCCTTGAAAGTTGCCTCTTTCTTGACATCAACCTTCACTTGAGTTCTCAACTCAAATGCTGCAAGTATACTATGGAGCTCATCCTTTTTCAACTTATCCAAATCTTTAGCTTCCTCAATAGCAGAAATATTTTCACTAAATCTATTAGGAAGAGATCTTAAAATCTTATCACAAACATCATTTTCAGCAAGCTCAAGACCTAAGTCTTTCATGGAGTTAACAACCTCATCCATACGAAGCATGTAGTCACTAATATTTTCATCATCATTCATCTTGAGTTGTTCAAACATACCTTTGAAGTGTCTCAACTTGGCCTTTCCGACATTTGTATCACCTGTATGAACCACCTTCAACTGATTCCACATTTCACTAGTTGTCTTGCAGTGAATCACTTTGGTGAGATCTGCTTTCTGTAAGCCTTTCAGGATTGCATTCATTGCTTTTGAATTGCTGTGATGTAGGAGCCTTTCTTCTTTAGTATTAGGACCATGTTCGGAATAGTGTACTCATCTTCAATCACTTCCCAAACCTCATTCCCAAGTGCCATTAGATGAACCTTCATCCTTGCACTCCAAAGACCAAAATCTGACCCATCAAGAATAGGTGCTGCATTGCCACTTGAATGATCCATTGTGTTCTTTACTAGCTTTTCCTTCAAGCTGTTAAACTTTTCGAAGGCACCTGCTCTGATACCAATTGAAGAACACAAGCTTATACTGAGAGGGGGGTGAACTAGTATAAGACCTCTTTTTACTTTTTCCATTATACTTCAAAATAGTAAAGCAATATACCCAAAGCAATATCAAAGCAATGCACAATATCATCCACAAAGTGACACCAATTTTAACGTGGTTCACCATAAATGGTTGGGCTACGTCCACAAAACTTTTCTCTAAAAGTTATCTCAAAGTTCTTTGGGAATCCTTCCCAATTACAATGTTTATGAGCCTCGGCCCAAAGGAGATACCTTCCCCCAATCAAAATTTATGAGCCTCTGCTCAAAGGAGATACCTTCCCCCAATCAAAATTTATGAGCCTCTCTCAAAGGAGATACCTTCCCTCTACTCTAGAAATGATCCCTCGAAGATCAATCGCCTCTACCTCTTGCCAGCACGTGGAACTCCTTTCCACCGAAGACCTCCTATCCTCAATGCTTAGCCTAAGAGACCTCTGCCTTCTATGATCACGTCCACAGTAGCTCAACAACCTGTACCAAACATAGTCAATCGGTCTAGTACAAGTCTTCCTCTATCTGTTAGATCTGTCCAACTCTTGAACAAATCAATCCTCTACATACAAGCCTTCTCAAAGACTTGCCAAATCTGTCCTCAGGTTCTTCTCATAGAACCAGTGCACCTCTGTCCTCAAGTTCTCTGATAGAACTATCAAACTCAGCTCACAAGTCCTCTGCTAGGACCTGTCCAAATCTACTCACAAGTCCCCATCGAAACCTGTCCAAAACTGCTCACAAGTCCCCACAGAACCTGTCCAAAACTGCTCACAAGTCCCCATCGAAACCTGTCCAAAAACTGCTCACAAGTCCCCATCGGAACCTATCCAAAAACTCAAGCAAGCTCACCAAGAAAAACTTTCTTAGTAGGAAATCACAAAGTGAATTGTTAGAGACCCAATGTGATTTGTCAAACTCATAGAAGCATAAAGAGAATTGTTAGAGACTCAATATGTTCTATACTCAAATCCCAATCTCAAAACTCAACTCAAATCAACTCAAGCTCAATCTCAATCTCAAATCTGAAAACTCAACTCAATATCTAAAATGGATAGGATAGAATGCTTTCTTTCAAGAACATGAAACCCCAACAATTGCCAACTATGCAAAGAATCACATAACAATGATACTCATGTTCTTTTCACCATCAATTAGGGCTTCAACAACAATGCTCATCAAACAAGGTTCAATCAACACCATTCAACTCAAAACACAACCTTGAAGCATTTCACAATCAACATTAGAAAAGGAAACAAGTAGAACTCCTTTTCTCTCCAACATTATTTGAACAAAAAGCATCCACCAACTCAAATCTCAATAGCACAAAACAACTTTTCAAATCATCAACAAAGAAGTAAGCCCAACACTTTAACCAAGTAAAGAATAGCTTGATTATAACCAATTTAATGAAAGCTAATGTCAATCTCAAAGCTGCCCACTTAAGGTTTCACAACTTCACACAAGAAGCAATTCTAACCTTAAAACATCATGCTTTCATTTCCATAATCAACCAAAAGCACTCTCAACATTACAAGAAATATTTATCCCTTATACACCTTATTTCTCCCTTATAGTCTTATCAACAATAAACTTTATCTCTCATAAGAATGCAATAAGATAATGCAAACAACACCTTCAAAAGAATATTTTATCAAAATAAAGCAAGCTTCAAACTCCTTATAACTCCTAAGCTGTTTTTCTCTCTAATAAACTTCCTCCATCCGCAAAATACACTAGCAAAAATTAATTTCGAAAATACCTTGGCCAACACCAAAAATCGTGCTATGGAGAAATTGCGCACGAACTCTAACACCACCCGCTGCATCCACTTCAACGAAGAAAAACCCTTTCACGTTATTCGAACGCGGAACCTCCCGTTCGGGTAGCGCGCCAACAGCCTAGCCGCTACCGGTGCGCCAAAGGCATCCGATGAGGTTTAAACCTCACTCTGTTTCCCTTGTACCTTCTATGCCAGGGCTAAAATAAACAATAGGCCTCCCTGTCTTCTGACGCGAACGACGATGATGAAACCTTACGGCGGATACAAAAATGAACGACGGATATCCGAACAACGGATCACGAAATCTCAGCGAGGAAGAAATCGAACATCAGATCGCGAATTCACAGCGAGCAACACTTTTCAAAAATGCGGATGGGATAATCTTTGATCTTCATCATGGGAGATTTATATGCATATTTCCCATAAACTCTTGACGTCGACGAGGAGTTTAACACGTCGACGGAGGAGTTTAACACGTCGATGGAGGTCTTGGCTAGCGCCCACAATCTTAGAACATAGCGCCATCAAAGTTAAGACATTTGCGCCATGGGTTAGGAGAACCCAATGCAAACAATAAATTAATATTTATTTAAAAATAATTAAAAGGAACCTTAACAAGGTTTTTAATTATTTAAATAAATACTTCCTCCTGGACCCAAATGCATTAAACTAATGCATCCACCTGTAATCTTTAAACCTGCCAACTTGGGGTTTACAAAAGACCTTTGAAACTGTCATGTCGTAACCTTCATCAAAACAAGTTATTTGACATCAAATCAAATTCCTTCAAGAGCTTCTTGACATCAATGACAACTTATACACTTGAGCAAAGGCAATGTACCCAAAGTACCCAAAATTGCCAACAATCTCCCCCTTTGTCATTGATGGCAAACCTTTACTGAAAACACTTCTCAAGAGCCAAAACCGAAACCAACTGTGCTAACAACTGACCAACTGTGCCCACAACCGAGAATCTTCCTTTGAAGTTTTGCTCCCCCGAACTTGAAGCTCTCCTCTTCACTTTGAAGCTCTCCCCTTACTCATATCTCTCCCCCTTTGTCATCAATGGCAAAGGGTCACCTTTGGGGCTCGGGACTAAGAATGAGCCTCTTAGCTTAGTCCCTCCCCCACCTCCTGATGAGGTGATTAATTCTGGGGTGGGAGTAAAACTCCCATTAGGCACTCGATCATCATCAGCGTCTATAACTTCCTTGTCGGGCCTTCTCTTGAACTCTTTGCCCATATTCCTGTTCTTGTCACTGTTCTTGTTCTTGTTCTCATCCCCTGTTCTTGTCCATGCCTTGATCCTTGGACCCGATCATGCCACTGTTCCTGTTCTTGTATTCTAGAATTTCAGCTCTACACTGTCCGATTATGTGACCTTCATTGTTGCACTTGAAACACTTGACGATGTTGTTTCTCCGAGGTAAACCTGATCTTTGAATCCACCGTTCGACCAAACCTGTTCGACCAAACCGTTCGACCAAACCTGTTCCCACCGCCAACCTCCCACCAAACCTATTCGACCAAACCTGTTCTGTTATTTGCCTTGCAATAAACTGCCTTGTGCCCAAACTATTGACAAGAGTAGCAATACCCTTGAAAGTAACTAGCACTTCTAAAACTATCATTTACCTTCTTCACTTGAGCCATGCAATGTGAAGCCATGTGACCAAACCTGTGACAAGCAAAACATCTGCCTTGAAACTTTCCTTTATTTGACCTCTTAGGTTCTGAAAACTTCTTCTTCTCATTCTGAATTCTGTTTTCTGTTTTTGTGCATCTATCATTCAAGGACTCCTTTTCTGAAATACTTTCCTCATCAGAACTCTCTTCCTTTTGGAGTCTCTTACTAGACTCTCCAACTTGTTCCTTGTGTGGCTTAACAAAACCAAGGCCTATTTTATCTGTTGTCTTTCTTTGACCTTTGATGAGTGACTTAACCTTTTTGGAGCTATCTTGAAACCTCGTAAAGCTTATCCTTGTACTCTTTAGTTTCCTCTTTCAAAGAAGCCATTTTCTGTTCTAACTCACTATACTCAAGAACCTTAGACTCTAACTCATCCTTGAGTTCCCGTGTCTTAGCTATAGAGAAGTCAAGACTTTCTATAAGATCATCTCTCTCCATACAACATTCATCTAACTTATCCTTGAGTCTAGCATTCTTCTTTCTTTCCTTTTTCAAAGCACTAAGAGCACTAATAAGTTCACCTTTAAGATCTACTTCACCTTTCTCTATATCTTCCTCTATTTGTTTGCTTTTTGAATCATCAAAGCCTTTTTCAGATTTCTTATCACTAGAGGTGCTACCCTTTTCAAAAACCATACATGCATCTTCCTTATAGTTTTCTGAAGCATCCTCATACATACTAGAAACCAAATCATTATTTGTGCAATCATCCTCAAGGTGACCAAAGTTTCCACATCTAAGACATTTCATGATAATGAATCTATGTTTCGGTTCTTCCTCCTTTTTTGATATGAACAACATCTCATTTTCATCATCACTTGAAGAACTTTCACTATCACTACTAGAACACTTACTTGCTTTGTCTAGGTAGAAACTCTTCTTGTGCTTGTGAGAATACCTCTTTCCTTGATTGTTGTGCTCATCTTTGTTTTTCCTGTGATGCTTGTGCTTTTCAGAATCCTTGCTCTTAGAATCCTGTTTATCTTCATCACTTTCATTCTTGGGAACAGTACAATCAGTAGCATAATGACCAAACTTTCCACAATTGAAACATCTTACATTTTTCATACTTTTGTGCTTTCTAGAGAACTTGCCTTTCTTGTCGTAATATGCCTCTTCATCACTAGAAGACTCATCACTATCTTGAAGTTGTTTACCCTTGGATTTCTTGGTAGCCTTGAAAGCCGCCTCTTTCTTGACATCAACCTTCACTTGAGTTCTCAACTCAAATGCTGCAAGTATACTATGGAGCTCATCCTTTTTCAACTTATCCAAATCTTTAGCTTCCTCAATAGCAGAAATATTTTCACTAAATCTATTAGGAAGAGATCTTAAAATCTTATCACAAACATCATTTTCAGCAAGCTCAAGACCTAAGTCTTTCATGGAGTTAACAACCTCATCCATACGAAGCATGTAGTCACTAATATTTTCATCATCATTCATCTTGAGTTGTTCAAACATACCTTTGAAGTGTCTCAACTTGGCCTTTCTGACATTTGTATCACCTGTATGAACCACCTTCAACTGATTTCCACATTTCACTAGTTGTCTTGCGGTGAATCACTTTGGTGAGATCTGCTTTCTGTAAGCCTTTCAGGATTGCATTCATTGCTTTTGAATTGTTGTGATGTAGGAGCCTTTCTTCTTTAGTATTAGGACCATGTTCAGGAATAGTGTACTCATCTTCAATCACTTCCCAAACCTCATTCCCAAGTGCCATTAGATGAACCTTCATCCTTGCACTCCAAAGACCAAAATCTGACCCATCAAGAATAGGTGCTGCATTGCCACTTGAATGATCCATTGTGTTCTTTACTAGCTTTTCCTTCAAGCTGTTAAACTTTTCGAAGGCACCCGCTCTGATACCAATTGAAGAACACAAGCTTATACTGAGAGGGGGGTGAACAAGTATAAGACCTCTTTTTACTTTTTCCATTATACTTCAAAATAGTAAAGCAATATACCCAAAGCAATATCAAAGCAATGCACAATATCATCCACAAAGTGACACCAATTTTAACGTGGTTCACCCCGAATGGTTGGGCTACGTCCACAAAACTTTTCTCTAAAAGTTATCTCAAAGTTCTTTGGGAATCCTTCCCAATTACAATGTTTATGAGCCTCGGCCCAAAGGAGATACCTTCCCCCAATCAGAATTTATGAGCCTCTGCTCAAAGGAGATACCTTCCCCCAATCAAAATTTATGAGCCTCTACTCAAAGGAGATACCTTCCCCTCTACTCTAGAAATGATCCCTCGAAGATCAATTGCCTCTACCTCTTGCCACACGTGGAACTCCTTTCCACCGAAGACCTCCTGTCCTCAATGCTTAGCCTAAGAGACCTCTGCCTTCTATGATCACGTCCACAGTAGCTCAACAACCTGTACCAAACATAGTCAATCGGTCTAGTACAAGTCTTCCTCTATCTGTCAGATCTGTCCAACTCTTGAACAAATCAATCCTCTGCATACAAGCCTTCTCAAAGACTTGCCAAATCTGTCCTCAGGTTCTTCTCATAGAACCAGTGCACCTCTATCCTCAAGTTCTCTGATAGAACTATCAAACTCAGCTCACAAGTCCTCTGCTAGGACCTGTCCAAATCTGCTCACAAGTCCCCATCGAAACCTATCCAAAATTGCTCACAAGTCCCCATCGAAACCTGTCCAAAACTACTCACAAGTCCCCATCGAAACCTGTCCAAAACTGCTCACAAGTCCCCACCAGAACCTGTCCAAAACTCAACAAGCTCACCAAGAAAAACTTTCTTAGTAGGAAATCACAAAGTGAATTGTTAGAGACCCAATGTGATTTGTCAAACTCATAGAAGCATAAAGAGAATTGTTAGAGACTCAATATGTTCTATACTCAACTCCCAATCTCAAAACTCAACTCAAATCAACTCAGCTCAATCTCAATCTCAAATCTGAAAACTCAACTCAATATCTAAAATGGATAGGATAGAATGCTTTCTTTCAAGAACATGAAACCCCAACAATTGCCAACTATGCAAAGAATCACATAACAATGATACTCATGTTCTTTTCACCATCAATTAGGGCTTCAACAACAATGCTCATCAACCAAGGTTCAATCAACACCATTTAACTCAAAACACAACCTTGAAGCATTTCACAATCAACATTAGAAAAGGAAACAAGTAGAACTCCTTTTCTCTCCAACATTATTTGAACAAAAAGCATCCACCAACTCAAATCTCAATAGCACAAAACAACTTTTCAAATCATCAACAAAGAAGTAAGCCCAACACTTTAACCAAGTAAAGAATAGCTTGATTATAACCAATTTAATGAAAGCTAATGTCAATCTCAAAGCTGCCCACTTAAGGTTTCACAACTTCACACAAGAAGCAATTCTAACCTTAAAACATCATGCTTTCATTTCCATAATCAACCAAAAGCACTCTCAACATTACAAGAAATATTTATCCCTTATACACCTTATTTCTCCCTTATAGTCTTATCAACAATAAACTTTATCTCTCATAAGAATGCAATAAGATAATGCAAACAACACCTTCAAAAGAATATTTTATCAAAATAAAGCAAGCTTCAAACTCCTTATAACTCCTAAGCTGTTTTTCTCTCTAATAAACTTCCTCCATCCGCAAAATACACTAGCAAAAATTAATTTCGAAAATACCTTGGCCAACACCAAAAATCGTGCTATGGAGAAATTGCGCACGAACTCTAACACCACCCGCTGCATCCACTTCAACGAAGAAAAACCCTTTCACGTTATTCGAACGCGGAACCTCCCGTTCGGGTAGCGCGCCAACAGCCTAGCCGCTACCGGTGCGCCAAAGGCATCCGGTGAGGTTTAAACCTCACTCTGTTTCCCTTGTACCTTCTATGCCAGGGCTAAAATAAACAATAGGCCTCCCTGTCTTCTGACGCGAACGACGATGATGAAACCTTACGGCGGATACAAAAAATGAACGGCGGATATCCGAACAACGGATCACGAAATCTCAGCGAGGAAGAAATCGAACATCAGATCGCGAATTCACAACGAGCAACACTTTTCGAAAATGCGGATGGGATAATCTTTGATCTTCATCGTGGGAGATTTATATGCATATTTCCCATAAACTCTTGACGTCGGCGAGGAGTTTAACACGTCGACGGAGGAGTTTAACACGTCGGCGGAGGTCTTGGCTAGCGCCCACAATCTTAGAACATAGCGCCATCAAAGTTAAGACATTTGCGCCATGGGTTAGGAGAACCCAATGCAAACAATAAATTAATATTTATTTAAAAATAATTAAAAGGAACCTTAACAAGGTTTTTAATTATTTAAATAAATACTTCCTCCTGGACCCAAATGCATTAAACTAATGCATCCACCTGTAATCTTTAAACCTCCCAACTTGGGGTTTACAAAAGACCTTTGAAACTGTCATGTCGTAACCTTCATCAAAACAAGTTATTTGACATCAAATCAAATTCCTTCAAGAGCTTCTTGACATCAATGACAACTTATACACTTGAGCAAAGGCAATGTACCCAAAGTACCCAAAATTGCCAACAGTGATAATCCTAAAAATATTCTCCTTCGCACTCCTTTCTATGCAGCAGTTGGCTATTTCTATGAATGTCTTGGTAAATCATTTTTCATTGTGAATTCTCTAACAACACAACTCTCCAACTACTTTCGAATAGACTATGTTTGAATTATGTCCTTTTTTGAAATATTTTACTCTCTCTCTTTTATGCAAGTGAGTATGGCTCAAAAATACTTAAATGATATGCAATCTTCATGTTGTGCACTTAGTAATGTGCGGTACATAAATTTTAATCATGCATAGCATGAGCAGAATCTAATTGAAGGATTCAATCCTCATGTGGAATTGAAAGAGACTCGCTCATACTATTTGAATTGAAAGAGACTCAGCCTCAGTTATGAATGGATAACATGTTGAGGATAACATGTTGAAAGAGACTCAGCCTCAGCCTCAGTTATGAATTAACTTCAAACAAACAAATATGTGGGTTTTCAGCTGCAACCAAGAACTGCTTGTTATAGCATTGACCTCTTATTATGTTATCCATATTCTTTGGACTAGTTTAGAGTTTACACAATTGCCTTAAAAATATGTTATTCCTTTCAAATTTTCTACTAGCAATTTTGTGTTGCTCATGTTAAGGATTTTGATGAATTCTTCAGCATATCATATTGCAACAAAGGTTGGCATAGTAAAATTTGGATATCCAAGTTCTTCTAATATTTATTAAATCACCATGATTTATGGAGTGAAAAGAATGCATAACAGCTTTAATATATATATATGGAACTTTTACTGGAATACCAGTTCAATCAGAGATTATTAAGTACATTGTTACCAACATTGTTTTCAATTTTTGAACGCTAATAAACCTCGTGGATGTGTTATAACTCTATTTGTAAGTAAATGAAGTTAAAAAAAGAAACTCCAATGAGATTTAAAGACTTTTCTATCCATTGAAGGCTTTCTTGAACTTTGTAGTGGCTAATTTTTGGATGATTTGGGCAACTATTTTTGTGATCCATACGAGCACATATTATCCAGAAAGCAGCTAATACTCATAGAACCTAGGATCTACTATAATGATAAGCCATCCATATTTCTACTCTATTCTGGAACACTAAATTTTGTCGAACATCTACCTCATTGAGCTACTTAGACCAAATTTTGATCAAGATTTTGAGCAGTATTACAAATCAAGGATTAATTTGCAGTGGAAAAACATTTCAAATATGGTGTCCAAGGTGGAAGGCAAGAGTGTAACTCAAATTTTGGGATCATTGAGATAGCTTGTAAGTTCCTTTTACTGGTACCCAACAAAGCATATGCTGATTTTAAAATTTCACTCCTTCCCTTCAAATAATATTTAATTTGATCTCCATAATACCAGTTTGCAATTTTAAATGGCTGCATTCTTGGAGTAAACTTGAATCCAATTTTCTCCTTTAATAAAACCACTCCAACAGAAGATGCATAAATTGGAGAAACAATTTTACAAATTCCATATTGTTATTTTCCACCTTGATGGCTTTGTGTATCACCCATATGCAGGTTTGTAAAACTTAATTTTTGCAAACCTTCATCTTTGATATCCTCTTCTCGGTGCAATTATTTTATTTTATTTTTTGCATTTTTAGGGTTTCGATTATTTTCTTCCTGAAGTGCATTATGTACCATTTTAATATTTATAGCTATGGATTCTTCTAACAAAAAAATTCTAGGGTTATCATATTCATTTGCAACTTCCTCTTTTTATTCATGGGTAATTTCTTTTTCCATAAAATCCTCAATGATCTTACTAATAATGTTTTCTAAAAATGGTCAGTGTGCTTCCCTCCATCCCCAAAATTCTTCCTTCAATTTTCAAACTTCTTGGTCCAATATGGCTAGACCCAACATGCTTTGATACCAGATGGTAGAATCCTGAAGGTTCTAGCAAATAATTAAATAATAAATAATATCTAATTTAAGAGAATCATTGTTGCATTGATAGGGGATCCCTCTAATGGGTATAAACCAAATATATGTTTTTATATTATTCATAATTGTATTTGAATGAATGTTTGGACAATTATATGTATATCTATCCTAAACCCTACATCTCTTCATCACGATGGTTCATAATAATTAATATAATTAATTATTATGACTTATGCTAAGCCTAACCTAATATTATAATATAATAATTAATTATTCATTAATTATTATATTATAAATTATACAACCTTAGGATATGAAAGATATTATATTATCATTAATAATTAGGGTTAGGATAGGATCCTAACAAACTATTTTTCTAGACATGTCGAACCTTGAACATCAATTTGGTATCCAAATTGACTATCACCTTGCATCGATCTCAGAGAAAAAAGTCTTTTTTGACAGCCATTGTTTTCAATAGTGGCCTGTAGGTGCTGTCATCGATGCTAAAGATGATAAATAGAGCCCGTCGATAAAATTTAGGATGGCCTTGGGGTGATATTCACTTTACCTATATTTTCTAGTTTATTTAGTCTTAGATGCATTTCATTTGATTTCTAACATAGATCAGCCTATTTTCATTCAATATAAGCATTTGCGTATTTTTTTTAGTATTTTACATGCATTTGCTTTCTATCTTACATCAAACAAAAAAAGGACCTCATTTCAAGAGGTTTCATATGCTATTGACCTTTCTTGTAGTTTATCGCTTGTAGGTTATAGATCAATTTAAGAGCTAGACATCACCGAGATCATCTCCTTGGGACCATAAAGTAGAGGTTGCAAAGAAACCCTCTATAATCATATTTTGGAAGTGCAAGAACCTTGTGGAGTGCATCTTTCCTCTTTGTGGGGTTACTCATTGTAATTTGTGTATCAAATTGGTATATCCCTAAGAGGGATTTATTGTAACTGCTATTATGAATTATCAATAAAAGAGCATCCTATTTATTTTACTTTTTGTGTCACAATGGTTACTTAGTTTTCTTTATCAATTTGTTTATATTTGTTACAAGTAGATGCATGGTTTTTGCTGCTTTACACTTATTTTCATTATCTACCATCCATAACTCATAGAATTCATCATATTTTGTAGATAACTCATCATCATTTTTTTATACCAAATCTTGAGGAGGTGGTATCATTTTTTACCCTCATAATCCACCAATTCAAAATTTTGTCTTAGTCTATTTATGTTTTTTTTTCATGTGAGCAATATTAGCCTCTCCTAGGATATGTTTTGGATTATTTTAAGGGTCATGTCTACAACCTGGTCATATAAATCGCTCCATGGGGGTAGTGGTTGCATTTGGTCTACATGTCATTCTAATTATTCATTTTCTTTATTGTTTCTATGCTGATCTATATGGGCCCTAATTGTTTTGTTAAATTTTGGAGGCCTAGAGTTATTAATAATACTCAACCTCTCAATAAATTTATCAATAGGGTCATACCTCCATCTTTGAGGTAGCTCTATTAGACCCAACTTCTTCATAGCCTTGGTGACATTTTTATAGTGGCCCTTCCTTGTTATCATTATACCTTCAAAATTGAAAGGGTAGGTGCAAGTCCCCTTCTTGCCCATACTGGTACCATATGTGCAATTAATATACTCATTTTATCTACAATACTCCATTGCAAAAAATTGGTCTATTACAAAATGAGGAAGTAAAAATGGTTTTCTAGTGAATCTATACATCCTAATGACTATACCCTTTATAAAAAATAACCAATCCCCTTATTCTACATGAGGGTTTTGCAAAATACTTATTACTTTTTGGGACAACCTATCCATTTTCCTATGCAAAATCTTCAAAGCAAGTCCCAAAAATTATTTTCTAAAATTGTAATATGACTCAGATGTGGTTAACACATTAGTCAATAATAGACTAGCAAGGGTTCCCCTTTTTCATATTTATAAGTTATCAGTATCCATAGAATATCTTGTACCATAAAGTAGAGAAAACCCCAGACCATATGGGAGTAGTACTTAAAAGAAGTTTTGGAACCTTTCTTCAATTTTCATAGTTGCTCATGGATTTGTTGGTTCCAAAAGTAGGGCCAATCAAATAAAAGTCACCTAGTGCCCTAATCCATGATAGTAGTTTTATAGAATTTAGGGTTGGAAATATAGTAAGTTGTGGTAATATTCCAACCCTAGACCTTCTCATCTAACTTCAACCCAGCTAATACTACCAACATTGATAAAATATCATGGTTGTGGAAATTGATTGTTGGGATGGGGGTTGCAGGAAAATTTCACCCCATCTATTTTATTTTCAAATATGATTCTACATGGACTTGAAATAGTTTTCCTTATCCAAGTGGTTACCTAGGGTATAATACTTAACCTAATAATAAAGGTGAAAAGTCTTAGGTTTCTTAGTGGGTATCAGGCTCATAGCAAAGGTAATAGAGAAAACATTAGGAGAAAATTTAAACAAGGTTCTTCCTTGTGCATTTTGAACAAGCCTACACTTGGGGTCATAATACTTGGTTATGGCATGCACCAACTCAAGGCATGAGTGAACTAGGGTGAAAAAATAAAATGATAATAAGGAATGGAAGGTAAAAGTACTAGGGTTTGATGGAGTAATACCTTTAGATATTATGTCTTCAATTTCAATCCTCAATCACTCAATGCCCTTCCAAGTTACCATTGTGTCTACAATTTTTTCATCCCTATCCTAGAATTTGACCTCTTTTTTAACCTTGGCTTCTACTAATGTCACAATGGTTGAAGAAGAATTTTCCATTATGGTATGAGAATTTATTTGAGCACTGCTTCATTGAGTATTTTATGAGAATTTATTTGAGAACTGCTTCAGTTTGGCAATGAAGACAAATTTTATGTAAAATTTCAATAGATCATTCAGTGAAGATTCATGAATTTTTATTGCATATAATAAGCTTTGTAGGTTTTTAGAGTAAAATGCAATTAACTACGGTGGTTGTGCACTCACTCGGTGATTTAATTTATATGGTATTTCTACTCTAGTTTGTGCACCAACCTGCCAAATGAATCATAAAAAATGGTGCGTTAATGACCATCATGCTCTTCACTACTTTTCAAATTTAGAAATAATTTTTCCCTCTCGTTGCACGACTGCGATCCCTTTCAATTTTTGATGTATTTTGACTTGGTTGACCGTGGCATGGAGACATGTCATGATGTTGCACCAACCTTTTGATCTTCAGGGTTCCAAACCTTTTCTACCATGACATGGAGACATGTCATGATGCTTTTAATAATAAAATAGAAAATATAGTACATAGAATACATAAAATACAAGGAGTAAATTTTTTAATGAAAGTAGAGCTTCAAATGAAAACCATTAATAGGGATCATTTGAATTCTTCTATGTTCATCATGTAGTTGGAAGGCATTATGTTTTTTTTCAGCAATTATTTTAAATGGGCCTTCACAAAAGGAGTCAAACTTATGGTGGTTCCTTGGTTTTGCTCTATTTTCATTCCATATTAATACCAAGTCTCCTATATAATTTTTTTTGAAAGTGGTCTTTTTATCAAACCATCCCTTGGTTTCCCCTAGATATTTCTAACACTTCACATAATATTTTTCCTTTGTTCCTCTAGTTTCAAAAGTTGCATTAACCTATATTCCATCGGGTCACCATCTACAGTATGATTCTGATCAAGCAATCTTAGAGTAGGTATTTCCAGATGTATGGTAATAATTTCTTCTTATCCATATACTAGAGCATAGGGCAATGTGTTAATATACTTCTTAATAGTGATCCTATCAGCCCACAATGCTTGATTTATTAGTAAATTCTAGCTTCTCTTGTTTTCCTTCAAAATCCTTTTTAGAATCCTAATAAAATTCTTATTAGTAAATTTCTCCAAACCATTTCCTTATGGATAGTAGTTTGAGGAAGTCTTCAAATAAATCCCATATTTTCTAGCTAAATCAATTATATTTTCTCCAATTAAGTATGGACCATTATCATTAACCCATGCATCAAGTATGTCGAACCTTGTAATTAGGCTCTCAACAAACTCAATCACTACTTCATGATCAACCTTTTTTTGTGGGCACTGCTTTAACCCATTTGGTGAAATAATCTATGGTATTTAAGATATACTTATGTCTTTTAGATGATTTTGGTTATATTACCCCTATGAATTCAAGGCTCCATTACAAAAAAAAATTATTCTACTTGTATGGGCTTGAGAGGTAATGAAGCATTTATGTTCCTTCCCACATGTCATTGACATTCCTCACATGCTCTTACCATATTGAAATATTAAGAAAATTTGGTTGGCCAGTAACAACCTATTCTTAGTATTTTTAGTGTAGTTGTTCTACCTAAATAATTTCCCCCAAACAAGCCTCCATGGAACTCCTTCAAGATCTTCTATATTTGATCATCTTTAATGCATTTCGAAAGAACTCCATCTATATTTCTCATGTATAAACCTTCATGTAAAAATACATATTTTAAATCCTAAATCTTGTACCTTCTTCTTTGTATGGCATTTAGATTTTGTGGGTATCTTCCTATCTAGAAATAGTTTATGAGTTCATCAACCCAATCTAAGCTTTTTGAGGACTATTCATCTTCCTAAACTGGTTTTAGTGGTTGACATGCTACATAGTCCATTTTTACTCTTATAGCTAATTCTTGACATAAAGCTCTACCTCTTACAAGATTTTTTGGATGGATATCTACATCATACTCTTAAATTTTTATCATCCATCCTACCCTTTTTCACCTAGCTCTCCCTAAACTATAAAGTTTCTAACATTAGGGTGTACCACATACACCAGAGTTTTGCTTTGAGATAGATAGTGTCTAAATTTCTTTAATGACTTCATGACCTCATACACTTGATTTTTAGTGAATTTATATCTTTCTTCATTGTCTTTCATTTTTTATATTAGGAAGGCAATAGGTCTCTCCTCATTGTCTTCTTCCTTTTGAGCAAGTACTACAACATAACCTTTTTTTTTCACTTACATACAAGATAAAATCCCTTGAGTAATTTGGGTTAATAAGTATAGGTGGTAGGGAAATTTCCTCTTTGATGTTCTTGAATGCATTCTTTAATAGGTATATCCATTTGAAATCCATATTCTTCTTCAATAATTTAGTCATAGGTTTCACTATTTGTGCAAAATCTAAAATAAATTTATGCAAAAAGTTGATGTCCAAAGAAATATTGCAAGTCTTTCTTGTTAAATGAAAAAGAAATATCTAAGAGAGATTTCAACATGACCTAGGATTTTTCCTCCTTCAACAGTGAATATTGACTTCTTTGGATTTAAGTAAACTCCAAATTCTTTGCATTGCATAAAAACCATCCTGAGATGCTCAACATATTTTTATCTTTTATGAGAGAATATAGTCATGTCATCTAGGTATATGACTATTATTTTATTCACCAGTTCTCCAAAAGCTAGATCCATTGCTCTTTGAAAAGTATCCCTTGCATTGGATAGACCAAAAGGTATTCATTGATAGGTAAAATTTTCCCATTTGGTAGTGAATGCAGTTTTGTGTTGGTCTTCATCCCTAATCCAAACCTAATTATAACCAAAAAATCCATCTAGCAGTTAAAATCTCTTTGTTCCTACTATAGTATGCAGTATTTGATCTATCTAGGGAAGGGGATAGTGATCTTTCAATGAGGACCTATTCAAATTTTTGAAATCCACACATAATCGAATGCCCGCATTCTTTTTCTGACTAGCACTAGGTTAGCAACCCATGTGGAATTCTTGATAGGGTAAATTATCTTAACATTAAGTAACTTTAGTAGCTCTTACTTCATTAGGGATTTTATATTTGAGTTTATAGGCCTCTTATTCTATCAAAAAGGTTTTTAATCTGGTTCAATTTCAATAGTATGTTGTATTGTATGCTTATTATATACCTTGAGGTCATTATATGTCCATGCAATAATGTCACTAAATTCTTTACACAAACTATAAATTTTATTGATCTCTTTTTCTTAACATTGAACTCCAACCTTAAGCACCTTCCTAGGTTCTAATGACATATTTTTATAAATTTTATTATCAACATTTATTGTATGGCCTATTGACCGATCACTTCTATAAAATAGGCTTTCAAGAGTTATTAAACCCTTATGTATATAATTGGTTTTTAGTTGGAATCACCATATATCTGCAACTATTTAACCCCTAATTGTTTAGCCTTTCTCAGGGCCAAGTAGAGTGCCTCATATTCTACTACATTATTTATGTAGCTCTATGTTAGTCTATATGAAAAAAAATATTAGCCCCAATTGGTGAGATTAGCACTATACCTGCTCCAGCTCCATTTTTACATCTAGTACCATCAAAGGAAAGCTTCCAGACTTGATTCGTGGGAGAATCTTAGACGGAGTGGGGGGCTCAAACTTTTTATATTTTGTGCTTGAATAGGTCCTAATTCCTATTTCAATTATAGCATTAAAATATTTCAAGGAGAATTGATCTTTAGTTTGGATCTCCTTTAGAACTTCTTCCATTAGATCTAGCTCTTCAATTTCTTTAGTAAGCATACTAACACTATTAGCATGTTTGTTGTCCTCTTCAATTTTCTCAATATGAAAGGAAGAAGGTTTTTCATTGAATATTTTAACCCTTTTATATTTGTATGGAATATCCATGTGTGAGTAGTCAAGGGATAAATACCCTCCTATATTGGTTATGAACTCCCTTGAAATACACATCCTAAAATAAGGCTCTAAGTCCACTACAACCACTTCCTGTATGACTATAATATGAGGCATTATGAGCAAAATTATGGAAATATCTTTGATCACTCCCATATAGCTATAATAATCCTAGGATAATTTTGGTATATTCCATTCCCATGATGTCACATACAACTTTGGGCATCACTGTAGTAGCTGCATCTAAATCTACCATGTGATTGTGTACCACCCATCCTTCCATTTGTAGTGATAAATAGAAAGGAGGTCTATTCTTTCCTGTTGCTTGTGTTGAGGTGGTCTGATCTAGATTTAACTAAGGATGAGATTTGGCCTTATTTTTTATTGATTTTAGGGATGCTTATAGTAAATGAATTTGCCTGAGAAGCAACAACATATCATACATACTTACTTTTTATGGTGTCTTATTTAGTTCTTTCATAATATTAAAATTAGGTGCATTAGACTATTTATCCTTTTCTTTTGAAGGTTGATCATACCTATTCTTGTATCTCTAGGTGGATTCCATTATTTGAAACTTAGTTAAATATGGATATCTCAATTTATCTCCTACTTGTTCTTGAGTTTCAAATTCATTTTGTGTAACATCATTTCTGCTTGCTTCCACCCTCTATTTTTGAGCTAGATTTTGAAATGTAGCATCATGGGAAACTTCACCTTTAGCTTGATCCTTTATTTTTTAATGTACTTTTAAAGGATTCAACTCTTTGGGATCTACTTGGATATACTTCTTCCCTTATCTAGTTAGGACTACAACCTGCTCCACTAATGGCATCATAAAGTTATGGCCCATTTCTCTAATCATATTTATTTTCCCTTTTTGAGCTCTTTTTACTTTATCAATAGCCATCTTCTATACTTGATGTTGATGTACCATACATGAACTTTCACCATGTGGATCATTGCATGTAGAGCACCAATAGTCTAATTTAGGTGAGGATGTGGAAGGTTCATTTTCCTAATTTGCATACATTATGTTTGATATTTTTGGATACTTGCTAGTTGAGGTAGTTTGATCCTTTATTACTTGTGGTAACCTTCATGGTTGAAATTTTCTTTTAGTTTCCCTCTTCATTGAAGTGATTTTATTGGTTAAATTTTTCATGGTAGTTTGCATTTCTTAAAGGACCACAAATTGTGGGTCAGGAGCTGGTAATGCAGGTATTACAAGAATTGGAGGTAAAGCTATAATTGTAGGAGAATCTGATACAATAGGGATGGTTTGTGGTTTAGGCCATCTAGGAAAATTTATTATAGAAGTAGTATTAGGGTATGATAAGATTGCACTGGATGCTTGAGGAAATTCTAGAAATATGGGCATTATTATTTTAGGAGGTAATCTTCCTATAGCAATAAGGTCTTTTTTTGCCTTCAAGGCTTCCTAGAAAATCTATGGGAAAGTGAACACATGATACTACCTTATCATCATGCCTAGATCTGAGTTAAAAGCCCTTAAATAATAATACATTGCTTACTCATTTTTTGGTCTGATACCCTCAAGCACTCTTCTATATTTACAACTGAATCTAATGTTGAAATTTACTCTCTTATTGAGGATGTTCTTGTGTGATTGTAAAATATGTAAGGAGGGAGAAAGAATTTGCTTGCTCATTAAATTCTTCTACCAGTTTACCAGCAATCTCATCCTATGTAGTTATGGTTTTATCTAGAAGAGTTATATACCAATATAGCATTTTCCATTTTAGTGATATAACTAGCAATCTTATCATCACATCTACTTCTTGAATGTTATGAATAGTGGCCAATGATGCAATATCCTAAAAAATTTCATAGGTTTTCTTTCTAATACCATCATATTTTGGTAGTTATTTCAAATTTGCATGGGGGATGATATTTTGGATGACCAAATTCAGGGGACTTTAATGGTTCTAGGTTGGATAGTTCTAAGCACTTTGGTTTGGATTTACAACCATGGTTGCTACTATGTTGAGAGGAGTTTCAGGGGTAATATTAGCTATACTAGTTAAACCTCTAATGGGAACTAAATATGGTGTTGATCCAGAGGATAAAACATGATGTATTCTAAAATTGCCAAGATGCAACTCTAGAAATTCTATAAGTTCCTCTGATCTTCTAGTTGCTTGTATCATGATCATATATTTTTAATCAAACAATGAATGGGTTTAAATATTTTTTAGATTTTTTCCTTTAAATAGAGTCACCAGGTGATTTAAAATTTAATAGGGTAAAGAAAAACACCAAATATCTGACCCATGGGAGTGATGGGATTTGGTCCCACTGGGCATGCCAAAAAAATTTGGTCTAAAATTTGCCTAAGATAAAATATGCACCCAAATACTTGGCCAAAATTGAATGATTGGTTAATCTATGGAGTTTAACAGGGTCAATCTCTAGAGAAGGCTAGCTCTTATAGGGTTCTAACTAGCTAAAATCTATATGGGGGGAAAAGGGTGTAGAAAGAAGTAAATGTAGTTGAAGCTAGAACTTAAGATGGTACAAATTAAGCAACATCAAGAAGCATATAAAGATCATGAAATAGAGGAAACATTCAAAATTCCTAATAGACCAACCAGTTTTATGAATTACAAAACAATATATTTAATTAGTTTTTAGTCTAGCGAATTGTAAATTATAGAAATAGAAAATGAGCGTATGAAAAAATCCAAAAAAAGAGAATTAATGTCATACACATTTGTTCAACTAAAATAGAAATAATCAATCACTCATACATACATGTTCTACAAAATGATGAACCAGAGGCCAAACATAAGTCTAAGTTGTATTGCTCTCTTTGAACTTATTCATACATACAACATGTAAACACCTAAAAGCCAACCCTTTTCAAAAGAGTCCATTGCTCTTATTTATAATATTTTAGCATTTTGAATTACAAAAATTCTAGGTTTAAAAATTGTTACAAAATTGTCAGTGGACCAAGTTAGCAAAATGCCATGCAACACCACCAATATCAAATGGGATAATATGCTTGATTTTTTACCACAAATCGATTATCGCCTACACACAGGAAAGTGGTGGAAGTGAGCTTAAATCTGGTCTATTCCTTAATATTGAAATAATCTCCTAGCATGGATTTGTAACAAATGTGACAGGTTGAAATTCTTCTTAATATTTTACTTCCTATGCATTCACAATCATGATGCGTAGACATGTCACAATGTCACACCCCTTTTGGGCCTTTAATCTTCCCAAGATTTTGTGACCATGATCTAGATACATGTTGCAATGTTGTACCTCCCTTTTTTCCTTTAAATCTTACCAATATTTCAATAACATATGACCTAGATATGTATCACAATGTTGGACCTTATTTTTTCTCTTAAATTTTCCCAAGCTTTCATGACTATGACCTAGAGATATGTCAAAATGCCACTCCTCCTTTTGGCCTTTAAAGCTTCCCAAGCTTTTGTGACCATAACTTGAATACATGTTGTTAGAAATATTGAGTTGTCATTGATGTCAAAGGAACAAGGTATTTAAGGTAGAAATATTCTTCAAGGGTGATGAGCTTATAAGGATGGATAAAATATCAATGATGGACAATCATTCAAGGCAAGCATATAATTCAGATGGAGCAAAGCAAAGAAAATATTTTTAAGGCATATAATTCAGATGGAGCAAAGCAAAGAAAATATTTTTAAGTAAAGGTTTATAATATTTAATATCATATTTAAATATTATAAAGAAAAGTTTAAAAGAGGGACAAAGGTTTAAAGGATTAAGACAGAGAGGTTTAGAGTTGCTTGGGTCAAAATATTTAAAATTATAAAAGGTTGCATGGAACAAAGGATTAAAGATTTGATATTATAATATTTAAAATCCTAGATTTTAAATATTATAATAAAAAAGGGTTTGAAAAATAAAAGGTGCCAAATATTATTGGAAGTGTTATAAAGCAAATATTTCAGCCGACGTCATTGATAAATCGAAGCACTATGGAGGCATATAAATATGACAATATTTCAGCCAACGTCATTGATAAATCGAAGCACTATGGAGGCTTATAAATATGACAATATTTCACCTTAATGAAATGCAATTCGAAGATTGATTCGACGTAGTGAGTGCGAATGGTAGAAAATAGGAGGAGTATAGCAAAAATTTGGCAGAGAATAAGGAAGAAAATTTAAATATTTTATCTACTCCTTTTACATCATCCACTGGGGTATCCTAGGTGGTGGTGTGACTTGTGCTAAGTCACTGTGTGGAAGAAGGTTGAGGTTCAAAATTCACCAGCACCAATTTTACAATGTTTTTAGTGTTGTTGAAGAGCACACGACAGAATCAAAATCATTAACACACATTTTCCTTACATTTGACCAGTCATCCCAATTGGTCGCATGCTTTGCTAAGGAACTATAGGTCATAATGTCAAAACCCATATGCGCAAGCTAAATTTTGATGTGAGGTAAGGATAAAGGTTTTTGATTAATTTTTGAAAGGGCAAAGGTTTTTGATTAATTTTTGAAAGGGAGATATAAGGGTGTATGTTGTAAAGTCTTTATTTTACAAATATTATAAAGGGGAGCTATAAGGATTTATGTTATAAAGTTGTTATTTTACAAATTTTAAAAGGTAGATATAAGGGATATATTTTGCACATTATAAAAGGGAGTGATAAGGTAGAAGGTTATTAGTTCAAAATTATATTTTTGCATGTTGTAAAAGGAAATATAAAAAGGTATTTTGTTGATTAAAAAGCTTTATTTTGTGAGTGTGAAAAAAGGAGATATAAGGAGTTATTTTCAAGCCTTATTGTGCACATATTTTTAAAGGATTTTTAATGTGGATGATTTGATGTGAGAGATTTGCTAATCAGTTTTTGAAGTGGCACTAGAAAAGAAATTTTTTTTGTGTTAAGACAAGTTTTGAAAGCACATCATCATCAAGGTAGTTTTAGAGGTATGGTGATTTAATCCCTTACTCAAGGTTTGTTTTTGGATGAAGAATTTTTTTTGAAGTCATGTGGTTGGAGATATAAGGATTGATTGATTGAGAACTTTTTGAGTGATATTGGGAATGAAAGTGTAGGAGTTATAGATCAGTTTTGTGAAGAAAATTTGTGCATTGGTTTGAGTGATATTGGGAATGAAAATGCAAAAGTTATAGATCAGTTTTGTGAAGCAAATTTGTGTATTGGTTTTGATTGATTTTGGAGGTACATAGGAAGGTCAATCATCAAGTGCTAAACTAGAGCTATATTTTGAATACAATAAATGTGAGATGTGAAAGCAACAAACTTAAATAATGTGAAAGAGCATATTAGGCATTTATTAAATACATACCATTCTCTATATGTTCATGAAAAAAAGAATATTGGGTAGAATATGTCTAAATTACTTTAGTTGAAGAAACCACAATTGGGAAAGATATGAGCATTGTTTGTTTGTATTGTTTGGGAAACATATGAGCATTGTTTGTATGTAAGATTTTATAATAGATGAGCATTATTTGGATCATATGGTTGAGCAGATTTTGTGAGAATATTAAGCAAGTTTTGTTAGCAGGTGTGAGCATATTGAGCAGGTTTTGTAAGAAAGTTTGAGCAAGACTTGAGTAGGTTTTGTGAGCAGGTTGAGTTATGTTTGTGAGCAGGTTGAGTTGTATTTTTGAGCAGAATTGAGCAATTTTTATGAGCAGGTTGATCCATTTTTATGAGTAGGATTGAGTAGGTTGAGTTATGTTTATGAGTAGGATTGAGAAGGTTTTGTAAGTAGGTTGAGTTGTGTTTATGAGAATGTTGAGTTGTGTTTGTGAGAAGGATTGAGTAGGTTTTGTGAGTAGGTTTGAGTAGTGATAGTGAGCAGCTTTGAGTAGTGTTTATGAGCAGGTTTGAGCAATGATAGTGAGAAAATTTATGTAGTGTTAGTGAGCAAATTTGAGTAGGCCTTTGAGTAGGCTTATGGGTAGATTTAAGTAAGCTTAGTGAGTAGGCTTACTTGGTGTCTCCTATGGAGTGTTGTCTCCTATGGAGTGTAGATTTAATGAGCAGATTTGTGTCTCCTATGGAGTGTAGATTTAATGAGTAGATTGGTGTCTCCTATGGATAAAGATCCATGAACCAAAGTAAGAGGATATTGGTGTCTCATATGGATAGAGTTCCATGAACCAGAATAGAGGGGATTGAGTTCTCCAATGGATAGAGGTCCATGAACCAGAATATATGGGATTGAGGTCTCCTGTGGAGTGGTGTCCATAAAACTAGAATAGAGTGGAGTGGTGTCCATAGAACCAAAGTAGAGGGGATTGGTGTCTCCTATGGAGTGGTGTCCATAAAACTAGAATAGAGTGGAGTGGTGTCCATAGAACCAAAGTAGAGGGGATTGGTGTCTCTTGTGGAGTGGTGTCCACAAAACCATAATAGAGTGGAGTGGTGTCCATAGAACTAGAGCATATGGGATTGGTACCTCTTGTGGAGTGGTATCCATAAAAATATAATAGAGTGGAGTGGTGTCCATAGAACCTGAGAGCGGATTGGTGTCTCCTATGTATTAGTGTTCATGAACTTGAGAAGGGATTGGTGTCTCCTATGAATTGGTGTCCACGAACATTGTAATAGGGTATTGGCGTCTCCTATGGGTTGGTGCCCATGAAAGTTGTTGAAATTTTTTTAAGAAATATTTCTTTGTGGATGTAGCCCACATTGAGTGAACCATGTTAAATTTATGTCTCTTATGTGTGTGATGATTTATGCATTATTTCATTATTGCAATTGATAATATTGGATGATATTGCTTTGGAAATAAAAGTAAAAGTTTGATCTTATACTGTTCACCCCCATCTCAATATAAGCTTGTGTTCTTCAATTGGTATCAGAGTAGGTTCCTTTGTGAAAGCCTAATAGCTTGAAGGAAGATATTACAGGAACACACATGGCTCATAAGGAAGGGTTTTCATCAAATAAGGCTCCATTTTTTTATGGGACTAACTATGCTTTCTAGAGTGTGAGGATGAAGACTTATTTTATGGCACATGGATATGATACATGGCAATTTATTAAAAATGGATTCACACCATGTACAAATCCTCCTACAAATGCAAGTTGTAAGAAACCATATGAATATAATGCCAAGGAAATGAATGCAATTTTAAGTGGGTTATGTGAATCAAATTTTGTAAAAATCATGCAATGTACTTCAGCAAAAGCAATGTGGGATAAGTTACAGAGAATATATGAAGGAGACAACAAGGTTAAAATGGCAAAACTTCAAACACACAAAAGGAATTTTGAATACTTGAAGATGAAATATGATGAAGATATTACTATGTATCTACTTCATGTTGATGAGGTTGTAAACACTATTTGTGGACTTGGAGAAAATATTGAGGAATATACTATTGTTCATAAAATATTAAGGTCACTCCCTATGAAGTATGATGCAAAGGTTTAAACAATAGAAGATATGAAGGATCTCAAAACTTTAAGCATGGATGAGATACATGGAATTCTCATAGCCTATGATATGAGGATATAAAAATAACAGACATCAAAAATGGAGGCAACATTTGAAGCTTCAAAGAAGGAAAAGAATAAAGAACAAGAAATTTAGTGATGAATCAAGTAGTGAAGAAGAGGCTAACTTTGTGAGAAGAAATAAGAAGGGTCCAAGAAAATGCAAAAGTATGCATTCTATGAAATTTTTTAATTGTGGTAACTTTGGTCACTATGCATCTAATTATCCACAAGTTGGAAGTAGTAGCAGTGAAGAGGAAAAGGAATATAAGAAACAGAAAGAAAGAAAATTTCATCATAAAAATAAAAACAGACACAATCAAGGCAAGCATGATAAGAAGATATTTCAAAGACACAATAAGAACTTCTGTATTGAAGAAGTAAGCAGTGTTTCAAGTAGCAGTGATGAAAGCCTCTCAAATAGTGAAAAAGAAGAAATTCTATTTTTGGCCATAGAAGAGAATGAAGATGCTCCTGTTGTTGAAGATCAAGAAGAAGAGAAAGAAGATGATCATGTAGTTGAAAACCAAGAAGAAGAGGAATATTATGAAAGTGAAGAGGAAGCCACAGTTGACATAGAAGAGGAACTTATTGTTGCTCTTAAATAATTGAAATAAAGGCAAAAATTCTACAAGATCTCACCGATTTAAAAGTTAAGGTTGAAGAGGCAAAGAAAGTTGAAGAAGGTATGGTTGAGCAGTTAAAGGCAAAAGAGCTAGAATGTGAAAGACTAGAAGATGAAGTTATCTCTCTAAATAAGGGACTTGGAAAATATCTTGATAAGTTATCATGGTTTAAGGAAAGCTCAAAAACCTTGGATGATATTCTCAAGAGATCTCCATTTATTAAGACTAGACTTGGTTTTGAAGAAGATCAAGAGAAACAAAAAGGGGATTCAAGCTCAAAAGAAGTAGAAGCATCAAATAAAGTATTTGAAGAAGAGCCTAAGACCTATACTGATAAGTTGAGAAGTGGAAGCATCAACGAGGAAGAAAACAATGCACCATCAAGGAATAGGGACTATCACATGAAAATCAAAGAAATAACCATGTGATCATATCTTCCAAGACAAGATGAATATCTCTTCCAAGGTTATTGCTAATCATGTAA
This sequence comes from Wollemia nobilis, assembly GCA_028583015.1. Classification (NCBI taxonomy): domain Eukaryota; kingdom Viridiplantae; phylum Streptophyta; class Pinopsida; order Araucariales; family Araucariaceae; genus Wollemia; species Wollemia nobilis. Next base: position 4,756,814 of record JAQPPZ010000040.1, read on the forward strand.
TCTTTTTGGTCATAAAGCTATACATTTTAGGGTTCATGGTAAGAATTATTACGGCTTCACCAAAATAAATTTTAAGTCACTTACACTTTCCAAGGACTACAACATCATGTGTTACAATTGCAACAATTTTGGACATAAAGCAAAATGGTTTAGAACATTGTTTCCTAAATTTCCAAAGAGAAGCAAGAAGAATGAAAGTAAAAATGTTCAAAGAGGTATGACTTCAAAAGTTTGGAGAAAGAAAATTAAAAAATAAGAGCATTATAAATTGGGAGTAGGTTCACTCCCATCCCATAATTGATCACCTCAAGAAAATAAGGTGGTGAGGGGGCTACTCTAAGTGTCTTATTTTTAACCCCAAGGAGCCCTTTGCCATTGATGTCAAAGGGAGAGAATTCAGTAAGGGGGAGCAGCTTGTCAGGGGGAGTATATTGGGAATCCAATTACAGTAAAATAAAAAAATTTCTAGGGTTGCCATCAATGACAAAGGGGGATATTGTTAGAAATATTGAGTTGTCATTGATGTCAAAGGAACAAGGTATTTAAGGTAGAAATATTCTTCAAGGGTGATGAGCTTATAAGGATGGATAAAATATCAATGATGGACAATCATTCAAGGCAAGCATATAATTCATATGGAGCAAAGCAAAAAAATATATTTTTAAGGTATATAATTTAGATGGAGCAAAGCAAAGAAAATATTCTTAAGAAAAGGTTTATAATATTAATATCATATTATCATAGGTTATGATTTGCATCATCAGGAATGAGTGAGCTGAGATTTAGAGGGTGCGATGGGAGTGAGGGTTTGAATTTTTTGGATAGGAATCTTAGACAAGGTGGCAAAGGTAGAGCAAGTATGGAAGGGGTGGGTGAGAACCTCGAGCATGGATCAAGTGAGTATCCAGAGGAAGGTGGTCAGGCTATAGCATATTTGGAGACGACATCACATAGGGGCCCAACCCTCCTTAGAAAGACCTTGACAAAAAATATACGAAGGACAATACGGGGCCCAAAAAGTGGTTGTCTTTTGCTAAGACTCTTAGAGGAAAAATAAATGAGGTTCTCTCTCTTCCACCCCTAGTTCTAGTAAATAATAAAATTTTTGCCCCGACAAGTTCCATGAGCCCTTTTCTTTCAATGGAAGAATTCTCCCTAGTAGGCAAGTTTTTGGGAGGCAGGTTAGACATGGAGACTATTAGGGCTTGGGCAATAGGTAAATGGTGACCGATAGGTAGCTTGGAGTTGGTAGCTCTAACTTGAGGGTTCTTCATTATCCATTTTAACAATATGGAGGATGCTAACCGTATTTTAATAGGAGGTCCTTAGTTTTTCTATAAAAGGAGCCTTTTTCTCAGATAATGGGGTGAATATTTTGACCCTAAAAAGCAAAATATTAACATTGCCCCTATTTTGCTTTGTCTCCCGAGTCTACCTACCCAGTTCTTCAATGAATATTGGCTACAAGGCATAGCCAGAACTATAGGGGACCTGATCTCCATTGACCATGTGACCTTGGCTAGGACAAGGATGACTCATGCATGAATCTACGTAAATGCTAATTTATGAATTGCCAAGGTTTGTGGAGCTAGATTATGGAGAATACTATCAAAAATAGTTGGTAGAATATGAGAACGGACCAGGATTATATGTAGAATGTAAAAATCAAGGACATTTATGCAATTAGTTCCCTAACTTGGCTATGAATAGATAAAAGTAGAAGCAAGGAATGCTAGATAGAGGAAATTTGAGGAGTTTCCTTGGCAGAGGTGATTTCAATCAGGCAAACTATGTCTACCAAAAAAAGAAAATAGAGGGTGCAGGGTCCCAAAAAGACAAAGGAAAATAGTAGGTTGTTGGCAACCAAAATACTCAGGTAAGTTCCAATCCTCTAGTTTCAAATAAATTTTCAATTCTATCCAATATGGGAGTAGGAGGATTATCAAAATACATGGAAGCCTAGAACCTTCAGGCTAACCTTTCTGACTCTCTAAAATCCCCATCCAAGTTAGGATCCTTAAACCCTAATGCTAAAATTATTGTAAGCCTCATGGGCATCACAAAGCCAAACCCTAATTCTCGATCTCTAGGATCCCCATCCAATTTGAGATCCTTAAACCCCAATGCTAAAAATACTTCAAGCCCAGTGCACATCCCAAATCCAAACCCTAATGTTGAAGAAATTAGGAAGAAAGTTGAGTCATTGGAAAATAAAAAATCTCATCTCCCTAACATCATCACTAGGATCCAGGTGAATCCTACTGAGGGGTAATCCCATAGACCATGGGAATATAGGAAAAAAGGAGAATATTTGGATGTAGGGGTGGAGATATGTGAAACTCTTTAGACTTAGGAATATGGCAGTCTGGTTCTGCAACAAATTACCTCCCCCAATTTTAGTCTTAAAAAAAATAGGAGCACTTTGAAGTCTCCTATATATTTTGGCAGTGAGAAAAGAAGAGGGATAATATCAAATGCTGAGCATCAAAAAATTAAAACTGATAATGACATTGCCAATGGAAAACAGAGAACCTTGTTTCAATAGGTTATTTTGGGTTCTAAAGACAACAAATTAGGAAAACCCCATCAAGGGAGGGGGAGAGGAATAAATCCCAAACAATCTAAATTAAGTTCCTCTCATGGAATGTGAGAGGCCTCAATGGCCTGCCCAAACATAGGGAAGTCAGTGCAATAATAAATCAAGTGAATCCAACTATTATCATGTTGCAAGAAATAAAAACTGATGAGATTCGGTAAAAAAAGTAGCAAAAAAAATTTGGAATCAAGGGGAGATGGTTTGCAAATTAGCTCGAGGAGCATCTGGAGGCCTTGTGACTTTATGGGATCCCTGGATAGTAGAAGGCACCATTATTCAGAAAGATGATAGAGTTCTTAGTGTTTTATTTAAGGAAATAAACAACAATAGGTCATGGATCCTTTCAAATATTTATGCCTTGACTTCAATTCAAGGGAGAGCTCTACTATGGGAGTACTTAGGCAATCTGAGTGAAATCTTCCATAATGTCCCCTGGATTCTGGTTGGGGATTTTAACACTCCTATTTACCATTCAGACAAAATGGGTGTAAATGGACCACCTATCAGGAGCATGTATGAGTTCAATGAATTTTTTAACTCCAACATGTTAATGGATGTAAAACTTAGAGGAGCAAATTATACCTGGAGCAATCGGCGGATAGGGTGTCATCTCATTCAAGAAAGGCTTGACAGGTTTTTTCTATCAAAGGAGGCTACAACTTTGTTTGGTGATTCTACCCTACAAGCCCTTCCTAAAATTGCCTCTGATCGTAATCCCATTTTATTGGATATCCCTAACTCTATGTCCTTAAATAAACCTTTCAGATTTCAATCTATGTGGATCAAACATTCCAATTTTAGATAACTTAATTCAATGGTGGCAGTAGCCTGTTAGGGGAGAAGCTTTTAAACTTGCTGGCAAATTAAATTTTGATAAGGAAAAGCTTCGAACTTGGAACAAAGAGGTCTTTGGGAACCTCTTTGAAAATAAAAAATAGGTTGTTGAAAGTTTGAAGATAACTGATTAGAGGATTCAACATGGTGATGTTGATGAAACTACTAGGCAGGAGGAACGGATAAAACTAGTAGAGTTTCATAACATTTTGGCATGTGAGGAAATCTATTGGAGGTAAAATTCAAGGGATCTTTGGTTGAAATATCGAGATTCAAATTCCAAGTTTGTTCACATCACCACGTAGAAACAGAAGCAATAACAAGATAAAAAATTTTTAAAAAGCAGATGGTTCTATTACTCAAGACTTAACAGAAATCATAAAGGAGGTAGTAACTTATTTCAATTCTATCCTTGGTTAGGAATCATAGTGCAATGAGGAGGCCAAAGATATTCTCTTGCAATCCATTCCTAGCATAATAAATGAGGATATAAACCTTAATCTTCTAGCTCCCTTTTTTGATGAGGAAATTAAGGAAGCCTTGTTTAGCATGGAGCCATACAAAGCCCTAGGACCCAATGGCTTTCCCCCTTATTTCTATCAATATTTTTGGGACATCGTAAGTGAGGATGTAATTTTTTCTATCATAGAATTCCAAGAAAGCAATCATATCCCAAAAGGTCTCAACTCTACTTTTATTTCTCTAATTCCTAAGAAGCAAACCCCTAAATCTATGGCTAACTTCAAGCCAATCAGTCTGTGCAATATTTCTTACAAGATCCTAACTAAAGACATTGCAAATAGAATGAGAGATGTTCTACCCCGCATCATAGATCTATGCCAAGGAAGCTTTGTCTAGGGCAGGTCAATTTTGTATGGAGGTATCACAGTTCATAAAGTTCTGCACTCTGCTCATAAGACTAACAGGTATGTTTTTACCCTCAAGATTGATATGAACAAAGCATTTGACAGGCTAAATTGGGACTTTTTAATTGATATCCTCCTTAAGTTTGGTTTTCACCACAAATGGGTTAATTTTATCAAAGAATTAATTTCTAAAGCATGGTTCTCGATTCTGGTTAATGGAACAATTGTTGGTTACTTTCAAAGTCGCAGAGGAATTCCTTAGGGGGGCCCTATTAGTCCCATGTTATTCATCATTGTGGTAGAATATTTAGGTAGAACCATCAAAAATACTTGCAGTTCAAGGATAATATTAGGAATTAAGGAAACATCTCTCACTAGGGGTATTTCTCACCAAAAATTTGTCGATGATACCCTTCTATTGACTAAGGTGTTGGTGGTTGAGGCCAAAAGAATTAAATACATCCTACAACTCTACAAGGATGTTGTTGGTCAGAAATTTAATTTCAATAAAAGCAAGTTATATTTCTTGAACACCCCCATTTAGAGGTAAGGAAGGATTGCAAAAATTTTAGGGTGTGATATAGCAAACCTCCCCACTTCGTATCTTGGTCTCCCTCTTTTCATTGGTTCTTCGAGAGAGTCAATGTGGGACAGGGTTATTGAAAGAATTCAAAAAAACTTGTTGGATGGAAAGGTCATCTTCTATCTCAAGCAGGAAAGCTAACCATCACTAAGGCCTCTCTTCATAGAATTCTAGTCTATTTTCTCTCTATTTTCAAAGCCCCTGTAAAGGTTTTCCATAAAATTGAGAAACTCCAAAAAGAATTTTTATGGACTGGATCAGAGGAGAAAAAATGGTACACCTTGTAGGATGGACCAAAGTGTGCAGTCCTAGGGACAATGGGAGCTTAGGTCTGAGGAGAATTGCTCATATAAATTTAGCTTTACTAGCTAAGCAGGTGTGGTGCCTCATTTCTGGTGAAGAAAATGAATGGACAACTATCATAAAATGAAAGTATCTTCAAAATATGGAATTTCTAAGTGACTCAGTTCCAATCAGAGGTTCTGATTTTTGGAAAGCAATTCTCAATTGTAAGGAAATCATAAAAAAATGTTTAAGATGGGTTTTAGGCAATGGTAAGAGGATAATTTTTTGGAATGATAGGTGGGCTAAGGATGAACCACTGATGCAATATCCTAACTTAGCCCGAATCAAAGATATCACAGAATAACTCATTGGCAGAAAAGTCTCTGATTATATGGTTGAGGATAGAGGCAAAATGAAGTGGAAACAAATAAGGATTCAGGGATTTCAAGTAGAATCAAATGATATTTGTAACATTATCGGGAAACATTTTATCCCCATGAGACCCAAGGAATATTAGGTGACCTGGGCTCCTACGAAAAATGGGCAGTTCACTGTTAAATCAGCTTGCAAGCTTCTACTTGATGACGAGGATTTTGTCCACCAAAAGGACTTAGTTTGGAGAAAAAATTTAATTTCAAAAATTGTAGTCTTTTCATGGTTGGTTATCCAAGGAAAAATTCTAACCATTGATAATATGATCCGTAAAGGTATTTGTATCACTAATCATTGTTATCTATGTAGGGCTAATTAGGAGACCATTTATCATATTTTCCTTGAGTGCCCTTTTTCCTTGACTATATCAAACTAAGTGGGGTTTTTTAGGCCTTCAATATTTCTTGGATTAAACCAGCCATCGTACTTGATTTATTTGTCCAATGGCCTTGACCCTTTTCAAGCCAAAGACTTAGATACATATGGAAAATTTGTCTCAATCACGATCTTTGGTAGGTGTGGTTAGAAAGGAACCATAGAGTCTTTAATGAGTCTATCCATGATCATCAAACTATCATTGCCAGGATCCAATTCTTTTCCAACAAGAATTTGAACCTTATCCCTTTTTATAGTCGTAAACCTCATCTGTAGGAGACCACGATTGCTCAATATTTAAGCTTAACCTTGTTAGATGAGTCTGTTCCTAGGTTAGTCAGCCCCAGAGCCAATGTTAAGTGGTTCCCATCTCCTAAGGGTTGGTTTAAGCTTAATTTTTATGGAGCAGCTAAGGACAATCCTTGCAGAGCAAGAACTGGTGGCATTGTGCGAGATCATAATGGGAATATGATGCTTGCATTTTTTGAATATTTGGGAACAAGGACGAACAATGAAGCTGAAGCTAGAGCTATGTGGAGAGGCCTTCAAATGACTCAAGTCTTAGAAGGCAATTTGATCGTAGAAGGAGACTGTATGCATGTTATAAATCTCCTCAATAATTGGAAAACACCTCCTTGGAGGATTAAAATAATTTTTGAAGAGGCTAGGATCCTTTTCTAGGGAAGACAGGACAAAAAAGCCCAACATGTCTTTTGGGAAGCTAACAAAGTTGTTGATAAGTTGTCCAATTTGGGTGTTGATGGTGAAGGACTTTTCAAATGGGAACACGATGTCCTGAGCAAAGTAGAGGATCTTATTCAATAAGAATGTGAAGAATGATAGTCGAATTTACCAATAGTGAAGGTACTATAAGTTCGAATACTATGAGTATTCCTGTCTCTTTTTTGAAATGGACACACAATAAAAATTATCTGAGCTATCAATCTTGGTGGATGTTGCTTGGAAATACCACAAATACTAGTGGGGATAGTCACATGTCAGATAACATGGCTCCTAGTCATCTTAGTAATTTGAGGTTGGTTGATAATCAGAGGGCAGGAAATAAATAGCAATATAAGACTTCGAACCAGAGCCATGTGGACCACCAGACAGCCACCACCATAAATCTAGCCAGCAAATTCACTTCTCCAAGGTTGATTGGCCAAGACGGGATGTGGTCCCAAAGCATGTCATATACGAAAGAAAGAAATTACCAAAGAATTATTAATAGTAACTGTCAATACAGAGCTTGTGGGAGTTTTTTTTAGTACTCTGCTATGTGTGTATGCATCTTTTTGTTTCTCCACTGTTTCAAGGAAGGGATTTGTGTCTATTTCTTTTTTTTTGTAATTATGATGCAAGTGTGTTTTCTCGGGGTATACCCAAAATTTTGTATGGGAAGTTTCTTTTTGATAATAGGCTATGTGCCTTACCGGATGTAATGTCTTTGGCGGTATGTAGATTTTACATATAGAGTATCCTTAGTAAGGACATGTTCATCAACAACCCTGGGCTGATTTTTGTAAAAGGTTTTGGGTCAACCTGTAAAACCCGGTATTAATGCTATAGTATCTTATCTATCAAAAATATTTAATATCATATTTAAATATTATAAAGAAAATTTTAAAAGAGGGACAAAGGTTTAAAGGATTAAGACAAAGAGGTTTAGAGTTGCTTGGGTCAAAATATTTAAAATTATAAAAGGTTGCATGGAACAAAGGATTAAAGATTTGATATTATAATATTTAAAATCCTAGATTTTAAATATTATAATAAAAAAGGGTTTGAAAAATAAAAGGTGCCAAATATTATTGGAAGTGTTATAAAGCAAATATTTTAGCTGACGTCATTGATAAATCGAAGCACTATGGAGGCATATAAATATGACAATATTTCAGCCGATGTTATTGATAAATCAAAGCACTATGGAGGCTTATAAATATGACAATATTTCACCTTAATGAAATGCAATTCGAATATTGATTCGATGCGGTGAGTGCAAACAACAAAGAATAGGAGGAGTATCAAAAATATTTGGCAGAGAAGAAGAGGAGAATTTAAATATTTTATCTGCTCCTTTGACGTCATCCATAGGGGTAGCCCAGGTGGTGGTGTGACTTGTGCTAAGTCACTGTGTGGAATAAGGTTGAGGTTCAAAATTTTCTAGTGCTAGTTTTACAATATTTTTAGTGTTGTTGAAGAGTGCATGACGAAGTCAAAATCATTAACATACCTTTTTGTTCCATCGAAATGGTCATCCCAATTGGTCGCACGCTTTGCTAAGGCACTAGAGGTCAGAATGTCAAAACCCATCTGCATAAGCTAAATTTTGATGTGAGGTAAGGGTAAAGGTTTTTGATTAATTTTTGAAAGGGCAAAGGTTTTTGATTAATTTTTGAAAGGGCAAACGTTTTTTATTATAAGGGTGTATGTTGTAAAGTCTTTATTTTGCAAATATTATAAAGGGGAGCTATAAGGATTTATGTTATAAAGTTGTTATTTTGCAAAGTTTAAAAGGTAGATATAAGGGATATGTTTTGCACATTATAAAAGGGAGTGATAAGGTAGAAGGTTATTAGTTCAAAATTATATTTTTGCATGTTGTAAAAGAAAATATAAAAAGGTATTTTGTTGATTAAAAATATTTATTTTGTGAGTGTGAAAAAGGAGATATAAGGAGTTATTTTCAAGCCTTATTGTGCACATATTTTTGAGAAGGATTTTTAATGTGGATGATTTGATGTGAGAGATTTGCTAATCAATTTTTGAAGTGGCACTAGAAAAGAAAATTATTTGTGTCAAGACAGGTTTTGAAAGCACATCATCATCAAGGCAATTTTAGAGGTATGGTGATTTAATCCCTTACTCAAGGTTTGTTTTTGGATGAAGAAAATCTTTTGATGTCATATGGTTGGAGATATAAGGATTGATTGATTGAGCACTTTTTGAGTGATATTGGGAATGAAAGTGCAAGAGTTATAGATCAGTTTTGTGAAGCAAATTTATGCATTGGTTTTGAGTGATATTAGGAATGAAAATGCAAAAGTTATAGATCAATTTTGTGAAGTAAATTTATGTATTGGTTTTGATTAATTTTGGGGGTACATATGAAGTTCAATCATCAAGTGCTAAACTAGAGTTATCTTTTGAATGCAATAAATGTGAGACATGTGAAAGCAACAGACTTAGTGAATGTGAAAGAACATATTGGGTATTTTTTAAATACATATCATTCTCTATATGTTTATGAAGAAAAAGAATTCTGGGTAGAATATATCTGAATTACTTTAGTTGAAGAAAGTACTTTTGAGAAATATATGAGCATTGTTTGTTTGTATTGATTGGAAAATATATGAGCATTTTTTGTATGTAATATTTGGTAATAGATGAGCATTGTTTGGATCATATGGTTGAGCAAATTGAGCAGGTTTTATAAGCAAGTGTGACCAGATTGAGCAGGTTTTGTAATAAGGTTTGAGGTAATCAGGTTGAGTTGTGTTTGTGAGCAGGTTGAGTTGTGTTTATGAGTAATATTGAATACGTTTTTTGAGCAGGTTGAGTTGTGTTTGTGAGTAGGATTGAGCAGGTTTTATGAGTAGGTTGAGATATGTTTATGAGTAGTATTAAGTAGGTTTTATGAGTAGGATGAGTTGTGTTTGTGACTAGGTTGAGTAGTGTTTTTGAGTAGTATGGAGCAGGTTTTGTGAGCAGGTTTGAGCAGTGATAGTTAGTAGCCTTGATCAGAGTTGATGAGAAGGTTTGAGCAATGATAGTGAGTATATTTGAGTAGTGTTAGTGAGAAGATTTGAGCAGGCCTTTGAGCAATATTGTGGGTATATTTGAGAGCTTAGTGAGCAAGCTTTGGAGTAGACCAGAGTAGAGGATATTGGTGTATCCCATGGATAAATATCCATGAACTAGAGTAAGAGAATATTGGTGTCTCCTATGGATAGAGGTCCATGAACTAGAGTAGAGGGGATTGAGGTCTCTTGTGGATAGAGGCCTATAAACCAGAGTAGAGGGTATTGAGGTCTCCAATGGAATGGTGTCCACAAAACCATAATATAGTGGAGTGGTTTCCATAGAACTAGAGTATATGGGATTGGTGTCTCCTATGGAGTGGTGTCCACAAAACTAAAATAGAGTGGAGTGGTGTCCACAGAACTAGAGTATAGGGTATTGGTGTTTCCTATGGAGTGGTATCCACAAAACCAAAATAGAGTGGAGTGGTGAGAAGAGGAGATTGGTGTCTCCTATGGAGTGGTATCCACAAAACTAGAATAGAGTGGAGTGGTGTCCATAGAACTTGAGAGGGGATTGGTGTCTCCTATGGATTGGTGTCCATGACCTTGAGAGGGTATTTGTGTCTCCTATGGATTGATGTCCATGAACATTGTAATAGGATATTGGTGTCTCCTATGGGTTGGTACCCATGAATTTGTTGAGAAATTTATAAGAAATATTTCTCTGTGGATGTATCCCACATTGGGTGAACCATGTTTAATATATGTCTCTTATATGTGTTATAATTTGTGCATTGTTTCATTATTGCAATTGATAATATTGGATGATATTGTTTTAGAAATAAAAGTAAAATTTTGATCTTATACTATTCACCTCCCCTTCTCAGTATAAGCTTGTGTTCTTCACATGTCATAATGTCGCTCCTCCTTTTGGCCTTTAAATTTTCCCAAGGTTTCATGATCGTGACTTGGAGATATGTCATGATATTGCACCTCCTTTTGGACTTTAAAGCTTCCCAAAATTTCATGAGCATGATGTGGAAACAAGTCACAATGTCACACCTCCTTTTGGCATTTAAATCTTCCCAAGATTTTGCAACCATGGTATGGATACATATCATGATATCGCACCTCCTTTTAGTCTTTAAAGATTCTCAATATTTCACAACCATGATGTGGAGACATGTTGCCATTTCCTACCTCCTTATGTCCTTTAAAGCTTCTAAATTTGTTGTGACCATGACCTAGAGATATGTCACGATGTCATGATCCTTTTTACCCTTATGCAATTTTTTTATATTTTTTCAGGATCTCTTACCTTATTTCTTCTTGTGTAGTCATTTGGACCTATAGGTCCAACACATATGGTCCCCATGTGAATCTAACTCCTTGATCTCGTATGTCTACCACTACTCCCACCAGTGCCCATGGAAGGTGTTTCCTAATGGTATGGAACACCAACATCTATGCCACCATCCCACATAGTACAAATGTTAGTGCCCCAACTCCATATCAACATGTCATCTTATTGACATGGAATCCACTCTACTAGATAACATGTGTCATATCCCTCAATATCATCTTAGATGCCACCATCAAAAATAATACCATGTAAAAAATCCTCCCCCTAATGGGTATCCTCAAGATGTACCACACATCCTCTAGTGTGATGGTCATATCTCCTATTGATAGCCAAAATTTGGATGACTCTGGATACCACCTATTTGCCAAATCCATAATTAGTGGCTTATTTATCTCAATGTAAGGCATATCTATGAGATGCATTAGTCCCACATTCTTGAGTATATTCTCTACCTCTATGAGCTCTCTCATAGCCTATTTTAGTGAGCTTGATTTCCACTCTCTTCTCTCGAGTATATCTAGTTGTATAGTCAACTTTAAATAATTCAAACATCTTTAATTAATCTCATCATGATCATAATTAATTACAAAAACAAAGCATTTTTTTGTAAAAATAATTGAATTAATTATTTGAGATGATAAGACATAAATTTGGTATGGCCACTTGACCAAATTCATACCCCACAACCGAATTTGTGTCCCATGATGAATTTTTACAAAAAAATACTAAAAAAATTGATAAAAATGATTTTTTTGTAGGAAAAACCTAATTTTGGCCTAAAATAGAAATGGATCTCAAGCCATACCTTCACCTGATCTACAATATTCTAGCATCACTTCTCACCACTTTCGCACGGTGATTTGGAAGCACCATTCTCCTTTTTCTTCTTCTCCATAGCTCTTTTCTCCTCCTTGCACAATGAAATTGAGCTCCTTTTCCCTTCTTTTTCCTTTTTTTTCCCCTCATTTTCTCTTCCTTTCTTCTCTCTATTCTTCTTATTTTTCATTCCTTTATTCTCTCTCTTCCTTTTCATTTCCCTCCATTTCTTCTCTCTCCTCCCCCTTCTTTTTCTCTCTCCTTGTATTTTCTCTTTATCTTTACTTTTCTTGTTGTTGTTTTCTTTCAAATATATATTTTTTTTACTATCCCAATCTGATTTGTCCAATCAGTTTCAATCAAAAAAATCCCATCTATATTCTAGCCTTGAGCAGCTTTAATTATTATAATAAAAAAAATAGAGAGCCCATTCATGTATATATTGACAAAATGAAGAAAAAAAGTGGGAGAGGAAATGAAGAGATGATATCATATGGTCAAATGATGTTCGTTTTCTTTCAAATTTTCTTCAGGAATCTTGCATTCCTTCTAAAACTCAAGGGGGAATCCTAGCCTTAGAATAATTAATGGTAATAATGTCTTGATTTGCGTATAAATTTATAGTGTTCAGGATGACACCCCTTTTTGCACACCCCTCCATCCATATCTAGCCACCCTTTTTTGTGTTCACCATTTTCGTCCATAGGTGTCTACATCTTTCTTTGATGCATTTATTTGGCCATTAATGCATCAAAGAGGGGGGAAAATATATACATGGAAAATTGACCCATCAAAATGAGTCAATATTTCCTTAGATCTTTAGGAAGCCATCCAAACTTGCTAAGTGCAAATTTGGTCCCCTTTTCCCCTCTTCTTCCCCCTTTTTTCCTTACCTTTTAAATTTGCACTCATCCTATATGGGGCATGAATTTGGATTGCCAAATTTTCACCTTGTAAGGATAGGATACATATTTAGCTTTTTATTTGATTTTTCTCTCAAAATCCCCCTCCCTCATCAACCCCTTTTGGCATTGGCTCTTGCATGCAATAAAATTTTAAATTCTCACCTTTTAGTGCTCTAAAACTCTTACAATAAGAGGGTTGGATTCCCATTTTTCCAAGATCTTCCCCAAGTATTCTTAATGATATTTAGACTTATTTTTCATTGCTAACAAGTTTTCCATTGTTGTGGGATTGCTATTTTGATATTTTGTCCTTTGGTGTTAGTTGCTCTTGGTGAACAAGTGGAGGAGTCTTGATGATTGGAGAGGTATACCACCTTGTATTTCTTATTTCACCTTCTCATTACTCCTTGCTTACTCCATCAACTAACCAGGTTCTTTACTTGCATTATTAGTTAGATCTATTTTTTGCTATTTTTCATCGTATTTTTAATGTTTTGGGACCCAAAAAGTGCTCTGAATAAAATTTGTGCCTTGTTCATACAGGGTGTGAATTTGGTAAGCCATATTCATGTCCACCCCTTACAAGACATGAATTTGGTCAATTAGGGCTTGGGTTCAAGTTCTTGCTTTCCAAATCCCTAATTTACGTCTTACATATTAGATTTTTGTTATATCCATTTTATCTACATTTCATTTTGATGTTGCATGCCTATTTCATATTGCTTTTGCATTTTCCAAAGGTCAAATATCATTGCATTTTTTAATAGTTAGATAAAAGGACCAAGGGGCCTTGGCTACTACACCTCCAAGCTTAGTCATATAGCAGCCTAAGCAAGTCCCCAAACACTAATCATTTTTTCTAGGTTTTATAAGTTGTTTTGTAGGTTTGAAGCTATTTGGATATTTTGGACGTAAGTTAAAGCTAGTATAAATTTCTAGATTAGTAATTACCCTAAATATAATTCTTAGGTTTTTTTTTGTTTGTTTTACATCTATTTCTATTCTAAATATAGATCATAAACAAAATAAAATATCTTGATTTTATTTTTAGGTATTCAAAAGAGAAAAATCATATAGTTTGCATTATAGGGTTAACTCTATCTATGCATTCTCTTAAACCCTTGTTGAAAAATAAAAATATTTATTTTATTGCAAGTTAGGGTTTTGTCATCATTGAAAAATCAAGAATCATACTAAGGTTACCTTTTTGACTTCTTGCATCATTATTTGTCTTGCATTGTTTTTTTTTTTTTCATAGCTTAGATTTTAGAAAGGCCAAACATAGGTGCTTGCTCAATATACACATTCAAACATTAAATCCTTGGACTTGGTGTGAGTCCTTAAACCATTCTTGGTGAACCCTTCAATCCCTAAGCCCTTGAGTGTAGAGAATATAACATACCCCTATGGTCAATTCGACTCCCAATGGATCCAACTGAGAATAATATGTGGTAGGGTAGTTTTACCCCTCTATAAGTGTGTATAGAGAATTCATGGTGGTAAGGGCTAAAGAAGTATGAGAATTGAAACTATTTTTGCCCTTCGGGATTTTGTGATGCTTATATTGAATTCACAAATGATATTTCTTATAAATATTGCACTCATCATTAGTCAAATTTTTCAATATTAGGCACCTATTTATCTTATTTAGTCTATGGACGCAAAGGTACAAAACATGCATGACTAACAAAATAGCATAGCCCAAAAGTCAAATTAAATTGCTCTAAAAATAAATACTAGAAACTTATCTTGTTTTTTCTTACCTTGGTAAGATAATCAAAATTAAATAGGTCTCTTGTAGGGGTTTTGACACACTTAATACTCTTCTTTTATTTTTTGGGTTTAGGTACTAGAAGAAATTTTGTCTAAATCAAAATATTATAGAAGATATTTATGTAAGAATAATTATAGTAGAAAAGTTTTGGATAAAATTACACAATTAGTTTGAGTTTGGCTAATTTTACTATCGATTTTTACAATATAGAGAGCCAAAATTGTCACTCTTATAACATTCATAACAAAAAAACTTTAAGAAAATCAATTCCCATAATAATCTCCAGAGTTTTTGCAACATCAATAGATTCATATAATTTAGAACAATAAATCTAGTAAAATATTATACATCCATATCCACATCTTAGAAAAAGCACTCTTATTGTCTTCTTGTGCATATAAATTTTTTTAAGAATTTGAAAACCTCAATTTAGAATATAATTGCCAGTTAATAAGCACAAAACATTTAGTTGATTATATTTGTACAAAAGTTAATTAATTTGGTATTATATGTGTTTTAATTTACAAACTATTAAAAATGGAAAATTAAATCATAGAAAATCAAGATATACCAATTAAAGTAGTTATATGATCCGCATTCAACAATAAGAGTTTCATCACCATAGGTTCCACATATATATCTAATAAACAAAAGTAATAACATTATTAAGGTAAATAAAAATGAATAATTAACATTGCACAAATATAGCCTTATCATTTTTGGGATGTTAACTAGATCGAGAACCTAAATCTAGCTAGCATGTTATTCAATACTAGAAGGTAGCTAAGGGAAAATCTAGAATCCTTACCACTTTTGGACTTCAAATGCATAAAGAACTTGGGCCTAGCTGAACATATTGACTTCCCACTATATTTCTTCCTTGAGCCTATATTTAAATGTTCAATGACCACCAATGAATCCAGATGATATGTGTAGGTAAATAGGCTCATAAATTCATTGCAATACTCATTAATAATCCTTGCTTGCTTAGTTTATAGTAACCTAACCATGTAAGAGAAAGGTCCCTTATCAAAATTCACTAAGAACATATTCTTAAATTCTAAGTGAGCGGATAGCCTCTATGGATCAATTTCCATAAAAGACATTAATGAGCAAGGGTACCAAGCTTGGAGCCAATGATCATTATTGGGGGCAAATGCTTGGTCCACATAGACAAGTCCTTGAAAACATTGCCAAAGCATTTGTTTGATGAAATTTTTCTAGGAATTGGGCCCAAACTCATTTTCAGGCTTGATATATGAATGACCAAAAGCTAAAAGTACTAGGTTGGGCCAAAATTTCTTCTATCTAAAAGAATTCCAACCACTTTCTCTCAAATATATTCATCCATAAAGCAGAGTGGTTGGGAATATTTAGAGATGATGTTAGCCTAAGTTTCTAGAAGTCACGGTAAGTCCATAGTCCAAAATTTTATTGACCATATATTTTAAATGTTAACATAAGCAAAAGAGCTTGTGGATCTCGATTACTAAGTGACTAGAAGGTATGAGTGATTGGATGTTTGAAATGACGATGTTAGAAAAATACCTCAATATTTTTGGCCAATCATAAGTTTGAAGAGCAAAGTGGTTTAATATTTCCAATGATGGTATTAGCTCAAGCACTCATAACTTTTTTCCATACCTTTAAGGTTGTTTGAAATAGATTATATTACATCATTTGGGTCATGTAAATGTACCTTCCTAGGTACATACTTAGGACATTAGATTACTTTAGGGGGAAGTTATCTAGTTACTTCATGCAATGTAATAAATGCACAAGTGTCAATGTGCAAGTTGTATATGTGCAAGGTGTCCCTTGCACAACTAGGTAGAGTGTTGGCCAAGGAACCTATCTTCCTATATAAAAAGGGCCTCATTGTAACAAGTAGAATATAGAAGCTCAGAGCATATTCGTAGGTAGTAGCATAGTGTTGTGTAGATCACCATATATTGGTGATGGGTGCAATGTAGTCCAAGTAGCTTTGTTCATGGAGTGTCCATTTCCTCCATAGCTACATTGTATTCATTTTCATCATTTCTATTTATAGCATATTTCAGTCATCTCATAGATTTACTTTCTTTCATATTATTCTGCATCTTGTGATTGCTATCTCCCATTGCACACTGCATCAAAAATCTAACAGTGGTATCAGAGCCATGGTAGATCTAGCCATAATAGATCAATAGGAAAACCACCATTATCATTGAGCCTAAGGTTTTTAGTCAACCTGACGTGTTGTTGGACCAGCCACTATCAAAAACTCTCAGAAGAGTCTAGGTGGTAGAATTAGGGAGAGCCACAAGTGAGGACTGAAAGAAATCTCAGTTCCAAAAATACTGAGATTACATTTGGCTAGAGTCTTTCCATAGAGTTGTAGGAAAAACTCATGAAGACTAGGACTCAACATTCAATCCACTAGATTGACAAATCAACTAGTGAAGATCATTCAGGATATCTGGAATTTGTTAACTATTACCCAAAGTTTCTTTTGTTGTAGAAAATTAATTCTCAGATGATTGGGACACCTCCTACAATAGAAATCTAGGAGACTTCAACTTCATTGCCCGAAGGTCGGTGTGCCTTCATAGTGCAGATATTAGTTCCTTGTGCAAGAAAAGAATACTATGGAAGAAGACTTCTGGAGAAGAGTCATGGTGAAGTTAGGAGACTGGAGATCTCCATTGCTAGATTGAGAACTTCATAGAAGAATAAAAGGCCATAGAAGCCTTGATCTAGAAGAAAATGCCATAGAAGCCTTGATCCAGAAGAAAAGGCCACAGAAGCCTTGATCTAGAAGAAAAGGCCATAGAAGCCTTGATCCAAAAAAAGGCCACAGAAGCCTTGATACTGAAGAAAATGCCACATAAGCCTTGATACTGAAGAAAAGGCCACAGAAGCCTTGATACTAAAGAAAAGGCCATAGAAGCCTTGATACTAAAAAAAGGCCACATAAGCCTTGATCCTGAAGAAGACTCTAGAAGAGAGTATCTAATTCAAAAGCAGATTAAGATTTTAGTACTAATACTTTGTTGCAGGGAAAGGAGATTCAATGAGTTGGGAAACTTCCTACAAGAAAGTTAGGAAGAGTATCTTCTTTAGAATCAATCCAACACCTAAAGAAAAATTGAAGGTAAAGATATCAGGAGAATATCTCATTGAAGAACTTCTAGTCTTGGAAGAAGGGGAGTCTTGCTCAAATATAGAAGTAGAAGATCTCACCACCAACACTTCTAGGAGTAGAAGGTTGAAGAAAAGGTCTCAAGGAAGACCAGAAGAAGCTACAATATCAAAGACCTTGGGGAGGTCTCAATGAGCATCCAATAAAAGGCTTGGAGAGCCTTACTAAAGAAATCATCAAAGGAGAACTCATTGAAGAAGAAGAATTTAGCAAGGAGTGTCAAATCTCAAAAGACCTCAAGACATTCAAAATATTGAGAATATTTGGGACAATTATCACCATACAACAACAAGCCCAAAAAAGAAGAAGAATTTGGCAAGGAGTGCCAAATCTCAGAAGACCTCAAGACATTCAAAATATTGAGAAGAAGATCCTGCTTGAAGTCAAAATTCGACAAGAAGACTTGAAGACAGGAGAAGCTTACCAAATCCAAGAGATTTGAAGATTACCTCTCACAACAAGAAGGTATTATTTGTTGAGATAAATACTTCTAAAAATCTACAACAAAAAGGAGGAGACTACAAGAGGAGAACAAGCCACCAAATCCTAGGCTCGTGAAAGAAAGTTTGAGACCATATTTTGGTGAAGGAGTTATTTAGGACAACCTACAAAGAGCTGCAAGATCTTACTCAAGGCAGCAACTTGGTGATCTTAGACACCAAGATCTACATCCTCTATAAAAGCTTTCAGAAAAAGGTAAGCAACTATTGGTGCAAGTAGATTCATTAATTGGATTACTTATCAGATTTATTAAAGCACCTTAATTTGGATTAAAGTTGCAAGAAGAAAAATTGGATTATAGTCTTCAAAAGTGCAAAAAGAGAAAAGTTCCTTTTAAGGTTCATTTGCACATTAGTTAGGAGTTGATTAGATTTTAGAACTACATCTATCAACTACCTATCATCTACTTTGGAAAAATAAAAAGAAGACTAAGTCCTACAATATTAATTGTAGTGAAATTGCAGAATAACTATTGAAGATTCATTTCAAATTATTCTTGATTAGTTGCAGTAAATTGATTAAGTGCATTATTTTGAGATTTTATTGGAGTGATAAGGTGAAATTTTTAGTGCATTAAAAGTGAAATATTATTAGATTCATTTGCACTATTCTATTGCTCTCAAAAATATTATTGTTTGTGTTCTTGAGAAGGGCACAAAATCAGAATTTGACAAAGTGTCTAAAGACACTATTAGTGCACAAAAATCTGCAACACATAGTGGCCAAGTGAAGCCACCAAAATAGGTTAGAATCCTCCAAAACTTGGAGAAGAAGACAACTAACCAAAATCAGAAATAGAAGCTTCAAATATTGAGACTTGGTGAGTCTCAAATCCAAAGCATTACAGGGTTAGTTGCAAGGAGAAAAGTGCAGAAAATTGCATCAAATAAGGAGCTTCTATCTACTTCTATCTAAGCTTGGATTTGTCATCAAAGTATCCAAGAAAAAAGGGGAAGGTGTCTAATCAAAGAGACAACCTCAAAACCCCTACATTGCATTCAAAAATTCTGCCACAAAACCAGAAATTCAGACCTGAAAAAAGGAGTGCAAAAGAGGGTGCAATAAAGGTTATTTTATACATAAATTTGTTACATTGTATTGCACTATCCTAATCTAGTTTATATAGGAAAGAGGGCAGATTTGAAGGTGCCTCAAAGGCACAATATCTATAGGGTAAACCAGCCAAAGGTGGTCGAATACTAGCACTCTCCAAGCATAGCAAAAGGAGCCACTCAAAGGGCTCATACTTCCTCATATCTTGGATGATCAAACCTACAAAATACAAGGCACAAAACAAAGGGAGAAACAACATTATATTCAAGAGCAACATTATCTACAAAAGGAGGACATATAATAGGTGTGAAAAGAAGAAGAATAAGGCACCATTGGAGTGTTTCAAACTCCACATTTGCATTGCTCAAAATCGGTGCTCAAGCCTCCAAATCATTGCTCCTCATTCCAGCTAGAAACAACTCACAAGCAAGTGCCATTGAATGAAGGAGGAGCTAGAAATTTTATAGGGTTTAAAGAACCTCCAAAGGGTACATTGAAGAAGCGTTAGAGAAGACATCCATGCACAAGGAGGGAGTGACACTTGTCACTTGAGGCAAAACCCTAACGCTCCTCACACGAGCACTCATATTGACCAAGAAAGGAGTTACTAACAATAGGTTGGTGCATTGAGAATATGAGAGACACTTGTCCACAAAGAGACCAAGTGCTCCACTAAAGAATGTAACATTCATACGTTACTCAAAGGAAGATACAAGTGTCTTCTAGCACCTTCTACTCCTCAAGCGCTCAAGAAGAAAATGGATGTGCCACTTGGCACTTAATACAAGATTCTCCTCCATTTTAAGGGTACCAAAGACCAAGAACTTGAAGCATTTAGAAGCATTCACGCATCCACATTCAACACTTCAGAGTCTTCATGCACAGGGTCGAGTTGCAACATGGAAGCAAGGTGGAAGAGCCTTTAATGCTCTGGTCAAAGGAGGTCAAAGGTAGAGATTAAAGGCGCCATATTTGAAGCATTAAATCCAAGGAGGATTCCAAGCTTTCCATTGGAGGGAATGGTCAAAGTAAAGACACTCACATTGTAGCCATCTCACATCCAAAAATAGCACCGATTATTATGGTATTTGAATATTGCAAGGTGAGATTTATTCCCTACTTTAATGTGCTTTCATTTTAGGGAGTTATAAGGTTGATAAATCAAGGTTAAACTTAGAAGAAATTAACCATATTGAAAGCCATACCTCAAAGGGAATAATTTATCAAATCAATATAATATTTGCAATATTAAACTTAGGAGTAATAAGGGTTTCTACTGGAAATTAATTTTAAAATATTTGCAAATATTATTGTGGTCTAATTTTCCAAAATTTGGGAGTTATAAGGGTTACTACATCAAATTAATTTATTGGAAATTAGATACACTAAAATTAAATCCTAAAGGGATATTAAAAGGGGTTTATCAAAGCATTTCAAAGGTTGGAATTTAGCAATTTACTTGTCTCAAAATTTCACAAAAAGGGACAAAAGAGATCCAACATTAAAACCTCTTCAAATTTGGGAAAAGTGCTTAGTTCAATAGGAGCAATAAGGGATAATAGAAGTTGATTTTGGGATTTACAAAACTTTACAAAATCAACCAAAAATTGAACTACAATTTACAAAAGCACTATATTCATCTTATATCTTATCCAAAACATACTAGGGAGTCATAAGGCATTCTACAAAACTTGATAATAATAGCATCTACCAAATATTATCAAGTTCTAAATCCATTGGGAAGATATAAGCTTTCTACAAAACCTAAAATTCCATTAGGTGTATATACTCTCATTACTAGGGAGACATAAGGAAGCCTACAAACCTAAGGATTAATAAAGGTTTTATCAAATCAAGCTTATATACTTCAATTAGGGATCATATATCCTAATATAGGGAGTTATAAGGTAGACTACTAAGATTCTATCAAATTCAATTCTAAGAAATAGCAAGAATCACTATTTCAAAGATCTATCATGGATGAAATCTTGAGAAAAGCTTTCAATAATGAAGAACTATTCCATGAAGTAGAATTATACTCTCAAAACTTAATAGATACTCTAGAAGGATACGAGTATCTATCCACTAGCGACAAAGAGAAATTCTCCTTGTTTCTTAAAGAAGCCAAAGAAGGTAACTTTACAACATTGATTGGTTATCTTCATGAAATCCTCTTCACAGCATGGTGGAACTCACAAAGATTGGTTATATTTTCACCAGAAGAGTGTCTGATGGTTTATCTATCATTAATTGTGTTTGTACTTACTCAACACAAGAAACAAGCTAGCAATAAAGAACAATATTATTGTGATGATAGACTAACTTGTCATGAAGCAAAAATTCCACCAACACCAATGCAGAATCATAGGAGAAGGAGGAAAAGGAAGAAAAGACATGCTAGAAAGAAACATGGCATCATGAAGACTGAACCAGTTGAACACATACAAAAGGTAGAAGAACCTTCAGCTACAACTTACTTTGCATCATATGAAGACACAGATTACCTGTTGAACCTGATCACAGTAAGCAATGAAGGAGAATACAAATTCCACTATCCAATGGAAGAAGATCCACATTGAAGACTAAAGTCTTCAATACCCAAATAATGTAATACAGGGGGTGTTAGAAATAGATTATATTACATCATTTGGGTCATGTAAATGTACCTTCCTAGGTACATACTTAGGACATTAGATTACTTTAGGGGGAAGTTATCTAGTTACTTCATGCAATGTAATAAATGCACAAGTGTCAATGTGCAAGTTGTATATGTGCAAGGTGTCCCTTGCACAACTAGGTAGAGTGTTGGCCAAGGAACCTATCTTCCTATATAAAAAGGGCCTCATTGTAACAAGTAGAATATAGAAGCTCAGAGCATATTCGTAGGTAGTAGCATAGTGTTGTGTAGATCACCATATATTGGTGATGGGTGCAATGTAGTCCAGTAGCTTTGTTCATGGAGTGTCCATTTCCTCCATAGCTACATTGTATTCATTTCCATCATTTCTATTTATAGCATATTTCAGTCATCTCACAGATTTACTTTCTTTCATATTATTTTGCATCTTGTGATTGCTATCTCCCATTGCACACTGCATCAAAAGCTAACAAAGGTACCAAAATAAAGAATCCTTGAGTATATGGAGACAAGAGAGAAAAGGACCTTGGGAAAATTCCTTTTCTATGAAAATCATGTGTTATAATCTTGGATCACCCAGTTACTTCTCAGTTACCTAGATCAAAGTAGTTAGGAAAAAAAGTAACAACTAGTCTTCTAGAACCTACAATTATAGAAACTATCCCTGGTAATTATAAATGAATATGCCTACAAGGCTGACAATTGGAAATAGAGTAGTGGGTAAAATTTGAGTATGCTAAGCATGCTTGATCATATTGAAGATATGTGGATGTAAGAATAATTATTGGCTACACCAATTCCATCTAGATCAAAAGTGATAGTCAGTTTTCCTAGAGATTGTAGAAGCAATAGCCTCCCAATAACTCTTATGGTGATGGCTAAAAGTGAACTCCACTCCTATCATGCATGATGATCACATATGAAACCCAGACTATGCTAAGTTGTACTTATCTTTGATAGAACTATGATAGGCCATCCATGTAATGATAAAGCTAGAATTAATTGATTAAAATATAAATAATCTAATTTTCCTTAGTATGAGGGTTGACAATTTGAGTGTTTGTTTGTTGTAAACCATGCAATTTTTTTCTACTTTGCTATTTGACCCCTACTAGTAATATGTTGTAGAGTTTTTGTGTATGTATGTTTTTTAGTCTCTAGACATTCTATAAAATCTTTGTTAGTGGTCTATTCTATTAGTCCTAAGTTGCTATTTGGATTATCATTGTAGGCTATTGGAATGTTATGGATGCATTGCATTTAATCATCATAGATGTATTCACTTTTATAAAAAATTATTGGTGGTCTATTTTTTAAGTCCTTAGCTACTATTTAAATTATCACTATGGGCTATTGGAGTGGTATAATGCATGATCTATGTTGATTTCATATTTGGTGACTCTTTATTTGGTAGCTAGTCTCTTAGGCCCTGTATGTAGATAAATTGTAGTGTGTTTTGCATAGAATGTCATAGTGCTATTAGCTTAATGCTAGCCATATTTTAATAAATATTTCTATCTTCTTAATTTGTCTAACCCTTCATATTTTTAGTCTTATTTAATTTTTTTTATTGCACAAGGAACTAACCTTCTTCAAAGGTTAGATCATAAGTAATTTAGAGCCATCCAATGTTGGCTATGGTCTAGGGTGTAAATCACACCACTAGGTAGATTTTAGAGCAAGATATTTTGGAACACTTAGTGGAATGTATCATTAAAAATCTACCTCACGTCACTAATAGATCAATATTTTGGTGAATATATTGATCTCACAAGCCGATAAAAATTCATTCACCTATTGGCTTCACTATTGAAGAACCTAAGATTAGTGAATCCACTGAAAGAATGAGTTCTAAGTCTATGTGATGATTACATCATAGGCCAAAAAATCTCAAAGAGCCTATTACAAATTAATGATTTCCTAGCCATCCTAATACATCCCACCTAAGGACATGGTTAGATACATATATCTGGTTTGGAATAGTTCCAAACCCCTCGATCTCCTAAATATCCATGGAATTCCTCAATTTTCATTGAAGGCTTTGATATTCTATGATGGTAGTGGAAAGACAACCTATGAATATTTCCAGGATGTCACTACTTTAGCTATCATTTATAATATTTCCTATGAATATGTAATAGTAAGGTTTCTTACATTATCTTTTAAAGGAAGAATACTAGCATGGTATCACTCATTGGAGGAAAGAAACATAGATATTTGGGATGATCTTACTAAGCATTTTATTTTAGAGCTAGATTATATATGAGATGCTTTCATACTCCTCACTTAGTTTTCATCCATTTAAAGGAACCTCAAAAAAAGTAATATTTATTTTAACATTCAGTTTAGTAAATCCTAAGGATGGATCCCTCAAGATATAAAGTCATCACATGCCCAAGCCTACATCTAGCTTCATGTTTTTATCCTATAATTAGGTCTTCATATTTGTAAATCCAATGATATGAGGTTTTTTTAACTCTTTCAAGTCGTTATCATAGTATAGAATACACTCATCTTAGTTGGTAAACTTCCTCCCAATGTTAAATTTCAATTGTGCCTAAAATTCAGCAGACAAACTTGTAAGTTTCCTTTTTGGATCTATCTTCCCCTTCATTTTACACATTCATTGAACTATATCCTTAATTTTCTATTCTAGCAAGTTCTATACCCAACCTACCCACTCTGGAATAATTTTTTTATAGAACAATAAGAGCTAAGAACTATGACTTAGAACATGACAAACAAGCTTGATATATTAGAGCAACAAAATGCTGAGGAGACATTTGAAGAATACCAACAAGAAGAATTTTTCTATGTCTTAAAGAACTAAGGGATGTCAATTAGCAAAGCTACTAGAGTAAGTCACTATTATAAAATAAAATTAGACAAGAAGCATCCACAACTCTAGGTGATTTTTGATGTTCAACATTTGATAATAATTACAATGGTGATACATGTTGGCTTTATCAGTCTCAGTGTCAACTAGTTGCAACTTAGGAGGTAGGAGAAGAATCAAAAGGGCTTGTAGCCCTATTTACGGATCAAAAATAAAATCTTTTAGCTAAGGATCCTTTGATAGCTAGTCCAACCAATATAGTAACCAGATTAAGGTAAAATCCTTTCATTTCATAACCCTAGAAGCCATAAGATCTAGATATTAAAGAGCAAAGGAGGGGATAACCCAAGGGAAAAACTTATCTAAAAGAATTTGAAGAATAATCCAATCTAGAACCACCAAAATCCAAGCAATAAGAGCCAAGGGAACATGTTTTGAGAAATTTGTACCCTTTAGTAATTAGGAGGCAAAGATAATATGTTGCTCAATAGCATCAAAGGAGGTGTAAATAACTATAACCAACATATAATAAGAAGAAGCTACCAGAGGTGGCCAGGTGCAACATTGTGAAAAAAGTGAAGAGGACTCACTTGATAGTCAATGCAAATGAGACTCTACTAATTTTTAGACAAGTTGATTTGGTAGAAGCAACTCTCAAAAGCTTGAGAGCTGGAAAACTTAGCCTCCAAACTTCTAGTTAGCACAAAAGCAACCATCTCTTGGCATGGGTAGTATTAATCCCCCTCCCTTCTATTTATCTTTATGCATGGAAGTCTAGGTAGTTCACAACTACATGGTGGATTCTGAGTCTATCGTAAGGATCATGCCTCAAGTAGTTTATGAGGCTATGGGATTAGGCTATACTTAGACTAGTTCCAATGTGTTATAGCTAAAATAAATACTAGTTTAGACAATGGGAGTGGTAAAATATATTCCAATATTGCTATATAAGTAATCATACATTTTAGAAAACTAGGAGGTCATAGTGGTGGACCTACCGCAACTATTTGGATTATGTTTTTCAAAAGAGTTTACAAAAATACTAGGAGAGTATTTATCATCAAATTGCACTCACATGGGACCAGGTTTGCTCAAGTAAAAATAAATGGTCTGAAGAGGATAAGTTTTATGAATCTTACCTTTTTAGCCAAGCAAGTATGGTAGCTCCTCATGTCCAAAAACTCTAATTGGACTAAAATTATTCAACGTAAATACCTTAATAAATGGGTTAATTTCTTGATGGATCACAATCCCCCTTTAGGTTTGGCATTTTGGTGAAGTCTAACTTCTACAAAGGAGCTTGTCCATAAAGGACTAAGATGGAAATTAGGTAATGGGAATTCAATTGAATTTTGGAATGATACTTGGCTTATGGAGTATCCTCTTTTTGAGACTTTAGATTTTACCCCTCTCAAACCTTTGATGGAGTATGTTGTAGGGTTGAAGGTTTTTTATTATCTAGAGATTATGGAGGGAAGAAAAATCTAAAAGGAAATTGCATTACCCAATCTCAATGTAATTATAATATTCACTATACAAAACTTATGGATCAAGTTGAAGATGCAAGTTATTCCTTAGTAGTAGGAAGAAGACTCTGTGATATGGGCTCCAGAAAGTAATGGTGAATTCTTAGTTAATTTTACTTATAAATTTATTTTTGAAGATGTTTTTTGGATCCCCTTTAGATAGGTTTGGATCAAATACTTAACTCCCAAAGTGATTTTTTTTCTATAGTTGGCTATTCAAAATAAAATCTTAACCATTGAAAACCTCAAAAAATAGGTTTAACTTTTGTTAACAGATGTTATCTATGTGGGCAATATAAAGAAAGCTCAAAATATCTTCTTTTAAACTACTCTATGTTTTGTGAGGTCTTATGTATGTTGTTGCAACCACTTAGAATCTCTTGGATTTTTTCACATTCCTTAACTTATTTCTTTAAGCAATGGATGACTCCTTTATCCTATCGAAGATGCAAAACCTTTTGGGATTTCCTCCTCCCTTTTTTTTATGGGATTTTTGGAAAGAGAGGAATAGAAGAGATTATAAATATTCTTTGAAATATTTTAATACTATAAGTAATAAGATTTTGTGTGTTTTAAAAGAAAACATCTCTTGCATATCTTTCTCGAAAGAGAAAGAGTCCCCTTAAGAACTTTTATTGATCAAGAGATTGGGCATTCCTTGTGGAGATGCTCCTATTAATCTCAGGTCAAGATATCATATTGTGTGGAATCCTCCTCCAGTAGGTTGATTCAAATTTAACTTTGATGGAGTATCACAAGGAAATATAGGACTGGTAGGAGCTAGTGGTATTCTAAGGAATGAAAATGGGGAGGTTATATGGGCTTTTACTAAAAATTTGGGATGCCAATCGAGCTACTTTGTGAAAGCTATGGCTTCTTTCCAAGGAGATCTTCTCCTTAATCCCTTTTATAACAAAAAATATCTTTTTAAGGGGATTCATTGAACATAATTAAAATTCTACAAGGCAAACAAGTTACAAATTGGGCAGTTGACAATATGAGGAGGAAACGATAAGATCTTTGAAAAACCTTGAATCTCTCAGATTTTAGCATACCCTCAAAGAAGGAAATAATATTGCAAATTTATTAGAAAATTTAGGACTGTAGCAAAGTGGTATGAGAGTTTAGAGGTAGGATTTCCCCCAAGAACTAGCTCTTTTAGTTCATAATGAAGATCAACATTAATGATTTTCTTCATTGTAAACTCTCACCTACTGGTTGGGAGATTGGAAAAGACTCAGATAATATTTCCCTTTTAGATTGTAATTTGAATTTTAAAATATCAAAGTTCCTTGGTGCCTTCTCTGATAAGATAGGTGGTAGTGGCTCGAGAGGGGATAATAAATACCATTCAAGTATTGGTTATGGGAGAATCAGGGTAGTTGTCCTTTCTAGGTTTGGGGATTTTTAGTGGTATGATCGCAAGATTATGTGATTATCAATATTGATTACTAGGTATTGTGGCCATCCTCTATAGTGGAAGGTTAATCATTTTATTGGGTGGATTAGATTTAGTCACATGAAGGATAAATAAAACAATAACATTACCATTTATAATTGATGTTTATATTGGTTGAGTTGAATGATTATAATTTTCACGCATGCTTGCTATGTCATTACCACCTTGCAGAGGGATCTCAAATTTAGCGTAATGATAATTCCTAGAGGTTAAATATATGGTATGAAATGACCCATTCAACATCATATTTTTAATGTACCTATTTCTTGCACAAGAGAGGTTAATGTTCTAAGAAAGTTGGCTTCAACCAAAGTGATGTCTTATGCCAGGTAGGAGGGTTTTCCAAATATGCATTTTGATTTAAGATGTTTGGTTCATCTCTAGTGGAGAAGATCAAATCTTGGAATGTAAATTTTGTTGGGTTGAACCTCTATGCTAAAATAAAAGGTGGTTCACACATTTAATTTTGTTGGGTTGAACCTCTATGCTAAAATAAAAGGTGGTTCACACATTGAATTTTGTTGTGTTGAACCTCTATACTAGAAGAAAGGGTGGTCTACTAGAATTTTTGAAGAAATTTAAGGGATATAACATTGAATTAGTGACGTACATGGCTTATTCTTGGTGCAAAGGTAAGATGGCTATGAGATGTCTAATATTCTCAGTCTCAATTCCTCTTCTGGATGAAATTATGGGAGTCTCGATTTGTGGGGATTGCATGGATAGAAAAAAACATTCTTGTCTGGAAAATGAGTTGGAGGTTTTTGGGCAAAAGGTAGGTAGACCTATAGGTCAAAATGACTACATCAAGGAGAGTAAGGAGATGTCTTCTTAAAAAAATTTCTAAGTGTAGAGAAAACATTGTGACATCATGATATTTTAGAGTTCATGAGCCAAGTCAGAGAAAATATTGTGATAACATGACATTTTGGAGCTCAGGATCCAATTCAAATAAAGCATCATGATATCATAATATTTTGGATCTCAAGATCCAAGTCAAAGAAAACATCATGACAATGTGACATTTTGGATTTTAGGAGACAAGTTGGAGAAAACGTCATGACATCATGACATTTTGGAGCTCAAGAGCCAAATTAGAGAAAACTTCATGCTAGCATGATATATTGGAGCTCAGGAGCCAAGTTAGAGAAAAAATTGTGATATCACAATATTTTGGAGCTTAGGAGCCAATTCAGAGAAAATGGTGTGATAGTGCGACATTTTGGAGCTCAGGAGACAAGTCAGAGAAAACATCATGATAGCACAATATTTTGGAGCTTAGGAGCCAAGCTAGAGAAAATATCATGACATCACAATATTTTGGAGCTCAAGAGCCAAGACAGATAAAAATTCATAACATCATGATATTTTGAATCTCAGAAGCCAAGCCAGAGTAAAAATCATGACATCATGACATTTTGGAGCTCAAGAGACAGGTCAGAGAAAACGTCATGACAGTGCAATATTTTGGAGCTCAAGAGACAAGTCAAAGAAAAACATCATGATATTTTAGACCTTGGGAGCTAAGTCAAAGAAAAAAATCATGATATCATGATATTTTAGAGCTCAGGATCCAAGTTAGAGAAAACATCGTGATATCACAACATTGTGATGCCCACAAGACACCTCCATAAAAAACATCATGATTTTGTGATGTCATGATTTTTTGGACCGACAAACCAAAAGCAAAGAGGGGGAAAGTAGTTGTGCCATGAGATCTCCAAGAAGATAAATGTAGATATATAATAACAAGAATATCCCAACCATATGCAGTTAAATATCCCATACTCTCTTAACCGCCTATTTACCAAAATGAGCCTACGGGCATATTTTTGTAACAAATTTCAATTTTTTTATTATGTAAAAGATATATATAGGATGAGAAATCCAAACAAATGGTTGGCTCTTGGATGTTTACAAGGCAATGTACATAGCTGAAAGCAAATAAATACTACTCATTCTAGTTTTTGGCTCACTGGTGTTGTTATCAAGTATGTATGGATTGTTGATTGTTGTATAAGTTATGTTGAATAGAAATTGACTTAATTCTCATTATAAATTTTTGTGTTTGAAGTTCAGCTAGCTCTAAAATTAATGTTTCTAATAAGCTTATGTTTGATTGAATCTGCACCAAAGGACTAGTGTAGCACCGTAAAATTGGTGCAATAAAACCTTAGTAATTACATTCACTCTAGTAAATATTCAAATTCAAATTTTAACCTCCCAAACCGCCCGTTAACCACCGTGTAATCTGTTTCCTCCTTTCCCGCACCATTTTTAGAGGTTGTTTTGATAATTTGATGATATCGTCATCAATCAGACGATATCGCCTCAGATCGGACGATTTCGTCTGGGCTAGGATGTCCAGACGATCTTGTCCCAAAATTGATTTTGCATAATTAGCTTCTATTCCAACGATGTCTCTAATTCGGGCAGAAGCGTGTCTGCATCGTTAGAGACCTTTCCCCATTGGAGATCTCCCAAATAGGGATGATCTCCAACCTCCTAACCTCCCTCCTAAGCTTATTTAATCCTAAGCCCTCCCCTTAGCACCCCCTGGCTAAAATCCTTTGTAAACTGACTTCACACGCATTAAGATATCTCAAATTATTGTTTGCATTAGTTCTATTCAAATTTTGTTGTAGGTACCTTAGTGTTTTTCAGTTGGAGCAAGCTTACATCATCACAGACGATCCTGTTCAGATCGGAGGCGATCCTGTCGAATCAGAGATGATTTCGTACCAATGTGAGACGATCTCAACTACAGTCAACATTGAGGCAATCAGTGCCCAAATTTTGTATTTTCCTCCTTTTAATTTGCTATTTTATTCTGTAATTAGCTAGTTCATTTATAATTTTATGCTATCTTGCATCTTGGATTTCACCCATATATATCAAATGCATAATTAAGTCATAATTATTATCTAATCAGTATGATGCATTCATATTTTTGTTCACAATTCTTAGTTTGATATTGTTATTATCATTTTACATTGTTTCCCTATGTTAGCATTGCTGTATTTTTTGTGTTTTGCACCTATTTCTCTGTTTGCAGGTCTTTGAAGAATTCGTCTGATGAATTCGTAAGATCTCAGATGATCTTGTCTGATCTCAGATGATCCTATCAAATCAGAGGCGATCCTGACTGCTTCAAGAATCAGAATCTTCATCAGACATTCGGATTAGGTATGATTTTTAATCTTGCTTAATTTCTCTATTTTTCTGTCCTAATATGCTTTTTTGTATTCATTTAATCTGCATCTTCATATATAATAACTTAGACGCATTTTTGCCAAACCTAGGACATGGATGCTTAAGGCTAAAAATGAACACATCAAACACATTCCCAACCTAGGCGTGGAAACTGCCACTAAATGTTTCCTGGTGAACCCACCATCCATCGAAAAATCACCATAATACACCTCCCCCGAGAGGCGGGACCTTCGCAAGGCCTCTCAATCCGAGGTACCGTGCCATCCTTTTCCCATCCTCCTTCCGGGCACGGATCCTATAGCCTGAAGGTAAGGGTGTGAAAATTTTGGAGCGATACATTTTGGTGAACCCGACGTGAATGCGCTTAAAACCTTTTGAAAACAAAACAAATATATATATATATATGTATACAAAAACAAAAAGTAGAAAAATCATCATTTCAAGTTTGTATGTTTTAGATTCAATTCTAAATAGTAAATATTAAATATTACTTTTAGAAGTACTAAAGAAACCATGGGTTTTTACTCAAATCCATATGAGCCCATCAGTAATGTTGGAAGAATTCAGCCAAATACATTTTTTGATTATGACCAACCTCATCCCTATTCAACATCACCTCCATCACACTTTTATCATTTTTCATCCTTACCCCAACAGGACAATCCCTTTGCTAATCCTCTTCATAACGATATTATCTATTCTCCCATATATCCATATTATGTCTATCGTTCCACATACAATCCTCACCACATTTTCAATATTCTTCTCTTAATACAACACATCCATTTCAACAAGAAAATACTTATTCTTCCAAATCTACCATGTACTCACCTCATGCTTTGCAATCTTCCTGTCTTCATTCTACCCATAATAAAGAAAGTAGAGGTGAGAAACCATTAGGTCCTTTTATGACGAAAGTCCTAAGGCATTTATCAAAAACTTCTCAAAAACCTTCATCACGTAAATTTACTAAGCTCAATCAACCAATGGATATAATTCTCAAGTATTTACTTGACACAAATAATATTGAACTTCCTTCCATAAGACAACTTGATACCACATCAGATTGGTTTAAACCTAAGCTACATTATGAATATCATAGAGTGGATGGACATATGACACAAAATTGTAAATATTTAAGATGTGCAATTCAATATTTGATTGATAAGGGTCTTTTTAATATAAAGGAATTACAATCTACAACTGATTATAAATCTCCATTAAACAATCAAAATCCTACACAACAAATACCAATAATCAATCAAGACATGGGGATCTCCCAAGAACCCCTATTCAATTATCAACAACAAGAAACCAATCAAATATTGCATGTTAATGTGTCCCATCATGATGATATTATTAATATTGTAACAAAAAATACAAATGAGCAACCTCAAGTTCAATCAACTCAATCTGATATTCAAGAGATGGATTCCTCATTTGACCAACTTTCAAAACTATCTTTGACTCTAGAGAATAATCCAAAATGGAATGTAAGTATAGAAAGCTCATATTTAAAATCAAAATCTCAATCTGAAATCCACTTTGATAGCCAACAACAAGTGATTAATTCTCAAGCAAAGATATCCCTTTTAGAAGTATTACAAAGTTCTCATAAGGAAATTTTGTTCAAAATACCTAGACAAAAATTTGTTCCTCATAATATTTTCTCTAAGAACATAATTAATGGTGTAAAACCTCTTGAGGTTAACCACATTTCATTCTATGATGAGGAGATTCCTTCCTCTACTCCACAAGAAGACTACTATATTTACAGTTCAGGATCTAGTAAAGAAACACCTGTTAGAACTATCATGGAAGATAATGGCTTCTCTCTTAATTTATGCACTTATCAATTATTCCAAAAATTCAAAACAAAGGAAGAATATTTTAATGAATCAAATGTTATTATAAAATATTTTAACAATGAAATTCAAGAAGTTCAAGGTACTATAATTCTTCCCTTTAATATTGGATCCAAGATCCTGGATACTCTGTTTTATGTGGCATATTGCCCTTCACCTTACAACCTACTTCTTAGAAGTCCTTGGATTCATATGATGAGGGTTTTCCCTTCCACTCTTCACCAATGTTTGAAATTTGAACTTGCAAATAAACTTGTTACCATACATAATGACCCGACACCATTTGAAGAATATTTAACGGTTGAAACATCAAGTTCTATACATTCTCCATTGTCACAATTATCTTCTATCCATCACTTTTCTTCATCCATATATGATCATTCTTGTTTACCAAATAACACCCATGCATATATTTTATATATGCTCCCTCTATCTTATCAAGACCTGGAATATAATGATAAGAATGAAGAACCTTCTTATCCTTCTTACATTTTATTTTGTAATATGATCAATTTTACACATATAAAAGTAAAATCTTTTGCTACATTATTCTACATTATAACAAAGCTTTTGTTATCACTACCTTGTATTCATCACCTTTTGTTCTTACCTTCACCTCAACCAGATTATCCTTCAAAACCTCCTTTGATTTTGAAGCAACCTTAGACATGCTATACTCACATAACCTTGTGTAGTGTATATAGATCATCTTGTATATACCACCAATTTCAATTCATAAA
The DNA here is from genome assembly GCA_028583015.1 of Wollemia nobilis. Taxonomy (NCBI): domain Eukaryota; kingdom Viridiplantae; phylum Streptophyta; class Pinopsida; order Araucariales; family Araucariaceae; genus Wollemia; species Wollemia nobilis. The sequence goes on from JAQPPZ010000040.1 coordinate 4,790,398, forward strand.
TTAAAATCAAAATACAAAAAATCAAAATCCTCAAAATCTTCAAAAAAATACTAATGCAACTAAGGACCTTAAAGGTAAGTTTGAGCCCAACTGGCTTGGACCATACATTGTCACTGCTAAATTTGAATCAGAAGCATACAAATTATCTACCTTAGATGGTAAAGAACTTAAAGAACCCATGAATATTTTGCATATTAAATGTTACTATGTATAAATTTGGTCATTTCATCCTTGTATATATTTGTTTAAAAAAAATAAAAAAATAAAAAAAACACTATCTTGTATTTCTTTCAATTTATAAATTCAAAAACACCAAAAACATTCATAATCATCAAAATATTCAAAACTATTTGTTGTATTTATTTATGGAACTTGTTAATTTTTTGTTCAAAACCAAAAATGATAAAAATAAAAAAACAACAATATTCTTGACTCTTTCGAAACCAAAACAACATAAAGAAGAAAGAGAGAGTCAACATTCTCAAAACTTCTCAAAAAGTATCTATATCTATATATTCTTACAAATGTTGTAGTTATATGTTTCAAATTATTTTGGATAAATTAGCATTTATTTGGAATCCCTCACTTTCACACTAACAAAATAAATATCTTGATTTTATCTAGCATGATTACTAATCTCTCTTATAATAAAGTCCACAAAATTCAATTAAATAAAGTTTGAGCATAGAGAATTGATCTTGTTATTTACTTAAACCAAGCACATTTTTTTCACAATAAAATGATTATATTTGTAATTTCCATGCTTTGCTACATAGTAGAAGTGGTTTCTTGAGCGAAAATTTTTCCCTGCTATCCTATCATGCACATGGTCTAGAATCTTTGAGAATTGGCAAAAGGACAAGCTCACCCCTACCCAGAATAAAAATCCCTTGCTCTACAACTAATTTGAGCAAGTATCCCTAGTATAGAACAAAAGGCAAAGTTCAAAAAAAAGAGAAAAAGAAAAAAATGTTATTTTATATCATTACAGCAATATTTCAAGCATTATCTCAATTATCAAGCAAAAATACAAAAATAAAAAGAAAAGAAAAGCAAAAGAAAGCAAAAGCAAAAGCAATAAAATCCCTTTCCCTACCCTTTGAAAAGAAAAGAAGGGTTGATGAGCTTGAATCCCTGGAATTCTCAATTATTCAAAAACTGTGAGGTAAGCCCAATAACAGGTGGTTTGTTCCCAACCTGCTTGGCCTTGGGTAACTCCTAGCATGGCAATATGTCTGTCACATTAGCGACCTTCTTTTGTATAGACCTATGTCTGCTTATGGATTAGCTAGCTCTTGATAATCTCACTTACATAGTAGTCTAGTATGGTTATATGCATCTACATCATGGTTAATGAACACTTATTGGGTTTATTCAAATCACTTGTATCAAATTATCTTGCTCAAAACTGGTAAATGAACATAGCAATTGCACACACATTTTATATTTGAGAGATTTTGTGTATCATATGATAAATCAAGATTGAAAATGAACTCACATATGCACATGGGATTCCTTCTAAATCTAAATTTTGTCTTCAAAATACTTTGAAATATTTTTTGCAAAAATTGTTTGGAATAATTCATTTTCTTCTTTCAAGTACAGTTGTTTAGTATAAAGACAACTACATGCATAATAGAAACATCAAAATTTCTTTCAAAACCATACAATCAAAATATATATATATATATATTGTCGACTTTCACGACGTTGGTATAGTTCCAAAACCACAATTGGAATTTTATGCCTAGCGCAAGTCTTCCTCTTCATATTTTCTATTTATTAAAAATCAACCATGCAATAAAACTATCTCCTTTTGGATTTTCGTGATGATGGTATAAGTCTATACCTACATATTCTATGCCTAGCGCAAACCATTGTAACAATTTTTATTCCCCATTTTATTTAAAAATCATGAAAACCATATGACTTAAATCATTCTATTATACAATTATGTTTTTAAACAAAAAGCATGCACATTATCACTATTTCATGTCATTATGTCAACCTTCAATTTTGCAATGATGGTATAATTCCTAGGGAATTATCCAAAAAATTTATCACACTTAGGAATTTATGCCTAGCAAAAATCATTTTAACATTATTTCATGCATATTATTTTTATGAAAATATGAAAACAAACCATCATCACCATCATTTGCACCATTGCACCAAAGTCTTAAGACAGTCTCTTAAGCACTCTTTTACTTTTTAACAATATTTCTATACTGGTATTAGCTTGACGACCAAGTGAGCGGTGACTCCATGAAATGGTCTATAATAGCGACAATGTCCTTTGAAATTATTGTTAGAAGTCTCTTTTTTTTTATCACATTACATCACAAACAACCAATTTGTTACATCAGATTATTTCATTTAAAATTTACAAGCATGACATTTCAACCATAATATTTTCAACGACGTAATTACATGAATCCTCAATCCAATCATCAAATCAATCAATCAAAACATTTTAAAGCATCATAAAAATACATAAGACAAGTCATATGATCAAAAATATCTCATCTATATATATCACAAATATATATACATCATATCAAAACTGGATCGGTATGCCACAATCTGTACCTTGGCATACTCAATCCTCTCTCAAAAATAATAAAAACTATGTCTCAATCTGTACAGTGCAGTGCAGTAGTCTAGCCTCGAGAACCCCTCGAGCTCTCAGCCTCATCTCCTCCCCCACCCTGAGGTGGACGAGGTGGCCCCATCGCAGTATGTGTGGTACTACGAGTCCTAGTCGTGGATCGGGATGAAGTCCTTGACGACCCGATCCTGATCGGATCTACGATGTTAGCTGGAAGTGGTAGTCTATCCTCCTCTGGCACCATCTGATAGTATAATGTTTGACATAAAATGATTTGGGCAATAGCCCGTGCTAGCTCCCTAGTGCTCGCCCCTCTACCTTGTGCCCTGAGGCATGCAATCTCATCTCTGAGCTGTGTAACCTCAGCTCGATGTCATGCAGCCTCCTCCTATATGGTCTGCACCTATGCTTGGAGATGGATTGTCTTTGCTCAGAGAGTCGTTGTCTCACTACTCTCCCCTGTGTCAACACCCTTGCCCTTATCGGGTGATGGTGGCCTCTCTCTCTATGGAGAAGGGGGTCTCTCTGCCCTCCTCTCCCACTATCATGGCCTCTCCTGTACCTGTGGCCTCCTTTGTTCTCTCCCATTGCGACCCTGGGCCACCTCAATAGCCACCTGGTGCCACCTCCCCATCCGATGCACAACTGCATGAATCGGACCCTAAGCCCTTGTCATCCAAGGAGGGTGGATGCCTACGTACCAGGCATCATAGCCATCGGCTACCCCTATGTTGTCCCCATCCACTGGCTGAATGGGGGCATCGTTCAAGTCCTGAATCCAGAAGTGCTGCATGTCTAGAGCCCCGCTCACTATGGTGTTATCTTGGACAGTTCAAGAAAACTCGTAATCCTTGAGAGATGGGATCCCCTACTATAGACTAAACTATCACAAAACTCGATTGTAGCGGTGGAGCTCCACCTCTCCCCTCTCCATCCTCAACCAGAAAACTTGCCTGATGCAAGCTAACTCTTGTCCATCCTCGGCCCACCCTGGGTGCTCTCACCATGGCCTCTAGGTGATATGGTCTGGGACAAGGTCATCTAGCAGTCTCCGAGACATCGATAGGTCAATCTGTCGTTGTGACCCTCTCTGGAGCCACCAGTAGAAAACTCGGGGCCTCTCCTCGTCAATCCCTGTCATAGGAAGCCCTATCAGCCTCCGCACTACAATGTGCTCCCAGCACCAAACCTGTAGGAGCAATGTCATAACCAAACATCGATCGCCCTTGTACACGACCCCATGCAGGATCCTATACAGCCGACATAGCACAAAGCTGTCCCAAGCAAACCTGTAACCATGATCCCGCATGTCGCAGATCACATCTGCTAGCATCCATGGTACCCTACACCCACTCTGGTGGCACAGTAGAAGTCCAACGACCACTTCAGCCAAAACCTGTGTGAGTCTAGATGCCCTAGGCATCTGACGTAGTGCCTCGATGTTCACTCTGCCCTTCTCCAGGGCAAAGCTTAGGTCACCACACAACCGCATCATAGCATGGCCCTGATTGGCCATAGGAGTGATCAACCGTCCTTGTATGGGGATCCTTAGAATCCTCCATACATCCTCTAGTGTGGGAGTCATCTCCCTTGTAGGTAGCCGGAAACAAGAAGAACCCGGATACCACCTCTCTGCTAGGGCTGTCAGTAGCCCCATGTCTGTAGACACTTGTGGCATTTTTGCCACATGCTATAAGCCGGCTTGTGCCAGCTTATCCCGCTCTACTTGTGTTAGAGCGGCCAATTCATCTCTCAACCCCCTGTATTTCCATTCTCTGCTCTTTAGAAATCCTCTCTACAACATAAACAACAAAACAATAACAATCATTAATAAAAACTCATTAATTAAAAAAAAAATGCAAGTTACAATAAGTTCAATTTTATACAATTGATGATATCATCCAATATTGGACGATATCGTCCCAAATTTGAGCAGAATCATCTCCGATTTCGCAAGCCGAAATTGTCCCTAATTTGATGAAATCGTCCCCCTTTCGTCGATTTTGCCCTTAGAAGAAATCGGTGAACTTGAGACGATTTCATCGAAATCGGGACGATTTCGTCTCGATGACGTCGATGGCCCAAAAATGGCCGCGATGCTCAAAAATTAATCAAAATTCACCTAAAAAGCATGTAATTCAAATTCAAGCATTCTAAGTTAAGTCTAGACTCTTACCCATAGCCCGTGTCGGACCTTTGTTGATCTGTGTGCCGTCTCCACCATTTTTGCTTGCAGATCTCTAAAACCAGAATAATGAACAGTAAAAATGAATTAGGGTTTTACCCTATTTTTCTTAATTTTATTCAAAACACAAATTTTTAAATTTTGCTTTTTCGCATTTTTACCTCAAACGTTCGATTTGGGTAAAAACACGGAGGGGGCACCATAGTAAGCTGTCGTACGATTCGACCAAGAATCGTCGCCTAAAAATGGGAATAATTTTTGCTTTCTCGTAGATCGAGAATAACTCATCTTTAACGCATTTTCTTCAAAAAATTTGCTAAAGAGGGGGCAAAATGTAGCACCCTAAAATTGGCGCAGTGAAATCTTAATAATTACATTTACTCTAGTAAATAATTCAAATTCAAATTTTAACCTCCCAAACCGCCCATTAACCGTCGCTTAATCCGTTTCCCCCTTTCTTGCACCATTTTTAGAGGTTGTTTTGACCGTTTGATGATATCGTTGTCGATCATATGATATCGCCTTAGATCGGACGATTTCGTTTGGGATAGGACGTCCAGACGATCTTGTCCCAAAACTGATTTTGCACAATTAGCTTTTGTTCCAACGGGTCTTTAATCCGGGCAGAAGTGTGTCTACGCCATTAGAGACCCTCCCCGTTGGAGATCTCCCAAATAGGGATGATCTCCAACCTCCTAACCTCCCTCCTAAGCCTATTTAATCCTAAGCCCTTCCCTTAGCACCCCCCTGGCTGAAATTCTCTGTAACTTGACTTCACACATGTTAAAACACCCTAAATTGATATTTGCAGTAGTTCTATTCCAATTTTGTTGCAGGTACCTTAGTGTTTTTTAGCCGGAGCAAGCTTACATCGTCACAGACAATCCTGTTCAGATCGAAGGTGATCCTATTGAATAAGAGATGATTTCGTACCAATGCGAGACGATTTTGACTGCAGTCAACATTGAGGCAATCAGTGCCTAAAGTTTGCATTTCTTCATCTTTCAATCTGTTGTTTTATGTTGTAATTAGCTAGTTTATTTGATATTTTATGCTATCTTGCATTTTGGAGTTCACCCATCTAGATCAAATGCATAATTAAGTCATAATTATTATTTAATCAGTATGATGCATTCATATTTCTGTTCATAATCCTCAGTTTGATATTGCTACTGTCAATTTATATTGTTTCCCTATGTTAGCATAGTTGTATTTTCTATGTTTTGCACCTATTTCTCTATTTGCAGGTCTCTGACAAATTCGTCTGATGAATTCATCAGATCTCAGACGATTCTATCAAATCAGAGGTGATCCTGACTGCTTCAAGAATCAGAATCTTCATCAGATATCCGGATCAGGTATTTTCTTTTAACATTCCTTAATTTCTTTGTTTTCTATCTTAATTCTATTTTTTGTATTCATTTAATCTGCATCTTCATATAGAATAGCTTAGACGCATTTTGTCTAAACCTAGGACATGAATGCATAAGGCTAAAACGAACACATAAAACACATTCCCAACCTAGGCGTGGAAACTGCCATTGAATGTTTCCTGGTGAACCCACCATCCATCAAAAAATCACCAATATACACCTCCCCTAAGAGGCGGGACCTTCGCAAGGCCTCTCATTCCAAGGTACCATGCCATCCTTTTCACATCCCCCTTCCGGGCATGGATCCTATAGCCTGAAGGTAAGGGTGTGAAAAATTTGGAGCGATACAACTAGTTACTCTAATTTGATGGTTCATAGAATGCTTATCTGTAAAAGGTTGTAGATGTTTCTTTGTTGTTATCTAATCTACACCATCTAAATGTTCTTAGCAATAGTTATATTTCCCTCTCTTTATGCATTTTATTCTCCCCCCTTTTCCTAAAATAAAGCAAGGAACCAGCCTCCTCTGGAGATTGAATCGGGTAAACTCTATTTTGAACTTAGTATTTCAATGTTGGCAAATTCTTGGGTGTAAATGTAACCAAAGGTAGATTTTGCACCAATAGTTTTTGGCATGCCCGGTGGGACACAATCCCATGATATATATAGACTAAAGTTTTAGTGATTATCTTTGTCCTGTTCTTTTTTTTATGAATCACTTGGTGACTCCGTCCAAGAGAGAAACCCTAAGAAAATCCTTATCTATTTTCTAGTCGAATACCATTTTTTATGAAAACCAGATCTAAAGCAAAAAAAATTGAAGAACCCATTGAGTTCTTTGAATTACACCTTGGTAGCCTCAAAGCTAATCTTGTATTAGTTTCTAGGACAACTTCTTCTTCTACCATCACTACAAGATCTATAAATATTTCCCCTACAACTCTCCCTAGTACTACTACTAGTGGGATGTTAACTCCAACTACCCATATTCCTATAATATCAAGTAGAACTATAGAAACAATGGTCGTAGATTAGCCAAATTTGCCTTACCCTCAATGGAACCATTCAAGTCCCTTGAATTTGGGAGCTCAACACCTGATTCCAATAGCAACCTTAAAGGCATTACCCTAGTATGATGGTACTAGGAATATGGCCTATGAACACTATCAATATGTATTCACGCTCACACCGATACATAACATCACTAAGGAGGATTTCATGATAAGACTTAATTATTTCCTTAAAAGGTAAAATTCTCTACTGGTATAGAGCCCTCGCCAACCAAACCATATCCACATAGGCCCAACTTGTCGATAAATTAGTAGAAGAGTTCAATGAACATGTTGACCCATTTTCCCTACTAAATCAGTTTACCATCATTCAAAAGCACCCTCAAGAGGAAATAGTCGACTTCAATATCAGATTCAGTCAAACTTGGTAGAGAGTACCTAATGGATTAAGGCCAATAGATGAACAATCAATGTATTATTATCTGAGGGCTTTTAACTCAGACATAAGTATGGCTATCAGGAAATCCCAGGTATTTACTTTTCCAGAGATTTTCCAAGAAGCCCAAAAAGTGGAAAGAGATCTAATCACTATTGGAAGGTTCCCTACAAATATGATAATGCCTATCTTCCTGGATCTACCGCAAGCATCTAGTATTACTTTCCCAAGTCCTACTTCCACTTCTAATGCAAGTCTCCCCAAATGGATTGGGAAACCTACTATCCCAGTGGTACAAGTATCTCTCACTCCTCCAATGCTTCTTGTCATCCCTGCACTTCCTATGGTGATAGTTTCACCAACTCTAGATCCTCAACTTGTAGCTCTACAAGATCTGCAATCAACCTTGAAAACTTTGATGAATAAGATGACCTCAATGGAAATAAGAGAAGCAAAAATAAATTTCTAGCCAAGGATATTTCCACAGGTAACAAGAGACCAAGCCTCCATGAGTAGTAGAAATCATGACAAATCAAATGTGGTTTATGCCAATGAAGATAGTGAACCCACTAACACTTCAATAGAGTCAAACTTTTAGTGTTCTACATGTAACGATCCACATGGTGAAAACTCATGTATGATCCATCAACATCATGTCTAGAATATAGCTATTGAGAAGGCTAAGAAAACCCTCAAAGGTTAGATTAATATGATCAGGGAAGAAAATCAAAATTTCATGATGCCCTCTGTTGAACAAGTGGCTGTTCTAACTAGATCGGGAAAGAAACCTTTGTAGGTTGACCCCCAGGAGCTTAATCCCTTGAAAGTACCTTCACCTGTGAGGAACCCAGTTGAGAGAAGAACCTCCTATGAGAAATTTCCCCAAATTTTAGGTCAAAAATAAGTAGAAGCACGTAAAGAAACACCCCTACAGAAGGAAGTGGAGATGCAAGAACAAGCAAGAGATAAATTGAGATACCCCTCACTGACTAAGCATAAAAGGATAGATGCTACTCATGGGTATAGAAATAAGTATGACACAATTGTAAAAGAGAAAAGTGTTGAACCTCTCCCATTCAACATAGTTGAAGAGATGAAGAAAACTCCCTCCAAAGTAACTATGTATGAAGCTTTGCAGTTTCTAGGATAGATTGATTTATTGTAGGAATCCTTGAGATCTATGAAAAACAAGAATAGAACCCCAACTCAATTTAATTCTGCACAGGCAAGTCTAACATCCACTATAAGAAAAAATAGACCTCCTCCCTTCTATCTATATCTTCAAATGGAAGGATGGGTGGTACACAACTGCATGATAGACTCTGGAGCTGCAACCACTATGATACCCAAATTCGTATGCAACATCATGGGGATGGAATACACAAGGAGCAACCCTAGTATCTTGCAACTGGATGAAACCCCTATCAAAATCGTAGGGGTAATTAAAGATATCCCAATAGTTCTTCACAAATTACCTCAACTCACAGTCATACAAGAAGTAGTGGTAGTGGACCTAGAACCTTATTTTGGTATGTGTCTCTCTAGAGAATTCACCACCAAAATAGGAGGATATCTATCATTGGATTACTCGCATTTAGAAATCCCATTCAAGGGTAAAAGAGTAAATATATTCAATGAGAAACCTTCAACCTTTCATATCAAAAAACTTGAAGAAGAAGGGAAACATGCCACTATAGTAAACATGATGACCGAAGAACTGGAAGACTTAAACTTGATGGAGGAAGCTCTAAATGTATTACAAGAAGAAGACCAGTTCTCTCTCCAAGACTTCAATGCCATGATTGAAATAGATATTGGAAGCTACTCAATTGTAAAGCCCAAGAAAAGCAACCCCACTCCTCTCCATCAGGTAGACCCATCTACCGATCAACTATGGAAACTTTTCTTCGACGGTGCTAGATGCAAAAATGGAGCCAGAGTAGGTATTGTTTTAATCTCTCCGATAGGTGAAGAGAAATTTTTTTCTTATCGGTTAACCTAGAGCTGCACTAACAATGTAGCAGAATATGAAGCACTCTACTTAGGCCTTAAGAAAGTTGAGAAGCTGGGTATTAAACAACTCCAAATTTTTGGAGATTTTGAATTAATAGTGAATCAGGTCACTAAGAAATGTGTGAGTAAGCAACATTACCTTAAAGCTTACAGGAATAAATTTTGGGACTTGCTAGAAGCCTTTGAATATTTAAACCTCAAAGTAATTCCTAGAGAAAAGAACACTCATGCAGATTTATTGGCTTTAGTAGGTGCAAATTTTTTCCCTATCAACAACGTCATCCAGAAGTCTAAGATAGTTAGACTGATCTACAGGCCTTCCATACTAGATAGAGATACCTTTTGGTAGGTATTCAAAAATTATGAACAGATAGTGGACTTTCTTGTCCATGAGATGAATTGCTCAAATGATAGAGTGTCTAAAGATGAGGAAGATGCAGGCATGATCCAATTGAAAAACAACCATATCCCAAAAGGATTGATCACTCTCGAAAGCCTATTTGATAACAATGACAGGTCAACTGGCCATAAAATGAAAGTTGAAAAACATAGATACAAGGAGGTCCAAATAGAATCAGATAAATCTATTAAAGTGGGAGTAAACACTATAGAGGAAGAATTGGACCAAATTCAAGGATTATGCAAAGAATTTCCTAACATCATAGCTTGGACTTATGGTGACCTTAAAGTCTACTCTAAAGAAACCATCCAACATACCATCGAGCTCGAAGAAGGTGCAAAACCCTTCCGAAAAAAGCAAAGACCAATGAATCCCAAGATCAAAGCTCTAATGAAATAGGAACTACTGAAGTTGCTCAAAGCTAAGATTGTCTACCCGATCAAGCATTCTACTTGGGTAGCTAACTTGGTTCCAGTCAAGAAAAATAATGGAGACATTATATTGTGTGTCAACTTCCAAAACCTGAACAAAGCTTCACTAAAAGATCATTATCCTCTCCCATAAATAGACCAGACTCTACATACCATAGCAAGAGCAAAAATATTCTCACTCATGGATGGGTTCTCTGGGTACAACCAGGTATGGATCAAAGATGAAGATCAGTTCAAAATCGCATTCACCACCAAGTGGGGGACATTCGCTTATCATAGGATGCCTTTTGGATTATCCAATGTTGGGGCAACTTTTCAAAGAGAAATGGATGTGGCTTTTGGAGAACTCATCAATAGAATTATAGTGATATACCTAGATGATATGACAATGTTCTTTCATCACAAGGAAGATTACATTGACCATATCAAAAGCATTTTTAAAAAATATAAGGAGTTTGACATCTCTTTAAACCCAAATAAATCCATTTTTGCTATGGAAGAAGGGATTTTACTAGGTCACATCATTTCTAAGGCTGGGTTGGCTATAGACCCTAACAGAGTGAAAGCACTGTTAGAACTTCCTCTACCCCCGAAAAAAAAGGCTTGCAATCCTTCTTCGGGTAGATCAACTTCATACACAAATTCATAGCATATTTTATGCAAATTATCAAACCTATGATCGAGTTGTTAAAAAAGGATGTTGAATTCAAGTGGATAAACTTACAAAAGAAGGCTTTCAAACAGATAAAGGAATAAATAGCCCAAGCACTCATCTTAGTAAATCCAAACTATTCCAAAGGTTTCATCTTGTATGTTATAGGTGAGCAAGAGAGCTACGTTATAGTACTTACTTAGAAAGGGCCTAACAATGAAGAGAGACCTATAGCATTCCTAAGTCAGACCATGCAGGAACATGAAGAAAAGTACAACTTCATCGAAAAGCAAGTTTATGCAATAATGAAGTCATTAAAAAAGTTTAGGCATTTTATTTCATAGAGTAGGACCATTGTGTATGTGGTCCACCCTGATGTTAGAAATTTCATCATATAGGGAGAACTTGGTGAGAAAATAGTTGGTTGGGTATCAAATATACAAGAGTATGATGTTGAGATCCATCCAACCAAGCTAGTGAGAGGCAGAGCATTATGTCAAGAACTCGCCAAATAAGCCTCATCAAAATATGTGGCCTACCAAACTCAAGAAATAGCCCCAGGGGATGATCAACCCTTGGATGAGTCTGAATGGGCCGATGAATTGATCAGATACTTCTAGATTAGAAAATGTCCAACAAGTTTGAATGCTTCATAGAGAAGGAGATACAGGATCTAGGCTTTGAAGTACACCTTATTACCTAAAGGATTGTACAAAATAATCTGGATGGGGTATTACTTCGGTGCATAAAATATGATCAAAAGAAAAATATCTTGGATGAATTCCATGGAGGTTCATTAGGAGGACACTACTCAGGGAGAACCACTACTTTAAAAATTATCAGGACTAGGTGCTATTGGCCAACCATTTTCTTAGATACTTTCAGAGTGACCAAAAATTGTGAGAAGTGCCAGAGGTACGTTGGGAGAAATAGAAACGCTTCAATGCCTTTGAAATCCATTTAGGTTGAAGAACCTTTTCAACAATGGGGTTTATATTTCATCGAAGTAATAGAACCCAACTCATCTACTAGACATAAATACATCCTAACCACTATGGATTATTTTACCAAGTGGGCTGAGGTAGTACCCACTAAGAAAGCGGACCAAGAAGTTGTGATGGAATTCATTGAGAGTTTGATCACAAGATTTGGTATCCCAGATGCATTGGTCACAGACAATGATACATATTTCATAGGTGCCAAAATGATTGATTTTACATGTAAATATGGGATCTACTTGAAGACATCCTCAAATTATTATCCATAAGGAAATGGATTAGCCAAATCGACGAATAAAAACTTACTCCAAATCTTAAAGCGGACTCTGAAAGACAATAAGAGAAGTTGGCACTCTCTGATAAACCAAGTGTTATGGGCTGATAGGATCACTATCAAGAAGTCTATCAACACCTCTCCCTATTCATTAGTCTATGGTAAGGAAGCAGTCCTCCTGATACACATAGAAATACTTGCTTTAAAGTTTCTCAATCAAACTGGCATAGAGGAAGCAAAGCTGATGGAAAATAGGTTGATTCAACTCCTACAATTAGAAGAATAGAAATAACAAGCCTACGATCATTATCAAAAACATATGGTCACCACAAAGAAATGGTTTGACAAGAAGGCTACCCTTAGGAATTTCAAGGTAGGAGACTTGGTTCTAAGGTGGAACGAAAAGAAAGCAAAACCTAGAAACCATCAAAAATTTGATGCGTTCTAGGAAGGACCTTTTGAGGTAATAGAGGAAAAACAACAGAACTCCTTCCAATTAAGAAATGAACAAGGTCAGGTCCAGCCCATCCCTGTCAATGGCTTCCATCTGAAGTTATACTATAAGTAAGATGTTTCTCTTCGCTTCACATGTATCATATGTAAATATGTTGTTTCATTTCTTTCTAAGGCCTCTTGAAAGAAAATTGTCATGATTTCAAGATATTTTGGTGTTCAGAAACATCTTCAAAGAAAATTATCATGATCTCCTAGAATTTTGGTGTTCGGTCACCTCTTCAAAGAAAATTATTGTGATCTCATGACATTTTGGCATTTGGCTGCCTCTTCAAAAAAAATTGTTGCGATCTCATCATATTTTAGCATTTGGCTACCTCTTCAAAGAAAATTGTCATGATCTTGTGATATTTTGGTGTTCGGCCACTTCTTCAAATAAAATTATCATGATCTCATGATATTTTGGTGTTTGGTCATCTCTTCAAAGAAAATTATCACAATCACATTTTGGTTGTCTGATGGCCAAAGTCAAACAACCATGATTTTTGGTGGGAAACTTAGTTTTCTTAAAATTTTGAATGCACACATTTCAAAGTACAACTATACAAAGTTATTTTTCTATAGAAGAGGTAACATGAAGTTATCATTCCATAGAAAATGTGACACAACACCATTGGCCCTGAGAAAATGACAATGCATGGTGATTGGTTTCTTTGAAGGTGGCACATGAAACAAAGCATCCAGTAAATATTTAAAAATAGTCAAAGAATGTGTACCACCAATTGTAATTAATGCATGGAATCCTAATGCATGCATGTGTGTCTACTTATGCCACAAAAGCTCTTTTTCTTCACCTCTATATCTTCTAAATGTTTTCCTCTGCTTACGGTGCTCCCTGATTTTCCCCAAGTTTTCTGAGCTTCTTTGAAGTTCCTTTCAAGGTTTTGTGTGTGGTAGAATCATAGCAAGCAACCATGATAGCATCTCCTCCAGCTTGCTAAAGAAAAATGTAGGGCCAAGAAAAGTGAGGGTGGTTTCATAGACCTAGATTCCCACATCACTGATACCATAATAACATGGAAAAATCTAGAGAAAATTTGCAAATATGTGGAAGCCAGGGTAGCAAAGTGCATCACGCCATCCTCTCCGAGTACATTCTCCTATCACTCTTTACTTTCCTGGTATATTTGCACCCATATTCATCCCTACCCTGAATTAGTCAGATCTATGGCAAATTTTTATGATGTAAAACATAAAATTATTATAAATTCTAGGGGAGAGGTTGTCTTTACCCTAGACACTGATGCAATTAGGTTCATCTTCAGTGGTGACATAAGGCCCATTGTAAATACCATCCCATTTGACCCAATTACCTTGGCCAATCACTATACCCCTACTCTCATTAAAAAGTTATTCCTACAAGAACATATATCAGAACCCCCTACCAAGGGAACCCTACCAGAATCATTGATTCCCCTATCTAAATTCAAAAATAAGGAGCTTTTCTCCATGCTGGCTATGGTGGTAGGGTTAGAATCTGACCTACAATTCTATGGATGGTAGATTGCAGTGGTGTAGTGTATGTCGAACCCTAAATTCTATGATGCTTCACGTGTAGATAAAAATACAATGCCAATTTTCTTTGACTGGTCGGCATACCTAGCTCAGTAGATACATGCAAGCCTATTCAAAATACAAAGGGGTTCTCCAAAAGCTTTTAGGTTTTCTTCCTACCTAATATGGATTTTTTTTTTCTTTCAATCAAAGAATCTAGAGTTCATTTCCACAACCAGCAAAGATAAAGAAGGAAATAGTTTACTTGTATATGAATGGACAATAGTACTCTCAAAAGTAGAGTCATACTACTACTTTAACATGGAATTCCTAGGCCCTACCTTGCAAATTATGTATGGCACAATATAGAGGATTCCTCAGAAGATGTGGGATACTCTGCAACACACTCATGCGAAAGAAGGAGATTGGTTTATTTTGATGTAGGGAGTAGTCATCTAACTATACGGCTTCATAGGGAAGCCTTTCTTACTTCCATACTATGTCACTAAGCGATTGTTCACTTTGGAGTATGTAAGACAAACCAAGTATATAAACTATAAATTTGGCATAAGAATTGGTAAAACCAGCACATGTCTTATGCCTTTCTAGTTTGAAGGAGTCACTATAGCGAAAAGGGGAGACCATGAGTGAATCACTCGAGCTCTAAAAATCTTAAAGTTAATAGAATTACCACAAAAATGGAAGTATGACCCCATTGACATATTTGCACAAAAATAGGCTTCCCTCAACCAGACTCCTTTCAAAAAATTTCATTCATCAAAAAGATAGATTGAAAAACAGGGCAAAAATAATGAGGAAGATGAAGCACTAGAATGGCATATCAAACAAATGCAGCCATTGGCCCCATGGCATGAATTCTATAAGCATTTTATGGACTAGAACCCCGAAGTTGATCTGAGCCACAAGTTAGATGAAAAGGTCATTAAAAGGATGAAGAAAAAGGGAAAATATTGGACACATGCAAAAATCCTAGCTTGGTGGTAGATGAGGTGCCAGATCGAAATGCACTCTAGATATGGAATAAAATTTGATACTGAATTTTGTGATAGATATGACAAATATCACGCCACATGGTCCAAGACTCTGGAAGATAAAGTCCCGCCAGGTATCAATGGCATCTCGATTTTGCTCATCACTAAAAAGGTTGGAACTAGCCAAGGTAAAGGAAAATAAATTGTTGTTGAACAAATGGAAGTCCCAAAGAAGGTGGCTCAAAAATTCATCCCCCCTCCCCATCAGACATAGAATCTGATAGTGATGTTGCTCTCATCCAAAGAAAGAGGAAAGTAGAGTCGGTAGAAATAGGGAAACAAAAGAAAAGAAGGTAGGAAGAAACACACGTTGACCCTAAGACAGGGGACCAGGAAGGAAACATAGGGAAAAATATAGAACAACTCTCTGGACAGTAGGAGACCAGCAACCAAGAGTTGGATAAAATAGCTAAAGAGTCTATTCCTATCGAGGAAGCCCCTGTTGAAGAACAAGTCCCTGCCAAAGATGCACTAGATACTGGAGATACAAGCCTACAAAAGATAGTAGAGACCTCTATTGAAGACCCGGTCCCTACTAAGAATGCACCAGATACTAGAGGCTCAAGCCCACAAAAGGTATCAGGTATATCTCCTATCAACCTTACTACATCTTCTTCTTCTTCTCATCCTTAGATAAATTCCCCTTCCCATTCTGTAGATCAAGATGATGCTTCTTCTCCTTCTAATCAACAACCTCCACCATCGCCATCATCAACCCAACCTGACCCAAAAGCATCCTCAGTTGCACCCCCAGATACACTCACAGAACAACCAAATGTGGATGCCTCAATAGCCACCATTCCTTTCCCCTATACCACCAACTTCCCCAACTTCCAATCTATTCCTACCTCCTCTTCTAAAAGTCACCCTACCATTGCTAAGCTAAAAAAATTGAAGAAAGCAACCCTAAATGCTTCAGCCTGGTTGAAGTCATGTAATGCTCAAAGTTCCAAGGACATAGCTCATACTAGGGAAGGAATAGCCCTAGATCCTATCAATATGCAACATTCGACTATGAATATGATGTCGCTGGTTCAAAATCCTGAAGGGGAAATGACCTTGGAAGATTATCAAGTTGAGATATTCATCGAAGATATCACTCAGCTACCTATGGAAGATGAGTGGGGAAAATCCCAAGCTCACATGGGGACTATATACTTAAATATCGAGTATTACAAGGAGAAATACCTCAGAGCTGAGCAGGCAAGGAAGCATTTAGAAGAAGCCTTAAATGAGAAAAAGACAATTGAAAAGGCATTGAAAAATGAGGCAAATAAATGGGAACAAATGTTCAATGAAGCGGCACCATATAAGGAAGAAGCAAATAAAGTCATTGAACAAATCTAGGCATTGAATAAGCAGGTAGAAGACCTTCAGAAGTAGATCCAGGATGGTGCCAGCAAAACCAGTAGACTTTCCAAGGAAAAAGCCAAGGCGGTCAGGAAAGAAATGTTTAATGATATCCAAAAGATAGGCCTGAAAGCAATGCCTATGTTATTATACTTGGCCAATATTAAGGAAACCTTGGATTGAGTGGAAGATGAATTCACTGCATCTATTAACTTCCTGAAAACAAGGCTATCTACAGCCACAAAGATCCAGGTTCTAGTAGAAAGCATGCAGGGAAAATTTGGATACAGGGCCCAAGATGAAAAATGGTCCCACCAAAAACCAAAACAAAAGGAAAGGGAAAGGGAAAAAAGAAGAGGGAAGAAAAAAAAAAAAAAAAAAGGAAAAAAAAAAAGGGGGAAAAAAGCAAAATAGCGCCAAAAGTTTCTTCAAAAGGAAAAAACGGGGGAAAAAAAGACAAAAAAAAAAAAGAGAAACAAGAGGAAGAAACAAAAGAAAAAAAAAAAAAAAAAAAAAAGAGAGAAGAAAGAAAGAGAGAGGAGAGGAAAAAAAAAAAAAAAAAAAAGGGGGGGGGGGGAGGCTTCTTGGAAGGCTTTCGTAGATGATGAATAAAAAATAGACAGCTGGGAAGAGCTAGTCCAAGAAGAACAAATATTTAGTATGGCTCAAGACCTCACCCAGATTAACTCTTATTTGCATGAGTTATACATGAGGTCAAAAGTTCTATCTTTTGACAAAGTAGAAGAATTAGAGTATTTGTATGTAACTTTCATGGAGACTTCAAACCTAGATGAAGAGACTTGGAAAAGGGCTTGTGCCACTTACAATGAAGTTGTCTAGGAAAATGAGAAACATGAAAAGGCTAAGAAAACTTCAACAAGCAGTACAATGGCACCTGAGCAAGAGGACATAGAGAAATCAACAGAGGAAGACACTCTAGATGAATGATCATACAGAGAAAGAAACATATTTTTTTCTCGGTATCACTCCCCTTTCTCTCTTTCTTTTTTGTTGTTGTTATTTTTACTCCATTCCCCAATGGATAAAGGCTCTAGATTCTAACATTCAGCTGGTAGAATTCCCCCAGGAGGTGCCAATAATGTAGGTCAAAATGACTACATCAAGGGGAGTAAGGAGATGTCTTCTCAAAAAAATTCTAAGTGTAGAGAAAATATCATGACATTGCGACATTTTGGAGCTCATGAGCCAAGTCAGAGAAAACATCATGACATCACATTATTTTGGAGCTTAGGAGCCAATTCAAAGAAAATGTCGTGATATCATGGCATTTTGGAGCTCAAGAGCCAAGTCAAATAAAACATCATGATAGCGCGATATTTTGGAGCTTCGGAGACAAGTCAGATAAAACGTCATGACATCGCTATATTTTGGAGCTCAAGAGCCAAGTCATATAAAATGTCATGATAGCATGACATTTTGGAGCTCAAGAGCCAAGTCAGAGAAAACATCATGATATCATGATAATTTGGAGCTAAGGAGCCAAGTCAGAGAAAATTTCATAATAGCGCAACATTTTTGAGCTTAGGAGAAAAGTCAAGTAAAACGTCATGATGATGTAATATTTTGGAGCTTAGAAGCCAAGCCAGAGAAAATGTAATGGCATCGCAACATTTTGGAGCTCAGGATCCAAGACAAAGAAAATATCATGACATCCTCATACTTTGGAGCTCAGAAGCCAAGCCAGAGAAAATGTCGCAACATCGTGATATTTTGGAGCTCAAGAGACAAGTCAGAGAAAACATCATGATAGTGCAATATTTTGGATCTCAAGAGACAAGTCAAAGAAAAACATCATGATATTTTAGAGCTTAGGAGATAAGTCAGAGAAAAACATCATGATATCACAATATTTTAGAGCCCAGGATCCAAGTTAGAGAAAACATCACGATATTGTGACATTTTGGTGCCCACAAGCCACCTCCATAAAAAATGTCATAATTTTATAACATGTCATGATTTTGTGGACCGATAAACCAAAAGCAAAGAGGTGGAAAATAGTTGGGCCATGACATCTCCAAGAAGATAAAGGTGGATATACAATAACAAGAAGATCCCAACCATATGTAGTTGAAGATCCCATACTCTCTTAACTACCTATTTACCAGAATGAGCCTGTGAGCATATTGTTGTAACAACTTTCAATTTTTTTGTTATGTAAAATATATATATATATAATGAGCGACCCAAAAAAATGGTCGACTCTTGGATGTTTACAAGGCAATGTACACAGAATTTTAAAAGTAAATAAAGAGTACTCATTCTGGTTTTTGGCTCACTGGTGTTATCAAGTATGTATGGATTGTTGATTGTTGTATAAGTTACATTGAATAGAAACTACCTTAATTCTCATTCTGAATTTCTACATTTAAAGTTTAGCTAGCTCTAAAATTAACATTTCAAATAAGCTTATGTTTGATTAAATCTACACCAGAGGACTAGTTATTCTAATTTGATGGTTCAAAGAATGCTTATCTATAAAAGGTTGTAGATGTTTCTTTGCTATTATCTAATCTGCACCATCTAAACATTCTTAGCAATAGCTATATTTCCCTCTCTTTATGCATTTTACTCTCCCCCATTTTTCCTAAAATAAAGCAAGGAACCAGCCTCCTCTAGAGATTGAACTAGGTAAACTCTATTTTGAACCCGGTCTTTCAATGTTGGCAAAGTCTTGGGTGCAAACGTAACCAAAGGTAGATTTTGCACCAACAAGACCTAAAAAATATTATAATGGATACAAAACCAACTCCTTATGAGAGCCATGGAATAGGGTAATCCATGTTATCATGGGATTTTTCATCCCTGAGTGCAATAGAGATGTGGTTCACAGTTTCCACTTGGCTCTAGTGAATCATATCAAAGGGAAGAAACACATTAAAATCTTGGTATTTCTCTTTAAGGAGCTTGAGAAAATATTGGTGGATATTCAAAATGGTAATGTATCTATTCCTAATCATCAAGGCTTGTTCAAACTAATTTTTTACTGGATCTCTAGAAAGAATAGCTCTTCCTCTGTGGACAAGGGTGGTGTGGTTTCATTTATTTTTCCAGACAATACTGTTATAGGATAACATAGGGACATGGCTTGCCCTATTCCTATTTTTGGAAAATGTGACAACTCATCCAACCCTAGTATTATGATGAGTATGTAGTTTCAGTGCACAAAGCTAGTGTATATAGATGAGGGTGTTGACAACCTCCTGGATAATATTGGAAAGATAGTGGAATCTAAATTGGACATCCTTGTTGCTAAATTGGAGGGAGATAAGAGTAAGCCTAATTATTCAAAAGGTAAATATTGGTATTTCTAGGATGGTGGATAGAAGACTTCCTCCTCTTCTACCCCTTTGTCCTCACAAATATTTGAAGATAGTGACTCAGTGTCTCTGAAGGAGATTAATTCAAGTAATAAAAGGATAGGGAGCTCAAGGAAGAATGCTAAGGTGGAAGTTATGGGTATGAGGAGATCAATTTTAATTAAGTCTAAAGGTGTTTCGATGTTGAATTTTGTCATTTTGGATGACTCAAAATATTTTTATGATTCTACGAGGCCACCTGTCTCAAGGGGGATGCACTTGAAAAATGCTGTGCCAACTAAGAACAAGATTAATTTTAAATCTCTTCTTTATCCTGGCTCTTCTAACACTATCAACAAATTTTTTAGAGTTCTTAAGAGATATGTTAACCAGACCTTTTATCTATTTAAAGAGCTCTCCTAGGATTTGAATATTTCATAAAACTCCCCAATGGCCCCCAAGGATGAATCATCTCAGGATTAATTTTCAGGCCTGGTTTTTTTTTGTCGATCTGATTAGGTTGTTTTCCTTGCCTCAGCTTTGTTCTAGCCTTGTGGATGCTTTTTTTAGTTTGTTTTTGTTCTATTAGTTTGTAGTGGTTGGTCTTTCTTTGTTTTCATGCATTTTTATCTAATGTAAAAGGTTTGGGGGGCCTTTCAAAACCCCTAAAATTTCCATCCAATCAAAAAAAATTACACTCACATGGTGATTTCCTACATAGAGAAGAAGGTTTGGATCTATGGTAAGAATCTCAAACCTTATCACATAGGAAGTTATGGGGAGAAAAAATTCAATATTATTGAGAATGCTTTGGATAATCCCAAGGTGGAGCTAAAGGATTGGTCAAAATACAAGGAGGAATTTATGGATATTGAGTTTTCCATGTCTAATCTCAATGAAGTAGCCCACCTAGACATGGGAACTTAGTGGATGACAAAGTCAACCAAAAATTAGTGTCAAGGTTTAGACAGTCACATGATCCAACAAATAAAATTAGAAAATTTGGGAAAGCTAACATAAGGACTAGATACTACATATTTGTTTTCCACGCCCCATTACAAGGTAGTAATGCACATGACTTGGGAACTCATGAAAAAATAGGCATCAATCTTGTAGAAGGCCCAATATACATAAAAAATCTAGCAAATGAGTCATGGGCTAAAGGTACGTTATCTTTATTGAGTTCCAATACTATAGTCCATATAGTATTTTAGGTTCATTCTCCCACAAAGCTAACCCAAAAATAGTTCTTTACCCAAACAAGCCATATGTTATGGAATATGAACAAGTAGAAGTGGAAATTCAAGACCATATGGTCGGAACATTGTTGATTTTGATGAATTGGAAACATCTAACTTAACTAGCATGATAAGGCACACCAATATTTTTTGTAAATAGACAACATTTAAATAAAAATTATTATAACTAAATGTAATAAATCCATTGGCTAGAATAGGAAGCAATATAGCAATCCCACAGAGAAAAGTTTTAGAAATTGTATCAAACAGTTCACACACCCATATTAGAAGGTTCATGATGGATAATCATGTTTATTATTTATTTAGATGCATTGAAAAGTCCTTTCACTTAAACTGGCTAGAGAGGAAGTGATTAAAGTGAGTACAAACCAAATAGGTGACTTCAGTGACTCTCCCAACTAAAAATATTTATATAATAAGGGTCATTTTCTTAGCATTTCATAAGCCCTAAGCAAATTCATTTCTAATAAAGAAGTCTCCCCTTTATCCCTATAAGGCATAAGTCCAACTTGGAGAAGAATTTCAATCCAATCTATAACTTAAAGCTAAGATAATATGAGAGTACCTAAGGATCAATCAATTTTTCAAATAGTCAATTATGTAAAGATATCAAAGATGCTCATAAGGGAGGGCTTTAAAATAAATCCCTAAGCAAGTTTGAATATCACAATACCATGATGATTTTATGACCCATCAAAATAAAATAACAATTATTTATAACCTTTCTAGTGGTCGTTAAGGTAGACTTTGTCATAGGTTGGAACCTTGAAACCTTCCCAATGGTATCTAAAATGATTTTTCCATTGAAAATGTTTGCATCCAACTTATAGTTGCCTACACATCCCTCAATTTGATAGATGGACCAACAAATATAATTTAACTTTTTTGGGATTGGGTTTGCAACTCACCATACACTCTGGTGTTGTTATATAATGTCACCAACAATAAGGCAAATAAGCAAATCCCAAAGACAGGATAAATAAAATAAGAGGAAACTTTTGAGAGGTTGGTAAGCTTGGTAAAGCTTGCTAGAAAAAATAGAGGCTTCCCTTATATTTGTGGAAAATAGAAAATTCATCCAAAAAGGTTTACAGTCTGCAAAGCACATACATCTTGGGTATTTTGAAATGTCAAAATTCTATAAATTATAAAAATCATCTCAATTGTGGATTAAAATAAAGAAACTTTTGGTATAAATAATCTTCCAATTCCTTCATCCAAAATAAAAGAGATAAGATAGGCCAATTTGGACAAAGAGAATAGCTCAGTACATGAGAAAAAAATCTGATAGCTCTCATAAGGAAGTAATTGTGAAGCATAAAAATTCAAGGAGCAAAGAATCAGTAGAAAATTCACTCAATAAACTATGAGCTAAAAGGTCCTTTTTAGATTTCCCCATGATAAAATCATCAAGGTTAAGTAGGGCTAGGTAACAAAGCAAATACGTAGAATGAAGACATTGGAATCTCATCCCACTAGGAGTACTATAACTAGCATGCAAATTTAGATGAAGGACAACACATGACACATAAGTGCATCAACATAAAATTATGATTGTAAAGAAAATATTTTTTATTTGTAAATAATAAATAAAGCAAAGATTGTGATGTCAAAAGGTTAGAAAAGCAAGGCATGAGATCAAACAACTTGCATTTGGAAAAGTACATAAATTCTAATGAAGCATGCATGATCATTAAAAATTTTAGCTATGGTAGTCATTAGTAAGGGTTATAAAAGCAAGTGTGGCTTAGTTACATTTCAAAAATGTTCTTTTGAAACTCCATAGAAGCTTTGAGAAATTTAGTGTTTATTTGAGTAGCTATGGGTATCTCAAGGGAACCTCAATATTTTAAAGTTGTAACAACCCAAACCACCAACCCATTTTTCTAAAAATAGTACTTACAAACAAAGGCTCATAATGGATACACCCCTAATTTGTTTAAATCAACATACAAGGCTTTACCACATTTGAGTTCCAAGTCGCTACAAATAACACTCAGTGGACAGGAGTGGCCAACTCCTATATTTTTTGGAATTTACCTTACTAAACCTACACATTTAAAAGGATGTATAAAGTGGTCCCCTCACCTTTCCCATACCCTCCTTGGCATAGGACCATGTGACCATTGTGTAGGGATTATCCTTTAAAACCTACATGCTTAAAAAGGTATGCTCATTCCCTAACCTGACTCTAAGCCCATATAGGTAGGTTGAACAATGTAGAGAATTGGTACGTAGTTACCACACCTCCATGGGCTAACTAATTCCATTACCATTTTGATGATAAATAACATGATCACATGATCCTACATGATTGAGAGATCACCATTGTTGTCTTGTGAATGGTTTTTCCAATATTTATATGGAACATACAGAACATACACACTCAAGGTACAATGATTGACAATTAACCTAGCTATTTTATTCACACAACTCCTTCCAGTTTTATGAATTCCTAGCTATTGCATTCATGCATCCCCTTATAGGACTTGTATCTACCTAGTTATTGCCTTCGTGTAACTTATTCTATGATTCGGCTTTATGGCTTACTAGAGGAACATTCCTTCCCAACCCAAGGTTAGATAAATATTTTAATAATAATAATCATGATATAAACCATCAAAATAAATGCTAGAAGATATAATCTAGGAGATCCTCTTAACCAAAAGCCACATCTATGCATTGATACAAAGAATTAAGCAAAAGCTACCTATACCATGATAGAATTAAACCACATTACTTTTTTCCAATGCTTAACAAAAGGCTTCAAGGAAATATTCTATCAATTATGATAAAGGAGCTAAAGATATAGACCATAAATCTATTTCCATAATCAAAGCAACTCCAAGCTAACTAATGACATAATATTTCTTAACCAAATACTTCATTGCTCATGAAAAAAAGAAACAACATAATCCTTCTTTATAACAATAATCAAGTTTTACAAATCTTTCAATAAAATACAAGTCTTTGCTTATTTACATCAACATTACTTTTTAAGAAAACAACTGCCAAGGATCTCCTGCAAATTAATTATTTGTAGCTTCTTTGATGGTAGAATCACCCATAGCATGAGATATTTACTTAGGGACCATAACAACTCTAAAAGTAATGCAACTAAAACATGCTATGATCTAATATGCAAATGACCATAAATAAAATATAAACAAACCAACCAAGGAGAATCCCATACTTCTCCAAATAATAATTCTTTAACTCACAAAGGTCTCAAGAATTATTATACATGCAATACAATCCATACAAGAGAATCCCATACTTCTCTTTATAATGATCCCTTAGCCTACAAAAGTCTTCAGGAATCATTATATTAGTTTCTCTTTCTAAACCAACAAGTAAGAAAAACATCCTATAAAAGAGAATCCCATACTTATCTTTATAATAATCCTTTAACTTACAAAAGTCTCAAGAATTATTATTTTATTTTCTCTTTCAAAATCAACACACAAGCAACACATTCAACCAAATAGAATCCCATACTTCTCTTAATAATAATCCTTTAACTTACAAAAGTCTCAAGAATTACTATTTTATTTTCTCTTTCAAAAACCAACATACAAGTAAAGCTTCTTACTTAAAAACAAATCCTGCACAAAGCTTATAACATCTACCCCTTTATAGCTTTCATTACCCATAAAGACAATCATAAACCAACCCACATAAGTTTAAACAAGAGCTTTCCAATAAAGCATGCATAAGCTTTCTTAAAACATAGAACTAATCTATACTCTTTTCAACTTAGCAAGGGCATTCAGTTAATGATGTAAAGCTTAATTAAACATAGAACTCATCTACAATTCTACTAAAGCTTTATGAAAGCATTCCATCCATTAACATAAGATTTAATTAAAACATAGAACAAATCTATATTTTAAGCTTACCAAAGCATTATACATAAATATTTAATCAAATCATAGAATAAAACTATATGGAATATTAGCAAAGCATTATACATAAAGCTTTAATCAAATCATAGAATAAAATTGTATTAAAGCTTACCAAAACATTATACATAAAGCTTTAATCAAACCCTAAATTAACATCTATGCAAAAGGGAAAATAATTTCAACTAACAAGACAAACAAAGGCTTATAAACTAGAGAAAATGAAACCCAAAAACCTTAGAGACCAACATGCATGCAGTGAAGAGAAAGGTGTATGAAATTGGAGAGAAAGGAAACTTTTAAACCAAAGGGAAACACATGCTTCTAAAGCTGGTTGATGTTGCCCACTCAACCAATAATAGAGGTAAACTAACATGAAAATGAACTAACAATAGAAGGGCACTAACATGAAGTCAAACTAGCATTTGAATAACACTAACACGAAGGCAAACTAGCATATGAAGATCTCTAACATGAAGGCAAACTAGTGATAGAGCAAAAACCAAGGCACAAATAGAAGAAAAACAAGGCAACATTTCCCTATGCCTCACACAGGCTAAGCAAGATATAACAACAACAATAACAAATAGGACAAAAATGGAGAGGACACCAAAAAAAAGCATTCTAAATAGTGTCGAAGGGACCTAAAAGCAAAATATGCAAAACAAAAGCATAGGACACCAAAAATAAGTAGAGAAGAGAAGGTTTCAAACAAAGCACCTAAAAATTTACTTCTTGAATACTTCATTGCTTGTCTCCACACCTCCTTCCTTACTGTTGCTTCTACTACCATCTTCTAACCAATATCCAACAACCCATTAACCCAACCTTCCATTAGATTATAAGGAATGGGTATGACATTGCATGGGATGCACACCAAATGCCTACATGCCATCCTATATGGCAAGATCGATAATTTCATTGACCATCCTTTAATTAAATCAAAGAATCTTAACCTCCAAGGTGGTTCAATAACCATTTACATAGAAATTAATATCTAATACATAAATAAAAATCACTCCCATTCCATGGTGACATGTTATACTTGATTTACTAAGGTAATAAGCTACCACTCAAGTAAATAGAAAAATATACAAATTTACTAATCAAACATAGCCATTATTATCCATAATGCAAAACATAAACAAGCATGGCATCATATCAATATCCTACACCATTGTTTTATCCTCAAGAGGGAGGTATTTTTTTAAGATAGTCCAAATGCTATCACCAACCCTATTGAGGAGGCTCATTGCACAAGCAACATCCCGATCCAATGGTGCGGATATGAAAACAAATAATATGATATGCATTTATATGAAGAGTAATTTTCCATGTTACTCTAAGTTGTCGATGAACAAGTCATCATCATCACTTCCCCAACATATCTCTCATTGTAGGTGGTTTACCCATATATTCCCACCAGAGAGAGGTACCTGATCCTGCATCCATAAATGCATCAGTAGTACCATATTCTATGCCCAAAAGAATGTACTCATATAGACATCAAAGAATAAAATATGCCATTAATCATTCATATCAACACATAGTTTATTATCCATAAAGAGTTCTATCAAGTAGGGGTGTTACATACTCCCCCTTGGACTAAACACAGTCCTCTATGTTTCTTGCAAAAAGTAGCATACATAAATTTATTCAAATAAAAATGGAAATTGTTGTCTCATCTCATCAACATTTTCCCATGTAGCACAATTCTCAGAATATTGGTCCCATTGGACCTTACATTGATCTAGGGTTCATTTCCTTAGCACCTTGGAATGAAACCCTAGAATCTTAACTAGGTCACACCTCAATGGTTATGGGATATATCATCTACAATTTAGAAATATTCCACACATGAGTAGGATCAACAACATACTTCCTAAGTAGGGATATGTGGAAAGTGTCATGGATCTTTGATAGGTTGGGTGGCAAAGTGAGCCTATAGGCTACTGGGCTAATCTTCCCAATGATCTCAAAGGGCCCAACATAGTGAGGATCCAACTTTGTTGACTTGATGGCACTTTTCATGGGTCTAACCCTTAAGAAGACTTTATCTCCTACAAAGAATTCTCTTGGTGATATTTTTAGATCTGCATAGCTCTTTTGATGATTGACCACTTCCTTGAGCCTAAGCTAGATTGCTTTGAGCTGTTCCTCCATCTCTTGAATAGTGTTTGGTCCAATCATCACCTGATCCTCTAGATTATCCCATGATAGAGGGGTTTTACATCTTCTACCATACAAGGCTTCAAAGGGGACCATCCCCAATGATGCATGGTATCCATTATTATATGCAAACTCCATGAGATGCAAGAAGTCTTCCCATTTTGACTTTTAATCCATGCAATACATGCGTAACATGTCTTCCAAAACCTAGTTTACCCTCTCGATCTGACCATCTATTTTAGGATGATATGCAAAACTAATGTTTAGCTTAGTGCCCACTACATGATGTAGAGCCTACCAAAATTCTAACATGAATCTAGAATCTCTATTAAATATGATTACCTTAAGAAACCCATGTAATCTAAAAATTTCTTTGGTAAACTTATGTGCCACCATCAATGCATCATCCTTGATGTTCCCTAGTATGAAGTGTGCAACCTTGGTCAACTTATCAACCACTACCAAGATAGCATCATGTTGGAACCTATTCTTAGGTAATCCCATAATAAATTCCATAGAGATTACCTACCATTTTTGCATAGGTATCTCATGTGGGTATAATTTTCCAATTGGGTGATGATGTTCTACCTTCACTTTCTAGCATTCCAAACATCTTGATATGAATTTGGTAATATCTTGCTTCATCCTAACCCAATAGAAGGTCTTTTTCATATTTTCTCTCATTTTTTACCCTCCTAGATGAGCGAAATAGGGAGAATTATGTGCCTCTTGCATGATCAATCTCCTCAGGTCACCCATTTTGGGTATGACTACCTGATCTTTAAAGCATAAAATCCCATATTTTATGTTGAAACCCTTGCTTTCTTTAGAAGTTCCTTCTATTTTCTCCCAAAGTTCTAGGCAATATGGGTCTTGTAGTTGCATTTCCTTGACTCTATCCATAAAATCTATATGGCTTTAGGTTAAGGTGGTTATGTGCCTTCTCCTACTCAAGGCATCTACAACCTTATTTTCCTTCCCTTTGATATATTCAATACCAAAATCATATTCTGCTAAGAACTCTACCCATCTTCTCTATCTTGCATTCAACATAGGCTAGGTAAAAATATACCTCAAACTTTGATGGTCTATCCTTAGCTCAAAAGGTCTACCCAACAAATAGTGTCTCCAAACCTTTAGGGCATGCACAACTACTACCAATTCTAGATCATGAGTGGCATAGTTTACCTCATGCTTCTTGAGTTTTCTAGACTTGTATGCCATTGTAGCTTCTTCCTGAGACAAAACTCCACCCAAACCTTCTAGAGAAGCATCTGTACACATGATGAACTTCCCAAGAGGATCCAAAATATTTAGAATTGGTGTCATTGTCAACTTATTTTTTAGAGTCTCAAATGTGGCCTCACACTTATCCATCCATTTGAACTCTTTTCCTTTTTTGAAGGTTGGTGATTGGATAGGTAATCTTAGAATAATTTCTCACAAAATATCTATAATAGCCTATGAGTCCCATGAAACTCCTGACTTCTATCACATTTGTAGGTGTAGGCCAATTTAGTATAGCCTTGATCTTCTTTGGATCCACAACAATACCTTCTACTGAGATAATGTGCCCCAAATACTGTACTTGCAGAGTATAGAACTCGCACTTGGATAGTTTCCCATAAAGTTGATTCTTCCTTAGCACTTCCAATACTAATATGAGATGTTGGTCATGCTCTTCCTTAGTTCAAGAATAAATTAGTATATCATCTAAGAATACCAAGATAAACCAGTCTAGATACTTCCTAAACACACTATTCATTAGATTCATGAAGGTAGTTGGTGCATTCGTTAACCCAAATGGTAGCACCATGAATTCATAGTGCTTGTATCAAGTTTTAAAGGTCATATTATGGGTATCTTCTTCCTTGATTCTAAGTTGATGATAACCCGATATTAGATCTATTTTTGAAAATATGGTAGCACCCTTTAGCTGATCAAAGAGATCATCTATCCATGGTAGAGGATACTTATTTTTAATGGTTACCTTATTCAACATTCTATAATCTATGCATAGTCTCAAGGAACCATCCTTATTTTTCACAAATAGCACTGGAGCACCCCAAGGTGACACACTTGGTCTGATCAGACCCTTTTCCAACAAGTCTTGAAGTTGAACTTTTAGTTCCTACAACTCAATTGGAGTCATTCTGTAAGGTGTCCTAGAAATGGGTTCAGCTCCTGGCATTAACTCAATAGTGAAATCAAATTCCCTTCGAGGGGGTAGACCTAGAAGGTCTTTAGGAAATACATCCCAAAACTCATGAAGAATTGGATGCTTCTTAAAAACTTCTTCATCTCCTTTTTCTCTAGTCTTACCATTGATCTTCACTACGTAGAGCAAGTTACCTCTTTTGATGGCTTTATTTAACTGCATAGCTGAAAGCAAGTGGGGTTGAAAAGAACCTCACCCACTTTGAACTCTTACTCTCCTCTTATCCTTATCGGTGTAATCCATCCACCTATCTTGAAAATTGATTAAGGCTCCATGAGCCTTCAACCAATCCATCCCTAGGATAATGTCAAAGGCATGAAGGGGTGCCACATACAAGTGCCATATAGTAGACCCTTTAGGTAGAGTTATCTCTATTGTAGGTAAACATTGATCCACTGAGTAGGTTTACCTAGAACCATACTCGAATTTCCATCCTTGTGCCAAAAATCTAGGTCTTTTTGGCATATCCTCGATAATACTAGTGGAAATAAAACTATATGTGGCTCCACTATCTATCAAAACTTTTACATCTCTAGTAAACAACTTACCATTTAACAACATCGGTGTTGCTTGGCCATCCAAGTCCTGATTTCTAGTAGCAACATAAATTCGGTGTGATGGCTCCTCTACTCTATGGCTTGACTCTGCTCTTTGAGGGCACTTCCTAGCATAGTGAGGACCCCCATAGATGTAGCATCCTACCTTAGGTGCCTAGGATCTCTCCTGCATCCTTTCCCCTATCTCTTCTTTTTGTGTCGACTCATGCTATTTTGGGGGATTGGGATTGGATCCATATTTCTTATGAAATTTCTTCTTGTTTTGCCCTAAGTTTCCATTGTTCCTATTATTAAACTTTTTTATTGGTAAAGAGGGGTTTTTAAAGGATACCCTAACCTTTTATAAAATGAGAAGGTTGGGAGAAGAGAACCCAACCACAAAATAGCTGAAAAAATAGACTCTCAGTGGGCTATTGGAGAATAATAGTTGAAACAAAGAAAGAGAAGCCCACATAAGAGCAAGAGAGAAAGCCACACCAGCTAAGAAGAGAAGCCCTTGTAGGGGTAGTAGTAAAAACCTCAAAGGAAAACATAAAAATAAAAAAGGGTTTTTTTGTAAAGGAAAAAAATCTTGCACCCAAAAGAAAAGGGTTTTCCCACACAGGATAAAACCTCATACTTAGAAGTCTAGTTGCCACTGAATCAAGACTATCCATAGATGAAATAGGATCACCCACAAATATGAAACAAGACCATCCACAAATCTACAAAGGAATCAGGAGCAATCGAAAACCACACAGGACCATTTGTAAATGAAACAGGACCCTCCACAACGGAACAGGGACCATCCAAAAACTAGCATAGGGCCATCCACAAAATATCCCAGGTCCATCCATAAACCAAACCGGACCATCCACAAAATCCCCCATGTGAACTCCCAGAGAAGAAGGTGAAGCATAATCAAAGACAAACAATAAATGAGGACACACAGAAAGATAAGAAATCCTAACCCTACCACCAGCGAAGAAACCACAAAATCCTTTTGCCATACATGGTCCCCAAGACCAAATAAATATGAGAAGGAATCCAATAAAAATCCCTGGACACGAGCCCCAAAATTCCAGCCATAGGAAGCACTCAACTATGAATCTAAGGCCTCCCCAAGCCTAGAGAAGGTAGTGAATGACCACCCTAGCAAGAAGAACAAAGAAATGCATTCATCAAAAATCCTAAAACACTAGCCACAAACTATGAACAATGGGAAAATCTCAATTGGGAATAAAAGGGGCCTCCCCCAAGCCTAGAAACTAGTGAATGGCCATCCTAGCAAGCAGGATAAGTGAAAAAAAGCCACCAAAAACCCTAAGCCACTAGCCATGAAATGCAAACCATGGGAAACACTCATCTGAGAACAATCAAGGCCTCCCCCAAGCCTAGAAGCTAGTGAATGACCCTCCCAAGAAGCAAAATGAAAGAAATTGGATCCCACTCCGAAGCAAAGCCAACCCCCACACCGATACCACCAACCAGGTTTTTTCGATCACGTAGCACCATCCAAGAAGACTTCCTAGAACACCTCAAGAAGAAGTGAAGAAGGCCTTGGAGACCCTCCAGGCACCAAGTAGTGATAGGAAGGGCAAGAAACCCTAGGAAAACTAGGAGATCTACCTGGAAACCATAGCACAACAATAGATCTGCAAGAGAACCCTAGGAAGAGTCAAGGAGGGAGCGAGAAGATGAAGAGGTGACCTCTCACCCATAATGGGAGGTCTCTTGCTCCCGCACTGGGGCATCTCCTAAGCACACTCTGGATCTTCTATAAGAAAAGAATATCTACCTCCTCAAACCTAGAACACCTCAAGAAGAAGCAAAAAAGAGCTTGGAAAACCTCTACGCACAAAGAAGTGGTAAGAAGGGCTAGAAACCCTAGGATAACTACGAGATCTACTGGAAACAAAGCAATAAATCCACTAGGGAGCCCAAGTAAGAGTTTTAGAGGGAGAAATAATATGAAGAGGTGACCTCCCGCCCATAGTGGGAGGTCTCTTGCTCCTACACTAGGGCATATCTTGAGCGTGTTATGGATCCGCCAAAAGAAAAAGAGATCTACCTCCTCTTTCCTAGAACACCACAAGAAGAAGCAAAAATGGATATGGAAATCCTCTAGGCACCAAGCAGTGATAGGAAGGGCTAGAAACCCTAGGAGAACTAGGAGATCTACCTAGAAATGCACAACAAGGCAAGAAATATGCTAGAGAGCCCAAGGAAGAGCCAAATATGGAGCAAGAAGATGAAGAGGTGACCTCCCACCCATAGTAGGAGGTCTCTTGCTCCCACATTGGGGCATATCTTGAGCGTGCTATAGATCCACCAGAATAAAAAGAGATTTGTCTCCTCTTTCCTGGAACACCATAGGAAGAAGCAAAAATGGCCATGGAGACCCCCCAATCACCAGGAAGAAATAGGAAGGGACTAACACCCTAGAAAACAAGTATATTTTCTTGGAAATCCATAGCACAATAGGAGATCCACCTAATATCCCTAGGAGGATCCGAGGAGGAAGCGAGGATGCAAAAGGGTGACCTCCCACCCAGAGTGGGAGGTCACATTCTAAATAATCAAATCCCTATTATTAAACTTTGGATTGTTTTTGTTTCTTTAATTTTGATACTTATCCCATTTCATGAATCCCGCACTCTTTATTTTCCTCGGCTCTTGCCTTACATTTATTGTTATTCTTGAATAATTACATAAAGTTATTTTGGTTTGAAGATTGTTTTTTTTTTGCCTAGCCAGGTCATACACCTCTTACAAAGATTTTTTTTTTAGCAGATTAATCACAATCCTCATCTTAGGTTCTATCCCTAGAATAAACTTATACACTTTAATTTACTCATTATTCTCATATTTTGGAATATTTTAGAAGTTTCACATATTTTTAAAAATATACTTCTATAGATAGTGACCCTTGTTGAAGGGTAGAGAACTCTTCAAATTTCTCAATATAAAATTGGTCTGTAAGAAACCTTTTCTTAAAAGCCTCAATAGACTCTTTCTATTTGAGATCCATGGCTTGGATTTGTCTACTTGAGTTGTACATGTCCCACCATTCCAGGGATACTTCTAGGAGATGAATGGTGGCCCACATAATCTTAGTCTCTGATGAGTAATTTTTCATGGAGAAGGTTTCTAACTCCTTTAGCCATGACTTAGTCACATCTCCTATTTTCCATTAAATTTGGTTACCTTAACATTCTTAAGATCTCTTACAAGCTCAACCTCTATTTGGGCTCTACCCTCTTGGCCTCTTTGACCATGATTTTCTTCCTGTTGACCTTCTCCATTTTTGGTACTAGACTCCCTATTGACCAAGGAATCTATTAACTTTTATTATTGTTCCAAACACTCTTGGAGAAGTTTTACCATGGAGGAAATATTTTCTGTCCTCCTATTATATTATGCTAGCCCTCCAAAATTCCTGTTGGGGTTTATTGTCGTCTCAAGGCACTTACCAGAAGTTGTCTTCCTAGTATTCTTACTAGGATCTAAATTTTATCCTATATTTCGTACAGTATTATCCTATGGTATAATTGTTTTGGTTTTCTTCAATGAACTTCCTTTTTTAGGTGTCATTTCCTTATAAAAAAAAGGAGCGAGGTAAGTTATAATTCTCCCAAAATTGCACTTATGTTGTTTTTTTCATTCCACTCATGAACTAACATACGCTACCCCCATTCTAGGGTCACCCTTGCCTTAATATTTATATTTTAAGCTTACAAAAGCATTACACATAAAGCTTAATTAAATCGTAGAATAAAACTATATTGAAGCTTACCGAATAATTATACATAAATTTTTAATCAAAATATAGAATAAAACTATATTAAATCTTACCAAATCATTATATATAAAGCTTTAATCAAACCCTAAATTATTGTTTGTGTGAAAGGAAAAATAATGTCAACAAACAAGGCAAATAAAGACTTCTAAACTGGATAAAACGAAACCAAAAAACCTTAGAGACCAATTCCCATGCACATAAGAGAAAGGTGCATGATACTGGGGTGAAATATGACTTCTAACCTAGAGGTAAATAAAGGCTTCTAAGTTGGTTGGCATCACCCACTCAACCAGTGATAGAGGTAAACTAACATGAAAGTGAACCAGTGATAGAAGGCTACTAACATGAAGGTAAACTAACATCTGAAGAACACTAACATGAAGGTAAACCAACATCTAAAGAATGTTAACATGAAGGTAAACCAATTTTTGAATAATGTTGACATGAATCCAAACGAGCATATGAAGAACGCTAACATAAAGTCAAATGAGTGTTTGAAGAATTCTAACACAAAGGTAAATGAGCATTCAAAGAATGCTAACATGAAGGAACAACAACATCCAAAGAATGCTAACACAAAGGTAAACTCGCAATAGATAAAAAACCAAGGCATAAGCATAATATAACCAAGGTGATGCTACCCTATGCCTCACACAGGCTAAGCAAGCTATGATAACAACAATGAACATGATGCGAATGGATAGTATGCCAAAAATAAGCACTTTAAATAGGGTAGAAGAGACCTAAAAGCAAAATATGCAAAACCAAAGCACAACACATCAAAAATAGCTATAGAAGATAAGGTTTCAAACAAAGCACCTAAAATTGTGCTTCCCAAAGACTCTGTTACTCATCTCTACACCGCCTTCCTTGCCACTACTTCTACTACCATATTTTTTTGATCTCCAATAATGCATTCACCTAGCCTTCCATTAGATTATAAGGAAGGGGCATGACGTTGCATAGGATGCATACAAAATTCTCAAGAGTGTTACATGCCACCCTATATGGTGAGCTTGATAGTTTCATTAACAAGCTTTTATCAAAACCAAAGCATATTAACCTCCAAGGTGACCTGATCACCATTTACATAGCAATTAATATCCAATACATAAATAAAAACCACTCCTATTCCATGGTGACATATAATTATCATGGGTACTTTATATTATACTTTATTTACTAAGGTAATAATATACCACTCAAATTAAATATAAAAATATCTAAAACATGGTCATTTTATCCATAATGCAAAACAAAAACAAGTATGGCATCATATCAAAATCCTATGCCATTGTTTTATCCTTTATAGGGAGTTCTTTTTAAGATAGTCCAATGCTATCATAAACCCTATTGAGGAGGCTCATTGCACAAGAAACATCCTGACCCAATGGTGTGGATATGAAAATTAATAATATGATACACATTTATGTGAAGAGTAATTTTCCATGTTACTCTAAGCTATCAATGGACAAGTCATCACCATCACTTTCCCAACATATATCTCACTATAGGTGGTTTATCCATATATTCTCACAAGAGAGACGTACCTGATCCTGCATTCTCAAATGCATCAGTAGTACCATATTCTACACCCAAAAGAATGAATTCATATAGATATCAAAGAATAAAACATGTCATTAATCATTCATATCAACACATAGTTTGTTTTCCATAAATATTTCTACCAACTAGGAGTGTTACAGAAGCCACTTGTAATCTTGAATAGAATTCCCTACACAATATTGTGAAGAAGAAGTAAATATACATCACTAAGGGGCACTAGGCTTTGAATTCTTGGAAAATTTACCTAAGACAAGTTACCCTTGTTCAAATATGGTACAAGTTGTAGAAAATTATTAGGAGTCTAGATCTCTATAAGGCACCACCACTTAGGTATATTCACTTTCTTCTCTCCTCTTCCTTTTTTCATATCTTCCTCCTTTTATTTTTGTCATCTCTAGTTTCCCTTCCCTTTTACTCTCCCCATTCATACCCTCATCCTTAATCATTCGCTAAATAACCACCTTTTCCAAGTTCTCCTAGTCACCCAATTTTGCTATTCCACTCCTAGAGTAGGTTCCAATTATCCTCTATAAAATCTTGTTCTTTTCCTCCTCTTTCTATCATAGAAAATATCATACTTTATTCATAAATGATACATAGTCAAAATAGGGGCATATTCCACCGCATCCTCTAAATACCCTATAAAAATTAAAAAATTTCATACCTTCTATTATGTTGACTTGTCCACTTCATCTTCTAAATCCATTCAAACCCCTAAGTGGTTTTCTCCTTTAAATACTTCCTCTCATTCTCTTGTTTTTTCTTTACTCTATTTCCCAATGGATAAAGCTATATGGGTTCTCTTTTTTGCAATCAAAAATACTTAGGAGGCATTAATAATGTAGGCCAGTACTTTTTCCACATAAACAAGTCCTTGAAAATATTTTCAAAGCCTCAGTTTGGTGAAATTTTACTTGGGCTTGGGTCTAAATTCATTTTCAAGCTTGATATATGAATTATTGAAATCTAAAAGTACTCTCAAATCTCTTCATCAACAAAGTAAATTGGTCAATATATTTTATAGGTGATATCAACCTAAGTGTCTAAAAGTCTTGGTTAGTCTAGAGTTTGGAAGTTAAGTGACTAGATATTTTAAATGGTGATGTAATTAAATAGCTCACGATTCCCAATAATTGAGTGATCAAATGTTTGAGATGATAATGTCATCATAAAACCTCAAGATTTTTGACTAGTCATTAGTTTTAAGAGTAGAGTGGCTAGATATTTCTAATGATAATGTCAGTTTCAACACTCATAACTTCTAGATATACCTTTAAGGCCTTGACAATAAGAAAACTTGAACAAATTGAGATAAGAGATAAAAGAACCCCAAGAAAATCCCTTTTAGAAAAAATCATAGGTGTCAAAATCTTGGACCACCTAGTCACTTCTCAGACATTCAAATCAAAGTAATTATGTGACAAAGTGAAAACCAGTCTTTTGGAACTTGCAACCACAATGACACCCCTAGTAATTATAAATTATGATGCCTATAAAGTTGATAGCTAGCAATAAAGCATAGTGGAGATAATTTAAGTGTGCTAAGGATGCCTGAGCCTATTGAAGACACATCGATGTAAGAAGCATGATTGGTTGTACTAATTCCATATGGATTAAAAGTGACAATTGGTTTTCCTAAAGCCTACAAAATTAGTAGCCACCCTACAAATCTTACAATGACAAGGCTAAAATTGAACTCCACTCCTCTCATGGATGTTGATCACACCTGAGATCCACATTGTTGCAGGTTATGCTTATCTTTATCATACCTATGATAGGTCATTCATGTAATGATTAAGCTAGAGTTGATTGATTGTAAAACTATAAATAGCTTAAGTTTCCCCAATATGAGGGTCAATAATTTGACTATTTTCCTATTGTGAACTATACAATTTTGCTCTTCTACTTAATGAATAAGTTGTTGTTTGACCTCTACTAAAAATATGTTGTAAATTTTTTACATGTATGCATGTTTTGTAGTCTCCAGACATTTTTGTAAAAGCTTTGTTAGTAGTCTATTTTGTTAGGCCTAAGTTGTTGTTTGGATTATCACTACAACTATTGGAATGTTAGCAATGCATTGCATTTAATCATCGTAGATCTATTCAATTATGTAAAAGTTTTGTTACTAGTCTATTTTGTTAGATCTTAGCTAATATTTAGATTATCTATGGGCTAGTGGATTTTATAATACATTATTTGTATTAAGTTCATATAGTGTGATGCTTTATTTGGTATCTATTCTATTAGGTCTACATGTATATGAGTTGCAATGTGTTTTGCATAGGATACGATAATGTTATTAGCTAAATATTAACCATATTTTTATTGATATTTCTCCTCTCTCTAACCCTTCATTTCTATATTTAGTATTCTTTCAGTAGTTTTTTTCCTTGCACAATAAGGAATCCACCTTCTCCAATGGTTATCTTAGAAGCAATTCCAAGCCATTCAAACTTGGCCATGATCTAGGGTGCAAATAACACCACTAGGAGGATTGTAGATGAAGAATTATCTTATATTTTTTAGGAATTCTATGTAAAGGTAAGAGGCATTCTATTTTATAAATCTACCCTCTAAGGTCCTCTCCACAAAAAAATAATTTAGTAATCCTAAGGAATAAAACATCTTGAGAAAATTTTAGGAGATAATTGACACCACTAGTTATAGTACTAGTAATAGTCCTTGGATGATCACCTAGTAAGGGATGTGTATGTACCTTAGCAAAGTTGGAGTTTCTTTTATCCAACTCAAAATCAATCTAGTGATTGTCTCATTTGAGTGCCCACTATTAAGAAACTTGTGTAAACCAACTCAAAAGCAACCTAGTGATTGTTCCCTTTGAGTGCTCGATATTAAGAAACTTGAGCTCCTTATACTATCCTTGATCCTACTCAAATAAAACCACTAAAATTTCCTTATAACTACTTGCTTTTTTTTGGGAATCTTAGACTCATTTTTCCATATATGGATTATATTAGTGTAGACATTAAAAATTAACCCACTTTTCATCAATTTTTATCAATTCACCCTCATACATTAACCCTCTAACCAACCAAGCCAAATTCACCTTTCAAAGACCTAAAATTGAGCATTTATTGATTCAAAAATTAAGGTTATATTTGATCCAATTTTTCCTCCATAAAATATTCTCCATTCTTTCCAAAACTACTATCATTGTATTGGGCTTGAAAAGATCTTTTTGACAAATATAGGTTTACCTATATTCTGACATTGCTTGGTCTACCAAAATGTAAAAAAACATGCACATGGGTCTAGCTGTTGTGATTGCACAATTCTCAAAAGTTCTAGAACATTTAGGGTTCCAAAATCTTAGTGGCCGACCTTGCTTTTTCCAAATTTACCCTAGCCCTAAACCTAAATTTTGAATTTTTGTTTTTCCTACCTAGCCCTTAAACCCTCTATAAATAGAGGTGTTGAGTTCTCTTTTTGACCCATCAATGATTTATCATCTGCTAGATCACATATGTGATATATTAATTTTCTCCCATATATAGTTCACTATATTCAATCTTCAAGTTACTGCTAATTTCCATTTATAATTTATATTCCATCTGTGATTAGTGGTAGTTGCATTTACAGCTATGATTGGAGAAGAAAACTAGGATGAGAATTTGAGGGCAAGTAAATCTCTAGTGTCATTAAAATAAGGAAATACAAGGTCACCCTAGGGGTTTATCACCCTTCTTGATTGTTGCCTCCACTTCCTTATTGCTCTTTCTCATTACACTTATTCAAGTTTTCCTCTTATAGTTTTAAATTTTTCCTCACTTTTGTTGCATTATTTATGTTTTTTTAAGGCATACTTTAGTTTGTATTTCATTGCCTTTATATTTGTAATTTTGTTTTCATTTTGCATTTAGATCATTTATTTCATTACATTTAGATTCATATTTCTATTTTTAGATCATTTATTTCATTTAGATTTATATTTCTGTTTTCATTTAATTGCACTCAAATCATTTATTTCATTGCATTTAGATTCATATTTCTATTTTCAGATCATTTATTTTATTTCATTTAGATTTATATTTATTTAATTTAAATGCATGTAGATAATTTATTTCATTACATTTAGATTTATATTTCTATTTTTATTTCATTGCATTTAGAGTTATATTTTTATTTTCATTTAATTTCATTCAAATCATTTATTTAATTACATTTAGATTTATATTTCTATTTTTATTTAATTGCATTTAGATCATTTATTTCATTACATTTAGATTTATATTTCTATTTTCATTTAATTGCATTCAAATCATTTATTTCATTGTATTTAGATTCATATTTTTATTTTCCTTTAATTGCATTTAGATCATTTATTTCATTGCATTTAGATTTATATTTATATTTTCATTTAATTGTATTTAGATCATTTATTTCATTGCATTTAGATTTATATTTATATTTTCATTTAATTGTATTCAGATCATTTATTTCATTGCATTTAGATTTATATTTATATTTTTATTTAATTGTATTTAGATCATTTATTTCATTGCATTTAGATTCATAGTTGTCTTTTCATTTTATTTGTAATTAGATTCTTTTATATCTTTGTTTATATTGTATTTATTGCACTTAGATCATTTATTTATCTTCATTTCACTACTTAGATTATATTTAGTTTATTACGCTTCTTCTTTGTTCCTCCTTCTATTGTTTATATTGGCTATGATAATTTGAGGGTAATCCCTTCTTCCCCTGTTGTCTTTCTTTTCTTAGTCTTGCATTTCTATGTTTTGTCCTACTTTATTTGTTGCACACTACCTTTAGTCTCCAAAAAGATCAATATTTTTTTTATTGCACGGTCAACTAAAAGGATCAAGGGCGCTTGATTGTCATGCCTATGAGCTTAGTTGTTAAATTCGTGGAATTTTTTAGATAAAATTCAAAATTCATCGAATTTAAAACCCTAGCAAATAAATATGGCGAATAAACCTTAAATTCGTCAATAAAAAAATAGGCGGAAAAATGCACTTATCAAATAAGTTCAAGAAATAGACCCTAACCTTAAATTTTGTACTTTATATAGTTTATTTTTGGAAACGTGTAAGCGAAACATGATTTAACATCTATCGATGCAAATTTATTCTCAACAACTAGCCCACTACGATTACAAGCAGGTGAGTTATTCTTGTGTTAAACAGAATAATAATAAGGCCAGTTATCCAGATTTGGCTCCAAGATATAAATCCATTTGGGAAATCTGAATCAAAATGCAAGCAGAAGGGAGGAAGTGGAGGAAGCGAAAGAGGAGCAAAAACGGTAGGCAAGAATTTTGAACCAACGGAAGGAGAAGATCCAAAGGCAAGGATGAGAAGCGGTGGAGGAAGCGGAGGAAGTGGAGGAGGAACAAAAATGGTAGGCAATAATTTTGAACCAACAGAAGGAGAAGATCCAGAGGTAGGGTAGAATGTTGTAGCTGGAAAGGAAAAGGATTCCCTGTCAGCTCAGTTTGAAAAGGCTAACGGTACAGATCCTCCAGATAAACCCTTAAACGAGGGGTCCCACTGGGGTTCAGGAGCTGGCAACAAGGGCCCAACATTTTTGGAAATGCTAAAAGGGAAAAATAAGGAGCCAGTCAGTGAACTACCACCCCTAATACCAAACAATAACATGTTAACTGTGCCAGTGGAGATTATGGAAATATTCTTGGATATGGAGGCATCATCCTTAGTTGGCAAGTTTTTTGAAGGAAGGTTGAACATTGAGACTATTCGCTCATGGGTCGCGGAAAAGTGGAAAACTTCAGGAAGCTTAGAAATCGTAGCCATGTCAAGAGGTTTTTTTATGATAATATTCGATAACAAATATGATGTAGAGTGCATCTTGACAGAAGGACCCTGGTTTCTAGGAAGGCGTAGCCTCTTTCTGAGGAAGTGGGGGGAGGATTTCAACCCTGAGAAGCATAACATTAATATAGCACCCATTTGGGTCCGCTTACCAAACCTCCCAGCCTAGTTTTTTAATGAGTACTAGCTTAGTGGCATAGCAAATACGATAGGAGAGCTCGTGGCAATAGACCATTCAACCCGGGAAAGGACTAGACTGATGCATGCTAGGATATGTGTAAATGCAAACTTAGATTCTGATCTACCTTCTCAGGTGGAACTAGCATATGGAGAGTTTCTAAGGATTCAGCCTATGGAGTATGAGAACAAGCCGACATTTTGTAGCATGTGCAAAACCCAGGGCCACCTTCAAGCCCAATGTCTGACAATAACTGCAAACAAGGAAGCCACAAGCGAAGGTTTTCTATGGAAAGCTAATGGGAGAGGGATTGATGCAGGAGCATCCGATGGTCAAGGAGCAATCTTGCATCCTCCAAATCATTTAATTGTTCGCTTTTATTTTCTAAGTATTTGTGTTGGGTTTGTTTCAAATCTTGGCCCAAGAGGGAGTTTTCGTAAGAAAAGAAAAAGAAGGAGAAGTTTTAGAGTAAAGGGCTCATGTTGCGTTGGGGTCGCGAAATCGCGACATGTCGCGAAATCGCGACCCCAAGGCTTCGGAAGGGCAATGGCCGGTTTGAGTCGCGATATCGCGACATGTCGCGATATCGCTTCTTTTTGCCTTGGTGAAGGCAAAGGGCAGTGGGTCGCGATATCGCGACATGTCGCGATATCGCGACTATTTCCGCCAAGGTGAAGGCGAAGGGACAGTGGGTCGCGATATCGCGACATGTCGCGATATCGCGACAAGTTTGAAGGCAAGCTTGTGACACGCGTCAAAGCAGAAACGGAAGTTAATTAAATGCAGACACGCGTCCTCCACGTGTATTAAAGTGACACGGTCAGCCGAAGACAAAGCAGAAAAGGAAATTAATTAAACGCGCGGGCTGCCACGAAGATTGAAATTGAATTTCGTGACCGCGTGTATTAAAGATGGGGATGGTCTTCACAACAGTACAGAGCATGGACGTTATGGGCGAAACAGAGGCGCGGAAGGACGATCTGACCAAGGCGGCGTTTGCAGGTCAGAGAAGAGCTTTAATGAGGGTTTCATGGTGGGTAAGGCAGGGGCATTTATTGTGAGAAAATTTGAGGAGTTCGACCGAGGGAGGGAAAAAAAAATTAGAATTTGAATTTGTTAGGCAGGGCATTGATGGCCGAGAGGATCGGGAGCCTCGTTAAAAACCCGAAATGTTGTAAGGATGGGGATGGTGAAGTTCGGGATTGGGGGGAGAAGTGGGATACTGGAGAGAATACTGTAACCCGTATCATGCTATTTTTTTTTTAATGAAATTACCATGAAATTACTGTGAAACTGTTTGTGTGAATCCCGGCTTGCCATCAAGTGGTATCAGAGCGGGAGCTCCTGAGCGTGTAACAGATCGCCGGAGAGAGGCAGTTGCACCAGGATCTGTGGAAGAATTCTTGAAAAAAAAAAATAAATAAATAATAAATAATACAGAGAAAAAAAATATATATATATATATCATGCCTCCACGAAGGAACCGTGGCGGAGCAGGAAATGTGGTACCGGCCGAAGACTTCCGGGCCTTGCAAAGACAAGTTCAAGCCTTGCAAGCAGAGTTACGCAGAAGGCGCGAACCCGGAGGGGAAGAGGAAAGTGAAGATGAAGTTGAAGAGGAAGAACGAGTCTGAGGAAGAAGCGAAGCCGTGGATCCCGCTCAGTGCCCGGTTGTATAAGGCCATCTCTCGATTGGAAAACAGCCAAAAATGGAGGTGTCTACCTACTCGAGAAATCTGAATCTAGAAGAAGTTATTGACTGGATAAATGATTTAGAGGAATATTTTGAGTATGAGGAGATTGAAGACCCTAACCGGGTCAGATTTGCTAAGACCAAGTTAAAGGGTCATGCCAAAGCATTTGGTGGAGGGGAATGCAGTTGGAGAGAAACAGAAGGGGGAAAGAAAGAATAACAAGATGGGATAAAATGGTGGAGAAGCTTAAAAGACAGTTCATCCCGACAGATTACGAGTTGG
Source organism: Wollemia nobilis (assembly GCA_028583015.1). NCBI lineage: Eukaryota > Viridiplantae > Streptophyta > Pinopsida > Araucariales > Araucariaceae > Wollemia > Wollemia nobilis. The sequence goes on from JAQPPZ010000040.1 coordinate 4,833,929, forward strand.
ATCTCGCTAAGAAAATGCGGAGCTTGGAGACAGACAAACAAAACTCGTCCAAGAGTACACTGAAGAATTTTACAAAATTTCTATTAGAACAGGGCATTTAGAGGCAAATAAAGAGAAAGTAGCCCGTTACATTAATGGGTTGAGGCTTGGTATCCAGGAAGAACTGAGCCTGGTTCGAGTAAACACCATTGAGGATGCCTATCAATTTGCCTTGAAGGTAGAAGAAAAGTTAAACAAGCGGTTTGAAGGCAAGCAAAGAGGAAGAGGCCGAGGTGGAAGGACTGGTGGGAGGACCAGTGGAGAAAAGTACAAGGATCCGAAGAAGACTGGGGAAGCCAGTAGTAACCAGGACCAAAAAGACGAAGATGTTTATCAGCCCCGAGATCAGAACAGCTACCCAAGAGGACGGGGTGGATCTGGACGAGGGTTTGGAAGGGGAGTATTTCGTGGAACATGTTTCCACTGTGGTGAAGAAGGACACAGGGCATTTGAATGTCCACAACACCGAGAAAGAACAAACAAGAGGCCTGAGGGCCCAGCCAGAGCTGTTGTGGCAGAGGAGGATGCTGAATCTGAGCATTCCGAAGAAGCGGAGAGAGGAGAAACAATGGTTGTAAGAAGAGTCCTGTTGAACGAGGAGAAGGACACAGACCAGAGGAAAAGTTTATTCCGCACTAGATGTAAATGTGCGGGCAAGGTTTGCAATATCATTATTGATAATGGTAGCACGGATAACCTGGTTTCAGAGGAAATGGTTACGAAGTTACAGTTAGAGAGGAAGAAACACCCACACCCATACCGGGTCGCATGGTTACAAAAGGACCATGGAGCCTTGGTCAATGAGCAGTGTTCTCGTTAAATTTAACGTTGGGAAGTATTGTGATGAGGTCCTCGTGTGACATCTTACCCATGGATGTTTGCCACATGTTGCTGGGGAGACCCTGGCAGTTTGACCGGAGTGCAGTACATGATGGCCGTGCCAACACCTACTCATTGACAAAGAATGGTGTACGCCATAAGCTAAAGCCCTTGAAGGATACAGATGAAAAGGTGTGTAATATTTCCAAAGTCTGTTTAGTTGAGGGGAGAGAGTTTCTGAATGGGTTAAAGCATGAACATTTATGTTATGCAATAATTCCAAGAGTTAGGGGGAAGGAATGCCGGGATACCCCAACAGAAGTTCTAAATCTGCTGGAGGAATTTCCAGACATTGTGTCTGACAATGTGCCTGAGGGCTTACCCCCTTGGAGAAAAATTAGCCACCATATAGACTTAGTACCAGGATCAAGCCTGCCAAATAAAGCTGCACACAGGATGACACCTGTAGAGACTGAGGAGTTAAATAGACAGGTCCAAGAATTATTAGAAAAGGGATTAATTCGGGAAAGTTTGAGTCCATGCGCAGCACTCGCCAGTGCTGGCGCCAAAGAAGGATGGAGAATGGAGGATGTGTACAGATTCACGGGCCATCAACAAAATTACTATTAAGTACAGATTCCCGTTACCAAGAATGGATGATATCATGGACTGTTTAAGTGGAGCTGAGTACTTCACAAAGATTGACCTGAAAAGTGGGTATCATCAGATCCGTATCCGAGAGGGGGATGAATGGAAGACAGCCTTCAAGACAAGAGAAGGCCTGTTTGAGTGGTTAGTCATGCCCTTTGGACTCGTCCAATGCACCAAGTACCTTCATGCGGCCGATGAATGAAGTACCGAAAGAATTTCTCGGGAAAGTTTGTTATTGTTTATTTAGATGATATATTGATATTTAGCCGGACCCTGGAGGAACACCCGATGCATATCAGGAGAGTCTTTGAAAAACTGTAAGAAGAACAGTTATTAATAAATTTGAAAAAGTGTAATTTTGTCAAGAAGGAATTGGTATACTTGGGGTTTGTAATCTCAGCAGAAGGCCTGAAGATGGACCCCGAAAAGGTGAGAGCCATCATTGAATGGCCTACTCCAAGGAGCACAACAGAAGTGAGGTCATTCCATGGTCTGGCCAGTTTTTATAGGAAGTTCATAAAGAACTTCAACAGTATTTGTGCACCTCTCACCGAGACAATGAGGGGAGATAAAAAGGAGTTCAAATGGACATCAAGGGCTGAAAGGAGCTTTGACACATTGAAGAGAAAAGTTACAGAACAGCCTGTTTTGGCACTTCCAGACTTCAACAAGGTATTTCAGTGGACCGTGATGCCAGTGGCAAGGGCAATAGGGGCGGTACCGAGTCAAGGAGGCAAGCCAGCTTGCTTATTTCAATGAAAATTTAAATGATGCTCGAAAGAAGTATTCTGTCTATGATCAAGAATTTTATGCTATAGTTCAGGCCCTGAAAAAGTGGAGACATTATTTATTACCAAAGGAGTTTGTGTTGTTTATTGACCATCAGGCTTTGCAATACATTAACAGTCAGACAAAATTGAACCAAAGGCACATGAAATGGGTGGAGTTCCTCCAAAGTTATACCTTTGTACTAAAGCACGTAAGTGGGAAGTCAAACAGGGCTGCAGATGCCTTAAGCGTAATGCGGACTCACGACCGTATTGACAGTGGAAGTAGTGGGGTTTGAAGAACTGAAGGATCTATACCCTGTAGATCCGGATTTTGCAGAAGCCTGGAAGGCTTGCTCAATACCTCTTACCATAGATAGAACAAAATGGTTGGATTTCTTAATCCAAGACGGGATGCTGTTCAAGGGCAGTAAGTTGTGCATTCCCGTAAGTTCCATGCGGGAGAATTTAATCAAAGAAAAGCACAACGGAGGATTGGCTGGGCATTTTGGTAGGGATAAGACCATTGCCTTGGTTGAGGAAAATTACTACTGGCCACAACTTCGGCAAGATGTACGGAAGTTTGTGCAAAGTTGCGTAATATGCCAGATGGCAAAGGGTGTGAAACAAAATACAGGGCTGTACCAGCCATTACCTGTGCCTGAGAGACCATGGGAGGACATAAGCATGGATTTTGTCCTTGGATTGCCGAGAACACAGAGAGGAAATGATTCAATATTTGTGGTGGTGGACCGGTTCTCCAAAATGGCACATTTTATTCCCTGCCAAAAGACAAGTGATGCAGTTCACATTGCTGGGTTGTTCTTCAAAGAAGTGGTACGACTTCACGGTTTGCCGAGAAGTATAGTTTCAGACAGAGATACAAAGTTTGTTGGGTATTTCTCGAGAACTCTGTGGAAGAAATTGAAGACAGACTTGAAATTCAGTTCAACGATACCATCCACGTGACAGATGGACAGACGGAGGTGGTCAATAGAAGCATGGGCAATTTAATACGGTGTTTGATAGTGGATCAACCCAAGGGATGGGATTTAGTCTTACCACAGGCAGAGTTTGCATATAACAGTTCAGTTAATAAAAGCACAAATAAATCACCGTTCCAGATAATATATGGAAACAGCCCGAGGAATGTGTCTGAGCTAAGAAAGTTGGACAGAAGAGAAAAATGTAGTGCCGAGGCAGAAGAATTTGCAGAGCATATAAAAAGTCTGCATGAGGAAGTAAAAAGACAGATTACAAAAATGAACAGGTCAATATAAGACAAGGGCAGACCGAAGCGGCGGTTCAAGGAGTTCGAGATTGGAGATGAGGTTATGGTGTATCTCGAGAAGGAGAGATTTCCCTGCCAAGACTTACAATAAATTGAAGATGAAAAAGTTTGGGCCATGCAAAATACTGGGAAAGCGGGAGTCAGGAAATGCGTATGAAGTGAAATTGCCGAGTTGGCTTGATATTTCACCTATTTTTAATATTTCAGATCTCGTGGAATATCATGAGGGAGAAAGTACAGACATGCAAAGTCCATAACCATGGCAATTTCCAGCCTCTACTCCAAGCACAGATGAGGCCGAGGAAATATTAGATACCCGTGAAGGCCGGAGCACCCGAAGCAGGCAGTATACTGAGTACTTGATCAAGTGGAGGGGCAGACCAACTGAAGATGCGACTTGGTTGTCGAAGGCGGAGGTTGACCGCTTGGGTCTCCCCTTAGCCGAACAAAAGTGAGGGTCACTTTTTTTTATTCTACCCCGGGTGTCTGATGCAGGAGCATCCGGTGGTCAAGGAGCAATCTTGCATCCTCCAAATCATTTAATTGTTCGCTTTTATTTTCTAAGTATTTGTGTTGGGTTTGTTTCAAATCTTGGCCCAAGAGGGAGTTTTCGTAAGAAAAGAAAAAGAAGGAGAAGTTTTAGAGTAAAGGGCTCAAGTTGCGTTGGGGTCGCGAAATCGCGACCCCAAGGCTTCGGAAGGGCAATGGCCGGTTTGAGTCGCGATATCGCGACATGTCGCGATATCACGGCTTCTTTTTGCCTTGGTGAAGGCAAAGGGAGGGTCGCGATATCGCGACATGTCGCGATATCGCGACATGTCGCGATATCGCGACCTTTCCGCCAAGGTGGAGGCGAAGGGACGTGGGTCGCGATATCGCGACAAGTTTGAAGGCAAGCTTGTGACACGCGTCAAAGCAGAAACGGAAGTTAATTAAATGCGTACACGCGTCCTCCACGTGTATTAAAGTGACACGGTCACCGAAGACAAAGCAGAAAAGGAAATTAATTAAACGCGCGGGCTGCCACGAAGATTGAAATTGAATTTCGCGACCGCGTGTATTAAAGATGGGGATGGTCTTCACAACAGTACAGAGCATGGACGTTATGGGCGAAACAGAGGCGCGGAAGGACGATCTGACCAAGGCGGCGTTTGCAGGTCAGAGAAGAGCTTTAATGAGGGTTTCATGGTGGGTAAGGCAGGGGCATTTATTGTGAGAAAATTTGAGGAGTTCGACCGAGGGAGGGAAAAAAAAAAATTAGAATTAGAATTTGTTAGGCAGGGCATTGATGGCCGAGAGGATCGGGAGCCTCGTTAAAAACCCGAAATGCTGTAAGGATGGGGATGGTGAAGTTCGGGATTGGGGGGGAGAAGTGGGATACTGGAGAGAATACTGTAACCCGTATCATGCTATTTTTTTTTTTAATGAAATTACCATGAAATTATTGTGAAATGGTTTGTGTGAATCCCGGCTTGCCATCAGGGATCCCAAAGTTTCAAGGACCACGTCTTAACTTGGAAGGATACAGACAAGTTAAGAATAATCAGGCTGACCAAGCCAACACAAAACAGGCAAAAATCTAGGAGAAAGGAAAGCAACATAATGAGGGAGGCAAAAATTATAAGGTATGTAATAAAGATCCCAACTTTAACATGTTTGATATCCTAGAAAATATAGAATTTGAAAAAGAAAATAGTAAGGATGATACCATCAGTTTCAAGTTTCCTGAAACCCTAGACTCCCCATCCAAATCAGTACCATCCACAGTTATGACAAAAATCCCCAAAATCTATGCTCAAAATGAATAAAAATTGCCAGGTCATTTCAGTTTAAACATGGAAAAAATAGAGTCAAGAGTCGAAGTTGTGGAAACAAGAGGCAGGAATGTAGCTCCTAATCTGATAGTGGAGCAAATTATCCCTTATTAGACAATCCCAACGGTAAAAGGTTCCTTGAAGGAAAGCCCCCTGTTTAGGAACCAGATAGGAGAGGCGAACCAAAACAAGGCTGAGGATGAAGAGGGAATTTAAAACCCCCAAAATGAGGAATAAAGTTCAAGCCCTAGAATATCATAGTATATGCCCCCTCATTTCAGTCCAAAATAGACTAGAAGCACCACCAAGCCTCCGATAGATTATGGAAGTGAAAGAAAGAAAGGGAGAATATCTACAGTAGAGCACTATAGAATGAGAATCAATGAAGAAATTGCAAACGGAAATCAAAGAACATTGTTACAGCAAGCTATTCTTGGCCAGGATAATAGCAAAATTGATAAACCCCCTTTCGCTCAAGGAAGGGGGCGGGAAAAAAATATCAAACTGTCTAAATGAAGGTTCTCTCATGGAATGTGAGAGGCCTAAGCGGCCCACAAAAACAAAGGATGGTGAAGTCTATAAGGAAGTATTGGAATCCTACTATCATTTTTCTTAAAGAAACCAAAACAGATACGGCACAATCAGCACTTATAGCTAGAATTATTTGGAAGCAAGGGGAAGTGGCCTTTCAACAGGAGAGAGGAGCATCTGGGGGCCTCATGATCATATGGGATCCTATTAAAATAGAAGGAAGTATTATTCAAGCAAATGAAAGAGTCTTAAGCGTATTATTTCATGATTTTGATATTAATAAGAATTGGATTATGTCAAATGTTTATGCCCCCACCTCTGTCCAAGGGCGGTCTGAACTGTGGGAGTTTTTGGGGCATTTGAGCCAAGATTTTAAAGACATTACTTGGGTGATTGGGGGAGATTTCAATACCTCCCTTTACCCATCTAATAAGAAGGGAGTATCTGGGTTACCCTCAAGGAGCATGGAGGACTTCAATGAATTCATTAACACAAATGAATTGATGGATGTAAGACTAAAAGGAGCCAAATTTACATGGAGTAACAAGAGGATAGGAAGTTAGTTGATTCAAGAAAGGTTGGACAGGTTTTTTTATCCAAGGAAGCTACAACAATGTTTGGTGATTCAGTGTTACAAGCCCTTCCTAAATGTGCTTCAGACCATAATCTTATTCTATGGGAGGTATTTCAGGCTAACTCCTTTAAAAATCCATTCATATTTCTGTTAATGTGGGTTAAACATCCGAACTTCAAGAAACGAATAGAGGAATGGTGGCAGCAGCCTATCCAGGGAAGTGCTTCCTTCAAACTATCTCAAAAACTTAATATGGTGAAAAACAACCTTAGAATATGGAATAAAGAAGTCTTTGGAAATATTTTTGAGAATAAGAGAGTAGTGGGGGAAAAACTAAGAATAATAGAAAGCAAAATCCAAAATGGAACCTATGATGAGGTGACAAGGACTGAAGAGAAGGAAACCCTTTGTGAGTTTTATAATATTTTAGCTTGTGAGGAGATGTATTGGAGGCAGAAATCAAGGGCATTATGGCTAAAGGAAGGGGACTCTAATTCAAAGTTTTTCCATGTTACTACATTGATTAATAGAAGCAACAATAATATTACAAATTTAACTAAGGTGGATGGATCCTCAACTCAAAACATTCAGGAGATCAGGGACGAGGCTGTTAATTTTTTTAATTCATTATTGGGTGAAGAACGGGCCTGTAATGCCTAATAAAAGGACTCTCTCCATCAATTCATTCCACAACTCATTGATGAAATGATTAACGAGTCTCTTCCAGCAACTTTTTTAGACGAAGATATCAAGGAGGCTTTGTTTAACATGGATCCTGACAAGGCTCCTAGTCTGGATGGGTTTTCATCACGATTTTTCCAAGTTTGTTGGGATATTTTTGGAGTAGAAGTTATTGCTGCAATCAAGGAGTTCCAAAGTTCAAATCATATTCCAAGGGGTTTCAATTCAACTTTCATTGCTTTAATCCCTAAAGGCCCCAACCACAAGACTATGGTTGACTTTAGGCTGGTTAGCCTGTGTAATATATCTTATAAAATTATGTCCAAAGTTTTAGCCAACCGTTTGAAGAAAGTTCTACCGGTTATTATTGATCCATGTCAAGGAAGTTCTGTACAAGGAAGATCAATCTTAGATGGAGTTATTAATGTTCATGAGGCTCTTCATACAACCGCTCAGACGAAAAAAGCAGTCATGGCTTTAAATTTAGACATGAACAAAGCTTGTGACAGGATAAATTGGGAATTCCTAAAGGCAATTTTATTAAAATATGGCTTCAACATTAAATGGGTCAAGTTAATAAGAGAGTGTATTTCCAAGCCTTGTTTTTTAGTTTTGGTTAATGGGTCTACTACAGGTTTTTTTCAAAGCAAATGTGGTCTAAGACAAAGAGATCCCATAAGTCCTATGCTATTCATCATCGTAGCTGAGGCCTTGGGAAGAACCATTAATGCAGCAGCGGTAGCTGGACTTATTTCAGGTATCAAGGCCACGTCGCTAACTACCCCGATGACACATCAGCAATTTGTTGATGATACATTGCTACTGACTTTGGCTTCTATTGTTGAGGCAAGAAGGATTAAAAATATTCTCATAATGTATGAAGAAGCGGTTGGATAGAAAGTGAATTTTGATAAGAGCAAATTTTATTTCATCAATACCCCCATTCCTAGGCAAAACAACATAGCAAGGATCATGGAATGTCATATTGCATCCCTTCCCACCTCCTATTTAGGTCTTCCCCTATTTACAGGGAAACCTAAAGGATCAATGTGGAACATAGTTCTAGAGAGGATCCAAAAAAAGCTAGTAGGTTGGAAAGGACATCTGTTATCTCAAGCAGGCAAAGCAGTTTTAACTATGGCTTCACTTCAAAGTATACCCATTTACTTCCTATCAGTGTTCAGAGCTCCCAGCAAGGTGTATCACAAAATTGAGCAGCTTCAAAAAAAAATTCTTTGGTCAGGGACTAAGGATAAGAAAAGGATCCATTTAGTAGATTGGAACAAGGTTTACAAACCTAAAGCTGATTGGGGGTTAGGATTGAGGAGATTTGTTCATCTCAATACAGCTCTGTTAGCCAAACAAGCATGGCGATTATTGACTAAGGTCGATAATGAATGGATTGCCATAGTTAGGAGGAAATACCTCCAAGGTGTGAACTTCCTTAATGACAACTTAGCAAGCAAGGGGTCTGCTTTTTGGAAGGCAATCCTCACGAGCAGTAATCTTGTCAAGAAAGGTCTTAGATGGATTCTAGGAAATGGGCAAACAATAGACTTTTGGAAGGATCAGTGGGTGAGAGCTGAGGAGTTATCCCAGAATCCCCATTTGGCTAGGATTTAAGAGCATATGGAGCAGCATATTGGGAAGAAGGTTGCAAATTATATGTGGCAGGATATAAATATCAACAGGTGGAAATACATCAGAGTACAGGGTTTTGAAGCGGAGTCTGAAGAGATTTATAACATTATAACTCAGCAAATTATTCCCTTTGGAGAGGATGAAGATCACATTGTTTGGGTTGAGACTGAAAGTGGTGACTTCATAGTTAAGTCTACCTATAATTTGCTTCTCAATGTGGAAGGTCAACAATTTCAACCAAGTTTGGTTTGGATCAAAGGCTTAATTCCTAAAATATCCTTTTTTTTATGGTTGGTGATTCAAGGAAAAATCCTCACTATGGACAATATGTTATCCAAAGGTATGGTTATTGCTAACCATTGCTACATGTGTAGGGCAGGATGGGAGACAACCCAACACTTAATTTTGGAGTTTTCGGTAGCGGAGTCCATCCTGGATGAACTTTTCCAAGCCTTTAGGATCTCATGGGTTAAGCCTGATCTTATATCCGAAGTGTTCCATCAATGGCCTCAACCCTTTGTTAGCCTAAAACTTAAGTACCTATGGAAAATTTTTTGGCATCATTTTCTCTGGTATATTTGGCTAGAAAGGAACCATAAAGCCTTTAAGAATACCATTCACAACCCAAAAACCATCCTCAACAGGATTATTGTCTTTGCAAAAGAAAACCTTAGCACCTTAGTGGATGAGAACCACTCAATTCCTCCCCAAGAAAAACAATTAGCTCAGGCCTTAGGTATTGAGGACAAACCTTCCATTCCTTTGCCCAATCCCAAAAATGGGATTTCTTGGGAGCCACCCCCCCAGGGTTGGTTTAAACTAAATTTTGATGGTGCATCCAAGGAGAACCTAGGAAGAGCTAGAGTTGGAGGAATAATCAGGTATCATCAAGAAAATTTGGTCAAGGCCTTCGCTGAACCTTTGGGAATCAGAACTAATAATGAAGCAGAAGCTAGAGCCCTTTGGAGAGGGTTGCAAGTAGCCCAAGCAACTCAAGGTAACTTAATGATTGAAGGTTATTCGATGAACATCATCAACCTGTTAACCAATGGCAAAAAACCTCCATGGAGAATCGAGGGAGTCATCCATGAAGTGAGGATTCTTTTTGCGGCAAGATAGAATATGAGGGCTCGTCACGTGTATCGTGAGGCCAACATGTCAGCTAAAAAATTAGCCAACATAGGTGTTGATGTTGATAGTTTGGTGACATGGACACAAGGTGTGCCACGTGAAGTGGAAAACATTATTAGTCATGAAAATAAACCTACCCGTTAAGGAGAAATATGAATGGGTGTTCTTTCCCCATGGATCTGGTAATAACTATGGGGTTTCCCTCTAAATCATACCAAATTGGAAATGAAGGTAACAGGGTGTAAGCCTTGGAGGATTCCGACAGAGAATAGGAAATGGGCAAGCAATAGGCTTCACAAGTGCAAAGGTCCAAACTTCAATTTCCTGTCAATGTAAGTAATGTTTAAAGTTATGTTTAGGTATGGATGTGGCTTGTTAGTAAGGTGTTGTAGGGGATTCAACACAAGTTTTGGTAAGAAAGTTTCAAGGATGACTAGGATCTACAATCTCAGCAAAATGCTAGATATTGTAATAGGTTTTTTTTTCTTTTTAAAGCAAAAAACCCCTTACGGGGCTGCCTTGGTCTAAGAGACCACGAACAGGGGTTCTACACCGTCAAAGTTACCCGGGGTCGCACCCGACCCTGCCCGCACCAACATTATCAATTGGATTTTGGGTACCCAATTCAGATTTTTGGTAGAGTGGAGATTCGAACCTAGGACCTCCCTTAGAGGATTGCCCTCTCCTCTCCAACTCACCTACAACACCTGGTATTGTAATAGGTTTTGGGTTAACCTGCAAAACCCGGTAATTAATGAAGACTTTTATTTACCAAAAAAAATACAAGCAAAATATTACCCTTGGGAGAGGACATTACTATGTCCCACATCCTGCCATAACTTTAGCACATTGTATTAAAACTGACATTTTTCCCAATCCATGCCAATGCACCCAATAGTAAAAGGTTCGATTTAATTATGTATTATTTGGTTCAAAAGCAATTGGAGTCTGCAATGTGCCATACTGCATAGTTGATGGGGAATAATTAACATGTACAAACCTCGACTCTCATTTCAGTTGATGAGGAATAATTAACATTTAATAATATGTTTGAATGTATAATATGTTTTGAGTTTCTTTGAGTTTCTTATTTACTAAAATAATATATATATATATATATATATATATATATATATATATATATATATATATATATATATATATAATATGTCGAATTTTATTTTGAATTTTTAAACATGTCAAATTTTTTCGAACTTTAAGGATGTCAAACTTGAACTTGATAACTAAGCCTATGAGCTTAGCCTTTATAGTAGCCTAAGCCAACCCCCAAACACTAACCATATTTTTTCAATTTTTTTACTTTGTTTGCAAGTTTTGCTCAAATTCACGGTCATAGGTTTTTGGGTATGAATTTGGTGCAAGAATAAACATCGTGAAAAATAATTTTCCTATTAGTATGTTAGGTTATTTGTTGTTTTCTATTGTATGTTCTTTTTTTTATATTTATTTTCTGTCAATAGTAAAACAAACAAAAAAATTAAGTTTAATCACATTTAGGAAATAAATTAAGGAAATAAAATTCATCTAGTGTTATTTCTTTAGATTATAGAAGGAAAACTTGTTTGTTTTATTCTTAGGCATCAAACAAAAAATTGCATGTAGTTTTGCATATAGGTTAGCTTGTATGTGCATCTCTCTTGAACCCTTGCTCAAAAGGAAAATAATTTTTTTTTTGTATCCTAGGGGTAGTGTGCATAAAAATATAAAAATCATATTAGGATAGTCTTCTATTTGTTTGTATTTTTTTTCAACATCATTCTACAATACTTTTGGTTATTTGTAGTTTTATTCCTAGTTGATGCCAAACTTGGGTGTATTTTTTATTAACACATAAAACCCACCCAGACTTGTAGTGAGTCCTAAAAGCAAACTTGGTGAACCCATGAATCCCCAATCTTTGAGGTGTGAGAGGCATAACCCGTAGTTACCTCAGCTTCCAGAAAATCTGTTGAGAATCGTCTATGTAGATTTTCCCCTCTACAAGTAGAAATTCTTCTCAACTCAATTTTGACTTCACTAACAACCCTTAGTACTCTATTGACCATCTAATTAAGTGATACTTTATCATTAACCATAATTGTAATCTTATCATCAATCTGGATTCTATTCTAATAATATATAAACAAATATTCTCATCTACGATTGAAGGTTTATTCTAAATGGAAGGTGTGTATAGGGAATTCATGGTGGTAAGGGCTAAATAAATGCAAGAATTGAAATTATTATTGCCCTTTCGGATGTTGTTATGCTTATCTTGAATTCACAAATGATGTTTTTTATAGATCCTGCACTCACCATTAGTTATATCTATCAATCTTAGGCACCTATTTATCTTACCTAGTCTATGGAAGTAAAACTACCAAACATACATGACTAAAAAATTACATTACCTAAAATTCAAATGAAACTACTCTAAAAATAACTAGTAGAAATATATCCTATTTTTCTTACCTTGATAAGATAATTAAAATAAAATAGGCCTCTTGTAGGGGTCTTGACACACCCAGTATTCTTCTTTTATTTTTCTATTTTTAGGTTCTAGATGCAATATTTCTAAATCATAGTATTATGGAAGATATTTATGTTAGAAGAATGATAGTAGAAAAAATTGAATAAAAATTATACAATTAGTTTAAGTGAGTTTGGCCAAATAATTTCTAAAGCTAACATGATAGTGGTTCTATTATCAATTTTTTTGAATTTAGGGAGCTAGAATTATCACTCTAATAAAACTCATAACAAAATAACTTTAAGAAAATATCAATTCCCACAATATTTAGTAGAGTGGTTGCAACATAAATAGATTTCATATAATTTAAAACAATAAATCTATTAAAATATTATATATCTATATCTAAATATTATAAAAAATAGTCTTACTATCTTCTTGTGCATATAAACTTTGTAAATATTTTCAAAACCTCAATTTAGAATATAATTGATACTTAATAAAGGTTTATTCACTGGCAATTCATTGTGGTAAGGGCTAAAAAAGTGTGAGAATTGAAAAAAAAAATCCCTTTGGGATATTGTGATGCATATCTTGATTTCACAAATGATGTTTCTTATAGATCTTGCACTCGTCATTAATTAGATCTATCATTCTTAGGCACCTATTTATCTTACCAATTTTATGGAAGCAAAAGTATCAACCATGCATGACTAACAAAATAGCATTGTCTAAAAGTCAAATTAAACTGCTCTAAAAATAACTACTATAAATATATCTTTTTTTATTACCTTGATAAGATAATCAAAATTAAATAGATCTCTTGTAGGGGTCTTGAAACACCTAATACTCTTCTTTTTTTGTTTTGGGTTTAGGTGCCAGAAATAATTTTGTCTAAATCACAATATTATTGAATATATTTATGTTAGAAGAATGATAGTAGAAAAATTGGACAAAAATTAGATAATTAGTTTGGGTTTGGCTAAATATTTTTTAAAGCTAACATGGTAGTGGTTCTACTATCAAATTTTTCCAATACAGGGAGATAAAATTAAAGCTAACTGCTCTAAAAAGAACTACTAGAAATATATTTTTTTTTATTACCTTGATAAGATAATCAAAATTATATAGATCTCTTGTAGGGGTCTTGAAACACCTAATACTCTTCTTTTTTTGTTTTGGGTTTAGGTGCCAGAAATAATTTTGTCTAAATCACAATATTATTGAATATATTTATGTTAGAAGAATGATAGTAGAAAAATTGGACAAAAATTAGATAATTAGTTTGCGTTTGGCTAAATATTTTTTAAAGCTAACATGGTAGTGGTTCTACTATCAAATTTTTCCAATACAGGGAGATAAAATTAAAGCTAACTGCTCTAAAAAGAACTACTAGAAATAGTCTTTTTTTATTACCTTGATAAGATAATCAAAATTATATAGATCTCTTGTAGGGGTCTTGAAACACCTAATACTCTTCTTTTTTTTTTTGGGTTTAGGTGCCAGAAATAATTTTGTCTAAATCACAATTATTGAATATATTTATGTTAGAAGAATGATAGTAGAAAAATTGGACAAAAATTAGATAATTAGTTTGCGTTTGGCTAAATATTTTTTAAAGCTAACATGGTAGTGGTTCTACTATCAAATTTTTCCAATACAGGGAGATAAAATTATCACTCTAATAACACTCATAGCATAACAACTTTAAGAAAATATCAATTCCCACAATATTCAGTAAGAGTGTTTGCAACATAAATAGATTCATATAATTTAGAACAATAAATACATTACAATATTATATAATCATATCCAAAAATTAGAAAAAACACTCACTATATTCTTGTGCATATAAACATCATAAAGAATTTAAAAACCTCAATTTGGAAAATAATTGCCAGTTAATAAACATAAAATGTTTTAGTTTATTATATTTATACAAAATCTAATCAATTTGGTATTTTATATGTTTTAAATTACAAAATAATGAGCATAGAAAAATAAATTATAGAGAATCAAGATAGACAAATAAAGTAGATATATAATCCACATTCAACCATGAGAGCGGCACCACCATAGGTTCCATATAGATATATGATAAACAAAAGTACTAATGTTTTTAAGGTAAATAAAATGAATAGTTAACATTGCATAGAATCAATTTTGTTTTATGTTGATGTAATGCAAACTTGAAATAACCTTATCATTTTTGAGATGTTAACCACATTGAGAACCCAAATATAGCTAACATGTTATTCAAAAATAGAAGGTAGTTAAGGGAAACTTTAGAGTCCTTATCACTTTTGGAATTTAGATGCGTAAAGAACTTGAACTTAGGTAAACATACTGACTTTCTACAAGATTTTTTCCTTGAGCCTATGTTTGAATGTTGAAATGACCACCAATGTATCCAAGTGATATGTATAGGTGAAAAGGTTCATGAATTTAATGCAATACTCATCAACAATCCTCACTTAGTTTTAAAAAAACTATTTATATAAGAGAAATAAATTACCTTATCAAAATTTACTAAGAATATAATCTTAAATTCTATCCAAGAGAGAGGATAACCTCTATACCTAAATTTTCATAAAATTCATTAATGAGCATGGGTACCAAGCTTGGAGGGAATGATCATTACCTTATATTTTTTAGGCACTCTATGTAAACATAAGAGGAACTGTATTTTAGAAATCTACCCTCTAAGGTCCTCTCCACAAAAAGGCAATGTAGTAATTCTAAGGAATAGAACATCCTAAGATAATTTTAGGAGATAATCCACACCACTATTTTTAGTACTAGCAATAGTCCTTGAATGATCATCTAGTAAGGTATGTGTATGTACCTTAGCAAATTTGGTTTCTTGAACCCAAATCAAAAGAAACCTGGTGATTGTCCCCTTTGATTCTCGATATTAAGAAACTTGAGTAAACCGACTCAAAAGCAACCTGATGATTGTCCCCTTTGAGTTCTTGATATTAAGAAATATGACCTCAAAGGAAACACACTAAAATTATCTTACGACTACTTGCTTAGTTTTAGGAATCTCATACTCCTTTTTCCATCTATGGAGTATAGTAGAAATTCTCCTTAACTCAATTTATACTTTACTAATAACCCTTAGTACTCTATTGAACATATGATTAATTCATGTTATAACATTATCCACAATTGTAATCTTATCTTCACTAGATTATATTCTAATAGTATATTAACAAACATTCTCATCTATGTTTGAAGGGCTATTCTAAATGGAAGGTGTGTATAGGGAATTCATGGTGGTAAGGGCTAAAAAAGTGTGAGAATTGGAATTATTTATTGCCCTTTGGAATGTTGTGATGCTTATCCATAATTTACAAATTATATTTCTTATATATCCTACATTCACCATTAGTCATATTTGTTAATGTTAGGCACCTATGTATATTACCTAGTCCATGGAAGTAGAAGTACCAAACATGCATGACTAACAAAATAGCATTATCCAAAAGGTGAATTAAATGACTCTAAAAAAACTACTATAAATATATCTTGTTTTCTTACCTTGATAAGATAATTAAAATGAAATAAGCCTCTTGTAAGGGTCTTGACACACCCAATATTCTTCTTTTCATTTTTCTAGTTTATTTGCCAGAAAGAAGTTTGTCTAGATCAAAATATTATAGAAGATATTTATGTCAGAATATTTATAGTAGAAAAAAATTGGATAGAAATTATACAATTAGTTTAAGTGGGTTTTGCTGAATAGGTTCTAAAGCTAACATGACAGTGGTTCTACTATCAATTTTTGCCAATATAAAGAGCCAAAATTATCACTCTAATAACACTCATAGCAAAACAACTTTAAGAAAATATTAATTCCCACATTATTCAGTAGATTGTTTGCAACATAAATAAATTCATATAATTTAGAACAATAAATATATTAAATATTATATATCCATATCCAAATATTAGAAAAACACTCTTACTATCTTCTTGTGCATTTAAATTTTGTAAGGATTTTAAAAACCTCAATTTAGAATATAATTATCAGTTAATAAACACAAAATATTGTAGTTTATTATCTTTGTACAAAAGTTAATCAATTTGCTATTGTATGTTTTTTAATTTAAAAACATACAAACATGGATTTTTTTATATTTTTTAATAGAGAATCAAGATAAACACATGAATTAGTTATATAATCCACATTCAACTATGAGAGTTGTACTACCATAGGTTCCATATAGATATGTGATAAAAAATATAATATTGTTCTTAAGGTAAATAAAAATGAATAGTTAACATTGCACAAAGTAGGTTTTGCTTTTGTGGAGGTAAAACAACCTTATTATTTTTGGGGCATTAATTAGATTGAGAACCTAAATATAACTAACATTTTATTCAAAACTAGAAGGTAGTTAAGGGGAAATTTAAAATCCTTACCACTTTTGGACTTCATATGCATAAAGAACTTGAACCTAGCTAAACATATTTAATTCCCACTAGATTTCTTTCTTGAGCCTATGTTAGAATGTTGAAATGACCACTAATAGATCCAAGTGATATGTGTAGGTGAAGTCATTCATGAATTTAGTGCAGTGCTCATCAATAATCCTTGCTTTATTAGCTTTTAGTAACCTAACAACATCAGATAAAGAAGGTCCCTTATCAAAATTCACTAAGAATATACTATTAAATTCTATTTGAGTATAGCCTTTATGCTTAAATTTCTAAAAAATTCATTAATGAACATGAGTACCAAGCTTGGAGGTAATGGTTGTTACCTTATATTTTTTAAGCACTCTATGTAAATGTAAGAGGCATTATATGTTAGAAATTTACCTTTTAAAGTCCTCTCCACAAAAAGACAATATACTAAGGAATAAATCATCCTCAGATAATTTTAAGAGATAATCCACACTGCTAGTTGTAGTGCTAGTTATAGTCCTTTAATGATCACCTAGTAAGGGATGTGTATGTACCTTAGAAAATTTTGAGTTTCTTGAATCCAATTCAAAAGCAACCTAGTGATTGTTCCCTTTGAGTGCTTGATATTAAGAAACATGAGCAAACCAACTAAAAAGCAACTTGGTGATTGTCCCTTTTGAGTGCTTGATATTAATAAACTTGAGCTACTTATACTATCCTTAATCCTACTCAAATAAAACCATCTAAGATTCCATTATGACTACTTGGTTGGTTTTACGAATCTTAGACTACTTTTTCCATCTATGAAGTATAGTAGAAATTCTTCTTAACTTAATTTGTACTTTAATAATGACCCTTAGTACTCTATTGACCACTTGATTAGCCAATGTTATACTATTACCCATAATTGTAATATTATCATTAATATATATTCTATTATAATAGTATATTAACAAACATTATCATCTATGTTTTAAGGGTTATTCTAAATGAAAGGTGTGTATAGGTAATTCATGGTGGTAAGGGCTAAAAAAGTGTGAGAATTGAAACTATTATTACCCTTTGGGATGTTGTGATACTTAACTTGATTTTGCAAATGATGTTTCTTATATATATTGCACTCATCATTAGTTAGATCTATCAATATTAGGCACTTATTTATCTTACCTAGTCTATGGAAACAAAAGCATCAAACATGCATGACTAACAAAATAGCATTACTCAAAAGTTAATTAAAATGCTCTAAAAATAACTACTAGAAATATATCTTGTTTTTTATTACCTTGGTAATATAATAAAAATGAAATAGGTCTCTTGTAGGGGTCTTGACACACCTAATACTCTTATTTTCATTTTTTGGGTTTAGGTGCCAAAAGCAATTTTGTCTAAATTACAATATTATTAAAGATATTTATGCTAGAATAATGATAGTAGAAAAAATTTGGACATAAATTACACAATTAGTGTAAGTGATTTTAGCCAAATAGGTTCTAAATCTAATATGATAGTGGTTCTACTATCAATTTTTGTCAATATAGGGAGCCAAAATTGTCACTCTGATAACACTCATAACAAAACACCTATAAGAAAATTTAATTCCCACAATACTCAATAGAGTGTTTGAAACATAAATAGATTAATATAATTTAGAATAATAAATTTATTAAAATATTATATATCCACGTGTTGTGGTCTACCGGCAAGGATGCCACTTGCATTATCGGTGATGTGATCCAGGTTCAACCCCCACGACGGATATGTATATGTATAAGAAATATTTACTCAATAAAATATATATATATATATATATATATATATTATATATCCATATCCAAATTTTAGAAAAAAATACTCTTACTATCTTCTTGTGCATATAAACATTGTAAAGAATTTAACAATCTCAATTTATAAAACACTCAATAAAAAATATATATATATATATATATAATATATATCCATATCCAAATTTTAGAAAAAAAATACTCTTACTATCTTCTTATGCATATAAACATTGTAAAGAATTTAAAAAATCTCAATTTAGAAAATCATTCTCAGTTAATAAACACAAAAAAAAAATATTAGATGATTATCTTCATACAAAAATTAATATATTTTTCATCGGATTGAATGCTTGCCCCTTCCTGGTGCTTTTAGCAACGTAAAAGGTTTAAAATGATTGTGGCATGGTGGATATGGGGGGAACTACATGAAGATCTGTGTGGCAGCTTCCAAGGCAGACAATGCAGAATACTTTGGAGGCTATAAAATCCAAATAGCCTACCCGAATTCATGGTGGCTACTGATTCCACCATGTAAATTCAAAAAAAAAAAAAGTAATAAGTTTTCTATTGGATGTGTTTTAATTTAAAAATTATTAATCATAGAAAAATAAATTATAAATAATCACGATAGACAAATAAAGTAGATATATAATCCATATTTAGCAATGAGAGTTGTCCCGCAATAGGTCCCATATAGATATATGATAAATAAAAGTAATAACGTTCTTAAGGTAGATAAAAATAAATAGTTAACATTACACAAAGTCAATTTTATTTTTTGTGGAGGTAAAACAAACTTCAAGTATCCTTATCATTTTTGGGATGTTAACCAGATTGAGAACCCAAATATAGTTAACATGTTATTCAAAACTACAATTAGCTAAGGGGTACTTTAAAATCCATACCACTTTTTGAATTTAGATATATGAAGAACATGAATAGGTAAACATATTGACTTCCCACTAGATTTCTTCCTTGAGCCATTGAAATGACCACCAATGGATCCAAGTGATGTGTAGGTGGAGAGGCTGAATTTAGTGCAATAATCATCAATAATGCTTGATTTATTTATTTGTCACAACCTAGCCACATAAGAGAAAGAAGGTCCCTTATAAAAATTTACTAAGAATGTATTCTTAAATTCTAAGTGAGAGGATAGCCTTTATGCCTTATTTTCCATAAAAGCTAATAATCATAGGTACCATGCTTAGAGGGAATTATTATTACCTTATCTATTATAGGCACTCTATGTAAATGTAAGAGACATTATATTTTAGAATTCTACCCTACAAGGTCCTCTCCACAAAAAGACAATGTAGTAATCCTAAGGAATAGGGCATCCTGAGACAATTTTAGGATATAATTCACACCACTAGTTATAGTACTAGAAAGATCCCTTGAATGATCACCTAGTAAGCGATGCGTATGTACCAAAGTTGAATTTTCTTGAATCCAACTCAAAACAACTTGGTGATTGTCCTCTTTGAGCGCTTTATATTAAGAAAATTGAGTAAACCAACTCAAAATCAACCTAGTGATTGTCACCTTTGAGTGCTTGATATTAAGAAAGTTGAGCTCCTTATACTATCCTTGATCCTACTCAAAGGAAACCCACTAAAAATTCCTTACAACTACTTGATTGGTTTTAGGAATCTTAGAATAATTTTTCTATCTATGGAGTATAGTAGAAATTCTCCTCAACTCAATTTGTACTTCACTAACAACCTTTAGTGCTTTATTTACCATATGATTACCTGATGCTATGCCTTTACCCATAATTGTAATCTTATCATTGATCTATATTCTATTCTAATAGTATATTAACAAACATTATCATCTATGTTTAAAGGGTTATTCTCTATAGAAGGTGTGTATAGGGAATTCATAGTGATAAGGCTTAAATAAGTGTGAGAATGAAAACTATTATTGCCCTTTGGAATTTTGTGATGCTTATCTTGATTTCACAAATGATGTTTCTTTTAGATCTTGAACTCATCATTAGTTATATCTATCAATCTTAAGCATCTATTTATCTTACATTCTATGGAAGCATAAGTACCAAACATGCATGACTAACAAAATAGCATTGCCCAAAATTTGAATTAAACTACTCTAAAAATAACTACTAGAAATATACCTTATTTTTAATTACCGTGATAAGATAATCAAAATTAAATAAGTCTCTTGTAAGGGTATTGACACACCTAATACTCTTATTTTATTTTTTTGATCTTAGGTGCTAAAATTTGTTGGATATTTTGAGTGATAAGTTGTCATTGATGTCAAGAGTGAGTGGTCATTGATGTCGAACCTTCAGCACCAGTCAGTGGCAGTTTTAGTTGGCAGCATCCATTTCGGTTTCAATTTCAAGATCTGGCTCCAGGAAGTCAGTAAGGTCCAAAGTGTGAGAAAAATCCCAAATAAATAATATTATAATATTATGCAAAGGAAGTTTAAATTTAATTTTAAATTAATTTATTAGTTAATTTATTTAACTTATAAAGTTATTAAATTAATTATAAATTAATTTAAGCTAAGGTTAAAAACCCTAAGGTGGATTATTAAAAATAAAATTCAAAATTTGTTTTCGAATAACAAGCGTCGACATGAAGAAAAATCAAAATGTGTATATAAAGGGGGGAACTCCCACCCTACCAAAACTTACCATGCCTTCGATGATTGATGCGAACTTTAAGAAATCGTGAGCCTTACGAATAGCGCTACATCCAAAGTGAAGGGGGAAGTGTGCATGTTTCATGAGATATTGGCGACGAGTGAAGGCATAAGGGGAATGTGCTATACCTTCTTTCACGTGGGTATTCATAGCCCATGTGGTGGGCTCCCAAGCACTAATACTCTTAGGCTAGAGGATATGGCAGATCGAATCACGTCGAATCCTCTTTTGTGGGAAGTATAAGGTATGCTTTGATAATTGGTCACCATAAATTTTGGGGATATAGTTTGGGCATTTAAAAATTAATTTTTGCATAGTTTTATTTGGTTCTAAGGTTGCAAGGGAGTTATAAGGGTTTTGCAAAATTAAATTTTTAATATTATTTTCTCAAAGGTTTTGAAAGGATTGCAAGGTGTTTGGTTGATATTTTTATGGTGTTGGATATTATTTTAAGTTGGAGTTTATAAGGTGTATCAAGGAAATTATATTTATGTATGGTATGATGAGTGTTATGTTTAAAAGGAAGAAATAAGGCATAAGTTGAGTTGTGATTGTTTTATGTCAAAGGGAATATTTTTGAGAAAGTATTGAAGTGATATTGTTGTGTTTAACCATTGAAATTGGAAAGAAGGAAATTGTGATTGAGACAGGTTTTTCCAAAGGCACTTTGACATCCAAAAAAAAGGTATGGGCATATTCTTCCTAGTGAGTGATTGTTGAAATTTGTGTATGAAAAGTTGGAGTGAAAAGGATTGTTTGGTTTGCATTGTTGAGAGTGTTTTTGAATTAATGCTTCAAGGTTTTCCGGAATTAAGAGTTATTGATAAAACCTTGTTTATAAGCATTGTTGTTGAAGTGAGTTATTGAGTGAATAACTTGAACTAGGGTTTGGAAAGAACATGAGTATCATTGTTATGTGATATTGGTTGATAAAGCATTGTTAGAAATATTTTAGTGAGTTGTCATATGCTTGGACTAGGGTTTGTGAGTAAGTATTATCTCATTGAGTGATTGATTGAGTAGAGTTGGTTAATCCTAGTCAAGTGAATGTGTGAAGTGATTGTTCAAGTTCTGTGAAACAAATTATTCTATATTTTGAATTGATTTGAGAAAGAGATTTAGATTTGATGAGTGTGAAACATATTGAGTCTCTAATAATTCTCTATATGTTTATGAGATAAAAGAGTGTTTGAGTATTGAGTCTCTAACAATTCTCTATATGTTTCTAAAAGAGTGATTGAAAGTAATTGAGTATTGAGGTGAATGTGAAGCATATTGAGTCTCTAACAATTCTCTATATGTTTCTAAAAGAGTGATTGAAAGTAATTGAGTATTGAGGTGAATGTGAAGCATATTGAGTCTCTAATAATTATCTATATGTTTCTAAGAGAGTGATTGAAATTTATTGAGCATTGTGATGAGTGTAGAGCATATTGAGTCTCTAACAATTCTCTTTATGTTTCTATGATATTGGAAAAGTTCTAGTGTGGACTTGTTGAGCAGATTTGAGGTAAGTCTTTGAGAAGACTTGTGGATAGATTTGGGTAAGCTTTTGTGAAAACTTACAATACAGATTGAAAGCATATTTGGATAAGTTCTTGTGAGCACTTATTGAGCATATTGGACAATTTCTAGAGAGGACTTGAGGATGGATTAGTGGGAGATTTTGTGGAAGCTTACAAGGAAAATTTGAGACAAGAGTTTGAGAAGACTTGTGAATAGATTTGATTGATTGATTTGTTCAAACCTTGAGTTAAGGTTTCGGGCAGATCTAGTAGATTT
Source organism: Wollemia nobilis (assembly GCA_028583015.1). Lineage (NCBI taxonomy): Eukaryota > Viridiplantae > Streptophyta > Pinopsida > Araucariales > Araucariaceae > Wollemia > Wollemia nobilis. The sequence goes on from JAQPPZ010000040.1 coordinate 4,856,988, forward strand.
GATTTGAGATTGAGTCAATATTTGAGTTAAGGCTTGAGGACAGATATTGATGATAGAGATTGAGGATATATTTGTACTAGATCGGAGGACTGTGTTTAGTACATATTTGATGATAGATTTTGGTGCATATTTGAGGATAAATTTATGCTAGACCAGAGATAGAGATTGAGGATAGATTTGTGCTAGACCGAAGGACTATGTTTAGTGTATATTTGAGATAGAGATTTAGATGTGACAGATTTGATGATAGATATCTCCAGCCAGAGCATGGAGGACATGTGTCTTTTGTGGATAGAGTTACATTTGCTAAGGGTAGTGGAGGTAGAGATCTTCTAGAGAATCACTAGTCATAGTAGACTTAGGATATTGGTGTCTCCTATGGATAGAGATCCACAAAATTTATTAAGAGATTGGTATCTCCTTTAGACAGAGGTCCATAAACGTTGTAATAGGGAAAGGATTCCCAAGAGATTGATTGAGGAAATTTTAGTGAAATATTTTCTCCGTGGAGTAGCCCACATTGGGTGAACCATGTAAATTTGGTGTCTCTATTGTGTGTGGTGATTTATGCATTGCTTTTATTATTGTTGTTGATATTGCTATCTATACATTGCATAATATTAATTGGGAAAGAAAAGTAAAAAGTGGTCTTATACTATTCACCCTCCATCTCAGTATAAGCTTGTGTTCTTCAATTGGTATCAGAGCGGGTTCCTTCAGAAGAGTTTAACAACTTGAAGGAAAATCTTTCAAGAACACAATAGATTCTAATAATGTTTTCTCATATAATCCTACACCAATATTTTATGAAAGTGATTATATATATTGGAGTATAAGAATGAAGATTCACTTTATGGCACTTGGCAATGAAATTTGAGAAGCAGTGGAAAATGGATACATACCCCCAGTTGATCCACCTACAGATAAGAAATGTAAGCTTCTACAACTTTACAATTCAAAATCAATGAATGTAATTTTGAGAGGTTTGCATAGAACAGAGTCCATAAAAGTTATGCATTGTCAGGATGCAAAAGGAATTTGGGATAAGTTACAAAGTATATATGAAGGATATAAAGGTGTCAAGAAAGCAAAGATACAAAATCTCAAAGGGAAATTTGAAGAGTTAATAATAAAGGATGAGGAAAACATTAGTACTTATCTACTTTGAGTTGATGAATTTGTTAATTCTATGCAAGGACTTGGACTTAAGGTAGAAGAATTGGATGTTTGTGATAAGGTCTTAATATCTCTTCCAAAAATATTTATGCTATAGAAGAATCAAAGGATGGTGATTCTTTGACAAGATATATGTTGCTTGGTATTCTTATAGCTTTTGAGTTAAGAACAAAAGAACCTAATCCCCAAAATGAAGCAACCTTCAAATTAATCAAGAAGACAAAGAATAAGACATCATAATCAAGCAATGAGTCATCCAATGATGAAGAAGCTAATTATGGTAGAAGGAATAAGTATTAAAAAATATTTAAAGATGCAAAATCTGTTAGATATTTCAATTGTAGAAAGTATGGTCACTATGCAACTGATTGTCAAGAAGTTAAAAATAACAATGATGAAGAAAAACAGGATCACATGAATAGGGAATCAAAAAGATATAAGTACCAAAAGAAAGATAAGGATGGACAAAGCAGACAAGAAAAGAAGTTCTTCCAAAGACAAAAAAGGAGCTACTATGCAGACAAGGCAAGTAAGTACTCAAGTGATAGTGATGCTAGTTTTTCAAATAATGATAGAGATGAAGTCCTTTTTATGATTGAAGAAAAGGAAGAAGTCAAGAAAAGGTCACCAATTTTGAGCAAGGTGTTGCAAGAAGGTTGTCATTGTTGTCAACACAGGCAGTTAGATCCAAGGATGCAGTGGGTAGACAGATCAGAAGTCATTCAGATGCAGAAAATTCGAAGAAAAAGACAAGTGAGAAAACTGTCGCGATATCGCGACATGTTTTCTGTCGCGATTTCGCGACAAGTCGGAGGAGAGAGAAAATGTAGCCGCAAAAATGTCGCGATTTCGCGACGAAAGTGAGGAGAGAGAAAGTGCAGGGAGCCAAAAATGTCATGATTTCATGACGGAAGTAAGGAGAGAGAAGGCGCAAGGCAAACTGTCATGATTTCATGACAAGTCGGAGGCCAAGAAGTCAAGTCGAGAAACTGTAGCGATTTCGCTACATGTTGACTTTTCGCTGGCAGAAACAGGGAGAAAGTGTTAAGTGAAAAAGTTGTAGCGATTTCGCTACAAGTTACAAAGACGAAGTAAAGGTGTAGCGATTTCGCTACGAGCTGCAAAGGCACAAAGTAAAGGTGTAGCGATTTCGCTACGAGTTGCAAAGGGACGAAGTAAAGGTGTAGCAATTTCGCTACGAGCTGCAAAGGCACAAAGTAAAGGTGTAGCGATTTCGCTACGGGTAAAAGATGCGCAAAACAAAGGTGTAGCGATTTCGCTACAGGTCTAAAGTGCAGACATCAAAGGTGCAACAATCATACTTCAAGTCGAAAGTGTAAGGCACAAGTCAAAATTTCTCAAGAAGAAGCAAGTTGGAAGCACAAGGCAAAGTTGTAGAAATTTCGCTACTGCATGAAGCTCAAATTGTACGAAAGCCGAAAGCGTCGCGATTTCGCGACAAAGATGAAGATGACGTCAGCAAAAGCTGAAAGTGTCACGATTTCGCGATAGGGTGCAAGAAAAGCTGCTGGAAGCCAGAAGCGTCACGATTTCACGACAAGAATGATGATGACGTCAGCAAAAGCTGAAAGTGTCACGATTTCGCGACAGGGTGCAAGGAAAGCTGCTGGAAGCCGAAAGCGTCGCGATTTCATGACAACATTAAGGATGACGTCAGCAAAAGTTTGAAGTGTCACGATTTCACGACATGAACGGTGGGAAAGCTTTCAAAGGCCAAAATAGTCGCGATATCGCGACGACAAGGTCAAGGAGGCGTACGGCCACAAAAAGTGTCGCGATATCGCGACATGTTAGTTTTTCGGGGCAACAGCAACAGAAAGGTGACAGAGAAGCAGCAGCATTTGAGGCCGACAAGTTGAATCGAGGCCGACGATTTTTAGGGTTTCGAAGCCGACTTTTTCTAGGGTTTTACAGCGGATGTTTTTAGGGTTTTGAAGCCGACAGTATCAAGGGTTTTACAGTGGACGTTTTTAGGGTTTCGAAGCCGACATTTGCTAGGGTTTTTATAGCGAAAGTGTTTAGGGTTTGCAACCGACAATCATCAGGTTCAAGCAGCCAAAAAACTCTAGGGTTTGAAGACGACATCATTAGGGTTTGCAGCCGACGTCTGAGAGTTACAGCCGACTATGATTTAACATTTGTCTTAAACATTTCTTCTATAAAAGGAGGGCTAATTGAAGATGGATAGTGACTTGGACGAACATAAAGTGCGTATGCGAAAGTTACTATGCGCAGAGAGTGAGTCGGTTCGATCTGAGCTAAGACCGAAGCGATATTTCTTTAGTGACGCAGTGAAGAGTGCATATCAACTGATCGAGAATCAAGAGCACGATGTGCAGAAGGTGTGTTTCAAGTCCGAAGCAATAATGCGTAGACTGCAGATGTGAGAGTTCTTTGGAGTTGCAGTAGAGTGTGCGTTGCGACAAGATAGTGTGCATTGCGATGAGATGATGTGCGAGAGCGAGCAGAGTGACTTGTGCGAAGATAAGAGCGCGATGTCCAGAAGTTGTGTTCTAAGTCCGAAGTGACAAGTGCGTAGTTCACGTAAGAGATCGATCGGTTGAATACAGCAGAGAGCGCGAAGAAGTATAGAGAAGCGGTCGGAGAGTGCGAATTATTTTGCACAGAAGCAGCAGAATGCAGAAAAATAGTAGATCGTGAAAATTGAGGTGAAAGTTTTATTCTGGAATTTTTATTTTTGTCTTCCAAGTTGTAGCTTGGCAAAAGGGGTTGGTGCCTCTTTCCAGTAGGTGCTGGTAAAATAGGAGTTGGTGCTCCATTCTGTTGAAACAGATAAAGTTAAGGGGTTGGTGCTCCTTCCAGTTGGTGCTGGTAAAGGATTATGTAAAGTTGTAGCTTTGCATTGACTGGATTTGGATGGTAGTCCAAGCAGTCATTTTTGAGGAGTAGCCACATTGGTGAACCTCGTTAAATTGCCTTGTTATGTGTGATGCTTTCTTGATGCATTTAGTATTCTTTTCATCTGCTTTAAACTGTTGCTGGTTCTAAAATCATATGTTTTAGAAATTTTTAAAGAACACACTGATTCACCCCCCCTCTCAGTGTCATTGTGATTACAACAATTGGTATCAGAGCCAAGTTCCTGAAGAGGCTTAAATAGCTAAGGTGATCTTGGAAGTTACGCAATGGCAAGTGGTGAAGGATTCTCTTCGAACAAAGCACCATTGTTTGATGGGACCAATTATGCGTTCTGGAAAATTAGAATGCAGACATATCTCAGTGCTTTGGGTTTTGACATCTCGGGTGCGGTAGTTAATGGTTACAAAGCTCCTGCCACCGCTCCAACAGACACTGCAGGTAAAAAGGCATTTGAATATGATTCAAAAGCAAGAAATGCTATTATGTGTGGACTAGTTGACAGTGAGCTAGTCAAGGTCATAAACTGTGAATCAGCAAAAGATATCTGGGATAAACTAGAGAACATTCATGAAGGAGATGATAGGATCAAGGAGGCCAAACTTCAAGCACATCGAGCTCAATACGAATCTTTAAAGATGGACAATGATGAGAACATTGAGACCTTCATGCAAAGAGTCAATGGGATCACCAATTCAATCAGAGGTCTTGGTGAAGAACTAACCGATGCTGCTATCGTGAAAAAGGTATTGAGATCACTTCCTCCTAGATTTGATTCTAAAGTCTCTGCCATAGAAGAAGCCAAAGATTTAAATCATTTTAGTATGGATGAGATGCATGGTTCTTTGACTGCTTTTGAAATGAGAATAGGAAGATCTAATCCCACAGATAGAGAAGCAGCCTTCAAAGCCTTAAAAGGCAAAAGCACAAAACAAGAATCTGAAGAAGAGAATGATTCAGATGAAATGGAAGCAAATTTTGTAAGAAAGCTGAAGAAAGGAAAAGGAAAATACAAAGGAAAGCTACCTCTTAAATGTTTCAATTGTGGAGGCATTGGACACTTTGCTACCAAATGTCCTCTCAATGACAAGAACAAAGGTGAAGAAACTCAAAGATCAAGAAAGAGGTGAATGGAGGAAGAAAACAAACTTCAGAAAAAGCAATTTCAAAAAGAAAAGCTTTATCTCCCGAAATGCGTAATCTTCAGAGGACAGTTCTAGTGAAGACTCTGAAGAAGGAACAGGTGAGGCTCTCTTTATGGCGTTTGAAATAGACGAATCAGAAGAGGCAGAAAACACAGAAAATAGAGAGGGAATGAACTCTGAAGTATCAATTGAAGAAGATGAGGCTGAAGTTGATTTAGAGGGTGAGCTGGTGTCTGCTCTTATGGAATGGAAATCTGAGAAAAGGAAGAATGAAAAACTGTCAAGGAAACTTAAGGATGCAAATGACATTATAGCCAGTCTAAAGACACAGATAGAAGAATACAAGAAAATGTCCGAAGATCTTGAAATTCAGGTAACCATGAAGATAGATTACTACTGCAAATTGGAAGAAGAAAATGTTAGTCTCCGAATACATATACAAGAGCTGGATCGAAAAATCAGCTGTCATTTAAAACGTGAAGAAAGTTCGATGAAGCTGGACAAAATTCTAAGCGATCAAAGATCCACAGGTATCAAATTCGGTCTGGGCTTTACTGAAGGAGAATCATCAAGTGGACCAAAGGCAAGCAATGTTGAAAGTAAAAAGAGTAAAGACAAGAAACAGGCTGTGGAAAGAAAAACAAATCAGGCAAAAGAAAGTTGTAATGCCAGTCCTGAAATAGCAGCTGACAATGATGGCTTTACCAAGGTCATACATCAAAAGAGAAGAAGATCTAAGGCTCCTGCAACAACTTGGCCAAGACCATCTTTCAGGTTTAATCATTATTTCTATGGTTTCTGTTTTAAATGTAATGGTTATGGGCATAAAATTGTTGACTGCAAATACAATATAGGCCCAAGAAGTGTCACTAGTAGAAATGCTTTTGCTCCTCTAATGAGTTATGCAGTAGAGTGCTTTAAGTGTCATAACTTTGGGCATATTGCCAGAAATTGTCGTAGTATTTCTGTTTCATATCAATCTCAGAAAATAAGAACTCAACCGTATAGGGCAAAACAAAATAGAATTTCTTCCAAGGAAATGTGCAAGACTCGAAAAGGGGAAATCCCAGCTAGAACCCAACACCACAGTTAAAACAAAATGGCAACAAAAAGAACAGCTCAGGAAAGAACAAGAATCTTTAATAGTGCAGACAGCGTTTAGAGCTCAGAATAAGTATGTACCGTGGATTCTTGACAGTGGTTGCTCAAGTCATATGACAGGTGATAAACAAAAATTTGAAAATCTACAGAAGTATGAGGGTGGTTCGGTGAAGTTCGGCAATAATGGTGGAGCCAAAATAATAGGTAAAGGATCGGTCAAAATTAGTGAAGGGAAAATCAAGTCAGAAGAAGTTTTATATGTGGATGGTTTGAAACATAATCTGTTAAGTGTGAGTCAAATTTGTGATAAAGGACATGAAGTGGTTTTCAAGAAGCAAGGTTGTGAAGTCAGAAAAATAAAAAGCGGGAAATTGATAGCAACCGGCTCAAGGACGTCTGGTAACCTATACACACTCTCAAAATTTTTAGAAGGTATGTGCTTTATTGGACAAGAAGAAGAGAACTGGTTGTGGCATAAGAGACTAGGACACATAAGTTTTGATAATTTGGTGAGAATCAGCTCTAAACAAGCAATAAGAGATATTCCAACTATTAAGAAACCCTCAAACAGTGTTTGTGCTTCATGTCAGAAGGGAAAGCAAACCAGAGTTTCATTTAAAACAAAAGAATATCACACGAGCAGACCCTTGGAACTCATTCATATAGACTTATGCGGACCCATGAGGACTCAAAGTATAAACGGCGACAAATACTTTATGTTGTGTATCGATGATTATTCCATAATGACATGGATATTCTTCCTAAAAGATAAAACATAAGCGTTTGAAATGTTCAGAACCTTCAAACAGCTAGTCGAGAATGAAACAGGGAAAAGGATTAAATGCTTGCGATCAGACAGAGGAGGAGAATTCATTTCGAATGAATTTGTAGAATACTGTGAAAAATATGGTATCAGGAGACAATATTCAGCAGCCCAGAACTCCTCAGAATAATGGTGTAGTAGAGAGGAAGAACAGAACTATACAGGAAATGGCACGCACCATGCTGGTAGAAAACAAAATAGCAGACATGATTCTGGAAAGAAGCAGTTCACACAGCAGTATACATTCAAAACAGGTATATGTTAAGAACTCGTGAATGCAAAACACCGTATGAGTTGTGGTTTGGTAGAAAAGCAACAAAAAAACATCTCAAAGTATTTGGTCGGAAGTGCTACATCGGGAAAACCGATGACAACCTTGGAAAGTTTGAAGATAGAGCAGATGAAGGTGTTTTTGTTGGTTATTCTCCACATAGCAAAGCTTACAAATGCTACAACAAGAGACTCAAGAAAATTGTGGACAGTGCAGATGTTAAATTCGATGAAGGGAGGAAACAAATAGTTAATTTTCAAGAAAACTACCCAATCTACGAAGAAGTAATTGAAAGTGATGAAGTTCATGGCACAGAAAATACATCTACGACTGATACAGATGACTTATCAGATGACTCAGAGATGCAAGAAAATAGAAAATTCAAAACGGGCAGCTGGCAGAAAAATCATCCTAGAGACCAAATAATTGGAGATCCCACAGCTGGCATTCAGACAAGAAAGAAAGTAATAAGTAATTACTCTCTTTTATCCAAAGATTGAGCCCAAAAACATAGATGAAGCAAGCAAAGATGACAACTGGATGAAGGCAATAAATGAAGAATTAGATCAGATTGAAAAGAACAAAACTTGGGAGTTAGTACCTAGACCTGCAAACAAGAATGTAATCGGCACCAAGTGGATATTTCGAAACAAATTAAATGAAGACGGACAGGTCATTAGGAACAAAGCAAGACTGGTTTGTAAAGGATATGCACACGTCGAAGGCATTGATTTTGAAGAGACGTTTGCTCCAAAGGGCCGATTAGAAGCAATTAGAATGTTTTTGGCCTTAGCAGTTCACAAAAACTTTAGGGTGTATCAGATGGACGTAAAATCTGCCTTCTTAAATGGGAAACTCGAAGAGGAGGTCTTTATTGAACAACCGGATGGATTTCAAATTAGTGAGGATCCTAACCTTGTCTGCAGATTAAAGAAAGCACTGTATGGACTAAAGCAAGCACCACGGGCTTGGTATGCTAGGCTAGATAACTATCTCTCTCAACAAGGATTCAAAAAGGGTTTAGTAGACAGTAATCTGTATGTGAAAATAGAAGATGGGCATCTCATTGTTTTAGTTGTCTATGTAGATGATATCATATTTGGCAGCAACAAAGATGAAGCTTGTAAAGACTTAGCAAATAAGATGCAGAAGGAATTTGAGATGTCTATGATTGGTGAACTTAATTTCTAGGGCTACAAGTTAATCAAAATGAGAAAGGAATATTCATTTCCCAAATCAAATATGTGAAAGAAATGCTAAAGAGGTTCACTATGGAGGACTGTAAGCCAGTAAGCACTCCCATGACAACAGGCTGCAAATTGAGTAAAGAAGACAAATCTCCACCTGTAGATCAAACCATGTATAGATCAATGATAGGAAGCTTACTATATTTAACAAGAACTGGACTCGATATTCTACAGGCAGCTTTGCATGGTAGCCGTATTTCAAGCCGATCCCAAAGAGACTCATGTAACAAGAAGTTAAAAGGATATTTCGGTATCTCAAAGGCACCATGGAGTATGGGTCGTGGTATCCAAAAGGCAAAGATTTCACTCTTATATCATATTCAAATGCAGATTGGACTGGATGTGTTGATGACAGAAAGAGTACCAATGGAGGAGCATTCTATTTGGGGGACAGATTGGTTGCATGGCACAGTAAGAAGCAAGAGTCAGTTTCTCTATCTACAGCTGAGGCAGAATATATTGCAGCAGCAACATGTTGTACACAAGTTTTGTGGATGAAACAAACTTTGAAAGATCTAGGCATTAATTTTAGTGAACCAATATCAGTAAAGTGTGACAACACCAGTGCAATCAACATTTCTAAGAATCCAAGAATGCACTCACGGACAAAGCACATTGCTATAAGGTATCATTTCTTGAAAGAAAAAGTTGCAGAAGGAGAAGTTAAATTGGACTATGTCCCAACTACAGAACATGTAGCAGATATTTTTACAAAACCTTTGCCCAAGGAAGTATTTGAGTATCTTCGAAGCAAATTAGGAGTAGTCACACTTCCTAAGAAGTGACTAGCTACAAGGATCACTTTCTCGTGGGGAGCATTTGAGTATTTGAGGATGGACTCAGGGGGAGTCAAATTGTGCCTGAGAAGTGTGAGGATGGACTCAGGGAGAGTTCGCAGCAACCCTTTGGTATTATTGACAAAGGGGGAGAAGAGTTACAGGAATGTATACAGGTGTTGCCAACAATTCCAAAGGGGGAGATTGTTGAGCAAGGTGTTGCAAGAAGGTTGTCATTGTTGTCAACACAGCAGCTAGGATCCAAGGATGCAATGGGTAGACAGATCAGAAGTCATTCAGATGCAAAAAATTCGAAGAAAAAGACAAGTGAGAAAACTGTCGCGATATCGCGACATGTTTTCTGTCGCGATTTCGCGACAAGTCGGAGGAGAGAGAAAATGTAGCCAGAAATGTCGTGATTTCACGACGAAAGTGAGGAGAGAGAGATCAGGGAAGAGGGAGAGAAATGTCACGATTTCACGACAAGTAAGGAGAGAGAAGGCGCAAGGCAATCTGTCACGATTTCATGACAAGTCGGAGGCCAAGAAGTCAAGTCGAGAAACTGTAGCGATTTCGCTACATGTTGACTTTTCACTGGAAAAAACAGGGAGAAAGTGTTAAGTGAAAAAGTTGTAGCGATTTCGCTACAAGTTACAAAGACGAAGTAAAGGTGTAGCGATTTCGCTACGAGCTGCAAAGGCACAAAGTAAAGGTGTAGCGATTTCGCTACGAGTTGCAAAGGGACGAAGTAAAGGTGTAGCGATTTCGCTACGAGCTGCAAAGGCACAAAGTAAAGGTGTAGCGATTTCGCTACGGGTAAAAGATGCGCAAAACAAAGGTGTAGCGATTTCGCTACAGGTCTAAAGTGCAGACATCAAAGGTGCAACAATCATACTTCAAGTCGAAAGTGTAAGGCACAAGTCAAAATTTCTCAAGAAGAAGCAAGTTGGAAGCACAAGGCAAAGTTGTAGAAATTTCGCTACTGCATGAAGCTCAAATTGTACGGAAGCCGAAAGCGTCACGATTTCGTGACAAAGATGAAGATGACGTCAGCAAAAGTTGAAAGTGTCACGATTTCGCGACAGGGTGCAAGAAAAGCCGTTGGAAGCCGGAAGCGTCACGATTTCATGACAAGAATGATGATGACGTCAGCAAAAGCTGAAAGTGTCGCGATTTCATGACAGGGTGCAAGGAAAGCTGCTGGAAGCCGAAAGCGTCACGATTTCACGACAACATTAAGGATGACGTCAGCAAAAGTTCGAAGTGTCACGATTTCATGACATGAACGATGGGAAAGCTTTCAAAGGCCAAAACAGTCACGATATCGCGACGACAAGGTCAAGGAGGCGTACGGCCACAAAAAGTGTCACGATATCACGACATGTTAGTTTTTCGGGGCAACAGCAACAGAAAGGTGACAGAGAAGCAGCAGCGTTTGAGGCCGACAAGTTGAATCGAGGTCGACGATTTTTAGGGTTTCGAAGCCGACTTTTTCTAGGGTTTTACAAAGGACATTTTTAGGGTTTTGAAGCCGACAGTATCAAGGGTTTTACAACGGACATTTTTAGGGTTTCGAAGCCGACATTTGCTAGGGTTTTTACAGTGGAAGTGTTTAGGGTTTGCAGCCGACAATCATCAGGTTCAAGCAGCCAAAAAACTCTAGGGTTTGAAGACGACATCATTAGGGTTTGCAGCCGACGTCTGAGAGTTACAGCCGACTATGATTTAACATTTGTCTTAAACATTTCTTCTATAAAAGGAGGGCTAATTGAAGATGGATAGTGACTTGGACGAACATAAAGTGCGTATGCGAAAGTTACTATGCGTAGAGAGTGAGTCGGTTCGATCTGAGCTAAGACCGAAGCGATATTTCTTCAGTGACGCAGTGAAGAGTGCATATCAACTGATCGAGAATCAAGAGCACGATGTGCAGAAGGTGTGTTTCAAGTCCGAAGCAATAATGCATAGACTGCAGATGTGAGAGTTCTTTGGAGTTGCAGTAGAGTGTGCATTGCGACAAGATAGTGTGCATTGCGATGAGATGATGTGCGAGAGCGAGCAGAGTGACTTGTGCGAAGATAAGAGCGCGATGTCCAGAAGTTGTGTTCTAAGTCCGAAGTGACAGTGCGCAGTTCACAAAAGAGATCGATCGGCTGAATACAGCAGAGAGCGCGAAGAAGTATAGAGAAGCGGTCGGAGAGTGCGAATTATTTTGCACAGAAGCAGCAGAATGCAAAAAAATAGCAGATCATGAAAATTGAGGTGAAAGTTTTATTCTGGAATTTTTATTTTTGTCTTCCAAGTTGTAGCTTGGCAAAAGGGGTTGGTGCCTCTTTCCAGTAGGTGCTGGTAAAATAGGAGTTGGTGCTCCATTCTCGTTGAAACAGATAAAGTTAAGGGGTTGGTGCTCCTTCCAGCTTGGTGCCGGTAAAGGATTATGTAAAGTTGTAGCTTTGCATTGACTCGGATTTGGATGGTAGTCCAAGCAGTCATTTTTGAGGAGTAGCCACATTGGTGAACCTCGTTAAATTGCCTTGTTATGTGTGATGCTTTCTTGATGCATTTAGTATTCTTTTCATCTGCTTTAAACTACTGCTGGTTCTAAAATCATATGTTTTAGAAATTTTTAAAGAACACACTGATTCACCCCCCCTCTCAGTGTCATTGTGATTACAACAACCAATAATTCTCAAGTGTTTTATATGTGATAAATTTGGACATCTTGAATATTGTTGTATAAGGAATGGTTATATTTTTATTGATGATGAATATGAGGATGCACTTGAAGGACCACAAGAAAATCTTCTAATGTAATAAAATGATCCTATAGAAGACAAGTCAAGAGAAAATGAAAATGTAGATAAAGGTAAACAAATAGAGGAAGAATCAGATAAAGAAGGATATGATCTTAAGTAAAAACTTATTTATGCTCTTGACACAATAAAGAAGGTAAGAAAGCAAAACTCTAAACTTGAGTTTCAGTTTCAATAATACGATGAAGAAAGAAGAAAGCTTATAGAGGATCTAAACAAGTCAATGGCTAAGACAAAGAAGTTCAAAGATAAGTTAGAAGCAAAGGTCTTAGAATGTGAAAGGTTAGAAAAAGAAGTAGCTCTACTAAGGAAAGATGTAGAAAAATCCAAGAGTAAGCTACACAAGTTTGTAAAGAGTTCAAAGATTATGGATAAGATGATCAAGGTACAAATAAGGTCAATAAACAAAATAGATCTTGGTTTTGAACAGGCTCAAAAGAAACAAGAAGAAAATTCAACCTCAAGTTCTGAAGAAGAAGAAACTTTAGAAGAAGATAGTGTAAGAGAAAGTGAGACATCTAAGGATGAGTTGGACAATAGAAAGTTCAACAAGGAAAGTAACAATGCACAAAGAAGAAACAGATGGAACAACAATCAAAATAGGTTAAGATAGGCTAAGAGACCAATGAGGTCAAGACAAGGAAACTTCAATGGAATATGTTTCTCATGTCACATATTTGGGCACATGGCTTCACAATGCAAGACACATGAAAGACAATAAAAAGGGAATTTCAAAAATAGACAAATTTTTCATGGGTATTGCTACTCATGTAATCAGTTTGGTCATAAGGCAATGGATTGTAGGGTTCATGACAAAATAGGATATGGCTTCACTAGGAGAAATCCTAATACATTTGCACCTCCAAGGAATAATAACATTAAGTGTTATAAATGCAATAATGATGGACATACAACAAAATGGTGTAGAGCAGACATTCCAGAATCAAGCAAGAACAAGAACAGGAACATGAATATGGATATGAACATGAACAGGAACAGGAACAGGAATATGGATATGGATATAAATAGAAATGTGGACATGGATAGGAACAAGAATATGAATAGTCAAAGAAATCAGAAGGATTATATGAGAATAAAAGAAGATAAATGTAAATACTGGTGCTTATTGGGAGTAGAAATACTCCCACCTAGATTTAACCACCTCAAGAGGAGGTGGGGGAAGGGCTAAGCTAAGAGATTCATTCTTAGCCCCAAGCCCCAAAGGTAACCCTTTGCCATTGATATCAAAGAGGGAGATATTTTATTAAGGGGGAGATATTTGGTTTAAGGAAAGAGCATTGAGTCAGGGGGAGCAGTTTCCTAGGGGGAGCAAAATAGGAAAAAGGTCAAGATTTGGTAAAAAGAATTTGGGTTGCCATCAATGACAAAGGGGGATATTGTTGGACATTTTGAGTGATAATTTTTCATTGATGTCAAGAGTGAGTGGTCATTGATGTCGAACCTTCAACACCAATCAGTGGCAGTTTCAGTTGGCAACATCTATTTCGGTTTCAGTTTCAAGATCTAGCTCCATGAAGTCAGATAAGGTCCAAAGTGTGAGAAAAAGCCCAAATAAATAATATTATAATATTATTTTATAATATTATGCAAAGGAAGTTTAAAATTAATTTTAAATTAATTTATTAGTTAATTTATTTAACTTATAAAGTTATTTAAATTAATTATTAATTAATTTAATTATTAATTATAAATTAATTTAAGCTAAGGTTAAAAACCCTAAGGTGGGTTATTAAAAATAAAATTCGAAAAAAAAAATCGAATAACAAGCGCCGACGTGAAGAAAAATCAAAACGTGTATATAAATGGGGGAACTCCCACCCTACCAAAACTTACCATGCCTTCGATGATTGATGCGAACTTTAAGAAATCATGAGCCTTACGAACAGCGCTACGTCCAAAGCGAAGGGGGAAGTGTGCACATTTTGTGAGATATTGGTAGTGAGTGAAGGCATAAGGGGAAGGTGTTATACCTTCCTTCATGTGGGCATTTGTAGCCCACATGGTGGGCTCCCAAGCGCTAAGGCACTTAGGCTAGAGGAGATGGTGGATCGAATCATGCCAAATCCCCTTTTGTGGTAAGTATAAGGTATGTTTTGATAATTGGTCATCGTAAATTTCGAGGATATAGTTTGGGCATTTAAAATTTAATTTTTGCATAGTTTTATTTGGTTCTAAGGTTGCAAGGGAGTTATAAGGGTTTTGCAAAATTAAATTTTTAATATTATTTGCTCAAAGGTTTTGAAAGGATTGCAAGGTGTTTGGTTGATATTTTTATGGCATTGGATATTATTTTAAGTTGGAGTTTATAAGGTGTATGAAGGAAATTATCTTTATGTATGGTATGATGAGTGTTATGTTTAAAAGGAAGAAATAAGGCATAAGTTGAGTTGTGATTGTTTTATGTCAAAGGGAATATTTTTGAGAAAGTATTGAAGTGATATTGTTGTGTTTAACCATTGAAATTGGAAAGAAGGAAATTGTGATTGAGATAGATTTTTCCAAAGGTACTTTAACATCCAAAAAAAAGGTATGGGCATATTCTTCCTAGTGAGTGATTGTTGAAAGTTGTGTATGAAAAGTTTGAGTGAAAAGGATTTTTTGGTTTGCATTGTTGAGAGTGTTTTTGAATTAATGCTTCAAGGTTTTCTAGAATTAAGAGTTGTTGATAAAACCTTGTTTATAAGCATTGTTGTTGAAGTGAGTTATTGAGTGAAGAACTTGAACTAGGGTTTGGAAAGAATATGAGTATCATTGTTATGTGAGATTGGTTGATAAAGCATTGTTGGAAATATTTGAGTGAGTTATCATATGCTTGGACTAGGGTTTGTGAGCAAGGATTATCTCATTGAGTGATTGATTGAGTAGAGTTGGTTAAGCCTAGTCAAATGAATGTGTGAAGTGATTGTTCAAGTTCTGTGAAACAAATTATTCTATATTCTAAATTTATTTGAGAAAGAGATTGAGATTTGATGAGTGTGAAACATATTGAGTCTCTAACAATTCTCTATATTTTTCTATGATAAAAGAGTGATTGAAAGTGTTTGAGTATTGAGGTGAATGTGAAGCATATTGAGTCTCTAACAATTCTATTTCTAAAAGAGTGATTGAAAATAATTGAGTATTGAGGTGAATGTAAAGCGTATTGAGTCTCTAACAATTCTTTATATGTTTCTAAAAGAGTGATTGAAATTAATTTAGTATTGAGGTGAATGTGAAGAATATTGAGTCTCTAAAAATTCTCTATATGTTTCTAAGAGAGTGATTGAAAGTGATTGAGCATTGTGATGAGTGTAGAGCACATTGATTCTATAACAATTCTCTTTATGTTTCTATGAGATTGGACAAGTTCTAGTTTGTACTTGTTGAGCAAATTTGAGGTAAGTCTTTGAGAAGACTTATGGACATATTTGGGTAAGCTTTTGTGGAAGCTTACAATACAGATTGAAAGCAAATTTGGATAAGTTCTTGTGAGGACTTATTGAGCAGATTGGACAAGTTATAGAGAGGACTTGAGGATAGATTAGTGTGAGCTTTTATGGAAGCTTACAAGGCATATTTGAGACAAGTCTTTGAGAAGACTTGTGAACAGATTTGATTGATTGATTTGTTCAAACCTTGAGTTAAGGTTTGGGGCAGATCCAACAAAGTTGATTTGAGATTGAGTCAATATTTGAGTTAAGGCTTGAGGACAGATATTGAGGACAAATTTGTGCTAGATCGAAGGACTGTTTTTAGTACAGGCTCAAGGACAGAGTTTGGTGCATATTTGAGGATAAATTTGTTCCAGACCAGAGACAGAGATTGAGGATAGATTTATGCTAGACCAAAGGACTGTGTTTAGTGTAGATTTGAGATAGAGCTTTAGAGGTGACAGAGTTGAGGACAGAGGTCTCCAGCCAGAGTAGGAAGGATATGTGTCTTCTATGGATAGAGTTCCATTTTCTAAGGGCAGTGGAGGCATAGGTCTTCTAGACAATCACCAGCCAGAGCAAACTTAGGAGATTGGTGTCTCTTGTTGATAGATATCCATGAAATTGATTAGGGAATTGGTGTCTCCGTTGGGTAGAGGTCCATAAACATTATAATAAGGAAAGGATTCCCAAGATATTGATTGATAAAATTTTAGTGAAATATTTTCTCCGTGGAGTAGCCCACATTGGGTGAACCACGTAAATTTGGTGTCTCTATTGTGTGTGGAGATTTGTGGATTGCTTTTATTACTGCTATTGATATTGCTATCTATATATTACATAATATTAATTGAGAAAGAAAAGTAAAAAGTGGTCTTATACTGTTCACCACCCCTCTCAGTATAATCTTATGTTCTTCAAAAGCAATTTTGTCTAAATCATTAATATTATGAAATATATTTATAATTTTTTTATTAGGGTGAAAAGAAGGGATTTTTGAAAGGTCCCTAACCTTTTTTTCTAATACAACCCCTCTACGTTAAATCAAACAATGAGGAATTAGAAAAAACAAAAAGGAACTAAGACATCAACAATATGTAATTACAAAGAGTAGTAGCATAACAAGACAAGAAGTCACATAGACCCCTTACAAGGAAGAAAAACATAAATGCTTCACTTCCTATGACTACAAGAGGTGAATAAAGCTTGCAACTCCTTATTAATAATTTAACCATAAATTTATCTATCATAAGCTTGCAAATCCCTCTTAAGTATACTCTTCAACTCATTAGGGAAATCATCCCTTCATAGAATTGGTTAAATACTATTGATGCCTTTATTGGTCAAAAAATTCATCACTTGGTTGCCCTCTGAATAGATATACATTGTATGAACCTCCTCTAAGGATACAATAATCTCTCTTGCATATGATATAATGTTTGATATGTTCCAACTAGATTTATTCTTATCCCTTAACCAATTAATAATATTTAAAGAGTCACGTTCAATAATGACCCTTTTTATATTTAGCTGCTTCATTAATCTCATCCATGTGAATAGAGCCTTTGTTTCTACTATATGGTTGGATTTAATGTCATAATATTCCACAAATACCACTATGATATTCTACTATGGTTGGATGGAATATATTTATGTTAAAATAATAATAGTAGAAAATTTTAGAAAGAAGTTACACATATAGTTTAAGTGAGTTTGGCCAAAGAGGTTCTAAACCTAACATGATAGTGGTTCTATTGTCAGTTGTTGCCAATATAGGGAGCCAAAGTTATCACTCTAATAACATTCATAACAAAACAAATCTAAGAAAATATCAATTTCTATAATATTTACTTAAGTGTTTGCAACATAAATAGATTTATATAATTTAGAACAATAAGTCTTGTAAAATATTATATATCCATATCCAAATCTTAGAATAAACACTTTTACTATATTTTTGTATTTAATAGAAGGGGTTTTTAAAGGGTATTTGAACCTTTTACAAGAGGGGTTTTAAGAGGCTCTCCCAAACCTAAGATCTAGCAATAAAACAACTAGAAAGAAACTAAATATGAGCATGAGGTCCAAAAACCAAAAAACAAAAAACTAAGTTGTATCCCACGAATCTAGCACAAACAACAAAGTTGCGCTAATTTTAAGGATTTAAAATCAAGGTCAAAATGAAGTGACCCACCCAAGATAAAAAGCCTTAGATATTTAAAAATAATAATAACATGAAAAACAAGAGAAAAACCACCCCAAAATCAAACATTCAATGAGCATCGGGGCCAATCTGGGGTAAATTTAAAACAATCTAACTTGAAACGAGCACCCAAAATTGAAATCAAAATTCAAAATTCAAAATCAAATTTTAAATATCTCGCATAAAATTAGAGCCCTAAATCTAGAAACCCAGGCCTCTGGGATCCGATACACAATAAATTTAACACTAGAACTCCTACAGTAGGAACCTAACAACCACTTCGATCCTAGTGGGTTCATTTATGGGATTTGGAGCAGATTTTCTTATAAACAATCGAATATTGGGAATGTTTCTTGAAGTATTCTAGCTTCAGTTTTCTGTCACCTACTTCCTTACACTTTTCCACCTTCAACATATCCTGAGATCCATTAGCTATTTTAGATTCAACTTCTTTCTTTCTCAGATATTTGTTAGTAGGTTTGCCTATTTTTCTCACTATCCCTATATCAATGAGGTCTTTCCTAAAAATTCTATATTTAGGACTATGAGACCCTATTTCTAGAATAGGCTTAGGAGAAATCACTGGCTCAACATCATATTGAAGAAATTTTTGGACAACAAGATCTTCCATGTTGAGACAGTCAAAAAAATTATTAATAATAAGGTCATCCGGTCTTACCTCTGCTAAGGATGGGCTATATTTGACTTTAGATCCTGGAAATGGAATCCTAAGATTTCCCTTAGGTAGATTATTTGATGTATTCAGCATCTGGTCAACTTCAATTCAACCCCCTTTTCCATCTTCAACTAGATTTGGAGGGAGAGCAGGATTCTCCCCCATTTTCATCGTAGAAGCTGGGATCTCCCCTTCTCGGATATCTTCAATAATTTTAGGCTGGGGGTGTTTTGGGACCCATATATTTTTCTTCTTTACCTCTATCATGGATTATTGAGTAGAATAATGTTCCAGAGTGTGGTCATGCTTACTGCATCTCACATATTTATTCTTGTACTAAATCAACTGAACCCAAGTACCCAAGTCTAAAATGACTTCAATCAAGTTTGGAAGGTTTGCCTTGATATTAGCCAAGATGCACATTCTTGCAACAACCATGCATGATTTAGCTCTCATCATTGTTTTTATCGATATGAGGTTGCCTATATTTTTTCCTATACCCCTAAGGATGTCATTAAACCATAAATGTAAAGGCAGTCTAGGGAGCTTGACCTAGAGAGGGACAAGGTTGACCTTCTGGATGTTTAGATTAAAATCCGTTCTCCACTTACATAGATATAATTCATGCTTTCCATAAAACCATGGACCCCCTTCCAAAATATGCCTAGAGTCCTCTTCACAATTAAGCTTAATTAAGGACTTTGGAATTGTAACTATCTCAAGGGACCCCAAGGGTCTCCACTTGGAGATATCCCATCTTCTAATAGAGTCCAAATCAGGTCTGCTACACTGAAACTTACCCACCATGTTCCAAGAGCCTTCTTTTTTAGCCATGCTAAGAAAATCACTCAGGATCCACAATTGATTTGAAACTGATGTAAGGTCAAATTGAACTATTGTTCCACTGTGGCCTCTAGCATTTGCTGCTATCTTAGCTTAAGAAGAGGTAGGATTCATAAGACTCACAATTGGTCGACCCACCTGATCATGGGATAGGGAGGTTCGGTTAATCCCACCAAGCCAACCTGATAGTATATGGGTCCTACCCATAAACTTACATGGATCCCAGTCATTGCATTCCAAAGGAACCAAAGGTCCTTTAAGCCTGAAACAATCCTCATTCTATACACCCAAATATTTAGCAACAGGGTCCCCATAGTAAAGATATTTCATTATTCATGCAGTCGAGGGCAGATATTAACACTTTTACTATATTATTATACATATAAAGTTTGTAAAGAATTTTAAAACCTCAATTTATAATATAATTTCCAAATAATAAAATAAATAATGTAGTTGATTATCTTTATACAAATTTAGCCAATTTGGTATTTTATGTGTTTTAATTTTAAAGTTATTAAACATGGAAAAATAAATTATAGAGAATCAAGATAGAAAAATAAAGTAGTCATATAATCCACATTCAACTATGAAAGTGGAACCATGATAGATTCCATATAGATATTTAATAAATAAAAGTAATAATGTTCTTAAGGTAAATAAAAATTAATTGTTAACATTGCACAAAATCAGTTTTGTTTTTTGTGGAGGTAAAACAAACTTCAAATAATCCTATAATTTTTGGGATGTTAACTAGATCTATAATCCAAATATAGCTAGCATGTTATTCAAAATTAAAAGGTAGCTAAGTGAAACTTTAGAATCCTTACCACTTTTGTACTTTAGATGTATAAAAAACTTGAACCTAGCTAAACATATCCTTTAAAGTGGAACTTATATGATGTGAAGTTTTGATTACTTTCCACTTTTGCACAAAGACACAAAAACACAACCTACTACTTGAGATGAATAATTGAGAATGGAAAGATAGCTAACATATCATTTAGAAGCACAACCTAGATGGTAAAGGAAATTTTGGACTAACTACCACTTTTGCAATTCATACACATTGATACTTTTAGAATTTGTACCAATCACAAATAACATTAACTATAGTTATAATCTAGGGTCATATTTTTTTAAATATTTTGCAGTAATCCATATTTTTTAATTGAGCTTGTAATAATATATCTCCAATGAATACTATTTAGTGATGTTGGACAATATTATTTATTTGTTTTTATTGGATGTGCTACCCAACTTCAAGTCATAGGTATCATTGGGTAGCTTGTGCATACTAACCACAATTTACCATGATTAATCTTAACTTTTACCATGGATAATTGGATGAACTTATTACATTCCTTAACCATATCTAAGAGGCTAACCTTAACCTATAATTGAGAAGTCAAAAAAAGAATATGTCAGCAGTCCATCCTCCTTTGAACTTTTGGACTTCAGAGAACTACTATGCTTAACCATAATTATCTACCTTGGTTAACATATTTTAGCATTTTTTTGGTAATTTAATTGATTTTAGCATATTTTTATTTGAATATATGAACACATTATTTATTGTTTTTTATTGTAATTGAAATTTCTAAAGTTTACTTTAAGATGTTACCAAATTTGATTTTTTTATTTGTATTAATATAATTTGAAATAGATTATAAACTTCTAAGCCTCAATTTTGCATCCTAACATAGATTAATACATTTGTAAGTTCTATAGTAGTGTATATAATTAACATATTAAAATATTACATCAATTTAAAAAAAAATCACTAAGATACTCTTCTTATGAAAAGTTGATGAAACCAATAAAACTTTAAAATAAATTGCAAGTAACAAAATTTCATTGTCAACGTGAATGGATGGAGCCTAAATGCATTTAAGAAATAAGACTGAAATTAAAATATTATAATTAACTACACAAATAAAGGGTCCATTTTTCATAAACTAGGTACATTTACAAGTCTACATATAGTACAATAAAAATAGCAAATGGCAATAGATGCACTCAATATTCTATGGTGGAGTTTGTCTTTGACATGATTGTTAATGTTTATAATAAAGGAAGTAAACCTAAAACTAAATTTAATCCTTGATAATATTAACTTTATTTGAATTATCACATAATATACTTCAAGCTAGAACTACTTTCTTACTATCAACCATAAACAAAAGATGAGAATTTATGTTTAAAATATCATTCAACACTAACAAGAAATAAAAATAATGAAGATTGATAAATATACAAATCAATATATGGCATAACCATTATAGAGGTAATTACAATTTAAACATTAAGATAATACATCAAAAACAAAAAAGAACGTGTAAAATATGTTATTGGCCCCTTTTTAGGAAAATAAGCTTGTAGTTCCATATGTTATTGACCCCCTTTTAGGGAAATAGGCTTAGAGTTCACTTAGATTTTAAAATTATAAGCCTTACTATTTTATTCAATATTTCTACCCCATTTAGAGGAGAATTTCTTGGCACTGATGTTTTTAAGGTAAAATTATCAACCATAGGTTTCTTTTTGTCATCCACTTCCTTAACAATGTTGTTCATTTGATATTTTAGACAGATTGGTGACTATCCTATTCTATAAATAATTAAATTCAAATTCCTCAATAACACTAATTTCCTTTAATTATTTCTCCATATTTTTTGTAATAGAACATTATATTGGTTCTCATCTACATATTCATCTTGTGTAAGACTAGGGATATTTTATGTACTAGAACATTATTGGTTCTCATCTACATATTCATCTTGTGTAAGACTAGGGTAAGAAAACAATAATTTTTGTTATAGCTGAATAAAATTTTGCATATAATTTTTTATTGCACTCTTTACATCCTTAATGATGAAATTAGTAGCATACATTTTATCATAGAAGTTGATCTATACCTTGGATCTAGCTTCCTCTCTTGCACTGGGGAAAGCTTGGGAGGTATTTACATTAGTTTTGCTTGTCTTTTTCAATATAGTCCAATTGTATACTCTATAAAAAATATATAGCCAAATTTTCCATGTTAACAATTGTCCCACCCTCTATCCATTTGTAGAATAGATCCACATGGTGCAACTCCTTGATATATGCATTGTTGTTTTCCAAGAGTTTTTTTGTGCCACTTTTAATAACTTAGCTGTGTATATTCCAACTCTTACAATGTAAAAGCTTCTCATAAAAGGATTTGATCTTATTTTATATGGATTTGAACTATTATTTATCTATGATTAGAATGTATTCCAATAAGGATATCCTTTTATGACTATCGGTTAACTAATACCTTGTTTCGAATTTCTAACTTTGAAATTTTCAAAGGTAACATCAAATTCCCTTGTTGGTTTTCTTGATAAGTCCTTTACAAATATCATAATTTATTCTATGATAACTTACTTCATAATTGATAGTTGTTATCCCTCTTAGGGCATGCCCATGCATAGCCAGTAGTTTGATTTGAATCCTCTGCATGTCGTGCTCGACTGGCAACGGCGGTCCATTCCCTGCATGTCTGGTGGTTCCAAAAAAAACTCTAACTATTATAAACAAATTGGTTGGAAACTATTTTTTTATAGTCATAATTTTCATAAGTGCACCCAATATAGCTAACCTCTTAGAATTATTATATTTGAGCCTAAAGACATAGTTTAAATTTGCACCTTTAGTAAATATTCCCTTTCATAGAGCCTTAGAATCAAGAGGAACATCATCCTCACCACCCCATGGAACACCATCTTTATAAAAGCAATAATAATATTAGTAAAGTATAATTTGAAAGTCATAAATAACTTATTTATTAAAAAAATAACCTAGCATACTATGAATATTTTTTGAGCTAGACATAGGAATAAAGGGATCAAAATTATGTTTTGATAACCTGCATTTGAGAGTGTTAGAAACACATAATATATATGCACATCATGATTAATATTTATATTGATGTGATAGAAGTATATATACATGTGATATCAAAAAGGTATAATATTAGGAATTATAACATATATTAGGAATTATAACTACTTTTCAACTTTCCATAACCTCCTTATCCATAAGGTGAATACTTGATATTTATAACATTACCCCCTTATTACCTCAATTCTCAATCAATGCACATACAAGAAGTTTTGTAAATTTTTCAAACTTTACACATGCAAGAGACTTTGTCAAAATTTCTACACATTGGTCCTTTGTAGGATAAAATTAGAGCTAATTATGTTTTGTGTGCTCATGAAAAACTAGATTGTGAACAAGCATCAAAACTCCTCGATCATCACAACTCAAGATCATTGTTTTATTTTATGGGATGCCCATTCTTGACAAGATGCGATATAACCATATATCCTCATAGATAGCTCCTCCTATGGTAAAATATTTAATCTTAGTGGAAGAACAAGAAACAACACATTTCTTCTTACTTCCCCAAGAAATTTGACTAGACTCTTGAAATAACACGTGTCCAGAAGTGGATCTCCTATCATGAATGGATCCTAAATAGTCTACATCACTAAAATTTATTAAAAATAATTAATCATTATACATATTCATACTGCATATATATACATGAGTAATTTATTTGCAACTTTCCAATGACACACCTTCTTGGATGAACCATGAAATATACCTCATAGTATAGTTGGTGTTAGATCTAGGGCATGTTAGAGAAATGAGACTCCCAATTGACTAGTGATAGAGAGTTAGTTCACCTATGGAGATGGATCATAGCATGATAGTTGAAACCTTGCTTCCATTGGATTATCTATGGGATTACAATCTATCACCCAAAACTTCTTAAGTAATGTCTTAGCATACTTTGTTTGTGACATGAATACATGGTTCTTAGTTGCCACACCTACAAGTCAAGACAATAATGCATTAACCCAAGATCATTCATGTCAAATGATTGATTCAATGCTTTCTTGGTCTTTTTTATTAACTTCACTAAACTCCCTATGATTGTTGAAGAATATTATATTATTTGGTATATGCTAATGTACCCCCATGGTACCTTCATGGTATATTTGTAAATAATATATTAGGGTTGAGTTATAGTTTAGAGTGTGATTTATATTTCCCCTTTATGTAAGTGTGAATGTGCAAGAAATGCACAAGTGTCATGTAAAGTTGTAATGTGCAGGAATGCACAAGTGTCATGTGTAAATGTAGGTTTAGTAAATGTGCACAAGTGTCTTGTATGCAAGAGTGAAAATATATAATATAGATATGTGCATAAGTTTCTTAGATTAGGAGTACATGTAGGAGTCCAAGAGTCATGTAGAGGTGTACAAATGTTATAGTTTCAAGTGTTCAATAAGTATGAAAGTGGTAAATTGATAAGCCATGATTCATGAGATTTGACATATGGAGAGCAATAGTCAAGTATGTGAAGATTCACATTACTATAGCTATATTATGGAGACAATGCTCCATAGAATGTATCAAATAATAGAATACAATTTATATATCTCGTCATATGTTTGTAAGAGGAAGAGGAGTAATAAATCTTGTATATATTTTGAGCAATTAATATTGTAGGTTATTCTTCATGCAACTTACATGAATGATTCAAGCTATTTACATTCATATTTTAGTATATAAATGAATATTATTTGATTTATTATAGTCCTTGGTACACATTAATTTGCTCATATTATTCTACTCATCATATTATTATCTTAACATTTATTATTGTGTCTATTTTATATTTGGAACTTGTGTTATATAACCTGTAATATTTTATGGTAGTATAAGTCTTAAAAATCCATTAGTGGTATCAAAACTACCACCAAACTCTGTCCAAATTGATAGAGTTTATTGAAGACACCATTACTAATTGATTTTATTAATATTTGATAAATTCAATTAAGAGTCTATCCACTTTGAAGGCCATGAGGCTCAAACTCTATTTTAAAGGTCATACTAAATAGAAAATGCTAGGGTCTTTCCACTAGGTTGAAGGAAAACCAATTAATACTAGGACTTGAAAAAATTAATAGATAGGCAAACCAATGAAGAATAGTTGGTTATTCAAGGATATAGCCAACCCTGACATTGATTTGAATATTTTTAGATTTGAAGGTTGAGGTAAAATCAACTCACCTTGACAATATATTGGATTCTCTAGTATGGAGGAGAATCATATTGAGTTATTAGGTGCAACCTAAGACATTATAAATTTTTAGATAAATAGTTGCAGCAAATATTAAGCTATAGAATTGCGAGAAGATTCCTATAGAAGATAGAGAAGAGTTTCAGCTTCTAAGTGTAAATAATAGAAGAATTAAAAGTTGCAGCGGATTGAGAAGCATTATAAGCTTCCTAAGAAAGATAGAAGAAAGCAACAAAAAATGTTGTAGCAAATTGAGAAGCCTTCAAAGTTTTCTAAGAGATATTGAAGATAGAAGAAGATTCAGGTCATATTGACCTTGACATAGGCCTAGGAGGACACTATAGAAAGAAGTTAAGAAAAGAAGAAGAAGATTCAGGTCATAATGACCTTGACATTGGCCCAATAGGCCATTATACAAAGAAGTTAAGAAAGGAAGAAGAAGATTTGGGTCATATAGATCTTGAAATTAGTCCAAGAGGTAAATATAGAGAATTTAGACCCTTATACTAAAAGAGAAAGAGATCTTATAAATATTTTGCTCAAGAAGGTAAAGAATAATAAAATATTTCAATAGAGATTTGGCTCAAGAAGTCAACAAAAGGAAAAGTTATAATATTGTAGAAAGAATTATATGGTTATTTAATGTTGGAGTATATTACATTATTTGGTACATGCTAATGTACCCCCATGGTACACCTTGTAAATATTAGACTAGGGTTGAGTCTTAGATTAGAATTTAAGTAATATTTTATGTAATGTAATAATGTGTAGGAAATGCACATGTTATGTGAGTGTGTATGTATAGGAAATGCACAAGTGTCATGTGAGTAAGTGTGCAAGTAATGTAATTTCATGTTCACAAGTGTCTTATATGTAAGTGTATAGAAGTGTGTTTAGATTAGAGTGTGCTAAGTGAAGATTCATGTCTAGGTGTGCATACAAGATAGAGTCATGTGTATGCAAGTGTCAAGTAGAGAAGCCAAGAGTCATGAGACTTGGCATAAGGAAAGGAACAATCAAGTATCCAAAGATTCATTCTACTATGGCTATATATTACTGCATGGAGGAGCATCATATGAATCATTCACATCATACAATTATCAAGTGTAAAGAGTCAAGTGCTATATTTGTAAGAGAAAGAGGAGTAATAAAGATTGCATACATTTGAGCAATTAATATTGTAAGTCATGTTACATGCTTTGTACATGTTTGATTTAGGCTATTACATTCATATTGTTTCTTATTAATGAATGTTATTTGATATATTATAAGCCTTAATTTACATATTAATTTGCTCATATTATTCTACTTACATAATTATCTTGATCTTACTATATTGTGGCTATATTATATTTTATCCTATGGAATTTATCTTATGATTTTTATATTAACATTAAGGCTTCAAAATCCATCAATGGTATCAGAGCTACTACGAGTAGTTTCTTGCACAAGTTGAATTTATTTAGCTACATACAAAATTCAATTTTATCCAGTTTGATAAAATTGATTTAAAGTTTATCTACTTTAAAGTTAGCCCTGGACTCTATTGTAAGATCAAATTAAGTAGAAAGGGTAGAGTATTTTCATGATTGAAGAAATAACTAGTGAAGACAAGGACTCACATTTATATTGGAGGTGAATCAACTTTTGAGATAAGTTGATCATTTAAGAAAATAGCCAACCCTTGACATCAGAAGGCATTAGGGACATCAACATCACCTTGACATTATTTCTTGAGTTCTTAGGTGTGACCTAAGACATTTTCAATAGATATTGATCATCAAAAGTGTGAGAAGCTTCCTACAATAGATAGAGAAGAATTTCATCTTCTAAGTGTAAGAAGAAAGCATAAGTTAATTTAAAGTTGCAAAATTTTAGGTCTTGAAGAGAGACCTTTATATAACGAAATTTCAGGTCATTAAATATTGACCTTGATGTAGAGGCTTGACAAATACAAACATATTGAAATAAATAGATAGCAGTGGATTGAGAAGCATTCAAAGCTTCCTAAGATAAAGAGAGCAGAATAGATAAAAGGTCTTGGAGAAGGATAAAGAAGCATCTAAATTACTTTATATTGCTTCAAGCATTAGATTAAGAAGATTGATATATCATACTTGAAGAAGGATAAATAAGCACCTAACTTACTTTATATTGCTTCAGGTATTGAATTAGAATTTTTCAAGTGCTGCAAAATATTGAAAAGATTCAAATGTTGGCATTGGTTCAAGAGGCCAATATTGAAGAATAGATATCCTTCCAAAAAAGGTTTGTATAGAGGAACATTGGAGAATATAGGCCATTATATTGGAAAGTATAGAGGCCCTAATATTAGAAATAATAGAGGCTCTTATACAGAGAATAAAATCATGTATAGAAAAGAGGCTCTTATTGAAGAAAAGAAGCCATTTTATAGAGCAACAAAGAAGATTGAATAGATAAGTAATATAAGATCTTGAATAATAAGAGAAGAGGCCAAAGTGAAGTATCATTTAAAATGAAAGGTCCATGTATAAGAAGCAGATCTGAAGCTTATATATTCAAAAGCAACACAGAGTTGAGGGTTACATATTCAAAGCAGCATAGAACCAAGGCTTTCATATTCAAAGCAACACATAGCTAAGGTTTTCATATTCAAATCAGTGCACAAGTTCAAGACTTACACAAACCAAGAGGTAGAGAAAGAACAATGTTAAAAAAGTAAAATTCTATGTCAAAGGTCATCCAAGCTATAAGCAAACAAGCGCATAGGAATACAACACTTATAAGAGCCATGTAAGAATAAAAAAAAAATGGTGTGTCCCTTGGTTATTTCAAAACCTAAATTCCACCCATAGACTGGTCAAAACTTTTATCACTAGCACTTAATCGGGTATCACAAAAGCTTTGATATTGATGTTGACTTAATAGGGAAGACTCCTTCAACCTTTTTACCTCATTGTTGCATTTGTCATGACTTTTCTTTCCTTCACTTAATGAGTTTCGCATAACCTTCGGTTGTCAAAACTCATCTTGGCACATATTAGGAAAATGTTGTCCCCTTGGTTGATAGTTTTTATAAAGTTTTGATGACCCATGGTTAGAATTTTGCCTCAGGTGCAAATTAGTAGTGTGAAGCCACTACAGTTTTAGTGGCTCACAGGGACCTCCTAGATTGATTGAAGAACTCAAATTTGTTGTTATCCTTGGGCTTAGAGTCAAATCCTCATCCAATCTGCAAAACAACATAATAAAGAAAACAAAATGGTGACAAACCCTTCAAACCAACAATCTATTCCTGAGTTTATCAGGTTTTTATAGTGCCCTTGCTTGATAGGCATTATGTATATCTTCTCTACTTAGGTTGTTATGGTATTATAATCCAAGATGCTTAAGGGTACTTCTTCAAATGAATTCCATTTATAGGTATAGATAGTGTATCTCATTTTAGGGTTTCTAGCTCAAATGAATTGCCCTCCTTACAATTGGCCATGATGTATGGTCCACTCCATAATATATCAAACTTAGTATGATTTTCAAGTTTACTTTTGTGTTCATCCCATTTAAGGACCATATCACCAATCTCAAAATTTTATGGAGTAGCCTTTTTATCAAACCATTTTTTACTATTCCCTAAAGTCTCAACAATTATTCTCCAGACCCTCTTCTTTGTTCATCAAGCTTCAGTTATTCTCCTAACCTTATTGTCATTGGATTATTTTCTTGTGATTCTAGTCGATGCAACAATTAGAGTGTCAAAATTTCTATGGAGATGGGTAACATAGCTTCCTTACCATAGACAAATTTATATGGAGAACATCCTAGTGCCCTTTTTGAAGTGATACGATTTCTCTAAAGAGCTCTTTTCAGATGAAGATGCCACTATTGTTGATTTTTTTATCTAATTCTTTTTAGAATTCTTAGTAAGTTCTTGTTTATCAATTCATCCAAACCATTACCTTGGGGATAATAATTTGAAGAGGCTTTTAAATATATACCATGCTAGAATGTAAATTGAGTGATTTTTGAACCCATAAATGCCTTGGCATTGTCTATTATTATTGTATTCGAGACACCAAATCTAGTTATGATGTCTTCTAAAAGTTCTATGATCACATTCTATATAGTTTCTTTGAGAGGGATTGTTTCAACCAATCTAGTAAAGTAATATGTACCTATTATAATCCATTTGTGTCCTTCACTGGATTATGGATTGATCATTCCAATAAAATCTAGTCCTCATTATGCAAAAGGTTCTTCTGTTGCGATGGGTCTTGAGGGCATATGGATGTTCCTTTTTCTTCCTGTGCAGAATTTGCATTTTTCACAATTTCTAACCCATTGGTGAGCATCTATGAACATGTTGGGCCAATAATATCTAGTTTTCGTGATATTTTTGGTAGTTGTTTGAGCTGAGAAGTGTCCCTCGACTAATCCTTGATGGAATTCTTGTAATATAGATTGTGCTTGTCCCATTTTTACACATCTAAGTAGTATCCCATAAAAATTCCTTTAGAATAGGATCCCATCAATTATTGCATAATGAACGTTTTACAAGCAAAAAATTCTTTTTTATGATATGTCTAGATTAAGAGGGTATTCCCCTGTTTGCATGTACTTGATCATTTGTTCTATCTAATATATTTCTCCTTCCTCCTTTTTTATTAAGCATTCTTATGGCATTACTTTCTCATTTTCCTTTTCTGAATCAACCCCCCTTTTTAACTACATCTTCAGCCATCTGTTGACAAAGTGCTCTACCTCTAACTAGCTTAGTGGGCTTGATTTCCACATCATAATCCAAAACACTAATAATCCATCGAGCTCTTTTTTTGCTCATTTCTCAACCCATTATGTATTCTCTAATATTGTAATGTATGACATAAGCAACAATTTTATTGTTAGAAATCATGTGTTTGAAATGCTTCAATCCTCTTACTAGAGAATATACTTATTTTTCAACAAAATTATATTTCTCCTCATATTCCTTCAAGGTCTAGCTGAAAAATATCACTGAACGCTCTTATTAGTTTTCATCCTTTTGTGTCATTAAGGCTGCTATATTGAGTTCTCCATATGCATAAATGATAAAATATTTATTAAAATATGGATTGACAAGCACTAAAGCATCTATGATAGCTTCTTTTATTTTCTCAAAATCCTTTTTTCCTTCCTCTGTCCATAAAAAAGGTTGGGTTCATTTTTTACAAAAATGTCATGGGTCTAACTATTGTTGAGAAATCCAAGATAAATTTTATGCCAAAATTGATTTACCCAAAAAAATATTGCAACCTTTTTTTGTGCCTTGGTGGTGTAAGATTCATAATGGCTTCCACCCTATCAAGGTCTATAGCAATACCATATTTAGATACAACATGCCCTAGTAATTTTCCCTATGGTACACATAAGATACATTTTTTTGGGTTGTGGCATATTCCAAATTTCTAGCATCATTGAAAGATTCTTTCCATATGCTCCAAGTGATCCTCCTTTTTTTTAGAACACTATGAGATCATCTAGTTATATTAATATAATTTTGCTTATCAAATCATGTAAGGCTATAGCCACGACCCTTTGAAATGTTGGTCCACCATTGGATAATCCAAAAGGCATCCATTGATATGCGAAGTTCCCCCATTTTGTGGTGAAAGTTGTTTTATGTTAATATTTGTCTTTTACCCATACCTGATTAAAACCAAAGAAACCATCTAATAATGAAAATATTTTGAATCCGGCTATCGTTTGAAGAATCTAATCCATGAAAGGTAGGGGATAATGATATTTTAGAGAAGCTTTGTTCAAATCCTTGAAGTCCACACACAGTCTAATTTTGTCATTCTTTTTTCTTATAGGCACTAGATAAGAGACCCACGTAGTGTGCTTGATTGGGTATATGATTTTTTATTCAATTAGCTTATTCAAATCCCTTTGCATGAGGCTCAATTTTTAGATTGACTGGTCTCAATTTTTATTTGATTACTCTGGCTTCGGGATCTAATTCAATTGTGTTGGATAACATCCTTATCATATCCCTTCAGGTCTTCATAAGTCCATGCCATTATATCTTTGTATTTTTGGCACAATTTGATAAGTAACTCCTTTTCTTTATTTGTGGTTATTTTTCCTATTTTCAATATTTTTTCCGAGGATACCTCTATTTCTTGATAATATTTCTTTTTTGTAGTAAATTCTTTCTTTCCCTTGAATCCTTTATTTAGGTTTAAGAGGGATTCAAAGGTAATTAGGCATTTTGGCATTTTTTTTTAACTTGGTTGAATAATTTGATCCTCATATGCTTCTTCTATTTCTGGAGATATTTCTTCAACGTACTCATCTACTTGTAGAAATTGAATAATCTACTCATCACTTTCAAATACTTGTCAATTTTCTTCATTATTGGATCGTGTCGGTCTTATTATCATTTTTACCAATTGATGGTTTCTCCATATATCATTGACTAGGTCAAATTGTGAACCAACGACTGTCATCCTCTTTGCATCTGCGTGTTGTTCTCTTAGAATCACTTTTATGTTGATAGCATCAAAATATTCCATTAAAACCCAAATTTTATTTCGATAAGATTTCATTAACATGTTATTTGTTTGACATTGGGCTCTCACCTGCCTAATAATTAGTTCAATATCACCAAAAATATGAAGCATTTTAATTTTTCTTTTCTCAACTATTAGGGCTTTGTATTCTACTCTATTGTTGGAACAAGAAACTGCAGCCTATATACCTAAAAAAATGTTGACCCTATGAGGAAATAAGACATACTCATGTGCCTACCCCTATTTTTCCTCCTCTTTGTAGATTCCTAAGATAATGATGTTTTCCTCCTGAATTATATATGTCCATATGCTCGTCTGCTTATAATGAGATTCATTTTCTTGTATATAGTATGTTGATACCTTTGTTATCTCTTAAGTTTAACTTATAGATGTTGTTTTTGCTCTTCCATGGTCATTATCTCCCGAAGTGGCAGCTATGGTACTTCTCTTGAGGTATTCTATTATGTTAAAGGTTTTAGATAACTATTCATACACAAAAAAACTTTGGATTCCCAAAACTTCTTCCCTTGATATTGACGACTTACAATATTCCAATATAGGCTCATTCATGACTTTAGGAACCTATGTAGAGAGTATGGTATGTGTTTGCATAGTATACCCTTTTCCTTTAATCATTTCTCCCTTCTCTTTAGCTATATGGGACTCTTGTGTTAGGGCTTATGTTGTCTCCTTCTAACAAGTATCATTGGCATCATTGTCTCCTCTTGAGATATCAAGATTTGCTCATAAGCGTCTCATCTATGTGTTGGTGTTGACAACTTTGAGTCTTTGTTGAGACACTTATCAAGACTTTCAAGATCATTTTTATATTCTTTCAAGGCTTTTAATAGGTCATCTATTACATTATTAGATATTTTGGTAGGTGTACTAGAAGTTATGGGCAGAGGTGCTACTAGTTGTGGATGTGTGATATGGTAGTTTGGATGATAATGTAAAAGGGGATATAGTGACTTGGATGGAAATTTTCCTATTTGTTTCAAGTTGTTTTCAGCTGTGATGGCTAGTTTGTATACTTCTGGTAGGGAGTTGTCTCCCTTTGTTTTTATTATCATATATTTCAGGATTTAAAGCTCCAAAATAAAAAATGTCTACCAAACCTGGTAGGGGATGGATATTTTCAGGTATCCTATGCTAGGATTTATGAAACCGAAGGTTGAAATCCTCCATTAGCTCCATGGAAGCTCTCTTAATGGTTGACAATTGTTCCAAGAGTTATACCTTGTCCGCATTTTCTTTGAATCTCTCAACTAAAACATTGTCGAGTTGGTCCCAACTGGCTAAGATCTCCCTACACAACGGGCCTGAACGCTATGTGCCAGTGGTAAACACTTCCTCTCCCCAACACAATTAAGCACATATGAGAGACATCAACATAATCATGCATAAAGAGATGGGTTTGCAAGAGAGACATAGATGGCTAGTCCAAAAATTGGCGTTGGCCCCTCACCCCTTGCACACATATATCAATAAAACCCAAAGCAGGTAAAGACTACAAACACACACACATATAGAAATGGTCCACAGGAGAGCCATAGATGGCTAGTGGGAAAATTAACGCAGGCCTCCACACACATATATATATATATATATATATTTTGTGTGTGTGTGTGTGTGTGTGTGTGTGTGTGTGTGTGTGTGTGTGTGCAAATAGTTCATTATAGAGATTGTGTTGGGAGCAAGGGTTCAATTTGCTGACAAGCCACTCAAGAGTCGACTACTCTACAAAAAGAAATGAAGGGAAAGCCTAAAAAATAATGCAATTGCAAACTTGTCGATCCTTTTTATAGTCAAGGCTAGTACTATTTATAGATTACAGCAGGGAAGATTTCCCTCCAAAACTATCTACATGTGGACCTGACAATTTCAACTACTTCTTCTAGGTATCCTAAACATTAAATGAGGTACCCCTAGATTATAACAGATGCCAGATTTGGGATTGCCAACACCACGCTTATCTTAATTGAATGTTTGAACCATTTAGTTTAGATGTCATTTAATAGGTGGTCTTCATTTTTCAAGGCAAGAATACATTAACTCAACTTACCTACTTCTACCATTGTTCCACGCGCTTTGACTTGACCAAGGCATTGATGGTAGCTCAAAATTTTGGCATGCCCCTTGGTTCTTTCAAAACCTAAAATCTTCCCACGGACGTCAAAAATTTTATCATTGGTGCTTAATCAAGGATCACAAAACCTTCGATATCAGAGTTGCCTTAATAGGAAAGACTCCTTCAACCTTTTCGCCTCATTGTTGCATATGTTAGGACTTTTCTTTCCTTCACTCAATGAGTTTTGCATAACCTTTAATTATTGGAACTCATCTTAGCACGTCTCGAGAAAATATTGTCTCCTTGGTTGATAGTTTTTATAAAGTTTCAATTGCCCATGGTCGGGACTTTGCCTTAAGCGCAAATTAGTAGTGCAAAGTCATTACAATATCCTTCTTTGTTTCTTCTAATGGTTAATCCAAGCGAACCATCATGGCCTTCATCATATAATGATGTAAAGGGGCTTTCTTTTCCAATTTTTAAGGAGTGGAAAATCCTTGATTTAATTTAGTTTCTACTAGAACATAATATCCCTTCTTCATCTTAAAGTATGTCTCATACTAAAAAGTTTCACCCCTTTTCTCCATCATTCCACTTTGCAATCTCTTTTTATGTGTCTAGTGTCATAATATTTCCAACATCTAAATACAATGTTTTCAATTATCTGCTTGTTGATCTCATTCTCTTGATTCAAATTTAATCGTAATGATTTTAACAAAGGTTTTGAAATATCAATAACAACCATATAGCATACCCATACTTCTTAGTAATGAGTCGCTCCACGATGAACCCCCCTAGAATATTACCAATTTTCTTTAAAACCTCTTTATTGATAAGTTGACATGGAAGTCTAAAAAATGCAACCCCCATGGTAAGTCTTTTACTAGTTTTTGTTTTCATTACATAATGTTTACTCCATGGTCTTAAATATAATCTCTCTTCCCCTAAACCATGGGCCACCACTTGTAATTTTATACTTGATTTACGAAGTAGAAAAGATTACCAAGGAAAAATTCATTAGTAGAAAGTCCTGGTGTAATTTGAATTCAACTTTTACTTTCGTTTAATCCAATTTTGAATCTCTAAAAACCTTGGCCACTATCCATGGAATTTTATATTAACCCTATATGTTTAAGAATTCTTTTATTGTGCTTGATCATCTCCGTCTTGATAATCACATCTAGTGTAACATCTACTACCTGGATAGAGATTCCCATATATTTGTTATTTCTCATCTCTAGGTAGGGTATCCATATTTCTAGCTAGGTCATCCATACTACCTAGCTTTTCCTAATAATATTTTATTTTTTAAATCCTCCTAAAGATCTAGAACAAAAAAAGGTGAGGTCGGATCCTTGCACTCTCTCCTTTCCCTATATTTTGATTTTTTTCAAAGTTCTAGAATAAGAGAGGTGAGCCTCGCTTCTTACTCACACTCCTCCCAAAGAGGCATGGTTCTTGGATGAAGGAAGCTATAACACTAATGTTCTTGTCTTGATGGCACAAGTATTATCAAACTCATAACCTTGTGGATACTAATCAATATTTTATATTGGAAAAACATAATCTAAAAATGATTAACAAATGAAGGTTGGTTTATTATTTGTATTATAGAAGTCAACAACCATATAATCATAAGATACCATTCAAATATATTTTCTTAGGATGAATCCAACTTAATTATGATATGATATTTGATAGGTTCTTATGTATATGTATATTTACATTATTTATTAGCTAGTGCCTTAATTATTTCCTATAAAACACAATGACTTGTCAAGATAATTTTATTTTTTGAAACCAAAGTAAATTATATTAAAAAAAATTAAATGGTATGAGCTCAAGTGGTTAAAATCATAGATTTTTAATGTACAAATCTAAGTTTAAAGGCTTCCAAGAATATAAGTATAATTATCAAATGCCACTATGGTCTATTGGAACACCATGGTAACACAATTATGCTGTAGTATGGGCAAGGCTCTTTTTAATCTCATCTAACCAACCAAAAAAAATTAGAAAAAAAAATTGATTATAAATTCAAATTAGATAACATACTATTTGGACTAATTCCTTTTTAATCTCATCTAACCAACCAAAATTATTTAGAAAAAAAATTGATTATAAATTCAAATTAGATAACATACTATTTGGACTAATTGTTTAGTTTTTTCGACATATTAAAGCTTCCAATGATAGTGAACCTAGAAAAAATAAATAGTTATGCTTGTTTATATACACGAACTATAATGAAAGTAAAAACTAAAAAGCTTATTAAATATTAATGTTTCTTGAAGATGACTTAAATTAGGAAAAAGAACATTCAAATGTATATTTGATTGACTAGAAATGACAGCTATGCTTCTCAATTTTCCCTTAACCTCATATTTATTTCATCTTTCGTTTTTGTTTTTTTGCTTTTTGCTTTTGTTTCTCCCTCCTTGCTTAGCTCTTATTTTTTGCCGATTAGATTATAAAATCTTAGCTTTCATTTAGAAAATTTGTTCTATTGTTTAATTCTTTTTAATTTTTTCGTTTAATAACTTTTTCCCCTAAAATTGGTATTAGTTGGTGTGTCTGTCTATATTAAGATATATTTATAAAAATTAGTTTTGAAACTACCATTTAAATAGATTTTTTTTTTTGGATGAGGGTAAGAAAAGGGTTTTGAAAGGGTTCCTTACCCTTTTACAAAGAGGCTTAAAAGCCAAAAGACTAAAAAGTGGATAAGACTGCCACCTATTCCAAGAAAGCCAACAAGAAACAAAATGCAGTCCACAAACTAGGATTGAGATACAATCCTACCAAAATAACAAAAGTTTGCTAACCACAAAAGAAAAAACAAGAGCATTCTAAAAATATTAAAGCAATCACTCTTTCTATGTTTTTTCAGATCTCACTCTGTATTTATTTCTCCTGCCATTACTATGCCAAACCTTAGCCCTCTGTGAATTCAAATCTCATTCTATCCGTGTTCTTTCATATCTTCTTTATCTATGTTTTTCAAATTTGTGTTTTCAAATCTCACTCTGTCTGTGACTTTCCAAATCTCACTTTGTTTATGTTTTTCAAATTTTTTAGTTTCTAGATCTCACTTTATTTATGTTTTTCTAGAACTTACTCTACGTATGTTTTTCAAAAAATTTATTTCTAGATCTCACTTTGTCTGTGTTTCTCACATTTCTATATTTCCAGATCTTAGTTTGACTGTGTTTTTCTAGATCTCATTCTATTTGGTATCTCTTCATAGCTTCTTGTTGTGCCATCTCCAAAATAATGTTAAGAAGATTTTTTTACTCTTTTGCCACAAAATTACTGCCTCTTTGTATCCCCTAATTTGCCATCCAATCTGCTATCATGTTTCCTTCCCTATAAATATGCTTGATCTTGTTGGATAGAAAAGTATTCTTAATATAGATAGCATCATTAATGATATCATGTATTGTCCAACTAACTAAATTCTCCTATCTTAAACCTTTTAATATGTTTAGAGAGTCTCCCTCAATGATTAAATTCCTTATCTACATATTCTTGGCCAATTTGAGTCCAGTCAGCAGTGTTTTAGCCTATGCCACAAGGTTGGTATCTACTCCATAAGAATCTGCATATGCTCCAATGATCTTCCCCTGTGAATCCCTAATGATCCTTCCACCCCTCGCCTTTCCTGGATTCCCTTTAGCTGCTCCATCAAAATTGAGCTTAAACCATCCATTAAATGAAAAGTTGCAATTTTTGTTTTGTGCTTTTATGAAGCAAAAAATAAAATTTGAAGGGCTTGTGAAGATTGCAAATTTGACCCCAGGTCCACAATTTGCTTTGTCTCGAGTAAGATGATATTATGGGCTAGTGTCATTTGGATGGAGACTTTTCCAAGTCCTGTTGAGTCTCTACAGTTGTTGGCATCATAACATTGATATTATGATGCCACTTGGTAAAGCGCCTGGTGTGTTTTTCTACCGATCCCTCATGACTTTCTTTGTGATATGAGTTTCCATTGTTGTCATGAAAGGTTTAACTGGGTGTGATTAGTTTTGCAAATGCCTTCAACATTTTCTAAATGTTTAATGGATCCCCCAAGCTATTTGGTTCATGTTCAAGTCCAATTCCTTCTTTCTAGGTTGCTGACAGGAATTATAAAGACGTTAACTACAATCTGCTTGGCATTTTGAGTTGAATTGTTACCAGTGATAAATAATTGTGCTGTTGTACATCATTCAGATGCTTTAAACCACTTGAATGCTTGATGCAAGTGGAGATTATCACAATTGAAGTTTTCATGTTGGGTTTAAACCGACTGTTTAAACAATTTACCTACTTTTGTTGTAGCATTAACTTGTAGTGGCACCACCTTTAAGAGAGCTGCAATTACATAGAAGAGAGTTGCACTAATAGCCATAGTTCCATTTAAACAGTATGTTCTCATAGTCTACAAATTGCTTCTACACACCATGTGCTATTTGCAATTTATTTTCTTTATTTGGTGACTTCTCTAGATCAATATTGCCAAAAATTCAGGCATAGTTTAGGACAGATCATTGTAAGCTCTTTGGCGGCATCACATGTTGCTAACATATTTCCAATTTGGCCAAGGAACAGCTCATTCCAGAGTTCAAGTAGCAATGCAAATTTGAATAGATAGATAGATACAACATTTGAAATGGCTCCATTAGGATTCAAACCATCTAACACTTCATAAACAATCATGCTCAATGTCTCAGTGCAAGGAATGCCTTGTAATAATGTCTCTTAGCTTTTTCGTTGCAAAGAATACAGAAACTTTTGTTCAAAGCATCAAGTCCTTTTCACATCCATTCCATAGCTTGGGATTAAATTATGTACTGTAGTTATAAAATTTGTTTCAAACATATCCCTAAACGGATTGGTAGTTTACTCTGTCCCTATATTTCCGAAGATATAGGATGAAGGGGTAGGTCACATCATCCCTGGTTTGTCATGATTTTATCCAGACATGAAAAGCACCTAACCCCTTTCAGAGCTGGATAGATTAAAATATTATTTAATAGTTTTAAATTAATAATCTGGTTAAATTTGGGCTTCTTCCTGTCAAAATGCATCTAAAATTCATTACTCACTTTTAAAGACAAATGAGAAGTTGCAATGGGCTACCTTCAATCTTACGTTCTGATACAAAATTATAAATTCTCAAGTAAAGGTTTCACAAATACCTCAACAAGTGCATTAATTAGTTCCTGCGGATTGTTCATGTCAGACATTGTGAAATGAAGTTCATGAGTTCAAAAGCAAATAGTCACAACAATAATGTTGCACATGATAAAGTAACACAAAGGCTCCAATATAATCTGCCCATATATATGCCTACAAGTTTTATGAGCAGTTATTCATCATTTGCCAAAATCAATAGAATGATTATTTTACAAAAGCAGAGTAATGCCAATGTTTGGGAATAAAATAAATCGTGCATTTCCTCCCTTCTTTTCCTATGACAAATGACTATTGCCATAGAGCTTTCAAAGTAGGATGTGTATCATACTTTTACATGATCAAGAGCTGTATGTGGTGGTTAACTTAATATTTTTCTAAGGTTATTGATTCTCTATCATTGATGCCTTTTCATTGAAACAATAAATACTTTCTCGGAGTAAAAATAAACAGAGATAATTTTACATTGATTGATCTGAAGACCTCCTTCCATGCTTCTTATAGCCAAGTCCCTAGGGCCAAACATGCATGCTGGATACTTTTGTCAAAGGAAAATGAATATTCTGAACCTATATGCCATCCTTCCAGGTAAGAGTAGCAAAGCATAGAATTGTCAAATGATGGTAAAACACAGAAAGAAAATAGGATGTAAAAGTGAGGGAGACTAATCTAATTTTCTCATGGAAAAGAATTTCCTACGTGACATTGGGCATATAACTTCACATATGTTGTGGATTGCTCCCTGGTCATAGATATTGTTCTTGACAAAACAACGGCGTTCATGTTGCCATCTTGCATACAATCCCTTGAATTTGAGGAAGGGGTTGAACAAACAGCACTTTATGTTGTAGGAATTTGCATTAGCACCTATTTGCTGCTCTACATTTACCTGTTCAGAAGAATGCTTTAGCGACTCAGTTGCAGCTTTCACCTGAGATAAACTAAGCTGCCACCTCTTGTAGCTGTCCCACTTGAAAGTCTGCAGATCCCAAGATTATAAACATTATATTTTTCCCGATTATATTTCTTCCCAAAATAGTTTTGAAAGAAAAATTAACGCTATCAACATCCTAGAAAGAGGCACAAGTGACATTACAAAAAATAGCATTATTTATTTGTACATTCACATATCAAAACTTAATCTTAACATGGTTACAGTTTTACC
The DNA here is from genome assembly GCA_028583015.1 of Wollemia nobilis. NCBI lineage: Eukaryota > Viridiplantae > Streptophyta > Pinopsida > Araucariales > Araucariaceae > Wollemia > Wollemia nobilis. The sequence continues at coordinate 4,897,453 of JAQPPZ010000040.1, forward strand.
TCATTGGTGGTTGTGTTGGTAATAACAAGATGAACATGATAAAGGAAGAACCCTGCTAGCAGTATTGAAATTACTGCCAGAAATATTATTAGGAGTACTTGTGTGTTGTAGAAATTTAACAACCACTGCATAAAAACAAATATTAACGAAGTAAATGTTTAAATAGTCTTTTAAACATCAAAGGAAGTAACTATGAAATAGAGGAAAGAAACACTATATTCTGTAATTTACCTGCATAATGTGTGGAGCCAAGCTGAGAAATGAATTTTCAATACCATAGTAAACTAGAAAATAATAAATGGCAATAATCAGGATACATATTGAATAAACAATACTGGAAAGAGACAACCACAAGATAGCTAGTGAAAATTGTTTAACATGAATATGGGTGTGACGATGTACAAGGCTTCAAATAAATATCCACCCAATTCACTATACCGGTTAATATACGAAGGATCTTCCGTTCTTTGAATTCCCCAGCTAGGATTGCACAAAGAACTATCACTCCATACAAGCAAAGGAGAAAATGCCTGAAAATTGTCACCCAGAAGTTGTGTCAATGGTGAGATGAAGAAAAACAGGTCTGGAGCACATTATAAGATCTTGAACAAACCAAGATGCTTGCCACATGAAACCATTTATCACAATGCACAAAAATCATGCCACGAGAGTGTTTGCCATTCAGTGACGACAAAGTTGCTGCATGACATCTAAAGAAATAGATCTCAAAACTTATTAGGATGAAAGAAATTGTTAATACACTTATGACTAGAAGTTTGGTGGGACTGATATGTACAGAATATATCAAAGGATGGCACTTGAGACAGCTGTAAGCAGTTTCTAAATAAAAGATAATAAGCAGTCTCTATAGGTAAGATAAATACAACACTTCAATAAGCAAAGTACAAGACAACTCATGGTTCATTTTCTTTTTGGTTGTTGCTGAGTATGAGGAATTTCAATAATTACTAAGACCTTGGGGTAGAAACCTGGCAAATTCCAAAATGCAAAATTGCTTAGTGGGGCACTCTCAGTTTTTCTTTCAACTTTATTATAAGATCATCTTTCTAACACTTTAGCATTTCTATCATCTTTACAAAAGATACATAGGAATATCTAATTACACTAATAAATTCTTGAGCTAAAAAAAAAAAAATTGGTAGTAGCCATTTTGTGGGGCTGCTACCAAGTACGACAAAGACAAGATTGTTGTCGGTTCATCTCAGATAGCCACTGTATCTTATGGTGCAGTATTTCCTTACACTGACAGAACTTGAAACTATAAGTCTATAGAATGCCCTATCATAGGATATTCAGGGCTAAATCTCATTAGAGACAAGGAAGGAAGCATAGGATTAAGTTTCTCCAAATTGACCAGAATTACAGCCACTTTTGAATAGTAATGTCTGATTTATTAATACCTACAACATTGCAACAATGACAGTTGTGCTTATTGCAGATTCTCATCTTATATGGAGAGAAGATGTTCCAACTCTAGTCATAATTCTGGTTGTTATAAATGCTATGAATTGTTAAGGTCCACATGTAATTATTCAGTTCAGGATTCGAGATCTGTTAAGTCCAGTCTTGACAAGTCTTTCAAAATTGGGTCTTCCTAGGTTCTTGTCTTGTATGGACTAAGCTCACTCTGAATTCCGCTCTTTCTCATTGTATATGGCATAATAGCTGGGGAATATTAAGATCTGTATGTAACCATTGAGACATACATAAAACAAGCATGCAAATTTCCCCGTAAGAATTCACCATTCAGAATTTTGGTTTAGCAAAGAACTGCAAATGCAATGACTTCAACTAAATGTTGTCTTCATCCCTTATTTCCCAAAATAGTCTTCATTTTAAAATAGGTATGCCCTGTTTAATATGCCTCCAGATAAAAGACATAGAAATGTCAGAAAAGGTTGAAAAATCTGTCTTCTAATGGACTTGCATCTTCGAGCACAATGGTTTTCATATTGTGAACCTTTTCCACACCTAATTGCCAAAAAAGTTTTATTTCGCCTCAAGTTCCACCCCATGTCAAAATGGTCAACACCACACTGTTGATGTACATAATACTCATGGTTCTTTAGGATTAAGAGTTCCTTGTTTATTAGGGAACGAGTGCAAGCAAGGAGTGAACCTGAGCGTTCCTTTATTTAGATTTTTCGCAAATTTTAAAAAAAAAAAAGAATTTTTAATTATGTAAGCGCTAGGTGGAAGTAAGGATGCTCTAGCCTGAAATATGAATGCCCTAGTTGGGGACAAGGTGAATTGCATATCCATGGTAATCCCTATCTAGGCAGCAGATGTTACACCAAAAGTAATTTATCAAGAATGAAATGACCAAGCATGATATAACAGTTTTTAAAAGCAGAGGGTTAATATGCAAGTCCCACGGATACTGGCCAGGTTTTTCAGAGATTCAAAATTGTATCAGCTAGAAATGGGCATTAAATTCAAATTACTCCATTACTTTTCTTGCTAAAGTATTTTTACTCATAATCTTCTCCAGTTCGAAAGACATGGGTGGTGGCCATGGTTTAGGGAGAGAGATGGCTTGTATTTAAGACCCTCGAGAGAATTTTTCTGTGGAGACAAACTATTAAAAGGTTCCAATGGGAGTTACACATTTGGATTTCCATATCAACTTATCAATAAGGAGGTTGTGAAAAATATTAGTAATACTCTACGGGAGTTCATTGAAGGATCAACTACTAAGAAGTGAAAGCATGTTGTATATACATGATTATCAGTTGCCATTGTAATTTCAAAACCTTTCCCAAAATCCATTCAAATAAATATGAATCAAGAGAATGGGATCAACAAGCAGATAATGAAAACGTTGCATTTCAATGCCACAAATGTTATAAGATTGGACACCACAGAAAGAGATTGCAAAGTGAAAACAATGGAGAAAGAGATGGAAATTTTGGTTATGAGACTATCTTGAAGATGAAGCAAGGAGATCATATTGTAGTAGAAGTTGATTAGATCAAGAATTTTTCACTCCTAGAGATTATATTGTAGTGGAAGATGGATTAGATCAAGGATTTTCTACTCCCAAAAAAGTGGCAAAGAAAGCTCCTCTGTGTCATTAGATGGCGAACACGGTTAGGGTTCACTTAGATCAACCATTATAAGAAACAAAAAGGGATACAAGAGATGAGGAATTGAAATGTGCAAGTTCAAATCCAAAAGGAATTAAAGGTGCGAAGGAAGATGTGAAGGTTAATTTTTTAATAAATAAGGTGGAAGAGGTCAAGTTTAATCGGGATATGTCGCCTTCATTTTCCGCTATTATAAAATCCAGGTAAGTCTCCTTGCAATAAAAATGAAAGAAGTATTGGAGTTTGTCCCTTGCACTTTAGGGTTTGAAGAGCAGCATAATAAAGAAAAGATTATGAAGAATATCCATGGCAATTTAAGGTTTTCGGGCAGCATAAGAAAGTAAGTATTATGAAGAATGGTATGCACTTAGAGTTTCTAGGGAAGCATAAATAAGAAAGTGTTTTTGAGGCTATTCTTTGTACTTCAAGTTCTCCCAGGCAGCATAAACCTATAGATGATAAATCTCATTATGAACAATTTGGAAAAATCGAGGAGATTGGTAAGGATGGAAGTGTTGGTGGGAATGGAAAAAGAGAAGGAAAACCCTAAAAGCAAGAACAAAGAGAAAAAGAAACTCAAAGGAATATCAATTTGGGAAACCAGAAACAAATATCACAAGGGTTAACATGTAGTGGGACTAAGCCCACAAATAAGAATAAAAAGTGATAATGAAAATGTTATCTTGGGATATTAGGGGGTATGAATAGACCCCTCAAAAAAGAGTAAGGAATTATTAATTTAGTTAATTCAAGAAACAAAAATAAGTAGGGAGGAATACAAGGATGCATTCAAAAAGATTTGGAAGATGGGGGATTGTCTAGTTGTTTCTGCTGTAGAAGTTCAGGAGGTATTGCAACAATATTGGACAAAGCAAATGAAATGGACAATTGGTAGAAGCAAAAACTGATTGGGTTGCTACTATTTTTGTAGGAAAGAGGAAATTCAGAGTTGGGGTTATATGTGTATATGTTCCAACTATATTTACTCTTTGTGATAGATGTTGGAACCTGGAAGGATCTTAGTTTATTTATCTCAAATTCACTTATGATTCATAATTATGATCTATGAATTCTTTTTTTGTGTGTGTGAATGAAAGAAAGAAGGATTTTGCTTTATTTGTTAATTCAAACAGCCTTTGGGATGCTATTCTTTCAAGATTTTAATACACGTGGGATAATAAACGCATTGGACAAACTCATATAGTAGAAAGACAGATTTTTGCTATTTAATACATGGTTGCAAACAGAGCATACAATCTCTTCAGGTATTTTATTGCGAGCAGGATCAGATCACAGACCCATTCTCTTGAGATGTGGTCTAGTCAATAACGGTCATCCATAGCCATTTCATTTTCAATCTGTGTTTGCAAAGCCCTGATTTCATCCAAATGGTTATGGTGGGATAAGCAAGATCTGAAGGATCATGTATGCATAGGTTTGTTCAAAAGATGAAGTATCTGAAAAGGGGAATGAATATTTGGAATGTCAAATATTTTCGTAACATATTTAAAAAAAAATTAAATCCAAGCTCAAAAATTTACAAGAGACAGTAGAAATTAATGGAATGGACCAAGAAACTTATGTGTAAGAAAAGTTGTTACTTTCTTATTATCATAATGTATTGAGAAGGGAAGTCATATTGGTCCCAAAAGTCTAGGGAGAGATGGCCCACGGAAGGGGATAGGAATACCAACTTTTTCATGCTATGGCCAACACAGATTTGATGTTTCATTAAGTTAAAAATATTTCAACCCTAGATGGAAGAAGTATCGAGGAAGAAGAAGATATTAAGAACGAAACAATTAATTATTTCAAAGTAATTTTGTTAAAATTTCGGCAAGATAAGTTAAGATTTTGCAAAATATTCCATCAATTATCACACAAGAACAAAATGAAAGCTTGATGGATTTCCTACTTGATAGCCAAATGGCTCAAACAAACTGTTTGTCGTCCACTGTCTTTGAATCTGACCTGGATGGCCAAGCAGCCTTGAGGGCCAATTCGTCACCCGCCAGGGTGGTTGTGCTCTATTTTGTATCCATCCAAACACTTAGCTAGACGACCTACCTAGGAGACTAGACAACCTGCCCAAACAACATGGCTCCAGACGGCCTAGCACCCTAGTTAGCCAACTAGGGCATTGGGCCAGATGGCCTATGCCTAGCAACCCTATCCTAGTTGACCTATTGCTAGACAATCAACTCGCTTCGTCACGTCATCCACCAAGATGTCTTGTAGCAAACGGTTCACAGCGTCACATTGTGCACACACATCCACTTCTTTCATCAAGTGCTCTTGCACTTGCACCATGTTGTCAACGTATGCCAAGAGGGTCGTCCACAAATCACCGCACAAGTAAAAATCCTATATGCAAAGGAACAACCTCGAGCAATTATGGTAACCGTTCAAGTAGTTACGCATACTATTGCATGTACGCCTATTTAGGTCCAAGCTTGAGCTCTTGTTACTCCACTCTTCTTCATTGTTGCTCGAGTTGGACAAGTTGACGTTTTTTTTGTTGTGGTCCAAAATGCTTCCTGTTCCATTGCACATGTTGTGCAACCTTCCACGTACACTTCTGTGAACACTACTTCGTTTGTTATTGCTTCTAGATCTATGACGATGTCTACCCTTCTAAAAGCTAAACCTCGGATGAACATCTAATAAGATCTTCAAGAACCTCAGTGACCTTGTATTGCCTATAAAATGTCCTCCAACCTTGTTTGTGCATCTTGGATTGCGTGCATTGCCATGGTTTTGTGCAACTGCTACAATCCCTACATAGACCCTCAATGGGGGCATTCAACTCTTCATTCTGTCTACACACTTTCTCCATTGTTGCACTATGTTTCTACGCACATGTTCTACTGCACATGACCATTAGCTGCCAACATGTTGGGTTCACCTCCGTTGCCATTCCCTTCTCAAAGCTCGTCCATCACACACCTTAGACTCTATACTTGAGGTGACATTTCAGGCTCACCACTTTATCAGACCCGATATAGATTTTGTTGCCAGTTATTGTTCCAGTATATGCAGGCACCCCAAGAGTCACTAGACCATGGCCAAGAGGGTTCTCAGATACATCCGAGGTACTTATTATATGCGTATTCACTACTCAGTTGGCTCGCCTCTGATTTTGACAGGATTTTCAGATGTTGTTCGATCGATGATTTGGATGAGCGGCAATCCACCATTAATGTTTTATTTGGGATCCGAACCTATTTCTTGGTTTTCCAAATACCAATCCACTATATCTCGGTCTTCTATGGAAGTTGAATATTGTGTTGCCAATGATGCAGCTAAGCATCTTCGGTGGGTGCTCATGATTTTGGAGGACATTGACATTCCTCAAAGTTTTCAATTCACTCTTCAATGTGATAATCAAAGCACCATTTAGCTTATTCGTAATCCAATGTTTCATCAACAGACAAAGCACAGAGATTTGGATGCACTTTGTGAGACAACTTCATGCACGTGGGATGCTTGATCCAGTTTTCGTGCCTTCAGCGGAATAGGCAATAGACAGCCTAACCAAGATAATACTCAAGGTTACTTATGTGCACATGCAGGAGCTACTTGGTGTAGGAGAGAGTCCCTAAAGGGGGGGTGACAAGTAAGGGTCTCTCTCCTTGTCCCGCGTTGTGATTAAGAAGAGATGTTGGAATATGTGGTGGATAAGTTTCTCTTGGGGCCACAGCTGACTTTTGTGTTGTATTGTTTATATAAGCCCTTTGGGCCCTTGTAAGCCTTGAAAAAGGTACTCTTGTAATATTTTATTATCTTAATTCTTAAGGTCGGTCTCTCAACCTTGACTTAAAGGCAACTCGTATTTGGATATAAATATCTCATCCTACCAACCATTTCATTATCAGTTGGAGTGCAGTTCTATTCATTGATAGTGCAAATTATTTGGTGTCCACAGACACCCTCTTATACTATGTGCCTTGTCTTATGTGTATTTTTTTGCAGTAATACTACATAATGTGTTGATTTCATTCGTTTCTGGAAACTGCCGTGAAATCTAATAGAATTTAGATAACAACATTCATTAATTTAAATATTTGATCTCTAGAAGCCATGCTGAAATAGACCAATAAACATCCATTTAATATTGATGTTGAAATTCAACGCTTGACATTAATCAACATGTATCTAAGATTCCTTAAAACAACTCCAAGAAATTATAAAATAGAATAGATGATGAATGCAGTTCTAGTAACTAATGCAATAACCCTACAAGGTATTTCACTAAGGGATGCATCCCTATGTCCATTCTAAATGGTAGAATGTATCCCTTCATCCCGATTTACATAACCACTTTTCCTGCCAGGTCTCCATCATCTTTCTGATTCTTATGATCATAAGCAATAATACAGCAAGTGGTCAAAGAAACCATTTCTGAAAAACAATAACACAGTTTCACCATATAAAATAACAAAGCAATATTCAACAAGTGCGAGCAAGGCCATATGATCTTGTAAACAAGTCTTAGGCCAAGTTGCAATAAACGTGGAACTGGGTAAATGGAAATGCCTTAGGAAACATATCCCCCACAAACAGAGAAATGCTAAAGAAGACAACTATATAGAAAAAGATGTGTCTATATATATAGGCATTAATTATATGAAAAAACTAAGGATAATAATAAAATTTTCATAAAAACAGGTTCCAATCCCATGGCTGAACATTAACATTCGGCCCATGGGGTTTAAGTCTAACTGGTGAGAATGTTTGGCTCACAAAGAGCCCACCTGGTTTCAATTCCCATTGGTGCCATGATAATATGATTTGTTACAATACAACTATGTAGTTCGCTAAAATATTACTGTAATGCAGACATAATATAATACAGGTAGGACTCATTTCAATCCCATATAATCAATTAAAAAAAGAAGAAAGAAGATTAAAAATGCATTGAAAACATACAAAATATAGGATGTATTAAGCTCCATACAGAATTATAATGCTCAAGGTAAAAAGAAAGTTTTTATTTACGGGGCTATACAAGTTGTGCCATAGAGAATTATATGGAATTATACAAGTTTGGCAAAAGGTGCACCAATGCCATGCACCAAGATAAAGCAACTATGTAATATTCCACCCCAAATCTGGATAATAATTTTTTTTTTTGTGTTTCGATTTGTCTTGCAAAACTATGACTTAATTTGCTACATGCATTAATACCCAGGTGAGTAGAAACCATAACTATAACATGCAATGATACCCAGATGATTTAAGCACTGAATAATCAATTTTATGCAATACCCATAAACATGCAATAGGTTTAATAGCATAAACACTGAATATTTAGCTTTCTTGAGGAAACCCTCAATCAAGAATCTTATAATTTCAAATCTGCAAGTTTACAGCAATTATTTAGAATACTCAGATGGGTAAATGTCTTCAAAATATCAAATTAAACATACCCATTTGTTGTTGTTCCAACTCTGTCAATACCCACATGCAAAATGGTGTTTTTTCAGCCCCAAAACTTTCACATTAACTGCTAAAACTGTACGGACAGGTACCGGAAAAGTACAACAGCAAAGATGATACTCAAATCTGCCTGAAAACCCTTGAAACCAACTTCAAAATCCACGCTAGGTCTGTAGGAGAATGGCACCCAAATTAATGCTCACAAACCCTAGCTCGAATCCCAATGAAATGCTCTGAAAATAGGCTGAAAAGGTATGACCTTTGCTGAAATGATGCCAATAAAATGTATCTGCAATTAATCTGATGTTTGCTCCTCTAAAACCCTCAAGAATCACCTGCAATCGAAGCACAATACATTCCCTGTCACGGAAATGCTCTAAATCACTCTGAGGATGTCTTCCAATCCCGAAAGTGATGTCCTTGCTGGAGGATTTCGTCTCCGAACAAGCTGAAAACCCTTGCCAGAAAACTCTGCAAGTCTCCACAATGTTTGCTCCAGTAAATAACAAGCCAAGAATGCCCAAAATGAAGCCTTGGATGTGCTTTTATAACTTCTCCAATGGGTCGACCTCCTTGGTGGGTAAAATATGAATTAATAATGTTTTTTTTTTTTAATTTCACTTTATTTACATAATAAAACATTATAAGATTCATATGAGTGGCATCCCCTTTTTTTTGCTAGGAAAATAAGTCACTTTATAACATTATAATATAACTTAAGTGACTTTTTTAATAACCTCATAACTCCATTTTATAAAAATATTAAAGTAAACTATATTAAATTAAATATTTAATTTAATTTAATATAATTAAACTTCGTCCATTAAAAACTCTAACCTCTCCACTCCAATCCACAAACTAGAAGTAGATTCGGACACCCATTTCGCCAAAGAGTCTCACTTTACTGTCCAATATGTCTGAAACCCTAATCCACTGACTTACTAAAAATAGTAAGTCCATACTCCAAGGCTCGGATTGACCCAAAAAGCTGGCAACTAAAAGCATTCTGAAGACTGAAGACGACTGCAAACCCTCCAATGGGCTCCCCAACACCTGACATAGCCTACGGGAACCCAAGAGTAGGCTAGCTCCATGTGATCCACTGATTGGCTAGGAAAGGGACATTACAGTCCGCCCTTCCCAAAGATTGCTTGTCCTCAAGCAATACTCCAATATACTCTAGTCAAATATCTGCTCCTGGTTGTAGTCACAAAAATACCAGGATCCCAAACAATCCTCAAGAGAAATCCACCATGCTGACGCTGCGCCACTCTGATCTCAACAGGAAATCCATTGTGCACCAACTGCACTCCCTGCTCCTGCAACCAAATAATATACTCATCCTCAAAATCTGAATTGGATTTCCTGTAGCGGCCAAGCTCTATGTCATGAAAAGTATCATGCCAAAGTATCTCTGTATGAACAACTCCAGTGCTCCCACTGTCCAACATGGTATTGTGCATCCAAGAATGCAATCTGCTCATTAGAATAACATGTTGCTCTGCAATTCTCACCTCGGTGAACCGATGAAAGCACTGATCAATCTCCAACAAGAAGCTGATATAGAAGTGGGTTGCAATGTCAATTCTACGAATAAGCATCTCGGGAATGCTTCCGCTAACAAGGTCTGAGAACATCAAGTCGTTACTCAACCTCCAAGTGATCATATATTCATTCCAGGAGTAACCACACACTCGAACAACAATGAATCTCAAAGCAGAATCAAAAATTGGGAAATCTATCAACATGAGTTGACTGACAAAATTCTTACCCGAAGGCTGAATGACCCGAAAATGATCAAAACTAAAGCTGTCCAAGTCTGAAATTTGCATCTCAAAGTCTGATTTTAGAAGAATCAGCGTTCCATGAGAAGCATAACTGCTGCAAATCAGAGACCTACCAAATAGAATGCAAAGTTTGATCATACCATCAACTGAATTAGCCTCCCAGAGAGTCACCAATCCAACAAACCTCTGGTTCATCTTCAGAATCTCCCTCCAATCCATATAGCCGTTCAAAAAGCAAACAACAACATCCCTTTCACTCTTTTGGCTAACCAACTCCCAAGGCACGCACCTTCCATCGTTCTCAATGCCTGGAAACACCAACATGCAATCTTGGGCGTAGAAATTCACCTCCTCAAGGCTCTGACATACTGAGGCTGCACCATACCAAACATCATATGAATGTCATCTATATAGGAATTAGGAATGTTTGCTGGTACATCACAAAGCCTCTCCATCACATCAGCTGTTGAATCTTTATTAATCTCCTCTCCCTGTGGTGAATCCACAAGGTTCAACACCATGTCACAAAGATTCGACCCAACATGATCCGTCAAAGGAAGTAAATCATCGTCATGATGCATCTCAAAGAGTGGATTGTTACAGGTTGTCTCACTATCCACCTCAAACAATAGATTGCCAATCCACTGGATCTCATTACTGTCCTCATGCTCGAACCAATCAACCTGCTGCTCTAAAATAGTGTCTTCTGATTTCGTGGGACAGTGGACTAATTCAAAGTCCTCCTGAATGCTATCAAGCTCTTCAACCAACTGCCCAATCTCCTTGGCTCTTTCCTGATTCTCTTGTTTAGTGGAATCTATTACAGCAGCAAGTTTCATCTCTGTTTCATGCAATGAAATGTGTGCCTCTGACAAAGAACTTCTAGAAGACTTAAGCTCCGCAGTGAGCCTATCAACCTCTTCCTCTTTTCCTTTTAATGCACTATGGGTCTCTTCAGCAAGCCTGATATAATGGTCCCTGTCTGCAAGTATGTTCATGAAATCTGATTTCATAGTTCCCAAGGCTGCTATTAATGTCTTCAAATCTGCAATAGTGACTAACCCTTCAACACCCTTCTTCCTCTTCTCAATTTGGACCTTCCAATATAGTTCTTCAGTGAATTTGTGGGTGTCATCAAAACGAGTTAATGCAGCAACAATTATGTCTTCACTAGTTCTGACATCAAAATCAGATTTATACATTAAGTTTCCAGAATTATTTTCCTGATGATATTCTGCAAAATCAACATCTACTGGGGTTTCCTCTTTGCACATTATATGCTCCATTGTTTGTTCTTTACTTGGGATAAGAGGAATTTCACTCCCAAGCGTTTCTTCAACAGTATTAGGTGTCAACACACCCGGATCCCAAGGCACTGAGAGCTGATCTCTTAATTCTGCTTCATCATGCATGTCTATCTCAGTACGTAAATCGCTCTGTAGATCATCAAAGAAAATGAAGTTACCCGGCACACTTACTTTCATAGGTTTAGTTTCGAAACTAAACCCACATCCATCTGTACTGTCATCACCGAAGTGTGATAGGGAAGTGTCATCATGTGCTGATTGGAAATCTATATCACCTTCAACATGCTTAGCATCTGAAAAAGCATTAGTGAACTCATCATAATAAGCTGTTGTAACAAATTCATCATTCTTTGTCTCTGCATTGGCATTAGTAAACTGAACAAATTTGTCATCATTAGCACCAATTCTAATAGTGCCATCAAAGCATTGGTCAACCTTAGAGCTTCCTTTTGAGTGGTCTAAATCAGCAACAAAGTTTACTGTAGTGTTCTTTTCCCCTTGTTCAGTTTCATCAACAATGAGTGCATGCATGTTATTAAAATCAATCTGAGACTCATCCATACATACCTTATGTGTGGTGTCATTGCCTTCATGAGAATTTTCTGATTTAAGCTCCTCTTCTTCCCTGTGCTCATCAATAATCAAGAAGGGCTGCAACCTTTTTTCACACTCTTGAACTACACTGTTGACCAAGTCATGTGCTGTAGGTGAAGCAACCAAATAATGTCTCCAAACATCCATTAACATAGATATGAGTGGTTGGAAAGACTCATCACTTATATCACTTTGGTTTATGACCAAAATCATAATGTCTCTCATGGCTGCAATAATATCATCATCATGTTCTTCTTTGGCTGTAGCAATAAAATGATGAAACATTTTGTAAATCAGCTTATCCATGTTCAAATCTAACATGATGTTGCCCATTCTAGCTCCTGCAAATGACTCAAGTATGATAGCTCTTCTGGAAAAATGTGAACTTGTGACTTTTCCCAACCCTCTAAAACTGTCAACCAACATCTGCATAACTTTCCTCAAAGTGTCATCGCTGTAAGAAGCTTTAGGTGCAGATATTCTCAAGATCTCACTCAAGCAAGAAGCAACCATGAGTCTTACCTTCTTATCTGAGTGTTCCAACAACTTCGGCTCAACCAATGAAAACATCGAAGGGTCCATAGCTTGTTTCATTATATGAGAAGGTGAGCTATCAACAATGTCTAAACATTTCTCCACATCCCTTAAGGTACTGAGAAGGATTTCTTTTGACAAAGAGGGATGTTCAAGCTTCTTACCTGCAATGTAAAGCTTCACACACAAATTTTCAGGGTTCCTTTTCAACTTCCGATCATACTTTACCATCATATCCATGAAATCTGCAAATGATATTTCAGCTTGATACATGGCTCCCATTGATTGGTATGTTTTATAATCTTTCCAAAAAATCTCTTCTTCACTGAGTGGCTCCATGGAGCTGCCACTAAATATTAACATGCAACTGTTGCAACTTCGTTATGGAAACATAAATTTGAAGACCATGCAACAAATATCAACTTCCCAACAGGCTGGCAGGGAAACCTGCTCTGATACCACTGTAATATTCCACCCCAAATCTGGATAATATTTTTTTTTTGTGTTTCGATTTGTCTTGCAAAACTATGACTTAATTTGCTACATGCATTAATACCCAGGTGAGTAGAAACCATAACTATAACATGCAATGATACCCAGATGATTTAAGCACTGAATAATCAATTTTATGCAATACCCATAAACATGCAATAGGTTTAATAGCATAAACACTGAATATTTAGCTTTCTTGAGGAAACCCTCAATCAAGAATCTTATAATTTCAAATCTGCAAGTTTACAACAATTATTTAGAATACTCAGATGGGTAAATGTCTTCAAAATATCAAATTAAACATACCCATTTGTTGTTGTTCCAACTCTGTCAATACCCACATGCAAAATGGTGTTTTTTCAGCCCCAAAACTTTCACATTAACTGCTAAAACTGTACGGACAGGTACCGGAAAAGTACAACAGCAAAGATGATACTCAAATCTGCCTGAAAACCCTTGAAACCAACTTCAAAATCCACGCTAGGTCTGTAGGAGAATGGCACCCAAATTAATGCTCACAAACCCTAGCTCGAATCCCAATGAAATGCTCTGAAAATAGGCTGAAAAGGTATGACCTTTGCTGAAATGATGCCAATAAAATGTATCTGCAATTAATCTGATGTTTGCTCCTCTAAAACCCTCAAGAATCACCTGCAATCGAAGCACAATACATTCCCTGTCACGGAAATGCTCTAAATCACTCTGAGGATGTCTTCCAATCCCGAAAGTGATGTCCTTGCTGGAGGATTTCGTCTCCGAACAAGCTGAAAACCCTTGCCAGAAAACTCTGCAAGTCTCCACAATGTTTGCTCCAATAAATAACAAGCCAAGAATGCCCAAAATGAAGCCTTGGATGTGCTTTTATAACTTCTCCAATGGGTCGACCTCCTTGGTGGGTAAAATATGAATTAATAATGTTTTTTTTTTTTAATTTCACTTTATTTACATAATAAAACATTATAAGATTCATATGAGTGGCATCCCTTTTTTTTGCTAGGAAAATAAGTCACTTTATAACATTATAATATAACTTAAGTGACTTTTTTAATAACCTCATAACTCCATTTTATAAAAATATTAAAGTAAACTATATTAAATTAAATATTTAATTTAATTTAATATAATTAAACTTCGTCCATTAAAAACTCTAACCTCTGCCACTCCAATCCACAAACTAGAAGTAGATTCGGACACCCATTTCGCCAAAGAGTCTCACTTTACTGTCCAATATGTCTGAAACCCTAATCCACTGACTTACTAAAAATAGTAAGTCCATACTCCAAGGCTCGGATTGACCCAAAAAGCTGGCAACTAAAAGCATTCTGAAGATTGAAGATGACTGCAAACCCTCCAATGGGCTCCCCAACACCTGACATAGCCTACGGGAACCCAAGAGTAGGCTAGCTCCATGTGATCCACTGACTGGCTAGGAAAGGGACATTACAAACTAGTAAAAAAAAAAAATTGCAAACAATAAAAGATAAGATTCAAAACACCAACTCCAATTAGGCATGTTTGCAAGGTCAAGCATAATTAAGTCAACTAATACTATGTGTGACTTCACAACAGAATATTAAAACCACAATCAAAATTGGAATCAGGAAAGCCTAGTTCAAATATTCATAAGCCATCCTTAAATACTAACACTAAAATTGACATTTTGAAGTTTAATGGTGAAAAGTCCAAACAATCTCACCATTATGACATTCATGGCACATTGCAATTCTTCGCTCCTTGACTCTTGCTGCTTAACTCCGCGGCTTTCATAAGACATTAATTTTTGCACTTCTTTTGGGGTGAGGTCCGTCACTTCCTAGAACAATTGTCTGCTGCAATTGGAATCCATTGAATCCTTCACCACAGGTATTCCTTAATTTGGGGAACCAAATTTCCTTTTGAATTTGCCTGCTGAAAAGACAATCATCGGCTCCCTGTCACCCACTCGTACTTTATTGGCATTCAATTGCATATCATACGTCTCTAACATTTGCAGCAAATAATCTTTGAAAATTTTCTTATCAAAGTTCGGAACCTACAAGTTGAACTCCTGCATCCTGCAACCTAGTCCACAACGGATGCTTCTTCAAGGACTTCTCCCCCAATGTCCGGCAATATTCTCCAATTGAGTGTACCCAAGTGATTTCTTTTAGAGGTACCTTCTCCTCTTCTTTACTTTTCTCCATTTCGTAGTGTCTAGCATCCCATTCCCTTTCTGGAATGCTAGGACCTGCTCTTTGTTGTAATTGACATTCAATGTCTCTTCCCGTATCAGAGTCAGTCTCTCTCACCGGCTCGTGAGAGTCCTCTGTGACTATGCCTTGTTCGTCCTTTCGACACTAAATCAAGTGGGGCTCCTCTGCTGTTCCACCTGTTGAACCCGTTCGGGAATATTCGGCTTCCTCTGCATCTTGGCAATCTGCTTCCCTTGCAATTTTTTCCAAACTATGACAATTTCTCATACGTCATGTCCTTAGACAGCTCTACTCGTGCTACAGTCCTGTCGGATGGCACCCTTCCGATGGCACTTCCTAGCTATAGTTTTGTCGACAACACTCTCCTCAATCGCAATGTTTGGGTTCTAGACGACACTTCCCTTGCTACAATCCTTTAAACGGTGCTTCGTTTCCTTCTTGTCCTCAAAACAACACTTTCAGACGGCAACTCCTCTGATTCTCTGCCTCAAACGACAGCTCCTCTAACTCTCTTTCGACGACAACTTGTTTGACTATGTAATATCCTTGGCGGGTATAGTACTTAAATTTTTCTTTCCCAATTACCAGAATGCGATGTGTTTGCAATTTGCTTTGTTTTAATTTTTGTTTGAGGGTTTCGAGTTGCATACATGGATAAAAGCAAACGAATAGACCAAAAGCAATAAAGGAGCAAATTCCAGATTTAAATATTTAAATCATCAGAGTTATAAGCATATTCATATTCAACATAAATTCTGACCTGATATACACCATGCGCTGATCCGACCAGCAGATAGGTCGATTTAAATACAAATGGGGTGAAGAACGATTGAGGGGTCGCGGTCACAATATTCCGCGCGACCTACAAATACCCGTCCATACTTTGATTGCAGCGATCTTAATGCATATGCTGGCACGATTAGTGTAGGTCTTCGGCAGCCAACGGTAAGGAGTCACAAGGTCGACGACGGCTATGACAAGCATGCAATCCATGTCACCTCCTTTCAGGTCCACAACACACAGAAAATGAGTCAGAATATGCTACCGTGGCACTAAATATGCATCGCGCAACCTTTAGTCAGCTACTCGCCCAACAATGACTCGATATCAAGTGTGTTATTGTAATAACCCTCCCTATCTAGTTCTCTAGGGGTTTGCCAATTCTTAACCTTTTTCGTGAATTTTTGATATACAAAATCACAAACACAGAGCAATCCAGAATTCTCGAAAATATTGCTTTATTCTTATATCAAAACTAGGGCACAAATTACAATGCAAATACCTCAAATGCTGATGAAACCCTAGCTGCTCCGTACTCTATAAATGATGATGAAGGCTCAGCCCTTCTGATGTGAATACTGTGTGGTGTCCCAGCTCCAAATATTCCCTGTATAATCTCCGAATGACCCTATGTGGTAACCCAACTCTAGAAGTCTTTAAAACTGAAGTCCAACTGCAATCCCTGTGTGGAAATGCCCAGATTGACCTGAGGGTAATCTTGCAACCCCGAAGCCAATGTCCCTGTAAGAGGTTGTCGTCTCTCACAAGCTCCAGAATCTCTGTAAATGGCTCTCGCAGAGTCCTCCAAAAAACCGAGAGAGAAAAATAATAATCTTCGCATATCTCCAAATGAACTCAAAACCTCCTTTTATCTCCTCCATAGGTCGACCTAGGGTTAGGTCACTTTTAGGGTGAGCAAATATAATTTTATCAATTTTTAATTCCACCTTATTTCTCCTTAATTTATTCACCCCCTTATGCCTAGGCTTAACGACTTTTTAAGTCGTCACTTAAAATGGCCCCTTTTAAGTATAAAATGATTTTATAATAAAATAAAGTCACCGACTTTACAAAATTAAATTAAATAATCACTTTATTAATTTTATCTTCGACCATTAAAATTTCCAACCTCTGCCCATCCGAATTGAAATCCGCGAATGGTTTTGGACACCCATTTCACTGAAGAATATCATTGCACTGTTTGTTGTCCACCGAAACCCTAAAAACGGACATGGCTAAAAATAGTAACTTTGATCAAACAAATCTCCGAATGAGCCCAAACGACCATCAATCAATAGCTCTCTGGGTACTGACAAAGATTCTGATATCTCCAATGGCTCCCCTCCATCCGACTTAGCCTACGGGAGCTCGTGTATAGGCTAATCGGCTTTGCACCTGACTGTGTAGAAAAGGGGACATTATAGTCTACCCTTCTCAAAGATTGCTTGTCCTTAAGCAATACGTATATATACTCCAATAAGATGCTACATCCCCGGCTGAGATCACATCAAATCCCCTGGATCCCATAGCAACCTCAAAAAGGAACCGCCACGCTGACGCTGCGCCACTACGATCATCACTACCCCTCTGACATGGTTAAGTGGCAGAAGTCTCAACTGCAATAGCATGATGAAATCTCTCTCCAGTTTGGCACTGACATGTCTGTTTGAGCTGAGATGTAATATCATGTACCACGACATACCGAAGGAATCAACGTCATAGATTACTGCAAACACAATGTTGGAAGTGCCTCCATAGTCATCACCTAACCAGCTCAACTCGGCGTTCACACTCCTGGAATCTCCCAGATAATCCCATGTAGCCCAATCTACTGCAGTCAATGTAATATCCTCTGGGAAATATGATGTCCCTCATCATACTCAACCAAGTAGGGTGTAAATGTATCCATATAATTCTTGAAAGATCAACCACACTCCACTCTGGCAACTCAATAAGAAGCTCAGCCTCACCATCAAAACCGGTATGCCCATTATGACTGCACCCTGTGCCAAGTAACATCTCATGCATAGGTGACTCAACCAGGCCTATCTCTGCACTTTCATTGATTAAACTGACCCCTTGAGAGGGCACTGTGTTCAAATAAGAAGTAAGATACTCCATGTAATGCCAACCAAATTGTGGACCCATCTCCATCATGTAAATGTTATGGCTGTCCGAAAAGCGAACAGCGGCATATCTCTCATACCCATGATCAACTATTGCCCACAACATGCTCCTACCATCGCCCTCGATGCCCATCAAGGCAAACATACGATCCTGGGTAAGAGAACTCAACTCCTGGTCATCCGGATTAGGCTGGAGGATGCTCATGGAATCACCCTCAGACTCATGTCGGAGTAGACACCCTGTCTCAAACAATGTATCCTGATGATCTATTACAGTAAATGAATCAGCACTCTGCATCTCAAAAAGCGGATTGCCCAAAAATGTCACATGATCCATCTCATATAACGGATTGTCAGTCCATCGGAAACAGTTATCTCCCTTGTGCTTATCAAGGTTATTTTGCTGATCCCAAATTGTGTAATCTGTTTTCATGGGACAATGTGATAAGTCATAGTCCTCCTGAATGCAATCTAGTTCGTCAACAATCTGCCCAATCTTCCTGGCTCTCTCTCGATTCAGCTGTTCAGTAGATTCTAAAACAAAATTGAGTTTCAACTCTGTCTCATGCAATGAAAAGTGTGCCTCTGACAAAGAGCTTCTAGTCCACTCAAGCTCTTCAGTTAGCTGATTGACTTCTTCTTCTTTGCTCCTGTATGCACTAAGGGTCTCTTCGACGAGCTTGGCATAGTGATCTCTCGTCTGCAAGAGTGTTCATGAAGTCTAACTTCATAGTTTCTAAGGCTGCCCTCAAATTCTGTAAATCAGCACTGGAGATTACTCCTTCTACACCCTTCTGTCTCTTCTCAACTTGTGCCCTCCAATATAGTTCTTCGGTGAACTTATGGGTGGCATCGAAACGAGATAAGGCTGCAGCAATTCTGTCCTCATCAGACCTGGAACTAAAATCAGATTTATGTACCAAGTTTTCAAAATTATGCATCTGGTCTCCCTCTTCACAACTCTTGGTGTTTGGCTCCCTGTATGAAGATGTAGTAGGCAGATCATCAAGGGGATGACCATAATAAGGTGCTGATCCACTCGGATCCTCATTAAGCTTATCATGAATACAATCTGAAATGGGATTATAACCAGCAATAAACTCAACATCCGTGGAGTCCTCATGGCTGTCTTGAAGAGATAAAATATCCTTATAATCTGATTTTAAATCAGCAGCAATCTCAACTGTGTTATGGTCTGAAAATTCATGTGTGTGCTCCTCAAAAGGGGCTGCTATGAATTCTGTAACATCACCATCATGTGTATCATCCACCACGGACTCCATATGCAACTCACTCTGCAAATCTCCGAAGAAGATGTAGTTATCCAGTGCATGCATCCTACCCTGTTCCGATTGTGAACCCGAATCCATAACACTTCCCTCTGAATGGGTCTCAACCTCATGTTTTGGCTCATCAGCAGTGTGTACCTGTATATCAACTGAACTAACCTGTGATCCTACCCCGCATACCTCATGGGAAGAGGACTCTTCATTCTCACAATTTGCTGATTTGTTTTTCTTTCTCCACAACCTGGTCGCCAACTGTGTCATCCCATTAAGATAAACAGGATCACTTAAAATAGCATTCATCTTGTCCAATAGGTGTATCATTTCCTGCTGATTTCTAACCCGATCTCCGTGCGGGTCCATGATTTTATTCTCTCCGGATATGTGAAGTCTCGTCTTTGCTCACTGTCTGCTGATGTATAAATCTTGAACTGTCCCCCTAAGAATTACTGCTTAGTTTGAAGCAAGACTTCACACATTCCTTAATTCTGCCACCCACAGATGGTACGGCACAGATTGTTGAATAGTGTAGGACTGTGTAATTTTAGAACCGAATTGATTATTTGTTCCTTTAAAAGGTACAACAGATGCAACCAAAGGGTCTTCACCAATACCTCTATACATAGGCTTCAAAATGAAGTTGCCCTATGAAGGAAGATTAGTTATTGTGACTTAATCAAACTCTGTTATTTCGACTGCAGGTAATCTGAATATTCAATGATATAATGGTATGTCCCAGGTATTATGTTATTCAGTCATAGCCGAGGAAGTTTCAACACTACAGTCCAAAAAGTGTCATGTCTCTCAAAGGAGTCATCGTCAGTTATGACAGAATATTTTGCCCCTTGCAGATACAAAATAATGTGATCGCCGATATTGTTCATTACCAAACTGTTAATTTTTTCAATGGATTTAAAAAAAAACAGTCAATATCTGTCAAACTCCCCATTCATCAGCGCAAACAAAGAATCTTATTATTTCGTATTTGCTCAGCTTAAACCAATCTTCAACCGCAGCTTTTCTTCAACTTATATTCATTTCCCACGACCCCTGACAAATAAATATAAATTCACAAGCAGCGACTATATTCCTGCGGGCACAAAGATTCATATAGAATCGCCTTTGTTAAAAGAATGCCAATATTTTATTTGGCCACCAGATTTTTGTGGAGTCGATGCCTCCAGTATTACACCGTTGCTCCACACAGTATGTTGGCACGTTAAATTTCTGAAATTTATCCTCGTACAGGATTCATAAATTTCTCCAATTTACCATCGTTATGCTTCAAGCAAACCCTAACAGGCAAGCAGGAAAAACCCGCTCTGATACCACTGTAATAACCCTCCCTATCTAGTTCTCTAGGGGTTTGCCAATTCTTAACCTTTTTCGTGAATTTTTGATATACAAAATCACAAACACAGAGCAATCCAGAATTCTCGAAAATATTGCTTTATTCTTATATCAAAACTAGGGCACAAATTACAATGCAAATACCTCAAATGCTGATGAAACCCTAGCCGCTCCGTACTCTATAAATGATGATGAAGGCTCAGCCCTTCCGATGTGAATACTCGTGTGGTGTCCCAACTCCAAATATTCCCTGTATAATCTCCTGAATGACCCTGTGTGGTAACCCAACTCCAGAAGTCTTTAAAACCGAAGTCCAACCTGCAATCCCCGTGTGGAAATGCCCGGATTGACCTGAGGGTAATCTTGCAACCCCGAAGCCAATGTCCTCGTAAGAGGTTGTCGTCTCTCACAAGCTCCAGAATCTCTGTAAATGGCTCTGCCAGAGAGTCCTCCAAAAAACCAGAGAGAAAAATAATAATCTTCGCATATCTCCAAATGAACTCAAAACCTCCTTTTATCTCCTCCATAGGTCGACCTAGGGTTAGGTCACTTTTAGGGTGAGCAAATATAATTTTATCAATTTTTAATTCCACCTTATTTCTCCTTAATTTATTCACCCCCTTATGCCTAGGCTTAACGACTTTTTAAGTCGTCACTTAAAATGGCCCCTTTTAAGTATAAAATGATTTTATAATAAAATAAAGTCACCGACTTTACAAAATTAAATTAAATAATCACTTTATTAATTTTATCTTCGACCATTAAAATTTCCAACCTCTGCCCATCCGAATTGAAATCCGCGAATGGTTTTGGACACCCATTTCATCGAAGAATATCATCGCACTGTTTGTTGTCCACCGAAACCCTAAAAACGGACATGGCTAAAAATAGTAACTCTGATCAAACAAATCTCCGAATGAGCCCAAACGACCATCAATCAATAGCTCTCTGGGTATTGACAAAGATTCTGATATCTCCAATGGCTCCCCTCCATCCGACTTAGCCTACGGGAGCTCGTGTATAGGCTAATCTGCTCTGCACCTGACTGCGTAGAAAAGGGGACATTACAGTTATAAACCCAAGTGGCTGCTATAATATTTTATATTCTCCACGCGGTCGATGAGGTAAACGGCTGATATATCTGTTATTCTGCAAATTTGTTTCAAAATGAGACTTCACAAATTTGGGAAGATCCCTGTTGTTAATCGCACTGTGAGAAATTCGAACAATCTCTCCAACAAACCAACTAGGGCAGAATCTTTCACTGTCGAACCTGGTTGCCCACGGGGTTTCGTCCGAGGGTTTTGCTTTCGAAAAAGCTCTCCAAATCCACCTCCAGAAATTAGAATAAGCATGCATAATCCCAAATGAGCTCACAAACCCCCTTTTATAACTTTTTCCGAGAACTTTCCGGAAACTCAATATAAAATCACTTTATTAATTAAATAAGCCTTATACCCCCGAAAAATGATTTAATTCATTATTTAATTATTCCCGACACCAAAGTCACTTTATTAGCATTCCAACATTTAAAACTTTTCATCTCGGTTCCAACGAGCTATAACACTAAGGTGCCCATTAAAATATTTTAATCAAAATAGCAACCTAAGTGAAATTAATTAAAACATAACTCAATATTACACCCGAGTTGCGGAAACAGTCGAACAGCATTGAAATCGAAAACTGACTGCACTGGTGTGGTCCCAATGATAAATAAATAGAATCGGACCCGATCGGGTGACTTCCTATAAATACATGCTCTCTCCAAGAATCTTGGAGAACACACCGGAAGCCGAAAATAACATCTAAAAACATCATATGGGTCCTCTAGACCATCTGAGCTCACTGGTAACCTCAAACAACCCCTCTGATAAGGTTGACACACACCCAGAAGGTCGGTGCCAACTACCATGCAAGAGAACCCAAAAATGGGGACATTACAGACTGCAACTTTTTCGAAAAGATGGTACCTTTCTGTGCGGTAACTAATACAAGGATGATTTTAAAATTTAGCCATTTTCTCCCACATATACGACCATCTCATCCTTCCATATGCTATTTATTTGTCCTTGCCTTGACACACAAGCACCTTTCTCCTCGTTGTTTAGCTGCTTCCTTTGTTTGGAAAACCCACATCTGCAATTCAATCCTCCTCAACTTCAGCAATGTCGTTTTCTACTACGGCAACATTGTCCTCTACCTCGACAATGTTGATGGTCTTCCGCAGTTTCCTTCTACGCTGCATTGCGACCCTTCTATGTCCTCCTTCGTCTCTCTCGCAGCTCGAGTGATTGCAATGTGCTTATGCCTCTCGACTTGCCTCTTATTCCTACTTTCCTAAGTTGGTTTCCGCTAATGCAAAGTCGAGTAATTGCCACTTCGTCAGTCCTAACTAACAAATGATTACCACTTTGCCACCTTGCATGCAAGTGACAGTGCTTTTCCCGCTCGCCTTCAATTTTTTTGTCTTTTTCTCCATTTTTAATATTTTTAAATTTTTTCTATTTTTCCAAATTTTTATTTGCATACTTTACAAGTGACATCGTCCACGCGTCACGACACAAACTTGGATTTCTATCGCATCTTCTGCTAACGAATCGCACTCTCCTCTCCTCTGATGGCAATTTTCCCTTTGCTCCGTCTCATGACTACGGGTTCTTGTCGTCTACTCGTCCTCCCGATGGTAGTCTTTTGTTTGGGTCCCTTCCTGACGACGTTCTATCTGGTCGTCAAACTGATGGCGTTCTGTCTAGCCCTTTTCCTAACAATGTCCTGTCATTTGATGATCCTCCCAATGACACCCTGTCGTCTTGTCATCTTTCTAACGGCCTTCTTCCGTCCCATCGGCCTGCAGATTGCACCCTGTCATCCTATTCACTTGCAAACTTGGCCCTATCATCCTATCAACTTGTTGACTACATCTTGTCGTCCTATCCTCCTACTGACGGAACCTTGCCATCCTGCTATCTTGCTAACGACACCTAGGCACTTGCCTTGTTTGGCCACTACTTGTCTACCTATTTGGCCCTATGGGATAACCCATTCTTCGGAACTCTTCCCTACTTTGGCGGATTCTTTCTTGCCTTATTCAGTTTTGTTCTCCTGCAATCCTATTATGTCTTTGTCATCTTCCTCGTGAAGGCTCTCATATCACTATTCCTTCCATCAGACGAACCTCCATGGTGTGGGACTACCTATTCCCTTCTACCAGTTGTCCGAGGTTTGTCCAAATCCTCAATCGTTTATTACGACGTCTTTGATTTCCACATGAACCATGAGGCAATCCTGATGGGCCAACCTCATGATTACGCAAAAATTGGTTATTTCGTGCTTGATCACAGAATGGTCCTTGCAACCCATCCTGCCAACCCTGCAACCTATGGGTAGCGGGAGGTAAATTTCTTCCCATCGAGTCACCGAGAGGGAGGCCAACCAAACTCCTCCCTTGGCCAAGTAACATTGGGCGGCTCTTCTTTCTTTTGCTTGGGGAATTGGTTGAACTCTTGTTAAATTCCTCTTAAATCTCCTCATCAATGGTGGGCTCGAACTACTACTGCTACTAATGTTTATATTAATTGCATACAAGCTCGTAGAGGAACTACTTGAACTCGTGGAGAATAAACTACTACTCTCTGATCATCTACCTTCCCCTTCCTGGGATGAATGTACTAGATCTCTCTACAATTCATATGCTTCTTGTTCTCTAGTCAACCTTTGTTGTTCAAGATTGTTTAGCTCATCTTGCCTCTGGGCTTCTCTTTCAATTGAGTCTTTGCATCATCCCATCTAAGTTCTTGAACAATATAGTCCCTCATTCTTGTATTATATAGTCGCAAAGTCTCATATTCCTCCTGCGACTTCTATGTCTCCCTATGCATCCTCAGTTGCATGAGACCAATCTGCGCTAGTGGACTCATGTCCTCATATTCATTTTCATCGCTCTAAGGTTCATGATCAAGTTGTTCTCTCACTAAAAACTCCATCCTTCACAAATCTGCATATGTAAGTGATTGGCGTCTTCTCTCTTTTTTAGTGTCCGAGAATCTTACGTGAACTTGTATTCTTCGTTCGGTTGGTCTTGTCTCCAACTCTCTTTGTTCAATAACAAGTTGCTCTCCACCTTCTGTCCCAAACAACCAACCTAGATTCAGTCCATCTTCAAACTGATTTGCAGCATGATTTTGCTCGGTCCCACTTGAATCTCCCCATTCCTAGAACCAAATCCTTTCAAAGCTATCTAAAGACTATTGCGGTGCCTCAACTAGTCTTCCTATGGTCTCGTCCTCCAATGATCCAAAATCAACCATATTTACTTGTGCTTTCGTTTTGTATGGTTTCAACTTTGAACCATTGATCATTTTGAGACATTGTCTTATCCAACTTTTGCAACCTTATCGCATCGTTATCCCTTACCTAGACCACTTGGAAGAGCCCAAGCCATAGGGTCTTCAACTTCCTTGGCTTGATCTCTTGCTTGCCATTTACTTTAAGCACCAAGTCACCTGCTTTCAACTTCATCTTCCTCAATTGCTTGTCATGCCACAACTTCCTTTGCCATTGGGCAATCTTCATTGCCCATTGAGCGATTATCCACCTCTCATCCAGTTGTACCAATGTCGCAAGCCTCTTCTTTAAGCTTCCTAGTTGTCCAGACGGTTCTCTATCGCCACCCTCAAATTGGGTACCAGGAACTCTACTGGCACTACAACCTCCTGCCCATACATCAACTAAAAGGGTGTGTGGTTCGTCGTTGGCTTGAAGGTTTCCTATACACCCACAAGACTGTTGTGGCAATATCTCTTCCCAATCGGCTCCTTCCACTCTACACGTCTTGTATATGATTGATACGAGGAATTTATTCATCGCTTCCCCCTACCCATTGGATCTTGGGTAGTACGGACTAGACAATGAATAAGATCCTGAACTCCATGGTTAAATTCTGGATAATCTCATTGACAAAGTGTCCTCCCCTATCACTTGTCAACTGCAAAGGAATTACAAATCTTGTAATCACTTGTTCATACAAGAAGCGAGTTATACTCCTTGTAGAATTATCTGGTAGAGCCTTCACCTCTACCCACTTTGTCAAGTACTCGGTTGCTACAACAATATATTGGCATTTTCTCCCTTTGCTTGTCTTTAATGGTCCAATGAAATCTAGACCCCATATCTCAAATAATTCTTGCGGTTGAGAAGGGTGTAATGGCATAAAAATCCTACAATTACACCTTAGCCATTATCACATGCTTTCTAGTATTCCTTAGCATCGTGATATAAGGTAGGCCACCATAGCCCTGCCAATAGCACCTTTCTTGTCATTGCATCTGGCCCCATATGTCCTCTGGCCAATCCTTCATGCTTCCTTTAGTGCCATATGAACTTCCTCCTCTATCACACATTCGCAAGATCCCATCAGGTCCGATCTTGTATAAGAAGCCTGCAATTAATGAAAATAGTGCCAATTTCATAATAATCTTCTATTTTTTCTGCTACCGTCATCTCCTTTGGCAATTCCCCTTTCGATAGATATTCCCCAATGTATTTGTACCATGTCGATACCACGTTCACCATGAACAATTGTGCATCAAGGAATTCATCTGGTATAATACCTCCTCCAACAGGTTCTCCCAAGTGAATCCTTGACAACCTATCCACTATCACGTGCTTCCTCTCGAATCTAACCACTACCCAAAACACAAATTCCTGCAATGTGACAAGCCACCTACTCACTTGCCCATATATCGTCGATTTGTTGATCAAGTACAACAATGCTTGATGGTCAACTTAAAAAGCGAAGGGATTGGCAAGCAAGTAATGTCTGAACTTTTGTCCTGCGTATACCATCCCTAAAGCTTCCCTCTCTATCGTGTTGTAATTCATTTCTACTCTCGACAACAACCAACTCACAAATTAGATGGGTTGATCAAGCCCAAACTACCCCTCCTGGGCCAATGTGCATTTGATTGCAAAGTTCGATGCATCAATGTGGACGTGAAATTCCTTATCCCAATTTGGGAATACCAAAATGGATGCGCATACCAACATTGCCTTCAACACCTTAAAGGCCTTTTGATGTTTCTCCATCCACTTGAAAGGAACATTCCTGTACGTAAGTGCATCCAATGGATAGGACACCTACAAATAGTTTCTTATGAACCTCCAGTAATAGCCGACCATACCTCGAAAGGTCTTCATCGAGCTCACATCGTATGGCTCTTCCATGCTCACTATGACTCTTTTTTTTGTCGAGGTCAGTTTTTGATCCTTCCTTACAAACAATGTGTCCCTACAGTTTGCTGTAAGGAACCAGCAACATACACTTCCCTAGATTCAATGCCAGACAAGCTCGCCTACATAGGCTCATGCATTCCTCCAATGCCTTTAAATGCTCGTTTGTCTTCCCATATAAGGACCAATCATCTAGGAAAGCCTTGAACTTCCCCGTGGACATTTGATCAAAGATATATAAGATGATCCTTTGAAAAGTGGCAGGCGCATTGCATAAACCAAAAGGCATTCAGTTGTATGCATAAATGCCATTTTCCACTACAAAGGTCGTCTTCAACTTATCCTCCTTGGCGATGCTAATTTGATTGTATCCCAAAAATCCATCCAAAAATGGATAGATTTCTTGTACAACTACTTCTTCCTATGGAGTCTATGAATGGGATGGGAGAGGGATCTTTTATCGTTATGGTATTCTGGCTTTGTTAATCTACACATATGGATTCGGTTAGCCTCCTTCAAAGTGATCACTAATGGTGACACCCACTCACTGATTGTCACTTTGAAGATAATGCTCGCATCAAACATCTTCTCAATATTTGCATTCACTGGACCTACATACTTTGGATTCATTTTGTATGGTTGTCTTCTCACTGGTTGTGCATCCGGAACTTGTGGAATTTGATGCACAAACAACTCTGGTGGTATCCCCTTTAGATCCTTATAGGTCCATGCAAATACATTCTTGTATTGTAGGAAAATTTTGAAAGTCACTGCTTTCAGCATTGAATCCCATTTGTCTCCACAATGGATAATCTTCTCTTCTCCCTCCTCACCGAGGTTTACCTACACCATCTTCGGTCCTTTGTACTTTATGGTGTCAGGTTCTTTCGATGCCTTCCGTCATTTTTTGAGGAACGAATTTGATCCGACCAAGACAAACTTTGTGGTAAGGCTTGCAGAGATAGTGTTAACACAACACTACTTGGATTTCAAAGGGAAAACATACAGGCAGATAAGAGGAACAGCCATGGGAAATAATTTTGTTGTGGTTTATGCTTATTTATTTCTCTGTCATCTAGAAGGACACGTATTTAATTATGTTGTTGTGGAAAATATTTTATTTTATAAATGATACATTGATGATGCCATTGGAGTTTGGCATGGCCCTAAGGAGGATCTTAATGGTTTTCTTGTTGCCTACGGTTCCTTCTATGACAATATTAAAATTACTTCATTTGTTTTTTATTTTGAAGTAACACTTCTAGATACTATATTTTTTAAGGGGCCTGATTTTTCTCAGACTGGAATTCTCTGCACCAAATTGTTTCAAAAGCCGATGAATGCCTATCAATACATCCCTGCTTCCTCCCATCATCCAGTTCATCAACAAAAGGCCTTTATCATGAGTGAACTCAACAAATTTCTAGTTAGAGAAAGCTCCAGGGATGGATTTATTTCTTTTAAAAATAATTTTTTTAACAGACTCAGAGCTAGAAGATATCAAATTAATTTTCTCCTGCCTTTGTTTGAGAAAGTTAAATTTGATGGTAGGCCTTCACTTTTGGCTAGAGTTTTGGAGCGAGCAACATGTAGACATGGAACCAAAATAAAAACAGTTCCTCTTATTTTGAAGCTGGACAACTGCAATTTTGTCAAAGATCTTCGAATCGGCACAGATATTATTTCTCCAATGTTTGAAAAATGGAGAAAAGCTAGAGAGTTCAAGCACATTGCTCGAGGCATCATTTGTAGGAGGAACCATAAACCTCTTCGATCTTATCTTTGTAAAAATAAAATTGTTTGAGGGACTTTATTTCCCACCTTGTATTTTAGCATTTTTTAATGTGTTTCTTTTCTGGGTGGGTGTGTTTTTTTGGGGGGGTTGAGTCTGGGGCTTCTTTTCACTGTCTTGGTCTATAAACCTGCGGTTTGTAACAATGCTTGGGTGTTTTTATCCCACATGCATTACTCTTCAGCTCCCCCCTAGAGTTAGGTCTTTATAAAGAGAGGTTGTACCTCTTTGAAGCTCACTCCGCTGATGAGACCTGTAGGTCGAAACGCATTCGGAGTTTTGTAGATGTATCACTTTTTTTTTTTTTATAAAAATTCAATCAAATGTTTTTTTTTCCTTTCCTAACTCGTCTCTTTCTTTAAGTTTATAATCCCTCTTTTTTCTTCCTTTTGTTTTCTAATACGTTTTTGTTGTCGGTATTATGCTCTTCACTTGCACGTAATGTGATCTGGTGAACCAAAAAGCTTGCAGCACTAGAAGTATGCTCTTCACTTGCGCATATGTGATCTAGTGAATCAGAAAATAGTTTACATTTTTAGAGTACTGCTTCGCCATGTTTCTTTTTTCATTATTGATGGTGTAGGGTCAAATTCGTTCCTTTGTACTTTATAATATTTTCAATGCAGAACTACAAGAAGTTCTAGGTCCAAAAAGTTCCCTATTAAAAGTGTAATTGCCTAATATTTTCCTGTAAAATTTTGTAAATACATTTTTGTCTTCCTTGTCGATCACTGCACACGAAATTATTTACGTATGAATTCTTAGGAATATAAACAGCTTCAAGCCTTGCTAATTTTACAGATATATGATATATTTGTTTTGAACGAAATTTTTGAGTTGAGTTTTTGACACCCAAGGAGGGGCATCACACATAAGTTGTATGCACAAATGAAATATTTTGCAATCCCTTTTCAAAATTCATGCCAAAATGTATGCACAAGATGGACAATTTCTTAGCAAAAGAGAAAATTCAATTTGTGCCCTAGATGGGCCTTGTTCCTGTCGGAACTTTGCAACATTTTCAAGCAAAGCTAATATTAAACATATCTCAAAGCACTCAAAGCCAACCGCCACAGCCTCCATTAGCTACCAAACTTTGTAGCAATCATTTCCAACCTAGTGCCAACCCTCCTCAACATGGCACCAAAGCCTTTGGCCAGCTACTAGTCTTGGCACTAACCTTTCCCAATCTAGAACCAATCGTCTTCATCCCAATGCCGTCAATTCATCACTAAATGCTAGTAGACGCTAGCACTATCCATCAACATGGTGTCAACTTTTTGGCACCAACCAAAATATGGTTTTATTAGAATCTAATCAAATGATAGGTGTTGATTTATACCTCATATTTGAGGAATTGGAAGTGCGCCAATACCTAGGTGCTATGTGGCAAGTGAACCCCACATTAAGGAAGTAGAGACGAAAGCAAAGTGGATTACATCCACCATGAATTAGGTGGTTTCACCTATTTGATTGCAGCAATAATTGACAATTTGCACTCATTATGAGGGGCAAATACAATTGGACAGCATCTCAATGAGCACGTAACACATGGTGTGTTTGGCATGGATGATCTAATGGGGCCCCTTCACGCAAATATGTTAAAGGCATGACAATAGTTTTTGTCACATGTGTATTATGTGTCATCTTATTAGGAGAGTAATTGATAGTTGTCACTCATTGATGTGGGAGAGGGCAGACCAGAGTTGCAAGGTTGAGCAGCCATGCCACCAATTGACACATGGCATGCTTTTTATGTCCTTACCTTGACAGGCTCCTAATTTGAGAACTGTTTGTAAATCTAGTTAGGAGTCCTGGGAGAGTGACAATTATATGCCACTCGAATTGATAGTAGGCATTTGATATCATGATAAGAAACAAGGTCTATAAGAAGGAGGTGGAGCCCCAACTAGTGGTCGACACACGGCATTCTATGTGCAAAAGCCTTAAAGGACCTTGGCATTGTAAAAAGAAAGTGTTGGTCAAGGGTGACAAACACACTCATCTAAGCCCTTTAATCCAAGGTGGAATCATTAGTTGGCACTCATTAAGAAAAGCATAGATCATCCAAGGCAAAGCTAGCACCTTGGCATAGCTCAATGGTCCAATCCAGACTTACTAGCAGTGCTAACACCACTTGAATACTTCAAAACCACCGAAGTTCAAATAGACTGATCAACAATCCATGCTAACAAAATTTGGGTGTTGACCCTCTCAAGTTCATTGTGCCGCAATGGATGACGCAAGATCCATTAACACTGTCGAAACTTTTTAAGATTAAGGATGAGTACGCATGTTGGGAGATTAAGACCAAAGTAGTTGATGCATTGCAGTGCTCCACAAGGGTTCCACTATTACACCCTCAATGCCATCATCATCAAGATTGACACCACATTTGGAACCCTCAACGCCACATTCAACACCCTCAACACAACCATTTGCATCATGATTAGCACTGGCCACCTTATACACCCTCGACACTACCATCAATCTCATCATCAGCGAGGATAGCACCACCTTCAACACCCTTGGCAATGACATAAGTACATCCAACACCATTGTCAACATCTACAATACCATCTTTAGCATCCAAATTGCCTGTCATACAATCAAAACAAGATCAACAATTAATGCATTAAAATTCAAGCAAAAAGGCCTAAGACACATGATTGTCAAAGAAAGGTAAGTTAGAGGAAGATCAGATGCAGCATGATGACTTGAAATGGCTTCAAACCATGCAGAGCCAATCCAAACCTCTTTATGAAATTAGATTTATGGCTCACAACAGGGCCATGAAACAACATTGAGGAACCCATGGGAAAGCCATACCAATAAAAACACACTGCATGGCATCATCACATCTGCTTAAGTGATTTTAAAAAGTTATAAATTTAAAAACCAAAAAAATAAAAAACAGTTCTTACAAAGAAAATAATAACAGGAATAATGGCAGCTTATAATTTGTGAAGGAGACAGGCAAAGATTTGTGTGCTGCATGACGGATTATTTAAATCTAAAAAGAAAAAATCTAGGGACACTTTCTTGAATGAATCTTCTCAAGAATCATTTCCCAGATCCTTCTCAAAAATGACAGCAGGAAATGTGGGGTCATTTTATTTGTCCAAGCAATTTGTTTAGTCATTACTTCCAGTGATTAGTCTGGAAGTATATTTTGACTTTTAGCATGAAGTTGTGGGACACTTGCGCATGAATTATTTGTCCAACAAAGCAGATTTTCAAACCATGTCCTCAGGCAAAGTATTGTGAAGATCATTTTCCAACAATTAAAGAAATTGCTCTCTAGAATATAAATCTAGAAATTTCAAACTATAAAATAGAGTTCATTCTATTTTGAATGGATCATTTTATCATTTTCATCAACGAGAAGCCAAAGTTTTAGTGGGAGATTTTTCAGTATTGGTGAAATATGTGAGTCCTTTCATGTCTTAACATTTTTTCCATTCTGTATTTATACAAATTCCCAGCTTGTGTGATGCTCAAAAGGAAGAATCTCTAGTGAAGCCTAAATGATTGATAAGGTCCTTTAGAATTAGTAGGAGTCAAATGTTTTAGGTTTCCGCTCCCATCCAGAAATAGATATGCCTCGTGATTGGGAGTTGTTGAAAGATCCTATGTAATTTGTAACAGCTTCATTAATACATTAAAACTGGCACTATGATTAAAAAATTCTATATAATGTAGGATTCATAGTTTTCTCTTGGAAACATGTCATGTTTCTTTTGTCAATATCTATCTTCGAAATATATTGTAGTTGAATATGAATTCATCTAATCACTTCTCATGAAATGTATGTCTTCATCTCATGCTGTTCTGTTGTTCTATCCACTCCTTTTTCACTTGTTGTTTCATGGAATGCTTGCAAATGAGTCATTCAGTATGAATTGTTCTGTTGTTCTATCCACTCCTTTTTCACTGGTTCTTTCATGGAATGCTTGCAAATGAGTCATTCAGTATGAATAGCTCACTGGAATTAAAAAGGCATCAATCACTAGTAAACTTGTCAGAAGTTATCAAAAAAATATTTTTATTCATTCACTGCATTTATATTTTACACGCTTATGATGTTTACTGCATATTATATATGAGCATGAGTCCTGCATTGAAGATATGAAATTTTCTTCACTCGTTTCTCAATTTTGCATGTAATACAACCATATGGTGGGTGTGAAAATAAGTCTAAATTTTATTTGTTATGTTAAAAAAATGGACCATGAATAGAAAATATGCAAGAGTCCCGTGCTGTAAAGATAGGTCTGGATTCACAGATAGTTATAATTATTGATGCTGTCAAGCAAAATGGATGTAGGGATTTGGATCAACAATAGCATTATTTTTTCTGTTCATCAATTATTGATAGAAGCAATATCTTGGAAATGTTAATATATCTATAGAGAAGGAAACAGGGTAGCAGATAATTTAGCCAATCACAGTGTTGATCTTCATCTTGACAAACACATCTTAGAAGGCAACTGACTAATTGATATTTTCTCTCTTAAAGAATACAATACCAAGGAATTGATTGTGGAAACATACCAGTTTCAGGAAGATGAAGAATATCTTTGATAAAGGCAGATGAAAAATATCTTCAATAAAAAGGCAAGCTGGATATGGTTTCATCAACATAATAGCAAATGGAATGTTTTGCTATTTTGATGGGACTGGCCCCCAACAGAAGCCACACACGGCTAATTAAAAAAATTGGTATAAACAATACATTCATAAAAAATTCCAAGTTTTTTATAAGATTTTTATATCAAACCTTTCAAAAAGCTAAATGTAAGGTGTGAATTTATCATATAGGGAAAATTCATCTTGATATCTATTCCAAATATATCCCAAGTGTAATGTCCCCCTTGGTTGGGACTGTTAAAAAAATTCTGATCTAAATCTTAAACTTGAAGAACAGAAACAAATTCCAACAATATAACCCAAATTGCAAAATATACAAAATGCATTGATTGAGAAATAACTTGCAATTTTATTTCAGATTTTATTCTAGGGCACAAATTACAATGTTTTCAAGATCAACAATCTTTCCACAAATCCTTATGCAATCTGATTCCGATTTTAAAACCCTTGAAATACTTTATCAGCAAACACCAAAGTACCTCTAAAAACTGATGAAGCTCCAAGTGTGAATCCTGTGTGAATTCACCAACAGAGAACTGGGGTTTCATCCAGCTCCAAAAATCTGAGGGGTTTCGTCCTCAGCCACACCGTTGGGGTTTCCGTCCCTTTGGAGAAGAAGTCTCAGCCACTGGCCTCAAACTCTAGAGAAAATAACTAAAATCCAGAATGACATGAAATGAGACCAAGCCACCGAATAAATACTCCTCCACAACAAACTCCTTTTGCACGCTCAATGTGGGATAAATCATGAAACATAACTCCTTTTTAAGTCCCACGTCCCCTTTTTATAAAGTAAGGTTTTAAACTATATAAAGTATTTAAATAATTTTACTTTATATAATTAAACCTCAATTGGTTCATCCAAACCCCATAAGGGGGGTGGAGGTCCAAGGTTCAAATCTCGGGCCTCGCCGGACTGAACGCTTGTCCCTTTCTTAGTGCTTTCAAGGGCGTAAAAGGTTTAAATTGATTGTGGCATGGTGGTTATAGGGGCGGACTACGTGAAGATCTGTGTGGCAGCTTCCGTGGCGGACAGCGCAGAATACTGTGGCGGCCATAAAAAGCTGGACAACCTGCCCGGATTTGTGGCGGCTACCGATTCCACCATGTAAATACAAAAAAAAAAAAAAAAAAAAATTAAACCTTCGTACATTAAAAACTTGGCCTTTTGATTATCCGATCCGCAAACTGAGGATAGATACGGACACCCATTTCGGTGAAGAATATCACTGCATTGTCCGTTTTGCTCGAAACCCTAAAAACTAACTTACTAAAAATAGTAAGTCAAGGCTCTGTCCATCCGATTCAACATTTAAGAGTGGATTCAAATACCCATTTCGCTCAATTATCCGCTCCCAGAATTCCAGTTAGGTTCCCCTGCAATCTGCCCTAGCCTACGGGAACCCATGAGTAGGCTAAACCACTGCATCTAACTAACTGCTCAGAAAGGGGACATTACACCAAGTAGTTTGTAGATAGATTTTTTTTTTAATTTATTCTAAACAACTTCCACAAGATCCAATAAAGTTATCTCATAATATTATTTTTAATCCTAAAATCAAAATTAGGTGTATGTTTTGAAATATATTTCAATTGAGGGGATTCACAAATTATCATCAATGCTATTAACAAAATGGATGTGGAGACTAGATAAAAAATAATATTATTGTTGATGTTAATCACCTATTACTAGAGGTAATCTCTTGGAAATGTGAGCATATTTATAGAGAAGGAAATCGAGTAGCAAATGATTTAGCCAATCGTGTTGATCTTCGTCTTGCCGAAATTCAAATTTTAGAAGGCAACTGGCCAAGTGAGATTTTATCTCTTAATCAAAATGATGTCAAGGAGCTGATTGTGGAAACATAGCACTTCAAGGAAGTTGAAGAATATATTTAATAGAAAAAGAAATTAAAAAAAAAATTGTGATAAAAAGGCATGTTGGATATGGTTTAATTGACATAACAGCAAATGTAATATTTTGGTATTTTGATGATCAAATGGCATTAATTAGCTCAATCGGTTTGATTCCTCAGCATTTAAGGAGGAGACCCAGGTTCAAATCTTGCCAAGCGATACATGGATAATATCCAAACT
Source organism: Wollemia nobilis (assembly GCA_028583015.1). Lineage (NCBI taxonomy): Eukaryota > Viridiplantae > Streptophyta > Pinopsida > Araucariales > Araucariaceae > Wollemia > Wollemia nobilis. The sequence goes on from JAQPPZ010000040.1 coordinate 4,933,214, forward strand.
TTATTGTAATACCACTATGTGGTGATGATGTAATACGGGTGGGACCTGTTTCAATCCCATATAACCAATTGAAAAAAAAAAATCGGTATTTTGATGGAAGTGGGGCCCCTAATAGAAGCCACATATAACTTATTAAAGGAAAAAAAAATTAGGTGTATGTTTTCTAAAAAGATCTTGGCAAAATTCAAATTTTAGAAGGTAATTAGCCAAGGGAGATTCTATCTCTTAGTCAAAATGATATCAAGGAGTTGATAGAAGAAACATAGTAGTTTGAGGGAGATGACGAATTTCTTTGATAAAAAGGCAAGTTGGATATGGTGTAATTGACCTGATAGCAAATGTAGTAAAATTTTGATATTCTGATAGAAGTAACCCCCAGCTACATGTAGCTTATTAAATAAGTGATTGGCCTAGAAATATCTATGGGATGCTGTATATCACGTTTGAGTATGAGAAGTCATGTGTCGTAATGTCTAGATATAGGATGGTTGAGTATTAAAGTCCAGGTGCATATTGGCATGGCTGTTTGAAAAAAACAATTAGTTATGATTTAAAGATTTGTTCTATTTGATTATATCTTTTGACAGATCTATATCAAAATCAGGCGCAAGTGAAATTTAAAAAGAAAAAATAAAATTGTCTGGTCCAGATTCAATGGTTTACCTTTCAACAACATATTGGGGGTAGGGTGATATATGGGTCCAGTTGAACTATACTGGATTGTATTTGGGTTTGGAATGAGTTGTATTGTTGTTGTATCTAGCAGTCATGTCCACCAGAATAATCCCTTTGAAAACCAGCCCAAATGATGAAGGGAATTCCTCTTGTGGCTTGAAGAGCCTAAACAGCAGAGGTGTTAGACCCCACAAACCACTGGTGGTTATGCGCATTTTCAATTTTGATATTGAGCAAAATCATTATTCTCAATGCTATTTTTGTCCCATTTTCTCAATGGCCAAAAATTATCACCAGTAGTTAGTTCAAGCTTTCATATTTGTTGACAAATTGGATATTAGGAGGAAACTTTGAGTGAAGGATACTACAACAATTCAAGATGCTATTGGAATAGCATGCAAATATGAACATAAATCTTAAAACAAGATGCAGAGTTCTTGGTTCCCACAATATAACAAAACCCAAGCTAAAGGCAAGTCTGAAAGTTCAAAATATAAATTCTCTCATTTACTCCAATCTAATTGAGCAAAGAATGATGTAATTAAGAGTATCAATGAATTACAAAAACCTCAAAATTTCCAAAATTCAAAGAAATTGTCTAGTTGTGGAAGAACAGATGAGGAGCTAAAAATTTAGATACCAATTGTATTACAACTCAATATTTTAGAAGGAAAGTCCAATTCACTATGAAAACTGATAAACTGATAGTCTCAATACAGGTACTACACAACTCCAAATCATGACATATCAAGGAAATATTTAATTTAATTAAAAAAAAAAAAAAAAAAAGGAATTCTGGTGTCAATTCCTCTCTGCAATGCACAAAATTTTGTTGATTTAGTAGCAACTAAAACATTAAGCTTGTTTGTTTATCCAAAAAAAAGCTATGTTGTAATCAGATAGCATGCAACTCTAAGTAGAATAAATAAGATATGCATGAATGATCATAAACATCAAATCAATTTTATGTGCCTTCACTAAAATTGATGTAATTCGCACTGGCTGAATGATTTTTCCAATGCAGCTCAGGACAACGATTATTTTTTAGTTGGAAGGAAATGATTGGTGCACACATTAAAAGGATTCAATGCTCTGTCTTCTAAGCTTCTCCCTTCCCATCAAATGGAGAAAATGATTCGTAAGGGACCACTGACAATTCTAGTTAGGTGTTATTCAATTAATTTCACACTAACAGAGTCAAATCAGGAATAAATAAAATCATTTACAAGTATACAGTACTATTCTGAGTCCTTCCATTAAAGTTACCATCCAAAGGAACATAGAGCACGTAATTGAGATTAAACAGAACATGCTCCAATTAATACTAAATCATATTACTATCCTCATCATCATAAATTCTGAATTCCAGTAACTTCATTTGGACTTTACCAAAGACATCCTATGCACGCTGCATAATCTCTAAAGCCAAGCCTGTCCACTTGTTTAAAGTACTTAAAAGGCTGTTTACTATTAATTGAAAGAATTGGAGCCAGAGTGAAAACAATATCATGAATATACATTTAAGTAATTAACAAATTATGCATAGTGAAGACAAAGAAGATTACCAAAGTAAGAATGCCAAGAAGTAACGAAGGTTCTTCTCTCCAATGCAATTATTCTGCAAAAAGAAAGTTTAATTTCAGAAACATCAAATGGCAACATTTCCATGTTCTCATAAGTGCAATCATTCAAGAATTATCAGTGAGAATGTGAACAGACCATCCACCCACAATGATGATCAAACCGTGCAACGCAGCAATCACAGATGCTGCAATGCTTGGACCTTGCAGGTCTGGATGAACCAGCAAGAGAAGAAACAAGCCCGTGTAAGCCAAAAAATTGTAAGAGTGTTAGACTAAGATAATCACTTATTAGCTTTAAATTCAATTGCTTATTTGTCAAGGTTTGAAAATAGATAGAAAAAGGATACCTTGGAATCTTGCATGTTGAGCATTGTTTTTCAGTATATATGATACCATCATAGGAATATGCTGAGAGGTATCTCGACACATTCTCAGCACTGATAGTTCCTGGATCAGAAAAACTGGTAACAACGAACAAAGTAATCCCCACAAGCACTGCAATCATACTTGTATACCTGCAAAAACAGCATTGCACTACCTTTAAATAAATTATTCACCAAAAATTCAGGTGAATGACAATTTTTGTAATCAGCAATGCAAGCACACAAAGAAAGAAAAAAGTAAAAAATGAGACAGCATATTGCTGTCAACCAGCTATTCAGCAACCTGGATATGATCAAACATCTGAAGCCCCTAAAATAACCTAAATAGACGTAACAATAGCTATCACCTCAGCTTGACAATCTAATCACATCAAGGTTATCTCAGACATTGCAATGGAAATCATACCAGTGTATTCCAGAAACATAGTAACCTGGAATAAAATTGACAGAAGACTTCAATGTAAAATAGTAAGTAACTCCAATTGTTGCTAAATAGAGTATCTGCCAATGAAAAGGAAAGTTAATAACAGCATTAGCCAGTTCATGATACTAAATGATGACAAAGTTTCATAAAGAAAAGTCTTTACATATACACATATCTATGGATATGGATGCATAGATGTGCACATGTACATGCACCCATTAATATATGCATACAGTATAATGAGTACTGATCCATGCAGATTAAAATAAAAGAAAATATTTAGGCATGACATGGGTGAAAAAATAAGAACCTGTACAGAAATCACAGGCAATATTCTAAGGGCCATGAGATGAAGAAATACATATAACCAGTTGAAAACTTCCATTTACATGCTGTGTGGCATGCATTTATTCTCTGGAGAAAAGATGAAAAATAGATGTCATAGGTGGCATTCCTCTGTTATTAAATCACTTTCACAGGAGGAATCCAAGAGAGGGACCTGTCCCTTCCACACCAAAGGAAATCTAATTATTTCTGCAATTATCTCAAGAAAAGGAAACCTCTAGGTCAACTTATCTCCTCCAGCAATGCATGCAATGCCACAGGGCACTCATACTACAGTACTACTAATGGTTGACTTAGTATGTACAAAAGGTTGAAGGAAGTTTTACCTCCAACACAATTTGATAGTGAAATATAAGGAACGTACAGAATGTAGCATACAGGAACCTCAAGCTGATGCAGAATGTATGAGAAATGTGGTTGGAAATAAAAAATTGCAAATTCCACCCTCCTTATCATCAGTTGCTGATGTAATGCCACCAAAACTCCATTCTAATTCACAGTAAGGCAAGACCTTAACATAATCAGCAGTTTTATTTTCCATATTGCAACCCACAGAAAACATATCATTTATACCAAGTGTCAACATTCCCATCTCTTCTGCAAACCATACTCTTGAGATAAAACTCAATATAACAGTGGCAATGCAAATCAAAGATTTGTAAGCATCTGTGAGAGCTGTGGTCTCTGCACAGCCTCTTCCAAGGAAAATGTGGCAATCATATTTGGCAATTGTCGTTTGTGTCTCAGGAGGTAAATGCCATTTCTACTAGAAATATCTTGCCTTCTTAACCATCAGCATGATGACAGTCCCCACAAGCAAGAATGAATAACGCAATTTCTTAGTTTTGAATTCTAACATCCCCATCTTGATGCTCACAGAAAAGTGGCAAGAACAAGGTTGTTGTTTGTATGACTTTTCAACACGCAAGAATATATATGTATGCATGAAGTAAAGGGAGGAGAATTATATAAAATTTAGCTTTATTATGAATGATGCCAACAAGTCTCCAGAAAGCAGCCAGCAATGGAAACCTTTTTTTTTTTCCTGAAAAGGATAGTCAAGATAATGAAACCATTGTCATCCTTCCTCATCAGCTTTTCAATGAGTGCAAAGTGAAAATGGAATAACTGCGACTACAACAGATTCTTTAGGATGGATATGTCAATTTCTTTGACAGGAGATTGGCTCCTTGAACACTGGTTATGCATGTCATTATTGCTGTTATGCATCTACTCCTTTGACATTGGAGATGTATAGATTATAGTGAGTATGACAGGTCTCATTACATTAGTGATTATGGTGAGCTTGTCAATGCAATGTTTAGTGTGTTCACTGTGCTCTTTTATGCCTGTCCTATAAATCATAATCTCTATTTTGCATTTGCCGTTTTGTTTGCTCTCCCTCTTATTTCATATGGGTGGGGGCTGGTGATCATAAGGGCAGACCCAGAACTCCACCAAGACCACCTCATTTCAGTCCTTCAGACCTAGAGGAGGACATATGCTGGGGCAATGCCATCACCAGAAGGAAGAGAGGAACATTTAATAATGAAGTGAAGAGGACTCCAGCCTTTCACCCTACAGCGAACAAGGAGAGAATGGATAAGAATAGAAACTCCTGTGTGCATTCATGGCCTCTTTCGTGCTGTGAATAAACGAGGAGAGAAGGGTAGATGAAGGCCTGTTGTTGGAAATTCTCTTATTTATCATAATAAAATGGGCCACCCTGTGGAAGTAGTGGCTTGATGTGAATGGAAAGGCAATATCCTACAAGCAACCAGATTCTATCATGAAACAAGATGACTGCATGGAATTGGATGTATCACATAGACACAAACAGAAAGCAAAGTGTTGTTGGAAGGAATGGGAAAGCGGGTTATCAATGCAGTGGAAGCCAATCCAGAAGGTATCAAATGTTAACTGCGATTACAATAGATTCATTGGAATGGATATGTAGATTTATCTGACATGAGATTTATCTAACGAATAAATTCTTCAAGCACATCAATGTAGTTCTTATAGAGTGAAAGAGAAAGAGGAATTTCTTGTTTGACACCAATGGTGTTTTGGACATCCTGTGAGAAACCAAAAGTTGTCCAGAAACAACCAACTACCTCGTATAGTCTCTTGATGGTAGGGATACAGATCCCCAAGATGTCAATTTCAAGTAGTCTCTGAAACAAAAGATGACTGGGAAGAGTGTCAAAGGCCTTTCTAAAGTCCACAAAAGAAAAGAAGACTTTAGAAGCCCATTGACGACCCTCCTCAATAATAGCCTTGATGATCAATAGTCTGATGATCACTTTTGAAACCAGCCTGCCCTTTCGCTCTAAGCTTGCCCTGGTCTAGTAGGTCTGAGAATTTTGTTTTCAAAACTATAGCATAGAGCTTAGCAAATGTGTCTAATCTGTTCTGTAATTATTTGGATGTGAATAGTCCCCAGATTTGTGGATGGGGTGGATAATATGTTGTGACCAAGAGGAAGGGAAGCCAAAACAAACAAACGCATTAAATAATTTTGCAATAGAATAACCAATCACTTTAGCACCATATTCAAGAGCTCGGTCGGAAATCCCTCAAACCATCAATCTTGGTAGTGCATAATTTATGTAAGCTCTTTTGATGTCCCATGAAGAGAAGAGGTGACATGATGTAGGGGAGAAGCTATATGAATGGTGGGCTTCCCTAGGCCATCATATAAAGAATTAGCATGGGAGACACAAGAATGGATACTAAAACATGGGAGGGAGCTTCCGAGGAAAAGAGTGCATCAACATTTTTGAAGAGTGATGAAGAGCATACAGAAACTCACAATCCATAGCGGCAAGAAATTATTGTTTCTTACATCGAATAAGGCATTATATTCCCTCCATATGGAAGATACAGCTGTAGGCTCGTAGATAAGAGCAAAATGAATCTTCTGATGCATGGACTCGCAGCCTTCATCATACCAAAGATGTAGATCATTTGAGCAAAAAGGAAGAAAGAAAATGTCTGAAACGCACTATTTCGAACTCTGAAATGAGTCTACAATAGTGGAGTATCTTAGGATGAGCCCATCTTGACAGCAAACTCCCTACATTCTCTACATTTGTGTGGAAAATAAAGCATAGTCTTTTCTCTAGATAACAAGAGTTGCAGAAAAATCTTATTGTGCCATTCCAAAGCCAATAAGGAGGGACCATGGTTGGTTCACTTCAAACCGATGCAGTATGGTTTCTACTGGTCTAAAGGGTTTATATGCTCTCAAATATTATATTATCTCGTAAGAGTATGGAACATAACTAGGCCATAACATGAGAGTTTCGGCATGGAAATGATCCAAATGGATTGCTATGAGGTCAACATTAAATGCCTAACAAGTGATCAACGGCATCAAAAATGACCATTGGATGCAAAAAAATGGTCTAGAAATAAGCAAGTAAGATAAGTGTGGAACTTTTCCTGCATGGCATTTCCATATGGTATTCCCACAAGTCATTTCTGTGTGACATTTACACGTCTAAAGAATAGTTTAAAAAGAAGCAAGCAGAAAATATTCAATTATACAGTCAGATATGCTCAGTTTCATTCAAGCAATATATTATACTGAGTACTCTATCATCTCCATTCATTCATTCAATTTCAAGTGCAGGGAATAAAGGATGGAATCAAATATTTCAACTTGATACATGAAGGATATTCTAGTCTTCAAACAAGGCAAGCAAAGCATACCAACAAGCAGCAATATATGCAATTGTATGCACAAAACAAGCATCACAACAATTATAGAAAGCCAATTTATACATATTTGAGCAACACAAAGGTCGTACCATGTGTGTAGGCCCCAAAACTAGTCATGAGTCATGAGCCTTGACATCATTATGTTTATATTGTTTTGTCGTTCATTATATAATTATATCAATGATGAATAAAATAGGCATGGTGTATATAGTTTGTTTAAAGTTGTCATTTGTGTGTATATATTGTGTATTTTGCATATAGGAAGTTGAACAAGTACAATGGTTGGCCTTTGCCACCTTCACTTTGAGACTATATGTACCCAGGTCCTTATTGTCTTTGTGTCACAAAATGGCATAGTGAGAGCACTTCTTGGATCTTTTCAAAGTTGCATTGAATTTACTTGCAGAATAATAGACTCGTGCCCTAATATATTTCTTATGTTTGTGTATGTTTCTGTGAGTTGATATTTCCATTTAGTTGGGAACATGTTTCTGACATACTACATTTCTAGCCTTATTGCCCCTAAAAATTTAAGTCAAAGTTTTGGGAAACTGACAAGTAGAACACTAGACGAGCACCTCACTTATACAGGCAGGGGATGACAATACTAAGAAATCAACCCAAGCAAAGATCTGAGAAGATCGTTAAGAAGAGAGCATGTTGTCAAAGAGTGATAGATAGAAGTTCACTTGTGCCTTACCCTACAAGAAGAAAGTGTAAAAGTTAACCCTTCTATGGTGCTCTCTTGAAATAAGGGAAGTCGAGTATTGTCACCTCTAATGGAGTTGCTAAAAGAAAGAGGGGATATGCCAACACCTCTATCCCTCAAAGGGTAGCAAGACGATTAATTATATGCTAGTGGTGTAGACTTTTTGAGTTTGGAAACCCTTTCGCAAGAAGAATGGGGTCGCTAACCTTGGGAGGAGGGAAGCCTTTTAACCGAGAACGAATCTACAAACTTCATCTCTAACAAGAAGCGTAGTGTTAGCCCATAGATTTTTTTTCTTATAGAGGAAAAAAGTTTGAGAGAAAATTTAGCTAGAAAGGTTGATAATCTCCAACAAAGAGTAGATGACAAAGCAAATGTTCCAAGAAGGAGCTACAAGGACCGCTCAAGGAACAAAGGGAGTATAAGAAGCAATTTGCTAGTAGCGCACGAGAGGTAACTCTAGGAAAAGAACGACTACAAGTGCAATACTAATCAAGGAGGGCCTGCAAACAAGGGAGCATCGTAGGAGGCTCTCGTAGGTAGAAGAACATGACAGATCCAATACATATCAAATAAGCTTGGTTTGAATGAGGTTCAATGAGAAGGAAAAGAATCATGTCAAGTCAACCTATTACAATGATGCTATTTGCAAGAAAAAGAATAAGTGCCCCAAATATCATGGAATGGTGAGGATCCAATAAGGCATTGTCAAACATGCATCACAAGTTGGAAGGCCAATGGGTGAGTTGATAAAAGCAAATTGGATGAAGGCACTTCCTACAACCTTACACAAGGTCACATTGGATAGGTACAAGGTACTACCCAAGACAAAATACAATACATAAAAGAAGTTAAGAAAAATTAGAAACCTTTGAAAAAGAGAGAAAGTAGTTGTATGACAATAACGAGTGTAGGTGAACAAGTTTTTTTTTTTATTATTTAAGCAAAAAACCCCTTGCGGGGCCGCCTTGGTCTAAGAGACCACGAACAGGGGGTTCTACACCGTCAAAGTCACCCGGGGTCCCACCCAGCTCTGCCCGCACCAACATTATCAATTGGATTTTGGGTACCCAATTCAGCTTTTTGGTAGGGTGGAGATTCGAACCTGGGACCTCCCTTGGAGGATTGCCCTCCCCTCTCCAACTCACCTACAACACCTGGGTGAGTGTAGGTGAACAAGTTAGCCCACATAAATATCCTATCCAAATTTCCATTGTTGTCAATATTTGGGTGATTGTCATCAACAACGTTCTAACAATTGTTGTAAGCCATGGATGGCGTTTAGGTTGTGTTGCACAACATTGCTCCTGTCTAGGTGGCATTCAATCCCTATAAATATTCTCTCAAAGGTGGAAGACTTTCCAAGTTTAGACATTGTTCCCTCAATAGAATGTAATTCGTTCCCTAGGCATTTAACAAACCCCAAATTCCCTAACTCTGTTGTAAGTTCCTCGTTTGATGGCCTTCACCAAACCACCAACTCGATCAATGTTTGCACAAACATAGTCAATGTTCAATGTATGTGTTCCCATACAACCTTGGATCAACCCTTGACGAGATTCCCACTATGTGCCCTATTGGATGGCTTTCATGTAGGCAATGAACAACATTGTCTTCTAAAATTTGGACATTATTGCTTTGGTATTAGTCACCGTCTTCAATGGATTGAACATCATTTCAACAACCATGGATGGCTTTGCCTTGGCAGGGGAATTTACAAAGTGATGGTTGGCCTTCTCTTTTCCCATGCATCTTTGGACGACATTCGTGATGGTGCAAGAAAAAGTATGAGTGATCCAATACAGCATTGTCAAACATGCATCACAAGTTGGAAGGTCAATGGGCCATTTGATAAAGGCAAAGTGGATGGAGGACTCCCTACAACCTTGAGCAAGGTTACATTGGATTTGTACATGGAACTACCCGAGACAAAATACACACATAAAAGAAGTTAAGGGAATTCAAAAACCTTTGAAAACGATAGAAAGTAGTTGTATGACAATAACGAGTGTAGGTGAACAAGTTAGTCCACATAAACATCCTATCCAAATTTCCATTATTATCAATGTCTTGGTTGTTGTCATCAAAAATTTTCTAGCAGCTATCATTGATAGCATTCTCCAAGCCATGCATGGCATTTAGGTTGTGTTGCACAACATTGCTCCTGTGTAGGTGGCATTCAATCCCTATCAATGTTCTCTCAAGGGTGGAAGACTTTCCAAGTTTAGACATTGTTCCCTCAAAAGAGAACGTCATTCGTTCCCTAGGCATTTAACAAACCCCGAATTCCCTAACTCTGTTGTGAATTTCTTGCTTGATGGCCTTCACCAATCCACCACCTTAGTCAATGTTTGCACAACCATAGTTGATTTTCAATGTATGTGTTCCCATACAACCTTAGATCAGGCCTTGACAACATTCCCACCGTGTGCCATTTTGGATGGCTTTCATATAGCAATGAACAACATCTTCTAAAAATTGGACATTGTTGCCTTGGTAGTAGTCACCATCTTCCATGGATTGAACAAACAACCATTAATGGCTTTGCCTTGGCAAGGGCATTTACAAAGTGATGGTTGGCCTTATTTTATCCCGTGCATCTTTGGACGACATTCGTGATGATGGAAGAAAAAGTATAAGTACCCCAAATATCATGGAATGGTGAGGATCCAATAAGGCATTTTCAAACATGCATCACAAGTTGGAAGGCTAATGGGCATTAAGGCATCAATGTTTTGGTTTTTGTCATCAAAAATGTTCTAGCAGCTTTCATTGATATCATTCTCCAAGCCATGCATGGCATTTAGGTTGTGTTGCACAGCATTGCTCCTGTGTAGGTGGCATTCAATCCCTATCAACGTTCTCTCAAGGGTGGAAGACTTTCCAAGTTTAGACATTGTTCCCTCAAAAGAGAACGTCATTCATTCCCTAGGCATTTAATAAACCCCCAATTCCCTAACTCTGCTGTGAATTTCTCGCTTGATGGCCTTCACCAATCCACCACCTCAGTCAATGTTTGCACAACCATAGTTGATTTTCAATGTATGTGTTCCCATACAACCTTGGATTAGGCCTTGACAACATTCCCACCGTGTGCCCTTTTAAATGGCTTTCATATAGCAATGAACAACATCTTCTTCTAAAAATTGGACGTTGTTGCCTTGGTAGTAGTCACCATCTTCCATGGATTGAACAAACAACCATGGATGGCTTTGCCTTGGCAGGGGCATTTACAAAGTGATGGTTGGCCTTCTCTTATCCCATGCATCTTTGGACGACATTCGTGATGATGGAAGAAAAAGTGTAAGTACCCCAAATATCATGGAATGGTGAGGATCCAATATGGCATTTTCAAACATGCATCACAAGTTGGAAGGCTAATGGGCCAGTTGATTAAGGCAAGTTGCGTGAAGGCACTCCCTACAAGCTAGAATAAGGTCACATTGGACTTGTACATGGAACTACCCAAGACAAAGTACGATACATAAAAGAAGTTAAGGGAAATAAGAAACCTTTGAAAATAAGAGAAAGTAGTTGTACGACAATAACAAGCATAGGTAAACAAGTTGTTCCACATAAACATCTTGTCCAAATTTCAATTGTTGTTAATGTTTTGGAAGTTGTCATCAACAACGTTCCAACAATTGTCGTTGATAGCATTCTCCAAGCCATGGAGGGGGTTTAGGGTATGTTGCATAGCATAGCTCCTGCCTAGCTGGCATTCAATCCCTATCAACATTCTCTCAAGGGTGGAAGACTTTCCAAGTTTAGACACCGTTCCCTCAAAAGAGAACATCATCGTTCCCTAGGTATTTAACAAACCCTGAATTCCCCAACTCTATTGTGAATTCCTCACTTGATAACCTTCACCAAACCACCACCTCAACAATGTCCGCTCAACCATAGTCGATGTTCAATGTGTCCTCAACCAAAGTCGAGTTCAATGTATCCTCAACCAAAGTCGATGTTCAATGTCTGTGTTCCCATACAACCTTGGATCAAGCCTTGACAGCATTCCTATTGTATGCCCTTTTGGATGGCTTTCATGTGGCAACAAACAACATCTTCTTCTAGAAGTTGGACGTTATTGCCTTGGTAGTTGTCACCACCTTCCATGGATTGAACATCATTCAAACAACCACGAACGGCTTTGCCTTGGCAGGGGCATTTACAAAGTGATGTTTGGCCTTCTCTTTTCCCATGCAACTTTGGATGGCATTAGTGATGGTGCAGAAAATGTGTGTCAATATGGACAGCATATATCATTGTAGGCCCCCTCGCATTTTACATGACCCTTGTCTTCAATTCTTAAAGAGCACTTCAAGAAGGCTAAACAACATAACCTTGGTGGTAGAAGACATTTAGCTTTTGTAAGACCCTCGCGAACCCCACCAAAGATTAGATGGCAAAAGGGTTCTCATCGATCTCCTTGCCAACAATGTTTAGTTTGTAATGGATGGCATCCCAAGTTTTGTTGATAGCAATCATAGCTATTACAAGGAATTGGATGACTTTGGCAATGCATTAGACAATACAAAATTCAACCTTTACTCCATCGACAACCAACCTATGTGCTTTGTGCCAGAAAGCATGAATAATTCATTCAAAGGCATTCCTCCTTGTGAGAAGCTTCATGGCTCTTTCCTTCAGAATTTTTACAACATATAGGGCTCTAAGTATTATCTACAGGTCTTGTGGTTAGTCCTAGATGGTAGGTACCCTATGTTAAGCAGACTCACAATCGCTACCCTATCAATTGAACCACAGTAATGACACTTAGAATCTAGTGGTCAACTTTTACAATATGGGGGATAACTAGGTCATTTCCAGTAAGCTTCATAGATCCTTTCACCTATTAGACAACATTCATTCACAATAATTAAATGATGTTTAATCTTGGTGTGGACCCACAATCCTTGCAAATTGCATTTGACTTCGTATTCTTCCTCTAGATAGCATTTATCCCTCTCTAGTCAGCATTTGGAATAGGCTAGATGGCATGTTCATCTATTTTCTTCCTCCAAACAAGAAAAGCAACTTTCTTTCTTTATATGGGTTCTCCAAGTGCTTGGCCAGTACTGGCTACACACTATACATCATATTATGATATCACATCAGCTTCATCCCCAATCAATATCTTAACTTGCTTTGGCTTCCCTAGAGGCCATGAAAGTATCTTAGATGACATTCATCTCTTATGGGCCCCTGTCAACTTTAAACATCATTCTATGCTTCCCAAATAGCTAAGTGAAGGAACCTGACAGTTTTTAAGTATTACAAATCCCAAATAGCATCCATCCTCCAAGTCACTCCCCAAATTGTGTCCATCTTCTATATCACTTCTTGGACTATGTTTGTCCTCCGAGTAACTTCCCAACTTGGGTTTGTCCTTCAATTCGCTTCTCAGAATGCATTCGTTCTTTACCAAACAACACTACATGTCCAAATGGCTTCCTTCTTCATCCAAACTGCACTCTTTATATCATAGTGTCTAGACTCGAACTTCGCTTAGACTTAGCAAGCCTGCTTTTCTTCCACCCAGACTCAAGCTCAAGGAAAAACCTAATAAATAAGGCAAATATATAATATCTTCTATATAAAGTGTCTCAACAAGGGTGAAAATGACTCGCTTGGAGTCACTCGGCTAGTAGACTCACTAGTACTTGCAAACTTGAAGAGAGTTTGAACACTATGCTTTCTATTGTTCATCTTTGTCTACAATGTCATCCTCAACCTCTAGACAGACGACCTCTAGAATTTCCTAGTTTTCTAAGGTTTATAATACATGTATTGCAATCTTCATGTCTGAGTTGAAGGTAGACACCTTTGGTTGTGTCTTCATCATCATTTGAATTTTGGACAACTCACATCCCCACTAGTCGCTCGTCCATCATGGATCTTTCTATTATGGTGTGTTCTTCCTCTTCTATATCCATTAAATTGATATTCACATTACCTGCTTGTGCATAATTGGGGTACACACATCATCATGGTTCTAGAACCTCTTGCACTTTGTTTATCTATCCTATGTTGCACTATTCAGACATTCTCATATAACCCATAGATAACATTTATCATGCTACACACTTGGTTTTTTGTTCACATCAGACTAAATTTGGTTTCTTCTATAGCCTTGGTGGTTGTTACGAAACCCACCATTGTGACACATATCTGTAAACATTCTTTGTCCATGTATACATCTCTTAATCAGTCTTCAAATTAAAGGAGCATTCCATTATCACATGTTCTTCCACATCATAAATATCACAAAAGGTTTAACCATCTTCTTTTATTACACCATGTATCTTTTCCAGTCTTGAATTCGTGACACGTGTATCATTTCCTTACAAAATGAGCCTATCAACATTCCTTCTTAATTTTGGAATGCTAGAATGCTTAATTTTGGAATTGAAAGAAGAGAAAAGTATTATTCTACGGCCTAGTAATGTCAATCACTCTCTATGATTTCCAAGTATGAGGCAGAAGTTTATCTCAAGGAAAACGAAACAAAGTTTAGCAAATTCAAGAACAGTTTGTTATTAATCAGTTCATTGTTAAATGTAATACACCACACCCTATTCTCCTCATGTTAATATGTCTATAACCCATTGAATATAAAGAATTAAAATGTTATATATCATTAAGAAAAATTCCAAACTAAATCATAATTCATAACAGACTCTCCATAACCACGCTATAATCATGATTCACCCATATCCAATGAAAAAAGGATGTCAATAAGACATTGGATCATTGGTCAAATTATTGGTATATCCATGATGATTTGATATAGCAAATTAAGAACCTAACTCACACACCATATAGCAAAACTAGTAGATGCACTCACTCAAAAACTCCCTAGGAACAAATGTTGGAATTCACAATACTTTCCAAAAACATTCTGAAACATACATTCATCATGATCATATGCAGAAAAGATGCAAGAGCAAATTAAAAATAGCAAGATAAACAAAATATATATATATATATATATATATAGAGAGAGAGAGAGAGAGAGCTAAATGACACAATTTGGAATAAGGAATAAGGGGTGGTTGCTTGTAGGCACCACACAATATCTTACATATCACAAATTGATACAATGGATTAGTCATTGGGGGGTATTTATAGTGATACCAAATCCCCAATTAAATGTTAACCTCAAGCCAACATAACCTAACTTGAAGGTTAAATTACAATATAATAAATGTATTAAACCCTTTAATCAAGGTTAACCATAGAGGTGGTTTAACAAATTTCACTAAGGGTGAATACATTAAGAGTGCAGCTTACATGAAGATGCCCGTAGGATTACATAAGTGATGCCCGAAGGCTTACATGAAGAACACCTATTGGCTAAAGCCAACATTTGCCTAAAGGCTACATCAATAGTGTCCATAAGCACTCTCTAACACTTTCAGCCTTGGCCTCATACAATCATATTACAAGCACTTCAACAACCGCCCCGCCCCCCCCAATAATGGGTGCTCTAGTGTCCTCTGCTTTGCCATCTTCATCTTCATCATCAGAAAGCTTGTGTCCTGACCTCAAGAATTCCGTTTCAAACTTGTGAATTTTTTGATGGAGTGTCCTCCCCTTCTACAAAACATTCGCATGTGTTTGACTTCGTTGAAATCCTTGACTTACCCTTTGATAACTAAGCCTTAGATTCCATTGATTTGAAGTCCTTGAATGGGCCTGTATATGAGAAGGAGCTTTACAATACCTTATAGCAACTTCATAATGAACAAGACATTTGATAAGTCCTTCAAGAGAAATAATTTATGGATCCTTGATAGTCATAGCATTCACATAAAGAATCAAGCCAACTGTATGAAAAGGTGGAGTAAAATTGAAAGTAATAGATTTTACATTCTCTTCATCACCCTTTATCTTTCCTTCTAGCATAACTAAGTCACCTTTTAGGGTTTTGAAGCGAGATATGTAGTCTTCAACATTACCAAATTTTGAAATTTTGAGGTTGGAGAGCTCCGTCTCTATTTTGTTAACTTCACTAGCACTTACTTTTCCATAGAGATCCTTCAATGTTGTCCATACCTGAATAGAAGCAATCTTTTATCATATGAGGAAAAGTACATCTGGTTCAACTAACATAAAGAAGAGACCAAGTGCTTCCTCCTCTCCTTCATGACAAGTTCATGATCATCAAGACCTTATGTTCCATCATTAAAAACGAACCAAATATTCTTAATTCTAAGTAATCCTACCATATGAACTGACCAGGTGCTGTAATTTTGGCCATTAAGGCAAGTAACATATGCCAAGAGATACATTTCACACAAAAATTCACACAACTATAAAAGGTCCGTAAACCGATGTCACCACTGCATAGAGCTCGAAAAAAATGTGTGACCAAAGAAAAAGGGCTCCAAACGCTTCTATATGCAAAAGTTATGGCCTCCAAAATGTTGGATGAATTAAAACTGGAAATCATAAAAAATTAAAAATGGCAAACCTTAGAAAAAATTTCGCCGAATATGAAACTGCCAGGTGACAAATTCTACAACTGTCACTTGGTGGAAAATAATTGGATGTTGTCTACCTCTACCTACAACTTTGCGCTTTTGATTTACAAATTCAAATTTGACACTTGGATTGATGTGATTGGATGGATTTCCTCATATATATATATATATATATATATATATATATATATATATATATATATATATATGTAGATAGATAGATAGATATCAAAGAAATACTTTTGACAAGTTCGCAGCCGACAAGGCTTGTACTATTGACCTTGCCCACACAAGTAAGCAAACGAACCAATGCACCACGTGCACTTTTGAAAACGACCAAGACAATAGTCAATAAAGAATTATTGATTGTAGCATATACCTCAATCAAAAGGTTTGTCATTGAGGTTCGACCTTGGGACCTCATATCCACAAGCAAAGATACCAACCAATGCACCAAGGCGGACTAAGGTAGTTGGAAGAAGGCAAACCATTAGTTGATTGCACGTACAAACCATCAATTGATTGCACGTATGCCATTCTTCAACTGTAACAAGCCCCTTCAAAAATACTGCTTATGGGATTTGATCCGCCAAACTGATTGCCACAAATAAGCTATCCAACTGCTGCGCCAAAATACTCAATTAGAATTAGAGAGAAAAATATTTTTCTTAAACGAATGCCATACCCTTGGGTGAAATGCGTCACGTGCAAAACATAGTTCCCAGGAATCAAACCGGTGACCTCTAGTGAACAGAGAAGAGAACAAACTATTGAGCTACAACCACAAGTTGGAGGAAGTGTTGCAGGATTCCGTTATTCGACTAGAAGGTTGAGGGGGGCGCGTATGCCAACCCCAACGCTACCCATATCCAATACCCTTGCAAAAAACGAAGTGCCTTGCAAAAATGCCAAATCCAAAGCTCAAACCTGCAACACACACCTTGACAACCAACAATGTTACCGTCACGCCATTCTCTCTGATACGCACGAAGGCTTGGCTGAAACTCCTTATGGCAAGGAAGGAAAACGAACTAAGAGGAAAAGAAAAAAACGAAATGCAAAGCTTCAAATTTGAAAACACGACCTCTTGGCAAGCAAACAACATCTTTATGGGTGTGCTACCTTTCCGGGTGATTTTCACTGTTCAATAGTCACCTATATGATAGAAATATGTGCATGAACAACACGTGAATATGACACAAAAGATGCGTGAAAGTGGCAGGAAAAACTAGCACCAAAGACTATTTTGAATTTCAAAATTTCAAACTTCAACAGATTCCCTCCAAAACGCTTCAATTTGATGATTGCATCTTCAATCACCTAAATGAAGAAAATTATTTTATGTAATCAAGTGACATGGCTCCAGTCCTTGCTCTGATACCATGTTGGAATTCACAATACTTTCCAAATACATTTTGAAACATACATTCACCACCATCATATGCAAAAAAGATGTAAAAGCGAATTAAAGATAGCAAGATAAACGAAATAGAGGAGAGAGAGAGAGATAAACGACAAGATTAGGAAGAAGGAGGGTACCCCACAATATCTCACATATCACAAACCGATACAATGGATTAGTCATTGGGGAGTATTTATACTGATACCAAATCCCCAATTGAATGTTAACCTCAAGCCTACATAACGTCACTTAAAGGTTAAATTACAATATAATGCATTAAGCCCTTTAATCAAGGTTAACCATAGAGGTGGTTTAAACAATTTCACAAAGGGTGAATACATTAAAAATGCCTATCGGCTTACATGAATGATGCTCGTAGACTTACATAAATTATACCCAGAGGCTTACGTAAGAGATGCCCGTAGGCTTACATAAACACTTGCCGGTAGGCTACATCAGTAGTGCTCATAAGCACCCTCTAACACTTTCGGCCTTGGCCTGATAAGATCAGATTACAAGTACTTCAACAACAAAGAATTTGTAGGGTATTCAATAAATGGTGAAAGAAATTTCCTTTTAACCAGTCACCGTACAATGATATTAGGCTCAATTTCATAGACCTATGATGCATGGAAACTCCCCTGAGCTCCCTCTTTTCTATTTCAAGCGATTTTGAAATGGATGCAAGAACAAAGGCAACCCAGAAACATCTCCAAAATGCCTGGAAATGCCCCCAAATTGTTGTGCTATCCAAGGCGAAATTCTGATGTTTTCAGGGCATTTTCAACTCATTTCTGAACCCCAATAACGCATAGAAAGGAAAGAAAAATAAACTCCTACCACTGCCCCAATGTGAAACTCTTAGATTCTATTTGCTCCTTTAAATGGCTCTATTTGGTTTTACTTCTAAATTTTCAGATATCTCATATTTCATCTTATTCTGCACATAATTCTAAAATAAATGTATTTTTGGTTTTTATATAAATTTAGTTGTGTGGTTGTAAGTTATATCCATGTGGTTTATGTCTCAAGGTCTTAAAAAATTTGTCATTTGCCCTTTCTATTTTTCTTGTAACCTATAAAAATTTGCAATCCCAAACAAGTATATGAAACCTTAAGACAAAACAGTGAAACAAAGCTTGGAGAATTTGTTTCAGTAACTTAACACTAGTATTACAAATCATGTTATAACCAAATAGATATACCTAGATACATCCCACAAACCAATCTGGCTTAGATATATTTGGATAGGTCCTCTGATATATAAGGGCTTAAACTGGCTTATTGTTACAATCTGCTTAAATAAAGCCTTTGTTCACCATGGAAGATCTCTCTTTGAACCTGTTTTGTCATTAATTTCTATCCGCCAGTTGCTCAATTGAAATTGTTTTTTTTTTTTATTCAACTCAGTCTTTGTTCCTCTGCTATCATCTATGTCTGATTCTATGTTTGCCTTTTCTATTGAATAGGATGTGAGGCCAATTCCACCTAGTCGATGATATACTTTGCTTGGAGAGCCATAAAAACAGTTTGGAACCTAATTTAGATGCAAATCAGTTGCCTCTTAGGAATGGGCAAAAACTCATAGCTAGGCTTCTGGCCTGATAGTAACAATAACACTCCTTAGACTCGTCTAATACAATGGAAATATATTTGCTTTTGCAGAAATGTGTACTAATACATAAATTTTCATGGACAATATTCAGTTGTTATGCTTTCCACATCTCCAAATGCTTGATGTTTCACTTTTGCTGAATCATGTTTCTGACATTGTTATTAGCCCTGATGCACTTATGCTGGAAATCACATGCACACAAGCACAGCATAAGTAGCATGAAATAGATGATATATGCAATAAAAACATTTGGCATGGTGACAATGAAGGGGGAAACACAAAGAAGAATGTTCAACCCCAGTCAGAGGAACCTAAACACCCTAGATTGAATCATGGAAACAAACTATGACAAAAAGAAGATACAATTTTTGCAATTAATATATCTTAAGCAAAATAACAAAGATAAGAAAATACAAAACTTAGTTGTGGCTCCATTTCATGTCCAATTAACTTAGGTAAAGAAAAATGTGAGCAAAACATGGTTCTTCCAAAAGCTTTAATTCCTCTCTTTCTCACACACATGCCCACTTCATAATAAACTGGAACAACCAAAACACATGTAATCTGCATTGGACTGAAACCCAAACCAAAGACTGGATTATTTCCATGAAATTGTTATATATACTTCACAAACAATAAAGCTTTATAAACAAAGAAAAAAAAATCAAGATCAATAGATTAAAGTGAGCCCACACCAGCTTCTGAAAAGAATATTGGATTAAACAACACAGGCCATAGGCCCCACAAATACATTGTGAGTTCAACATACAAGAAGAAAAATAAGCAATCCTAATAAATTGGGTCTGAAGGACAGTGGATTTGAAACTACAAGTGGAAGGAAGAATGCACCATTTGTATCCAAAAACTGAAGAAATGATGAACTTGGAGACATATCCATCAACTGAACCAACCAATCAGTTCATACCTGCAAAATTGGATTTGGACGGTCACAGCAATAATATTCAACGGATAAGAATGCATTCCTACCCTTTGCTCCACATAAAACTACTGCTGCTCTTCTGCAACGAACAAGAATCAAATTATAAATAGAATTTAAACATATCATTGTTGATTCCTGAATTGTCCATTCCCTTATAACGGAGATAAAACCCAAAAGAGTAAATTCATTCTATAGGATACAAAGTCTCTTGCACAGTTTGTTTGATCTCTAAAGAATCAAAGACAGAATACACAACCATCCATGCAATTAAGAAACATGTTTTGGCAGAGATCTTCAATGCCACAGCAGTGGTAGGATATTTTGCTGATCACAATAGTTTCTCTTTTAATAATTGGTACTTTATCACCATGACTGATATCATCATCCCCATATGGTACTCCAGTTACTGGCTATTAATTATGGCAGAGACAAACATGTAACTTTTACACAAAAATGTATATTTCACATGACAAGTATTTTGTATTTCAAGGTTTGTTCCTTTCCAAACTCTTTGCATTCATATAGCCCATTGGAAGCATCTTGAAGTCCCTTCTAAAATATTTTGAAAAGGTGATTTCATTGCCTAAAGTTGAAAGTTGAAATAGATGGAACGTCTTATTGCTCAACTACATGCCCAACCAACAAAAATTGGTCAGCAAAGCTTCATCCAGCAAGATTTCTGTAACCACACATCACAGCAACTTGACCGCCATTAAAAGTAATGCCATCTCCCTGACACTCTCAAGTTTTATGAACCATAGTGTCAAAAGTTAGATCTGTCTCAGACTAGACAAGCCTATTTTTCAACCCGGTCTTGGGCTTGGGGCAAAACTAGGGGGAATAACTCAGTAATGACTTGGCATATAAGGTAAAAGGATAAAATATACTACATTTTACAGAAAGAAACTCAGAAATGGTCAAAACGAGTTGGCTAGCCAATTAGTACTCGCAGACTCAGGAATAATATCTACACTATGATATGAACGAAGTGCCACAATAAGTTAATACAAAGGCATTGCTGCATATGTTGCTAAATTTGTATTTATACCTAATACAAATGTTGAAGAACTTCCTGTGCTTAATGTCCAGTCCCTTTCTAATTTGTAGAGAACTTGCTACTAAACGCTTGTCCAGACACTCACTCACTCTTCTGCCCCACCCCCCATCCCCCAACCACTAGCATCAACAGTGGATTCGGTATTCTGCTTTATGGGACATCTCTAGCTGATTCCTGTGATTTTTATGATGTCTATAATTTACAAGTTTTTATTACTGCAGTGGCATATCCCTGTGATGGGATTTCATTCCACATTAATACTCTCTTAGTCCCAGCCTGTCCCCCCTCTATCTCATCTCCATTGCCAAATGTGCATCTAAGACTGCACATCAGAATCTAATTTTTTCTAGGGCATCATTAATTTACTTGTCCACATGCAAACTGTGATAATATTCCTAATGGCATTAGTTTACTTCTCAAATTTACCATCTTTTGTTTACTAGCACAAAACCCACATTAATAACATTTTTCTCGAGTTAATTGTTAATTCCATGATACTTCTTGCATATGTGATCTAGCTGTAACAACTGCTTGGGTTTTTAACCTTAGTATTCTGTTTTTGTTTACAATCATTCCACAATCTCATCAATTCAAAAGTGTTTTCATATCTTATAATTTTCTGTTTTTCCATTTAATATATTTTTAGTTGAATACAGTTAATGAATCTGGTTATGGCTAGCCCTTCTATTCATTTTTATTCCATTTCAATATAGTCATGTAGTTTTTCCAATACAACCTGGCCCTAGATATCATATTCCTAACATTTTTTAGGTTTGACACACAAATGCAAAAATAACTGCATGACTGGAGACATGTTCCTTAATCTACCTGATATATGGCAAAAAATCATCTCAATTTTTGCAATATTTGAGCATTTAATTTTACTCCTATATCATTTCCTTGGCAAATTACCAAGCTTCATGCGGTTCCTTTCATGATAAGTCACCTGGTTTTTACTCAGGTTCAAATTTGATCAGAAAATCACCACTGCAGAAAAGGTCTAATAAATTTCAACATCATATTAAATAAATAAAAACAATCAACACCTTAGAAATAGGAACTATAAATATCCATAAGAATAAAAATTAAACATTTTACGACATTAAAAACATTACATAATCTTTATAATTCAATAACATTAAAATCCATGTATAAAAATTAAAAACTAATGTGTTTATAACATTAATTGCTTAAGGATCCCATCAAGTTCATTACCATTGATTCCCAATCTTCAAAATCCTAATTCATTTTGTTAGCATATTTTATATTTTAGCATATAGTTATTACATTATTATTGGGCATATCTGTTTATTTGAACATCCCATTATTAATAGTGTGTTGCAGTTGATTAATTCCTGATTCCCTGGACTCCGACTAGTGTTTTTTTTGCTGGGAACACAGCATCTGTTTGCTGTATTTTGCTGGGAACGCGCATTTTTTTCCCCCACACCCCCTGTCCCTCCAACCACGTCGCGCAATCGCGACGTTGGGAGGCCCCCCCACCCTTCCCAACACGTCGCGACGTCTCGCGACGTTGGGAGGGCTCCCCTCCCCTTCCCCCGAGGTCGCGCTGCAGGCGCGACACTCGCGGCAGGCCGGACTGTCGCGACAGCCGAGGTCGTGCGCTGCACGCGCGACCAGGCAGTGACAACCGCCGCTGCAGCAGCGGAGGCTGCAGGCCACCCCCGCGGCCACCGCCGCCGCCGGCAGAGGAGGCAGCCACGGCCACGGCCAGCGACCACTGCCGCCGCCGGACAAGGAGAGGAGGAGGCACGCTCCCCGAGAGCAACAGGGCTGCTAGGACCCTCCTCAAATACGAGGGGGCCCCTGATCCTCTCGGATCAGCCCGCTAGTCCACCCGGGTGGTGGATCGTGCGGTAAGGCTCTGGGAGCCCGCAGGTCGCGGGTTCCAATCCCGCCGACCCCCCTTCAACAAAGGTAAAAAAAAAAATTCTTCCACATATTTTTTTTCAATTATTTTATTTCCTAAAGTTAAAACTTTAATTTTTAATTTTAATTTATTTTCTATAGTTTAACCTTTATAAATTAAAATTAAATTTTTTAATTTGATTTTAATTTCTTTTTAAAGGTTTTTTACAAAACTATATAAATTAAAATTAATATTTTTTTTTAACTTTAAGGTTATAAAATAATTTTCAAAATCATTTGTGGAGAGATTATTTTTTTTAAGATAAAAAGAAGGGGGGTATTTTTTTTCAAAAATCAAAGGGGGAAAGTGAGTAATTTTTTGAAAAGCAAATTTGGCATTATTGTAAAGGTGCATTTTCGGCTGCGCCCGACACCTAGTGGGTCATTCCTGTGGGCACTTTTTTTTGTTGTATGTTGCATATTTGATTTTTTGCACTATAACATTAAAAGTTAAAATCAAATTCACTCCCTAAGTCCCCAGAATAATTAAAACCCATCCGTGCAATTTATTGCACTGCAGCGTTCGGTATTTGTGATACCTCTGGCCAGCACTTACAGGTAAAGTCGTCGTGATTGCGCTATCGTATCCGCCGCCTAATATAGCCGCCAAAACGACGTCCCGAGCTTGTTCTCTATAAATCGTCGGGGAGAGATAAGTTTGCCATTTTGCATTTTTTTTACTCCATCCATTACCCTAATAGTTCTTGTGTTTAGGCGTAAATCCCGACGAGAGTTCTGAAATCCAAAGTGTTTAGGGGAAGTTACGCCCCACGCATGCGGATTGCAGACTTTCTATGGTAGGTGCCATCAACAAGACTATTCCCTTTCAGTATCGCTTATGTACCACGTATCGTATGATCTCTAAAAATCACCTATAGTTTCCCTCACGTAAGGGCGGGTGATTTTTTATTGATCTTTCTAAATACCTATAGTTTCCCTCACGTAAGGGCGGGTATTTAGTACGGTATAACGGCCTAGCAAAAGGTATATCGAAAGGGGGACCAATTGGTGTTATAAGGAACCTTCATCATGTCCGCAAAACTAATGACCGATTCTCATCGCTTGTTGAAAGGTCCTAATTACACACCATGGAAAAATAAGATGAAGGCCATCCTAGCAATGGATGACTTATGGGATGTTGTATCTCGGAGCAACAACCGGACCTTCATCTCGCTGTCGGTGCTACAACTCCATCTACTCGCTCAAAGAGACTTTGATAAGCTAGACAGCAAAGCAAAAGTGCTCATCTTGCTTGCTGTGTCTGATGAAGTCCAACCCCATATTGCCGATCGTGCAACTAGTAAAGCAGCATGGGATGCCCTTAATACTATATATGAGGGAAAGAATGATTCCACCATTCTATTTCTTCAATCTCAATTACACAGTCTAAGCATGAAGCAGGGTGAGACAGCTGAATTCTTTCTTTGCAGAGTTTCTGAATTGAAAGCAAAGTTGAATTCTTTGGGAGAACCAATTGAAGACAAGCTCCTTACTTCAGCTTGTATTGAGAGCTTTACCCGATTCTTATCGGGTGTTGATCACTTCCCTTCATGTATCACAACGGAAAGTTACTTTTGTAGAATTGGTTAATATGCTTCAAGAGGAGGAGGCACGCCAACTACAACGAGATGATTCTTCTAACACTGCTCTCTACATCAACAGGAAAGGGCAGAACCAGAAGAAGGGTAATTTTTAGAAGGGAGGGAATTCACAAAAGGATTCAAAAGGGAAACAAACTCAACAACCTCAATAGAAAAAGAGATATTGCAAGATCTGTGACAAAGAAGGTCATGATACAAACAGATGTTGGCATAAGAATAAGCAATCAAAACAGAAAGGCCGGAACAAACCACAAAAGAACAAACAACAAGTGAATGTTGTTGTTGAAGAATCTGACACGGATTCTGAGAGAGCCCACAAAGTTCTCATGACTACCACAAGTGTCCAAGCAGACGGATCCTATATGGTATGTTGATTCTGGAGCCAGTAAGCACATGATCGGTGAAAAATCGTGGTTTGAGTCTTTTGAGGCCAAAGAGGGCAAACCCGTCACTATTGCCGATGATAAAACCTACAAGGTTCAGTGGAGAAGGCACTGTTTCAGCCACTCTTCCCGATGGCAAGTGTCGATTGATAAAGTTCTCTATGTTCCAGGATTGGCAAACAATTTGTTGTCAGTCACACAAATTCTGGACAAAGATATGGTTGTGAACTTTAGTGTTGAGGGAGGCAAGAAGTGTTGTTCTATTACCAGGAGGGGTAAGAACATTGCAACCGCTTCATATAAGCATGGCTTATTTGCCTTAGATACTATCTCTACTCCACATGTTGCCATGACAGCCTCTACAAAGGAGGCAACTTCCCTATGGCACAAGAGATATGGACATTTGAGTTCTGGTTACTTACTTGAGTTAAGTAAGTATGAGATGGTAAAGGGTCTTCCTTCCCTTTCTACCACTTTACCAGCTTTGCTCGACCGCTTGGCAAGAAAGCAAGGATAGAGTGCCTTTTGAAAAGAGCTCTACAAGAGCAAAGAAACCTCTCGGAGTTGGTTCATACCGATCCGTGCGGTCCCTTCACTCCCAACAGCTGTGGGGGTAAGAGGTATTTTCAGTTATTTGTGGATGATTACTCACGAAAGATGTGGGTATTCTTTCTTCAACCGAAATCTGAAGCATTTGGCTTCTTTCAAAAATTCAAGAAATCTGTTGAGAAGGAGTCAAGGACTTCTATAAAGACCCTCCGCTCAAATCGAGGGGGGGAGTTCACCTCTAAAGAATTTTCTACATTCTTGAAAGAAAATGGGATCACAAGACAGTTAACTACCGCTTATACTCCTCAAAGAAATGGAGTTGCCGAAAGGAGGAATCGTTCCATCATGGAAATGGTTCGTTGCATGCTCACAGGAGCTAGACTTGAGCAACTATATTGGGCAGAAGCCGTCACCACAAGCAAGATATCTCGTTGAATAGGGCACCCACAAAGGCCCTACAAGGAATGACTCCACAGAAGCATGGAGTGGTAGGAAACCCTCCATTTCTCATCTACGCATTTTTGGATGTAAAGCTTTCATGCACATACCAAAAGAGAAAAGGAAGAAGCTAGATGAGAAGACATTGAAGTGTATTCTTCTTGGCTATGATGAGCACTCTAAGGGTTATCGTTTGATTGATCCCTTGACCAAGAAGATTCACATTAGTAGAGATGTAGTTTTTGATGAGGCTTTCACATCAAGCAAACACATCGATGTATACCTAGACCTTGTGGAAACTCAAAGTTGTTAAATCTCCTTCATCAAAGGTTGGAGGTTCTTCTCGATCTTCTTCAACACCTAAGAAGAAGAATCCAAAGTGGTATACAAATACAATCAAAGACTCTAAGATATCTACTCCACCAGATTTGACTTTGGATAGGCCTCGTACTCGCAAAGCATGGCTCGACAGGAGAAAGCTGCAACAGAGAATACCGGGGTTGATGATCTGTGTCAATCTTTTGAAGAACTTTCTGTAGATCCAACGAGAGATACAGAAGATATGGATATTGATAGTGATAAGGTGTTTATGTCTTCCATAGACGATCTTGAACCTGCATCAGTACAAGTTGCTCTCGGTGAGCCTCAGTGGAAGGCTGCTATGGATGCAGAGTATAAGTCTTTGATGAAAAACAAAACTTGGAAGCTTGTCGATCTGCCGCACGGAAAGAAGCCCATTGGCTGCAAATGGGTGTATAAAGTCAAGTACAAAGCAGATGGGACAATTGATAAGCATAAGGCCCGTCTTGTTGCAAAGGGCTATGCTCAAAAGGAAGGCATTGACTACGAGGAAACTTTTGCACCTACTGCTCGGATGACAACAATTCGAGTTATTTGTGCTATGGCAAGCACAGCTTTGGGTGGAAAGTTCATCGATGGATGTCAAAAGTGCCTTTCTCGAATGGTGATCTCCAAGAAGAAGTCTATATGACTCAGCCGTAAGGATTTGCAGTGGAAGGCCAACAAGCAGAAAGTTTGCAAATTGGTCAAATCCTTATATGGCTCGAAATAAGCTCCTCGAGCTTGGTATATAAAAATGGACAATCACCTCCTGCAAGCATGGTTTTAAGAGATGTCCGTCGGATGCAAACCTCTATTTCAAGAAACAGGGTTCCGAGATAGTGTTGCTTGTACTCTATGTTGATGATCTCGCTCATTACAGGGAGTTCAGAAACTATGATCTCTACTCTCAAAAGAGACTTGTGTCAATATTTTGAGATGTCAGATCTCGGACTTCTCCATTACCTGTCTTGGTCCGGAATTCAGCCGAAGGAGCACTCCATCAAAGTGTCTCGTAAAAAATATGCCAAGACATTGTTGGAAAAATATCGCATGACCGATTGCAAGCCAATGGCAACTCCGATGGAGACCGGACTTCAGCTTATCGCGATATGATGATTCACCTCAGGTAGATGGTACTCTCTATCGACAGCTGATTGGGAGTCTCATATATCTGACCAATACTAGGCCAGATCTCGTATTTGCTGTCAACTATCTTTCGAGGTTCATGCAGGAGCCTAAGACCACTCATTGGAAAGCAAAAAAACGTGTTCTTCACTATGTCCGTGGCACAATGGAATATGGCCTAGAATACAAGAGGAACAACAAATTCTTCTTGCAAGGATACACGGACTCCGACTATGCCGGATCATTTGATGATCGCAAGTCAACTTCAGGATATATTTTTCATCTAGGATCCGGTCCTGTCTCTTGGCACAGCAAGAAGCAACAGGTGGTTGCTATTTCATCAACAGAGGCAGAGTATCGCGCCGCACGTGAAGCTGTGTGCGAAGTGATATGGTTGCGTCGCATTCGGACAAGTATGGGTCATCCATCCAAATCTCCAATACACTTGTTTTGCGACAATCAGGGTGTTCTGAACCTAGTCAAGAATCCAATCCATCATGAAAGAACAAAACACATTGACACACAATGTCATTTCATTCGAGATGAAGTTCCGAAGCACCGAATTCAGCTTCAGCACATTCCCACCGATGCTCAAGTTGCAGACATTTTCACTAAGGCACTTGCACGTGTCAAATTTGAATTGTTTCGCAGCTCTCTTTGTATTGCAAAATGATGTAATCAGGGGGGGATGTTAGTATAGCTAGTAGTTCTATCATTACCAAAATAATGTAATAAGGGGGGATGTTAGCATATTTTATATTTTAGCATATAGTTATTACATTATTATTGGGCGTATCTGTTTATTTGAACGTCCCATTATTAATAGTGTGTTGCAGTTGATTAGTTCCTGATTCCCTGGACTAATCCTCGCACCATTTTGTATTATTTAAGCATCATATGTTTAATGAATGATTTGTTGTTTTACTCTAACACATTTCAGTTTCATTTTCAACAACTGTCTTCTTTGAAAAGATCAAATGCATCTCATGTGTTTATCAATAAGTACACCCACAATTTATACAGATCATCCATAAAATCTAGAAAACATATGGCACCAAATATGAAATTTACCTTCACAGGCTGACAGATATCACCATGCACCTACTGCAAGTACTATTTCACTCACCATCCCTTACCTTCTTCAAAAGGCTTCCTACATTGTTTTCTTGCCAAACATGTTGCATAGGCCTCCTTGTCTTCTGGTGTGTAAGGTAAACCATCTAGCATACCCTGATTTTGCAAATTCGACAAGTGATGGATATTTAAGTGACCATCTCTTTGGTACCACAAAACAGTTTTGCTTGTAAATTGTAATGGCAACCAAGACGTGTATTTGTGGAGGACAAACCTCCTCATACTCGTAGAGATTTTGCCTCTTAACACCTCTGGCAATTGTAATGCCCACATTATTATGAGTCCTAATCTATAGAAATTTTATTGCCATACAGCGCTTGTGTCTAAAATCCAACTTCTGACCTACTTCGTAGCAACATAGCCATATTTTAGCCTTCATTTGGCCTCCACCTATGTGTTCAGTACCTCTCAATTTTGTTAGCAAACATGCATCTCAAGGAAACGAAGAAGCAACTTTGTTTCTCCTCAAATCATGGTTGCACAGCAATTTTTCACACAACTGTGGTAGCTCCCTCTTTGGGGTCACACCATACTGTGTTACATCACAAAACATGAGGTTGTAAAATTTCAAACCCTACGAAACGTGAAATTGCAAATGGATGCTAGTTTATTCACAACTTCTCCAGTTATTAATAGAACTCCAAATACAACTCTTCCACACTTCTAACTATGCTACATATGCCCCCTTGTATAGCATACAAGTGATAAGGTATAGCTTGCATGAAAACGTAAATGTGTGCAATTACATGTGATCACATACAACAAACCAAGTTAAACTTACGTATCCACTAATGGTCAATTAAAATTATGTCTACACACATGTGGAGAGACATCTCTAAAAACAAGTTCTAAGATCCCTTCTTAGATCAACTTACAAAGGCCAATGCCCACTACCAAAATGAAAGAGAAAATAGATGCTATCCGCCCTTAATGACCGCTTACTTTATCCCCAACAAGGGTTTCAAATGAAGAAACTTCAATAGAATTAGGAAAGATGTCAACAACCTGGTCCTTTGTATGATACTAACACAAATCAATCGCCCCCAACTTCGTCCTTTATATAATAGTAATAATACTAACACAGATCAATCGCCCCACCCCAATCAACCATAGTGCATCCCAGACTCAATACGTTTGGCACATTGGTGTGCTCAACTAGAATATGAGTAAAACAAATGCCCTCTAATTGTTGCACCAAAGAAGATTTATGAACTTGTGGAAATGCAAGCTCTAAAAGTAGCATCATGATCCAAACAATCTCCTAAACAGCATTCATGACTACCCTATACTCGACCTCCGTAGAAGAAAGTGAATGGTAGATTGAATAATGCTAGATCAAGTGATGGGACCTGTAACAAGAGAAAGGACATAAATTATTGTAGACTTTCAATCATCTACATCTCCAACCCAATCAAATTCAGTATAGCCAACCAAAGTTCTGATATCCCCTAAAGAAAATGAATGCTATAATGTAATGAAACTTTAATAAATCTCAAGATACACTTTTTTGGTTTCCAATTACTCATGATTGGTTTGCATGAATTGAGACTATATGTAAACATTGAAGATAACAGCCACCTAACTATATGACAAGTAAAGAAGACTACCTACTAATTGATTGTCCATATAACAACTAACAAACGACAACTTCAACTGGAATGAGTATGAACAAGTTTACAAGACTCCGTTTGAAATCAGTTAAGGCCATGACAATTCTTAGGTTGAGAAGTAAAAGTCCCATCCTCCACAGCACAATTGAAGACCTAGGAAATAATGAGGAAGGCCTAAGTCTATCATCTGAAAACAAACCTTATCACTTACCTTGACATAGTCAATGTAGTCATGACTACTAATGCTACTACAATGATGACAACATCAACATGCAACACAATGCATAGTATAAAATGACTACTACTACAATGATGACATCACCCACATACAACACAGTGCAATGTATAGCCATCAACCTTCTTGGTGTACACATTATGATCAATGTGACATATCTAAAAACTAGACTCAAGAAGAAAAGTATCTATCTTCCCATACCAAGCTCAAAGACATCGGTTGAGGTTGCACAAATACTTCTCAAGTCTACCCAAAAAAAAACAAAAGAAGAAGAAGTGCCATTATGAAAAAAAAAAACGAGGTTACTCCATGTTGATTTTGTTACGCAAATCACCATGCAAGAAAGCACTCTTGACATCTATCTAAAGAGGATCCAAGCTAGAGAAGCAGCAAAAGAAAGCACAAATTGAATGCACTTTATGTTGGCAACAACAATAGAGGTCTCAAAACAACTAATGCCTTCAACCTATGAATATTAGCTACCAATCTTACTTTATGCACTCCATGTTGTGCTTTTAAGAATAAGAGAAATTACCATAAAAATATGGCAGAAAAAAGGAGGGAGTTGCATGCTTTAATAATGGAAAATCTTACCTACTAGATAGAAGTATAAATTAATATATTTTTCTGAACTGAAGCAAATCAGAATTCTGAACCTCTAAAATGTTTCCCGCCTCTCATTTGAACCAAATTTTTGCACCTTGTAACCATGTCATGAGAAAACAAGCTCCCAAGTATTCTTTCAACTTTGAGGAGGAACAAGCTCCCAAGTATTGTTCATGAGAAAATGATTCTCTTTATACATAACATCCTCCCAGTCATTACATCCAAAAGCTTCCACATAATCTTCAAGAACATCAGTCTCGACTCTCCATCACCCGAGCCATAAGTGTCAAGTCTATAGCATACCTCCAACCAAAGGAAGATGGAACTACACAATGCAATAAACATGAGATGCATTGCAATCCCAAAACATGGAGAAAGACCTGTGTCCTATACTCTCAATTGAGAGAGAGAATATTTTTCGATTATCAGAAAACAAGAGTTTATTACAAGAGGGGGTAAAAACCTTTATTTATAGCAAGAGTTCTTTGCAATTTAAGTTAGTATATAGGAATTGATAAATTAAGTCTAAACAATTATGCAAACCATGGGCTTACAAACAAATTAGCCCCAAACACAAAAATCACAAGCTGAAATACACTCTAAATGCATATCCAATACTCTGGGCTTCAACAGAAAATAATATATGAACATAAATATTAAAAATTGTTGCATTTTGGTATGCAACATGCTTTCCCCTTTGAAAAGCTTTGTCCTTGAAGCACGTGAGGGAAGTAATTGGTTCCACCTTCATAGAATTCCAAAGAAACAATGTTATGCATCATGATCAATCAACCCTAGTGATATCTTAACTGGAATTGAGTATCCTTTGACGTTGATCCTTAAACTTTGGTTCCACGACTATTCTTTGTGTAGCATCCTTCTGCATCTTTGATTTTGGCAAACACTTGAAGCAAGGCTTTCTTTATAATGTGGATGTTGATAGGATTCCCCCTTTGGAGGGTTTTCATCATGTTTCACTTTCACTCTCTTCCTTACAAGCAATGGGAACTTTTGTAATTGATTCAAATCCAATTGCTAAATTTTGAAGCTGATTGTGATATTGAGCTTGTACCTCTTTATCCTCGAATTAATTGTTGAACCTACTTTTCCTTTTTCAAAAGCTTGACTTCAAATAATAATATTTAGTTATGGTCCCAAGGTTCTTTAATTTCCTCATTCGTTTCCTTTGGCTTCTCTTTTAGTTGTTGGAGCTCCCACCTTAAGAATTCTACTTCTTCTTCTTTTTTAACCATCAAGCTAAGAATACCTATTCTGCATTTTCCTAAGTTAAACTCAAATCTAGCCTTTCCAAGGTTGTTTTGCCATTCCTTTGCTTTACCCTCGATGTACTATTATCCTAAAGTACCAAATGTTTGAATCACAAAACCTTTTTCTAATTCTTAAAAACCATTTTGTCACATCTTCTTTCCCTAAGAATCTTTTTACATTTTCTTGATTACCTATAACTGCTGTCTTTTTTCCTTTTAACCTACAAGGATTTTGAAGCTTAAAATAGCTAAAACTTTCAAACCATGTTTTTACACCAAACTTCACCAATTGCCCTAATATTTATCTTGATTGAAAGCTTTTTTAAATTTACTTCTTTTTAAAATAATAAATAAATAAATAAGAAAAGACAACATTGAAATCCCATACTAGAGTTGGAAGTTATATGCAATTAAACTCAAGGTACTGGCATGGGCTGCATTTTCGAACTGGTGACGTTTGGTAAATTTTAGCAGCAACAGGTCTCAAATTTGATAAACTTTGACTTGTTAAAAACAGTTTGAAGACTACTTTCCAACAAAAGAAGTTTCATTGCGATTGGATGCTCTACCACCAAATTATACCTTCTACACTAAATTGCCTTGTTTCTGGCCTAAAGATCTGAAACTAGCTCTGATACCACCTGTAGCATACCTGCCACTACAAAAAGACACAATCACACAATATAATAAAAGATGAGATGCACTGTAATCCCAAAAATATAGAAAAAGAACCTCTCTCTATACTCTCAACTGTGAGTGAAATAGTATCTCTTGATTATCGGAAAACAAGAGATAATTACAAGAGAGGGTAAAACCCTTTATTTATAGAAAGAATGTATAACTCCTTATGCTACCATATAGGTTGAAAAAACAACTAAGCCTAAACACTTATAAAACCATGGGCTTACAGACACAATACCCCCAAACACAAAATTATAGGCTGAAATGCATACTAATCCCATATACAATGTTATGGGATTTAATACAAAATAACCCATAAACATTTATATTAAATTGTTGCATTTTTATATGCAACAAAGTAAACTTGGCATTATTGTGAAAAAGTGATGGAAGTGTCATGCAAATCACCAATCAGATAACCAATAAACTCTAAAAGTCGCTTAGTCAAAGGTGAGGCTATACGAAGAAGAAGCACTAGAAATACCCTATGTTAGTGGTAACAGGCTCAACACTAGAAGGGTCAACAACAAACCCCCCTCAACCTCGTTGTTTAAAGCAACATATTCAAGGAATGAAGCAATTCTCAGAAATCAAGTTCAACATTGCAGAAGAACTAAGGAAGACACCAACAAAGGTGAGTATGTTCGAAGCATTAGCTTTGCCCGGACAGAGGGCTTTGCTGCAAGAAGCCTTAAAAGAGCAGAAACGCAGTTACGCCAAAACCAAAGCAATCGCATCTATGCATACACAGCCTAATCAAACGGGACAGCAAAACTCATAACCCAGGATCCTTCCGATATCCAAGAAAACAACAAAGCCATCTTCATTTTAAAATTTATATTACATTGAAAATTTATAATTACCTTTTGCGGAGCTACATCATCGATTCAGGGGTCGCTGTGCCAATCATGTCAAAAGCAGTTTGTGAAGGACCTACTCAAATGGACTGAACAAAAGTAAATGCTGTCAGTATATTGAAAGACCTTGTGATAACAGTGACAAAGCATCCAGAACTGGCGGTTATATAGGAGGTGATAATAGTTGATCTTCCGTCATATATCAGAATGCTTTAATCTCAGGAATGGACAAAGAAGTTAGTGGGGGACGGATATTTGGCAATGGATTAAATGCACATGAAGGTTCCACGAGATGGAAAGATAATCAAGATCGAAAATGAATCACCATGCAATTACTTTCTACACAAACTAGGGAATGATAGAACGGTCAACTGGAATGAGCTCCCTGAATTCATAGACGATGAGTCAGATGAAGGTGAGCTTATTTCAGAATTGGATATGATCATCGGAGTTCTACAGGATGAGAAAGGTAATCAAGCAAAGGCAGCATATGAGGAAACTGAACCTGGAAACTAACCGATATCTGAGGAATCAACTAAGATCCCACCATTGACAAGAAACACACTCAAGGGTCAAATCTCAAACAGAGTATGCATTTCAATGGTGTTCAATAATGATAGGCAAGTTATTGAATTCTTGGTCAGGGAAGCGCAGCATGCAGAAAGTAAAAATGAATATGGTGATGATATCAAGGATGGGGTCATTCAGCTGATAACAAATGACTTGCCCAGGGGATTGATTACACTAGAAAGCCTGTTTAATCCTGATGACAGTGCTCGAAAAGCTAGCATTAAGGTAAAGCCAGCCTCTTATCAATCATTCAGATCGTTTAAGGCAAGAATTTGCTGATGGGAAAACACTACACTGCAGAGGAGATTCATTTATTCAAGAAGCTATGTGGCAGACACAGCGATGTTATTGCCTGGAATTATGAGGATCTCAAAGTCTATCACAGAAGAATTATTGAACATACGATTGACCTTGAGCTTGAAGCTAATCCCTTTAGACAAAAACAGAGGCCAGTGAACCCAAAAATTGAAGAAATGATTATAAGAGAAGCTTCTAAAACTAGTACAAGCTCAAATCAATTTCCCCATAAAACACTGCACATGGGTGGCAAACTTGGTGTCTGTTTGAAAGAAAAATGGAGATATTAGATTGTGTGTTGATTTCAGAAATCTAAACAGGGCATACCTAAAAGATCATTATCCATTGTCATTCATGTAACAGATCTTACAAAAAGTGGCAGGGTTGCAGTATCATCATTGTTAGACAACTTCTTAGGCTACAACCAGATTTGGATCAAGGATGATGACCAACATAAAACTCGATTCATGACTAAGTAAGGAACCTTTGTATACCAGAGAATGCCCTTCAGGCTACCTAACTCAAGCACCACTTTTCAAAGAGCTATGGATATCGCCTTTGCAGGTCTAATTGATGAAACTATCCTCATCTATCTCAATGATCTGACCATTTTCTCTAAGGACAGGGCCAAACATGTCGAGCATTTAGATGCAGGGAATATGGGATCTCCTTGAACCCCAAAAAATCTATCTTCTTCGTATGGGAAGGAAAATTGTTGGAACATATAGTATCAAAAGACGGTCTTGCTATTGACCCAAATCGCACCAAGGCCATCCAGGAACTGCCATTGCCATCCTCAATCAAAGGCATTAGATCCTTTTTGTGCCAGATTCAATTTATATTTAAATTCATCACAAATTTTGCACAATTGTTTAGAAACATTACCAAAATGCTGAAGAAAGATGCTACTTTCACATGGATGGAGGAAGGAAAGAAAGCCTTTCAAGAGATTAAGGAAGCAATAACCAAGGCACTTGTTTTGATCAATCCAGATTTCTCAAGAGATTTCAAATTATATGTGTTTAGTACTAATGAAAGTGTCGCAGTTGTGCTAACTCAAAAGGATGATAAGGAGAAAGAACACCCAATATCCTTTATGAGCCGGACGCTGTACAACCATGAAGAATGCTACACTTTCATTAAAAAACAGGCATTTGCCATGATGAAAGCACTAAGAAAATTCAGGTATTACCTATCTCAAAACAAGACTACCATCTTCGTAGTCCATCATAATGTGAGGTCTGTAGTCCTGCATGGAGAACTAAGCGAGAAGAGAGTCGATTGGATCAATAAAATACAGCAGTTTGACATAGAGATCAAGCCGACAAAACTACTAAGAAGAAGAACTCTCTGTGAATATTTGGTCATGTCTCACCAAATTGAATAGGCAACTCAAATAGAAGTCGATCAGGAGGAGCAACTAGATGGATGGGTGATATCAGTACATGTTGACTGGAGAAGTGTCGAGGAGTTTAACAACTAAAGAAAGAGAAATTCAGTCGAGAGGCTATGAATTACACTTGGCTTGATGATGTCTTGTTTCGTAAAGGGCATGAAAGGATACTCTTAAGGTGTGTTGAAGAGGAAAGAGTGAAAAGCTTGTTGAGAGAATATCATGACGAAGGTGGCCATTATTCAGCCCAGACGACTACTCATAAGATCCTGAGGATAGGATACTACTAGCCTACTATATTCATTGACAATTTTCAAAGAGTAAAGAAATGCAAAGCATGTTGTATTTTCGTGGGTTGTAGAAAAAAGGCACCTGTAATCATGACGAAGCGTTTTCGACAGTGGTGCCTAGATTTCATCAAGAAGATCAAACCTTTCTCTAGTGCAAGACATGACTAGATTCTAACAGCCACAGATTATTTCACTAGGTGAATTCAAGCAATTCCACTGAAGTTAGTAAACCAAGAGGCAATCATTCAACTATTAGAGAACATCATCACAAGATATGGGAAACGTTCGACTGTAATCATGGACAATGCCACAGTATTCGCAAGGACTAAGTTGGTGTAATTTGCATTGGAGTACAGGTTCATCTTGAAGACCTCCTCTGATTGTTACGCACAAGGAAACGGTCTAGCAAAATCCATTAACAAAAATATTGTTAAGATCTTGAAAAAGACAATTGTTGAATCTCAGAGGGATTGGCATATCAAATTGAAAAAGCCTTATAAGCAGATAGGGCCACTCCAAAGGCCTTTCTAGGGACCTCACCCTACAAGTTGATGTTCGAAAAAGAGGCAATACTATCAGTAAATTTAGAACTCCCTTCACTCAAAATGTCCCAACAATTGGAACTAGAGGATACCAACACTGCCCCAATGCAAGCTAGGTTTAATGTTAGGAACCTACTATTAAAAATAAACTCACTCACACAAATATTGCAAATAAACATAAATGCTTAAAACACAAACTATTGCAATATGGAATATAAATGCAGAAAGGAACAATCTCACAAAGTAACACAGAATCGTAGGCCACTTCGAGGGGGCAACCTCCTTCAATACTTTCATTCAATTATGCAAAAAGATACATTCATTCCTACCCCTCATAGTTTTAAAGACTTCATCTACCACCTAACTCTCAAGGTTGGCTTACATGCAAAATGCCACCCGAGCTAGAATCTCCTACCTACAAAACAGTTACATTCTTGATAACAGTTACATATAATGGCGCCACTTGTCTAGGCACTTCTAGAGCCACAACTATTACAAAATATTACAAAACATTATCATGGGTGTCCCCCACGTTTACAAAATATTACAAAACATTATCATGGGTGTCCCCCACATTCAACAAGGGTCATTACATCATAGTGTTAGGATGGGGTCCTAACATGCCCTTCCCCTTAGGGAAGCTTTGTCCTCAAAGCTGAAGATGAGGAAACTATTGTTGGAGTTGTTGAAGAGGTTCCCACGTAGCATCTTCAGGTTGTAAGCCAAGCCACTGGGCAAGAACATCGGTGATGACACGCCGACAAAGGGTATGTGATCTACGGTCTAGAATGCATTCAGGTTCAAGAATGATGGAACCTTCATCATCCAACTCTGGAAGTGTAGACTGCACCTGGACCTTGTTGCCAACAACTTGCTTGAGAGAAGATACATGGAAGATTGGATGAATTTTGGAACTAGCTGGAAGGGCTAGTTTGTATGCTGTCGACCCGATCCTTTGCAACACCTGATAAGGACCATAATATTTTGTGGCAAGTTTTTGACAACCACGAAGCTGGAGAGAGGATTGTTTGTATGGCTATAGGCGAAGAAACACCATGTCTCCAACGTCAAAGCTACGTTCAGTGCGGTGTTGATCAGCTTGTTGTTTCATACGGTTCTGAGCCAAGTCCAGATTGACTTTGAGTTGGTGAAGAATGGAATCACGTTGGCGGAGAGTGGAATCCACAGCTTGAACCTTGGAACTCCCTAGAATGTAAGAAGATGGTGTTGGTGGAGGTTGACCATAGACTACTTCAAATGGACTCACCTTAGTGGCAATGTGATATGTTGTGTTATACCACCATTCGGCCAAAGGAAGCCACTTGGCCCATTGTGTAGGATGTTCAGAGGTGAAGCAACGAAGGTATGTTTCCAAGCATTTATTCACAATTTTAGTTTGGCCATCAGTTTGAGGATGATAGGCCGAACTCATCTTGAGTTGTGTTCCCTGCAACTTGAACAATTCCTGCCAAAAACGACTGGTGAAGGTAGGATCCCTATCAGAGACAATGGATTTAGGCATGCCATGGAGACAAAAGATGGAGTCTAGGAAGATTTGAGCAACAACGGATGCGGTGTAGGGGTGGGATAGGGAGCAAAAATGAGCTCACTTCGTAAGACGATCCACTATCACCAGAATAACTGATTTTCCTCTAGATTTAGGTAACCCTTCAATGAAATCCATAGAGATATCTATCCAAACTTGTTCAAGAATCGACAAGGGTTGAAGGGTACCAAGGGAACACACATTTTCACCTTTCATATGTTGGTAATGATCACATTCAGCCACAAAAGTATGAATATCCTTTTTCATTCCCCTCTAGAAAAAGGTACGCTTGGTCCTTGTATAGGTTTTGAGAAAACTTAAATGGCCAACTATTGGGGAGGCATGCATCTCTTGTAGGATGAGATCCTTTATTTGTGACTGATGGGGCACAACAAGATGGTCATGGTACTATAAATCTTGACCATCCCAAGTATAGCTAGGGCATGAATGAGGATCTGCTTGAAGTTTGTGGATGAAAGTTTGCAAAGAGGGGTCCTTGATCAGTTCCTCATGGAGTTGATGAATCCACTGAGGATGTGGTGTGGATATAGCATGGAGCATGGCTTGTTCTTCATGTAGTCGGGACAAAGCATCCGCCACCACGTTCTCCTTACCCTTCTTATAGGTGATGTCATAGTCATAACCCAACAATTTAGAAACCCATTTTTGTTGTTCTGGTGTGGCCACCCTTTGTTCTAAGAAATATTTGAGACTTTGATGATCAGTTTTGATGGAAAAATGTCTCCCAATGAGATATAGGTGCCAATGATTGACCGCATGTAAAATGGCAAGCATTTCCTTCTCATAAGTAGACTTGCCCAAATTCCTGCCTGAGATTGCCTTGCTAGTGAAAGCCAAAGGTCTACCTTCTTGCATTAAAACCGCTCCAATGCCATTTCCAGATGCATCACTTTCAATGATAAATGGTTTAGAGAAATCAGGCATTGCTAACATGGGGGTAGTGGTCATAGCATGCTTCAAATCCACAAAAGCCTTCTCTACAGGTTCTGTCCACATAAAAGAATTTTTCCTCAGCATGGCGGTCAAGGGAGCCGCTATTTTTCCATAATTCTTCACAAATTTCTGATAATATCCAGTGAGCCCCAAAAAACCACGAAGTCCCTTTAGGGTACGAGGTTTAGGCCAATCTTGAACAACCTAAATTTTCTTGGGATCAACCTGAACTCCATCCTTAGTGACGATGTGACCCAAGTATTCAACCTCTTGCTGGCCAAAAGAACATTTGGACCTCTTTGCATAAAGTTGATTGTCAGACAAAAGTTGGAGTGCTTGATCTAAGTGCTGGAGATGCTCTTCCCATGAACGATTGTAAATCAATATATCATCAAAAAGACTAAAATGAATTTGCGAAGGAAAGGGCGAAAAATGGAGTTCATCAAACTCTGGAAGGTAGAAGGTGCATTGGTTAATCCAAATGGCATAACCAAGAATTCATAATGCCCTTCATGAGTTCGAAAAGTCGTTTTTGGAATGTCCTCATCTTTAATTCGAATTTGATGATACCCTGACCGCAAATCCAACTTGGAGAAGTATTGAGCCCCATGCAACTCATCAAGTAATTCATCAATCACTGGAATAGGGAATTTATCTTTTATAGTGATCTTATTGAGGTCCCGATAATCCACACACAAGCACCAAGTGCCATCCTTTTTCGTACTAATAATACCGGAGAAGAATAGGGACTAACACTGGAACGGATAACCCCGACAACACGAAGCTCTTGAACTATCTTCTCAATTTTGGATTTTTGAGCATAAGGATACCTGTAGGGATGAACATTTGGGGGAAGACTACCAGGAAAAAGTTGAATGGCATGGTCATGAGAGCGATGAGGAGGTAGTCCCTTGGGTTCCTCAAAAACTTGAGCATATTTGTTCAATAAACCTTGCAATTGCACTGGATGGCCCTTTTCCCCTTCCTCGGAAGCATCGATAGCAAAAATTTGTGCCACCACTCCATGAGAGGACTTTTTTAACAACTTCTCCATCTTATGGGTAGAAATAAACTGAGTCGCACCAGCTTTCATGCCACGTAAAGTATATTCGGTCCCCTCTTGACTAAACTTCATCCACAACTCAGAAAAATCCCATAAAACTGGACCTAACATCCGCAACCATTGTGCTCCCAAAACTATATCACACCCACCTAATGGTAGGGCAAACATGTCTGTCTTGAGATTGTATTCCCCAACTTGGAGTTTAACATTACGACATTTTCCTTTGCATGGTAGGGTGCCTCCATTAGCGATCATGACTTCAAAGGAATTGCATGTAGTAATGTAACAGTTTCCTTGTTTGGCCACACGTGGATCAATAAAGTTATGTGTGCTACCAGAGTCAATAAGAATGATGACCCTTTGCCCTTTGAAGTAGCCAATTACTTTCATTGTTTGGGGAGTTGATACTCCTGCTAAAGCATGCACCAAAATTTTTGGTGGGGATTCCTCTGAGACTTTAGTCTGTTCTATGGTTTTTGCCTCTTGAGTATCCTCTTCGTCCTCTGAAGATTCTACAGTTGGTGTCTCCTCCATATCCATTAGATACAATTTTTGGCACACACACTTGTGCCCTAGGGAATACTTTTCATCACAATTAAAGCATAACCCTTGGGCTCTTCTATTCTCCATCTCCTCACGAGACATTTTTTGATGATGGGAGATTTAGTGGTAGGACTTGTCGTAGGCTTGGACGAAAAAGGTGGCCGAGATTGAGGAAATTTAGAGGTGCATCCTAGAGCCTTGAATTTATCTTCTACCAATTTAGCCAATTGTATTGCCTGTTGTAATGTTTGGGGTCTCAACAGTTTAACCTCAGCCCTAATGTCATCCTTCAAACCACTTACAAAACAACTTTGGAAGAAGTCGACACTTAAACCAATGGTATGATTGGCTAGTTTCTCAAATTGAGTTTGGTATTCTCGAACAGTTGAAGTTTGTCTAAGTTTTGTAAGGGATCCTATAAAATCTTCAAACTCACTAGGACCAAAGCGAGTGAGTAGATGTTGCTCAAAGTCTTGCCAAGAGAGGTCAGGTTCGGCCTTCCTAAGCCACTGAAACCAATGTAGTGCATCTGATTCAAAATTGAAAGAGGCAATTGTCAAACGCATGTATCTTGGGACATTATGAAGACTGAAATATTGTTTTGCCTTACAGATCCACCCCTCAGGATCTTTCCCATCAAATTTTGGGAAGTCTAATTTGGGCAACTTAAATCCATTGTTATCTGGTATGTTTCGCTGGTGGTGACTTGTACCTGTATCCTGTTGATCCTGATGACCCAACCTATCTTGTGAGAAGGAATCAATAGAGAGATGACTATCCAATTCTGCCTTCATTTCCTTTTGTGTCTTGGTAACCAAATTCATGGATTCATGGAAATTTTTTATAGTTGTCCTTATCTCGTCTAAGCTATTGTTGAATTGAGCCCCTAACTTATTGCCCAAATGATCCACATGCTTAGCAATTTGTGCATCTAATTCTTGTTGTCAAGTACCCAAAGCCATGTTCTAAGAGTTATGACCTATTGGTGATACTAAAAATAGAAATGTGATTTCAAGGGTTACTATTTTTAGTAAGGAGCCCGAAAAGTGGTTTGGGTGCTATATATCAAAATGATCAGCTCGAGAAGACGATCACAATGAGCTATATACCACAACACTGGTTTTGGGCACCCCAAACTTTTTTTTATTGCTTTGTTGTCGAGGTTGTTGGTGTGGTCGGTTTTCCCTTTGGAGGCTTGGTTCAAAAGTTAGGTTCTGTGTCGACTACCGACTACTGACCACTCTTGACACTCTGTCCTGTTTGTTCTGACTACTGACCACTACTGACACTGTGTTGTCACCTGCCTAGTCTGACTCCGTCACAGATATTTTGTCTATTTTGAATTGACTGTCACAGGTAACTGTTCTGACTGACATTGACAATGACGACCCTGTACTAACTGTTACTGACTGAATATCCTGACTCTTACTAACATTGTCCCTCTTATTCCCACTGTTTCTGACCAGGTAATTTTTGTTCGCCTGTTATATTCTTCTATAATTTCTCTTGACTATTTTCATGCAAGAATTCTGGAATAGGGATGTCTTCTTCGTATGCTCAATTTTTGTGATAAGGTTATGGTAACAGGTTCGAAATTCACAGAACAAGATTTTTGTTGTAGGGATTTTTTTGTTGCAGGTTTGATATTCAACATAACAGGGTATTCTAAGCCAGGGTGTATGTACTGCCCATAGGCCCTCTGTTATACCGCAGTGATGAACGATAGTGCTCGGACCAATATTTTAGGCCACTACTCAAGGAGGATTCCACGCATACCCTTGAGCACACTACCTACCTCTCTATCAGTACGGGAGGGTGATCTTCTCGGATGTTGTGTCCAGTGTACTATGAATCATAGTTGAGAAAATTGAAATCGGAAGTGAATCGGCAGTTTTAAAAATCGGGGAAAAATCGGAATCGACAAAAAATTGACAATGAATCGACAAAAAAAAAACGAAGAAAACGAACATGCATATTACAATGAATTAACATTATGCAAATAAAATATTGCAATAAAAGCAACAATTCAAGTCAAGACATCATACAAGGCTCAAGCTTTAAGTACACATGAAAGTGACAAAACACATCTTATAATATGAAAAGGTACAAAGTTACAAGTAACAATGTAAAAAAGGTTTCATTTTTTATATGCCTACAAATGGAAACAAGTAACAACAAAGTTACAATCACTTGAAAAAAAGGAAAAAAAACCTAAAACCTAAACCAAAAGGCTAGGGTTTAGGGTTTAAAATTGAAACATTGACAGCTGAGAAATGGGCTTGCATACATAGTTATCAAGCAGCAATATTTTACTTAAAAAGAGGAGGAAAAAAACCCTAGGGCCTAGACTAGGGTTTAGGGTTTAAACTTAAAGTTCAAAGTTCAAAGTTTCAAATTCAAACACTAACAGCTGAAAAATGGGCTTGCATACATAGTTACCAAGCAACAATATTTACTTAAAAAGAGGAGGAAAAAAAAAACACTAAACCTTTAA
Source organism: Wollemia nobilis (assembly GCA_028583015.1). Classification (NCBI taxonomy): domain Eukaryota; kingdom Viridiplantae; phylum Streptophyta; class Pinopsida; order Araucariales; family Araucariaceae; genus Wollemia; species Wollemia nobilis. Next base: position 4,977,006 of record JAQPPZ010000040.1, read on the forward strand.
GGTTTAAACTTCAAAGTTTCAAACATTAACAGCTGAAAAATGGGCTTGCATGCATAGTTATCATGTAACAATACTTACTTAAAAAGAGGAGAAAAAAAACCCGAAACCCTAAATTAGGGTTTCATATTTAGGGTTTAAACTTTAAACTTCGAAGTTCAAACATTAACAGCTCAAAAATGGGCTTGCATAAAAACACCCTAAATCGGCCACAACCTTAAAAAACAAAAATTGCAGATTTTTTTGCTGATTTTAAAAAAAAAATCGGCAATGAATCGTTGGACTCGCAATAGTTTGCCAATTGAATCGGCCAGCGAATAAATCGTCAAAATATCGAGAGTCCGCCAATTTTCTCAACTATGCTATGAATAATAAAAGTCTTCCTAAGCGCTAAAGGTCTCTCCTAATCCTAAGGGGTCTCCCGATACACCCGAAGATACGTAGGAGCTCAATTCCATAGACGGGTGTTGTCTGAGGCCTAGGTATTGAAGCCTCATTGCCCCTCACTTCACTAGATGCTTTACGGGCAATCTAGCTTAGCCAGTAACAACAACTCCTCCATCATATTTTAAAACCCCCGACACAGGGTTTCTAACCTAAATAACTAATGCAAGAAAAGAACAAAGGCTGGATTTTTTCTTTTCTTTTTTTAATAAAGAAACTAGAGAAAAACAGAAACACGAAATTTTATACCTAACAGTCGGAATGGCAGAAACTGTCGCAGTCGCAGCAGAACACGGCCCTGGAAAGCGCTCTGATACCACTTGTTAGGAACCTACTATTAAATATAAACTCACTCACACAAATATTGCAAATAAACATAAATAATTAAAACACAAACTATTGCAATACGGAGTGTACATGCAGAAAGGAACAATCTCACAAAGTAACACAGAATCACAGGCCACTTCGAGGGAGCAACCTCCTTCAATACTTTCATTCAATTATGCAAAAATATACATTCATTCTTGCCCCTCAGTTTTAAAGACTTCATCTACCACCTAACTCTCAAGGTTGGCTTACATGCAAAATGCCACCCAAGCTAGAATCTCCTACCTACAAAACAGTTATATTATACATATAATGGCGCCACTTGTCTATGCACTTCTAGAGCTACAACTATTACAAAAGATTACAAAACATTATCATGGGTGTCCCCCACGTTCAACAAGGGTCATTACATCATAGTGTTAGGATGGGGTCCTAACATGTAATGCCTTGTTACAAGTAGAGGAAGACAAGATAGAGCCTTTGCAAGGTTTATCCAGCATAAGAAAACCATTAAAAAGGCGGTTTGATAAAAGAGCAACTGATATGGAATTCAAAGAAGGAGATCTAGTGTTAAAGTGGGACAAAAATTGGACCAAGTTGGCAAGTGTGAAAAGTTTGACTCCTTATGGAGTGGGCCTTATTAGGTGGACAAAGTCATACGAGCTAACACCTACAACTTAGTCACGATGGACGGGAGTCCACTACCCATTTCAATGAATGGGCAACATTTGAGACCCCTTCGACTCTCGAAAAGGAGCTAAACTCTTGTGAATATGTCTATAATCCTTGTGTTGAAATTCATACCTATTTCCAAAAACGAACAAAACCAATCCATCCACTCAAATCTTATATAGAAGGTGTAAAGGGACAAAAGAGAGAAAGATATAGTGGGCACCTGTAGGCACCATAAATATTCACCATATTATCTGTAGATTGGAATCACAACAATTTGATAATTAAATGATGGATGGGGTATTTATACCAATACCAAAACCCCAAATTACATCAATAAGTTTAACCTAAGCTAACATAGCAAAAGGGCTTAAGGTTAATTACATATTATAAGGTGGATTTAACCTTGACAAGATTAACCGCAGCCCGCCTTGTCCATGAATTAGATTACACTTTCAACACCCTCTCGAAACTAAGGAACCAAGGAGATAAGACATTAGAGACAGTAATATCTCCCCCCAATAATGGATGCTCTAGTGAACCTCCGCACTTGAGGTAAACTCATCTAAATCCCCCTCATCATCTGAAATCCGCTGCTGCAAAAATGCTTCTTGCACTAGAGTCTCCTTAGGGTAGACCGTACTGCACATTCAAAAAACACTTCCGCTAAGACTTCAAATGAAGAAGAGAAGTCAGGATCACCAAAACCTCTAAAGATAAGCTACTTCAATCTTCCATACTCACATTAAGTATGACTTGAAGGCATAGCTTCTCCTTTTACAACATACATCACCTTGTTTGAAGACTTCCACTTACACTTGAGCCACCTGAATTCCATCACCAAAAAAGGCTTTGAATGACCTTTCTTAAAAGAAGAGATATTACAAGCTTCCAACAGTACCCGGACAAGAGATAGAAGAAGGAAGAGATCATGAATGATTAGATCTTCATGAATAAGCTAAATCAATAGCCCAAAGGAGGAAGAGGGATTGACTAAAGCACATCCTGAATCCTTTTCCTATATGCCTTTAAAAGACTCAAAATATGCTGCAATTGTCACTAATCCAACTGCATTTCCCAAAAAAGTAGACCAAAGGTTCTGATTGCATAGAATATAGAAAATCCGCCCTAAAAAAGGGCAATAAAGCTTGAGAACTATTCCACACAATTCGACCCCTAACACTAAAACAGGAATGTAAATTGATATCACCAATGCATAAAGTTTGAAGAATCATGCGATTTGAAAAAAAAAACAGGCTCAAAATGCTTCCGTGTGCAAAAGATATGGCTTCAGGAAGTTTTGCCCAAATAGTTGTCAAAAATGGAAAAAAAATGAAATTAAATTAAAAGTCCAAACCTTAGAAAATCATAAGCCAATCGCCTGCTACCACTTGGCACCCTATGATTCACTAGTGTCTTCCACTGATATTCTGCCACTTTAGCATATCTGAGCTGATGCAATAGTGACAAGTGCTTATTTTTGACCCGTTGGTTGTGTTTATATATAGTAAATTTTTGCTAGTGTGGCACCATGGATGCTATGTTGGCCAAATAGATAGTCCACTCAAGATTCTTCATAAAATTCCAACTGTAGGAATCGAACCCTGGTTGCCAACCTCTCAAGAAACCGGTGCGCCCACCTTGCACATGTGACCAATGTGAGCCTGGCTAAGATATGAGAATCCTAAGCCATCAAAAATGAGGAAAATTCAAAAGGGTTGCGCCCCACACAGACTCAAACCAAAGTCCTCTAAGCAAAAAAATTTCATAGCAAAAGGCAAACTTAACAATAGGCCAACAGTTTCCATGCGAAGGAAAGTGCCCATAGCTCCTTCAAGTTCGTTGGGCATGTCGTCCAAAGTTAGAAAAGTGTTGTCCCCCGCATATCGACACGTCCTTGTCAATTTTCCAGACCATTCCGCAACAAAACAACAACGACAGTGACTCAAACCCACAACCGTCTATGCCATACGCCCTAGCTTCGCCTTGCTTAGCCTACAGAGCAACGCCACAATGGTGCTCCACTTTCCAATCTTTGCCTTGACAGAGAAATTGCACCACTATGAAAGCTCTGAAGCCATGCAGCAAAGACGTGCGTGCCAAAAATGGTGCTCGCAAATTGGGGTGCAATTTAAATTTGAAAATTTTGGCACCGAACTAGCAAAGCACAAATGCCTCCCTCTCATCACACCAAAGATAAATTGTAATTACAAGCAAAAAAAAAATATTACCTCGATGAGAACAAAGTAGGCAGATTTTTTGAATGATTCTTGAAAAAATGGAGAGTATTCCACAGAGTAGAATCTCCCTTTGCTTCTTCTGCCAAATACTCTTATGAAACTTCAAGGAAATATTCGTCTTGGATCTTGGAAGAAAATTAGATGCTCCATGTTGACCACCTGCGTGACCGAGTGATGTTGCTCTATACCCACTCTGATACCATGTTAAAATTCACACCTATTACCAAAAATGAATAAAGGCAATCCATCCACTCAAATCTTATATAGCAAGTATTAAAGGATGGAAGAGAGAAAAATATATTGTGAGCACCCGTAGGCACCATAAGTATTCACTATTTATCCGTAGATTAGAATCACGACACTGATAATTAAATGGAGTGGTGAGGGGTATTTATACCAATACCAAAACCCCAAATCACATCAATAAGTTTAACCTAATCTGACATAACAAAAGGGATTTAATATCAAGTGGCATTAGCTCAACCGGTTAAATTCCTCAACATTTCAAAGAGGAGACCTAGGTTCAAATCTTGCCAAACGATACATGGATAATATCCAAGCTTTGTTGTAATACCACTATGTGGTGATGATGTAATACGGGTGGGGCCCGTTTCAATCCCATATAACCCATTGAAAAAAAAACAAAAGGGATTTAAGTTAATTACAATTTATAAGGTGGGTTTAACCTTGACAAGGTTAACCGCAGCCCATAGGGCTTACATAATACAATTTTACAATAAATTAAATACATTGTACAATGAAAGCCCTTAGGTCTATATAATATTACATCATACAATGTCGGCCTTGGCCATGAATCACATTACACATTTAACACCTTGTCTTTCCTTTTTCCCACTTTTTCGAATCTGTATTTCCATTTCCAAAAACAAATAAGTCCCTTCTGTACCCAAGTGAAAATCCTATAAAGGACACTTAGGTTCCCTCTCCTTCCTACCCTTTCTCTCACATGTGTCTACTAGGTTGACAAAAAGTGAAAATGGAGTAGAAAGCTGCAAAAGTTTTCTCAAGTCAAAGTGTCAACAAATCGCTGCCTTATCTAGCGATTTGTCGACCAAATCAGCAATTTGCTACCTATACAAGAGATGCCATGCTGCTGCAAACAAAAATCGACGACCACATTCACTAAAAAATACTAAGTTCTTAAGTTAGAAATCCGCTAACTTAGAACTCAAATCATCAGCCAAGTCGATGACGTCAGCATGATGAAAGCAAAATCCATGCACCAAAAGGCAAAATCAGGCCATGTCCAAAAACATGATCTACTAAAAATTGGTGCGATTCGTCCTGAGGAGCAAGATCAAAGAATGATGCCATCATGATGATGTCAATGACACAAAGGGGTTGATCCATCGACAAAGAAGAGGCTTTAGGAACAAGATGACATCATGTTGACAACAGCATTGAAAATGCACAATTCATCAATAGGAAGGAGGAAGGCCTTGGAGGAGAGTGATGTCAATACAAAAACCGTTGATTTGTCATCACGTCATGCGCATGCTACAAATTTACTTCGCACACGCGGGGTTGGTTGCAAGGATAGTAAATAAACCCCCCAAACCCTCATTTGGTATTTTTAAATTTCTGAGCATTCAATGTCCTTTGCAACCTTGCAATTGCAACCCAACTACAAACCTCAAAGGTGACTTTTGCAACATGTCGCCACCTCCTTCACAAAAAGAGTACCAAGTGGTTAACAAACCGCATGTGTGCGCGGGAGTAAGAAAACCCTAACCCTCTATCGCATGCTTCTTCTTCATTGTCGTGTGCTTCTTCTTCATTGTCGTTGCATACTGTGGTCGTGTTTCCAAGTTCAATGAAAGCTTCTCATAGTTGCCATGACACCAAGGCCTCATACTTTTGTTGTTGCCCCTTTTACCTCCTTGCCTGGCTATATCAACATGTTACAATCATTGGGTGGCCACACCAATACGATAAGTCAAATCCCTAAGTTCAAGTGGTCCTGATTCATTAGTATGACACCTCGATTTGTCAACTCATAGAGGCAGCACCTATCGATGCAAATTGTTTGGCCGGAGGCTAAGACAAGAAAATTTCCAAGTCAAGAAACCTTAGATTCATTTACTATTCCTCTAATTTAGCGGTGATCAAACAAAGAAGAAACTAAGCAAACTCTTGTCACTGCACCAACAAATTGTTGGGTAATTCTCTAATTCAGCAACTAGGTAAACGGATCGCAGCAATCAGAACTTGAGAAGTTTTACCAAACTTGTTGACAAAATTGAAAGATCAGTCAACCATGGACCCAACAGACACTGTCACAAATCCAACCAAGGACATTGCTGAAATTGAATTAGAGGAAGAATATGAATCTCTACCATAAACATTTATGGAGGAAGCTTCCGGGCAACCCTCCACATCTAGGAGGGAAGCAAATACCATAAAGAAAATGGGAAAAAAAGCAGACATCCCGAAGCAGCCAACACAAAAAAAAAGAAAAGGCCTGCTAAAGCCTTTCAAAGGGTTTATGACTTGGTTCAAGAAGGAGACCTTAAATTTGCACTTGGCGATTCCAAGAACTAGGCAATCCAAAGGTATAACATGAATCTCAACAACACATGGACCATCACTAGGTTATGGAGCTCTGGGTTGGGGCAATTCTTATCTCGCCTTTGAGATTGTCAAGAACCGGTGCACATTTGCATTGCCAAATAGAGAAAAACATCAGTAGGCTATCATCCCAAAGCGGTGGGATGCACCTCCCATCGTCATAACACACTCATAGACACTAGGGAAATTATGCATATTTAGGACAGCAACATTGGAAGAATCACCTGCTCCACTATAGCACAAGTCGCGTTCTATAATAAAAGGAACAAGAAAAAGTGCAAAGAGTTCCTGGCAACCCAACTAAAGAATGAAACAATGCCTGGGCTTCAAATTGCCCCTGAAAATAGAAATGTTCAACAATGAAGCACAGTGGGTCTTGTCAGCCATTGCTTTCCTGATGGGCAGCAGCTCGAATGTTGAGGTGGGAAGGGAGCAGTTGGGGACGCTCCATGTAGTCAGAGACCTAGGTTGGTACCTCGAGCAACTCAACTACAACACCTATATAGCAAAAACAATCAACCTGCAACTGGAACATTCTAAAGACTGCACGGTTTTTAATTTCTACTCATACTTGGTGTGGCTGATAACTTACAAAATAAGGGATTGGTTGCCAAATGTCGACCTGAACAAGACTAAGGAAGACTGACAGTCACTACCAATTTTTGCGTGTATGGATATCCCCTATAGCAACGCAAGGAGGTTCACTTACGACTTCAACATTGACATGTGTGCGCCTATTGTACAAAGAATGCAAGATGGGCTCCCCAGATTGTCGCTTGAACGTAGGGCCCTTGTATAGACAAAGAATCAAAAGAGACGATATATATATATATATATATATATATATATATATATATATATATATATATTATTAAGGCCATATTATTCTTTTGTTAGATTATATGGGTTCTCTAAAGAGTTGTTCACATTACTCTAAAGAGTTGTTCACATTACTAGCATATGTCCCGAAGTCGGTTTTGCTATGGAGATAGTAAAGCAATTAGACTTCATTGACAAGCAGTTTGGCAAGGCGTAGAAGAAGACCAGCCTATTCAACCATGAAAGAAGTTATTTAACTGTAACTCATCTAAGCAAGGGCTATATTGAACAAATAGAGAAGAGGCTCGAGAGTTATGGGTTGACGCTGATCTTAGACAAATGGGCCTATGATCCCGAAGTTGTATTCATGCAAACATTAATTGGAGAAGGTCTCTTGACCATATAAGTGCATGAAAATTGGCTTAGCAAGAGGAGGCCATGGAGAGATTGGATGCGGATCAAGCCTAGGCGGAAAAATATAAAGAAATGCAAGAGAACCCCTTTCATTGGTTCGAATTCTGCAAGGACATTTTAAAGGAGGAGAAGAAAATTAAAAACAATTATGACCTAAATAAATATATATCAGCAAACCGTAACCTCACTAGCAAGAGAAAGATATTGTTGGAGTCTGGTGAAGGTCGTGGCCTACTCCAAAATGTGACACGAAACCGGGAAAGAAGGTGAAGAGAAGATCCTGAAGGGCAAGTTTAATGAGATGTTCTTATCTATTTGGGATGAGCAGCACTTGCGGGAGGTAGAACAAAGATATAAACAAGAGCAACTAAGGCTTCACGTCTAGTCCCCACAAATGCCTACTAATCAAGAGACTAAGGCTTCACCATTGTCTCTTGTTCTTCATCTTCTTTTGCCATCGTCTCTCCCTTACACTCCATAATTTCTTTTCAACTTCCTATCTCTACTGTTTCCCCTTCTTCTACTACACCTCAATCTCCCCAAACAACTACAGCCATTACCAATGAGCAAAGGAAGCAATTTTCAACTATGGCATTTGGGGAAGAAGTTATAGCCACCACCATCGCTGCCCTTGTATATTCCACCACCAAGTCCCACTACCTCATTCATCACCACATCAGCCACATTTGCCACTTCATCGCTAACTAGACTACCTCAACAATGGATTCCCACACGTGGTCCGCCCATTTCATTACCCAACACCATGTGTTGGGAAAGCTAAACCACCACACCACCAAGTCCCACTATCTCATTCATCACCCACATTTGCCACTTCATCGCTAACTAGACTGCCTCAACAATGGCTTCCCACACGTGGTCCGCCCACTTCACTACCTAATGCCATGTGTTGAGGAAGCTAAAGCAAGTGGAAGTCACCTCGTCATCCAAGGATGTTGAGCTGCTCGTGGAGACTCCATTATCAATACACCAGACAGCCAAGTAGAAAATTAACACAACTACAAACAAATTCCAAGTGTAGATCTTCAAATCACCACCCAACCCAAGCATAACCCCTAGAGCCGCACACCCGATTACAAAGATAGAGGTCCAGGCCTGTGTAGCACCTTCACTACCTAATGCCATGTGTTGAGGAAGCTAAAGCAAGTGGAAGTCACCTCGTCATCCAAGGATGTTGAGCTGCTCGTGGAGACTCCATTATCAATACACCAGACAGCCAAGCAGAAAATTAACACAACTACAAACAAATTCCAAGTGTAGATCTTCAAATCACCACCCAACCCAAGCATAACCCCTAGAGCCGCACACCCGATTACAAAGATAGAGGTCCAGGCCTGTGTAGCACAAGCAAAAACTTGCCTTCAGCTTGAAACTATCAAACCCCCAACACCCAAAGGTATGGATGTCATGGTTGCATACCTATGTAAAACACAAGAGAATTGATAAAATACTTGTTTGTTGAAGCCCACAAAGGGGCAGCTCGCACTCCAAATGCAAGTGGCAAAAGGGGGAAGAAGAATGTTATTTATTAAAGCCCATCCACTAGACCCATACAAATTGACCACAATAGCATTGGACTTTATCACTCAACTGTCATCTCTAGATTTACAACAGGCAAGACACCTTGGGCCGGTACAGTTCTCCAAGCAAGCCAACCTAGCAATGTCCATGAATTACCTTCAATTGGCTAAGGAGAACCAAAATTATAAAAAGCAAATCAGGAGTTGGCAGTGGCACTAGAAAAGATGAAGTCAAAGCTCGAAAGAAGGAAGAGAACATTTGCCAAAAAGGAGGAAGAGTTGAAGGCCCTAAAACTAGAGCGTGATGAGCTAAAACAACAAATAGAACAAGAGAAACAAGGGCGGCAGCAATTAGAACAGGAAAAGGTCGATATGACAAAAGTGTCGAAATCCCAAAAGCAAAAAGTGGTCGAAATCTTGAAGCAAAAGGACATTGAGATCGACTAGTTGAAACAAACGAAGAAGTATCTTAAAAAGGAGATTGAGTCCATGAAAACAAAAGTTTCAATAATAAAATCTCTCTAGGACCTCATATTGGAAAAGATGAAACCAGCCAAGGTATACCTACAACATGTCCAAGATTACAAAGAACTACTTGCGAAGGGCCCAAGCTGCCATAAAGAGCGACTCAATCCAAGTTAGCCTCAAAAACCAATCACATGCAAATAATGAGGTGAACTCACAAGACCACAAGCCAACAACTCCAGCAACTAGGTCTACCCAACAAACAGACAATTGAGGTTTTGTTGATGAATATCCCACTGAAAAAACAAATTTTGGAAACTTGCAAGGCCTCCTATGAGAATCTTAAAAGTGCAATGGGGAAGCTAAAAGATGGCATTGCTCAATTGTTCCAAGGACTTCTAAACCCTCTTTTAGATCAAGGAGATATCATGCTTGAAGAGCAGTACAAAAACCTGCTTGAAGAAGAGAAGAAAAGGTTGTATAGGCAGACAAAGCTTCTCCAGCAAACGTAGCAAACAATGCTCCTAATCTCATTTCAAACTTAGCATCGTTGCTATAAGGGTTCAAACCGATCCCTAAGATTGAGGACCTAGCAAGGGAGGAATATGATGACCTGGTTACAACGATGACACAGATGGACAATGTCAGAATTCCTTCTAAGGATGAGTGAAAAGCCTTGCAAGACTTTCCGCAAAAGTAAAAAGGGGGACACTTCCACAAATTTTGTGATTTTGCTCAATTTTGATGACTCCAAAGTCCAATGGATCGAGGTTGTTCTCGGATTCGCCCTCAATCAAGCTTGATGTCCCTGCAAATGGCTAGAAATGTAATACAAGGCACTAGATTCAATTCAAATCCTTCAAATTGGCAAACAAACAAAAGGTGTCCGGCAGAAGAAATGAAGATCTCAAAAAGAAGACGTAGGAGTCAAAATTTTGGAGACCTCAAAGGCCCAACTCTGCCAATTTTGAAAAAATCAGGCAAAGAACAAACTAGAAAATGGGCAAAACTGGCAAAGTTCGAGAGGTTGCAATTCATCAACCCAATTGGCGATCCATTGACAAACCTTTAATCCGTCAACAGATTGACAATTCGTCAGCCAACTAACAAAGCGAGTGCAAATTGTAGATCTAAGAAGCATGAAACCGATCTTTTTTCTTCTAGCTATATATGTAAAAGTAAATCAATTTACTTAGGAGAAAAATAGAGTAGAATTTCTACTATAGATAGGAGCCATGGGCTCATTTGTAACATATTTTGCCCATTTTGAGAATATTAGAGCTACGCTTTATGATTAGCATTCTACTCTTTCCAGCTCTTGCAATTAATAGAAAAATTGTGCGTGGTGCTTGTGTATCTACTGTGTCTTTTGACCTCTTGACACATGAGTAAATGGTACTTGTAGCATTACCTTCTCACCTCCTATTAGTCCTTTCTTCCATAGTTGCATGCTTCATGAATATTGATCACACTGGTATTATTCAGTTGCATCCAGATGTTCCAAATGATCACACATTGATCTCACTACGACTTCGACCGTATTTACTTTTCATGCACTATGCTTTCATCTCTAACACTCTTACCTACAAAGTTTACTTTTGATGTATTTAGATTACTATAGATTAGGTTAGTGGGGAGTCGGCCTAAATCCGGAGGCTGAGGGGAGTTAAACCTCCCCTTTTCCATCAGTTGCCATGTTATTGCGGGTGCTATTCCGATTAGACATTTTCGTGGATCAATAGGTATGCACAACATCCCAAACGGCAATAAGTGCATAGATCATAGAAGATAGAACAGCTACATGCATGACAACAAGTGCACGAATGGCAAGGGCTATGACTGCAACAAGTTCACAAATGGTGGGGGGGGGGCTTCAACAGCAACAAGTGCATAAACGACACAATTTGCTTAGACAACGTTCACTCTCGACTATATGGCACCATATTAGATGAAAAATATGATAAAAGCAAGTCCTCAAACTAGGACAGCGTTGCCTCCCACAAATCCAACCTCCTCTTTGGCTAATGACTGTGTGACAGCTTGCAATTTGTTCTAAATAATGTTCTTTATCAGACAACTTCTTGCCTATGATTGATTTTGACCATTGTGCCTTGTTTGCTTTTTCTTACTATTCCCCGTTTTAAGGAAAACACTACAATTTCTTTCACACTTTGGTCTCTAAAAATTTCTCACAAATCCCCTTAGGGATCCTTGGCATCAAAACCCATTCGCTTGTTCTCCTATGTGTTGAGAAATGTAGCTCGGACAGGAATTTCTTGCACAGGCTTCAGTATGAACGTGCTAGAAGTGGTTCGAGACATTTCTAATTCTATTTTGAAAGTGATTTTCTATTTTTAAGTTCACTTAAGTGATTCTATTTTGTAATTCACTTAAGTGATTTTCTATTTTTAACCTTACATCTCAAGATGAGATGAGATCTAATATTAAGGTTAGAGAAATTAGGGTTACCTTTTTCAAGGATAAAAGGAGAAGATCAAGAGTATTTTAGATACACAGAAAAGAATGGGAGGAGAACAGATTGCAGAAGGAAAAACTACAAGCTTAGGAGGAGAAGAACAGTGATTGCTGGCTAGAAAAGCAGCAAGAGAGCAGAAGTGTTCTGCTGTAGCTGTAGCCTCTTTTATTTGTAATATTTCAAGTTCAGAAATATATTTAACTTCTGTTGTTCACACTGTTTATTTTTCCAGACATCTGTATGACTGTTGCATGTTTGAATAAATTATTCTCAGATCTGATTTATTTTAAAATAACATAGGACAGCAGTTATCTAGGGCTGGAAAATTTACATGGTATCAGAGCTAGGTTCTGTGATTGAGATCCTCAAGGGTTTACAGCAGTAGATCACTGTTGGATATTAAAAAAAAAAAAAACAGCAGTTAGGGTTTCATTTTTTTTTTTTTTTTTGGCTTGAAGGACTAAGCTTATTTGCAGGACTGTTTTTTTTTAGTCATTAATATTTCAGCAGTTAGGGTTTCAAGCAAATAAAAAAAAAAACAGCAGTTAGGGTTTCATTTTTTTTGGCTTGAAGGATAGCTTATTTGCAGGAATGTTTTTTTTTAGTCATTAATATTTCAGCAGATCTCAAAGATCAGCAGCTAGCCTCAGATTTGAGGATAGATTGGAAGGTGCCTCAAATTTTTTGCCCTGGAAAGTTAGGGTAATGTTCTTATTGGAAGAGAATGATATCTGGGATATTGTCAAGGCTGATGTGACTTTGCCTACAGATCCGCAGGAATTGGCAGCTCACAAAAATTAGGGAGTGAAGGCCAAACGAATGATCTTGGATGCAGTGAAGGATCACCTGATTCCTCACATATCCGAGAAGACTAAGGCAAAGGAGATGTTCGATGCCCTAGTTAGCCTCTATCAGAGCGAGAACATAAACAGGAAGATGATATTACGGAACAAACTCAGATCTATGGAGATGACCAAATCTGACACTGTTACCAGTTACTTGATGAAGATCACACAAATTCGTGATCAATTGGCAGCAGTAGGGGAGAAGGTTGAAGACACAAAGTTGGTGAACGTGGCACTTAATGGTTTCTCAGCTTCATGGGAACCATTTGTCAAAGGCATTTGTGCTCGTGAGAACCTTCCCAAATTTGAGAAATTGTGGGATGATTTCATCCAGGAGGAGACTCGGATGGAGTCAAAGGCCAGCAAGAAAGGTGGTGACAATAACCTAGCTCTTTTTGGGCAAACCAAGAAGGGCAAAGGTAAAGGACCCAACAAGGGTAAGGTAAATAATGAGGAGTCAACCTCACAGTCGGGGAAGAAGCACTTGAGCAAGATCAAGTGCTTCATTTGTCATAAGCACGGCCATTATGCATCACAGTGTCCGGACAAGAAGGGCAAAGGGAAGCAGCAGCAGAAGCAGGTAACAGCGTCTGCTGAAACTCAGATGAGTGAGTTTGTTGCCAAATTCGAGAAGGATTTCTCATTGGTCTCTTGCCTTTCTACCAGTATAGTTCCAAGGAATGCTTGGTATGTGGATAGTGGGGCATCTCGGCACATGACATCAGCTCGACAATGTTTTACCAGTCTACAAGAGACGGACTCAGGGGTTCAGGTTGAGCTTGGTGATGATACCAAATATCCAGTTGTAGGAATTGATACCATTCCTTTTCGACTCCAGTCAGGGAAATCTTTAGACTTCGATGATTTTTTGTTTGTTCCAGGTCTTAGGAAATAACTTGCTTTCAGTTTCAGTTATGGAGGATAAGGGTTATGCAGTGGAGTTCAAGAACCAACATGTCCTTATTAGACCAAAAGAATCTAGCCCAAAAACAGCACAAGTAATAGGGGTTAGAGAAGGCAGTCTATACAAGTTGCAGGGTGAACCTGTTCAAGCCCTGGTTCACAGCAGTAACTTGTGTGATTTGTGGCACAAGAGGATAGGGCACTTGCATCATAGAGCGTTGCCTATTCTGAGGGAGATAGTCACAGGTCTTCCAAAGTTCAGCATTGAGCAACAAGGAGTATGCAGAGGGTGCACGCTTGGCAAGCATGCCAAGGTTGTTTTCCCAAACAACGAGCATAGGTCTAAGAAGATACTAGATCCAGTACATTCGGATGTTTGTGGACCGATGTCAGTAGCATCAATTTCAGGTAGCATGTACTATGTTTCCTTTATTGATGATTTCTCTCGCAAGACATGGATCTACTTTTTAAATACCAAAGATGAAGCAGGTTTCAGGAGTTCAAAGCTCTAGTTGAGAACCAGACAGAGAAGAAGATCAAGGTCTTGAGATCAGACAATGGGGGTGAATATACCTCCAAGGAGTTCGATAGTTTCTGCAAGCAGGCAGAAATCAAGAAGGAGTTGACTGTTCCATAAAACCCACAGCAGAATGGGGCTGCAGAGCGAAAGAATCGATCCATCATAGGGGCTACTAGGGCCATGATTCATGATCAGGGCTTGTCGATGTTTCTTTGGGTAGAAGCATGCACAACAATCTACATCCAGAACAGGTGTCCTCACAAGACTTGGAGGACAAGACACCAGAGGAGGCATTCATTGGTGTGAAACCAGAGGTGAGTCATTTCCGCATCTTTGGATGTTCCAGTAGAGAAGAGGACCAAGTTGGAGCCCTCCAGTAGGAAGGGTTTATTTGTAGGATACAGTGAGACTTCAAAAGCTTACAGAGTTTATATTCCAGAGAAGAGGAAGACAATAGTGAGCAGGGATGTAAAATTTGAGGAGGACGTTGCATCCAGGAAGTCCCATGAGCCTATTCCAACGATAGAGAATGAGGAGCAAGAAGCTCCGAAGGTTGAGCCAGGGTCACCAAAGACACCAATGGTTTCTGTTGGTTACAAATTTGCCACTGTAGGAAAGGATTTTAATCTTTTGCGCCTTAGATTCGCCCAACAGATTGAAAGGCCGGAAGGAAGGGATGCCTTCCGTGCCAATCTCCGGAGAAGGCCGGCTCCTATGCTACACTACTTTGATTTTTAGATTAGGGAACAGGAAAGAGATAAACAGATGCAGAAAGAGATGTAAATGTGTGATTTAATGGTGGGAAAGAACAAGCAGCACAGTAACTAACTGATACTCAAACTAGCAGCAATCAATAGTGGGACATGTAACAGAAACCAGCACTATGATTCCTTCCTATGTATCCTTCTATATTCATTCCAGGTTCACTTAATTGCCAATGCTGAGATCCAAAATGCAAAATGACAGCAATCAGAAAAATAAATGAAACTTTCAGAAATGTTTTAGGAAGGCAGCATAAAAGAAAGAGACAGTAAATGGAGCCAAAGATGCCTTGTATTGATGCAAAATGTTTGCTTACAGTAGCTTTCCTAGCAATATGTTCCCCCCCTTTTACAATGAAGTTCATCTGCTACTTATAGCAGGAATTTCCCCCCAAAATTACAATCATGCACGAAACTCAAAACCTGCCAAAGCTGACAAAAGCTGCCAAAAGTTGCCAGGATTAGACCCCAGCTGACCGTGAGTGTACTTGCAGCAAGATTCTTCTGAAGTTGGTACAGATCCGTACAGATATGGTAGATGAGAAGTCAGGTCCAATTAAGGTGGTAGGTTGAGTACAATTTGCCTCTGCAGACGCCATCAATGTTCACCTACTCCATACCTTTGAGGTAGACCTTCTGTCACATCCTGACAGGCTCAAATCCCGAAACCTGCATGTGTTTGGCCCAAATCTGAAGTTCGCTGACGTAAAGGGGGGTCTGACCAAAGTCGCCTGCTGAAGAGAGCGACCCCGGGAGTCGCTCCAGGATGGAGCGAACTCGGGAGACACCCAGACTTAGAAACTTTGGCAACTTGGTCCTCTTTGCTCGCATTCGCTGACTGGGGGAGAGGCGACGGCGGTCGCTGGGAAAAGGCAGCGACGACGGGAGGCGCTCGAAAAATGAGCGACCGACGTCGGTCGCTCCCTTGATGCCTTAGTCAATTTTGAGCCTCCTTGCTTGCTGTCGCTGAAAAAGGGCAGCGACGCCCGGCGTCGCTCCAAAACGGAGCGACCGGCGTCTATCTTTGAATGTTGCCTTGACCTGAGTATGCTTGGCGAAGACGGGCGACGATGGACGGCGCTGGCAAACCTGAGCGATGACGGGAATCGCTGGCGAACCTGAGCGATGACGGGAATCGCTGGCGAAACTGAGCGATGACGGGAATCGCTGGCGAAACTGAGCGATGACGGGAGTCGCGCTATACTTAGAATATTTTTCATTTTCTCCTTTTCTTCCTCCGCCCATGGTCGCTCGAAAAGGGGAGCGACGACGAGAGTCACTCCAAAATGGAGCGACGACGGGAGTCGCTCCCAAGCCAACACTTAGAAAAATTTCGCAATTTTCTCCCCGTCTACCTTATCGCTTGAAATGCCGCCGGTCGCTGGAGGAAAAGGCGAAGTTGGGAATCGCCCGGAAGAGGGAGCGACTCCCGCAATTGCTCCAAAATGGAGCGACCGCGGGAGTGCCCAACACTTAGGAATTTTTGGGCTTTTCACCAAGCTTGCCGAAACTGCTGGAAATCTTGAAAAACAAAGTTGAAAACAGAAAGCATAGAAACTGAAAACTGCATGAAGGAAGCTGGAAAGGAAGGAAGGAGGGAGGCAGCAGCAATTTTTTTCAGATTTTTCAAAATTTGTACCCCTTAGCAAAATGTGGCAACAGTTTCCAGTTCATAACAACAACCTTCAGGTGAGGAGGTGGAGACATTAGCCCCTTCCAGTTCTATTAGGAGACCTCAATGGCTTACACAAACATTGAGGGATGCTGAGGAGTATGTTGAGGCTCCTAGCAACATGATTAGGGAGAGCAGCCCTCCAAGGAAATTTTCAAGCTACATGGCATTGATGAGTAACATCAAAAATTCAGAGCCTACCAGTTTTCAGGAGGCAACAGACCAGCAGGTTTGGCGGGCTGCCATGGTGGAGAAGTACACCTCCATCATGAAGAATGAAGTTTGGGACATAGTGCCAAGACCGGAGGGGAAGTCAGTTGTGAGTTCCAAGTGGCTCTACAAAATTAAGCATGCTGCAGATGGCAGCATCGAGAAGTTCAAGGCAAGGTTTGTGGCAAGAGGGTTCTCCCAGAAAGAGGGAGTGGACTATGAGGAGACTTTTGCTCCAGTCGCCAAATACACTTCCATTAGAGCAATTATGTCTTTAGCTTCATCTATGGGATGGCGGATTCATCAAATGGATGTGAAGACAGCTTTCCTTAATGGGATCATTGAGGAAGAAGTGTACATAGAGCAGCCTCAGGGCTTTGAGGTAAAAGGGAAGGAGTCCCATGTTTGTAGGCTGAAGAAAGCCTTATATGGACTCAAACAGGCACCGAGAGCATGGTATTCCAGGATAGATGGATACTCGCAGAGTGTGGGCTTCGCCAAGAGTGATGCAGATCCTAATCTATATTACATATTTGTTGGAACTGATCTACTCATTTTGGTGCTATATGTAGATGACTTGTTTCTTACAGGTGCAGAGAAGCTCATTGCAAGCAAATATGGCAGCTGAGTTTGAGATGAAGGACATTGGCATGATGCATTACTTCTTGGGTTTGGAGGTTTGGCAGAGACCAGGGGAGATATTCCTTGGGCAAGGTAAGTATGCAGTTGAGATCCTGAAGAGGTTTCGGATGGAGGACTGCAAACCTATGGCCACACCCATGATCACTAATTTGAAGAAGGTGACAGCTTCAGATTCAGAATTGGACCCTACGTTGTAAAAGCAGCTACTAGGATCCTTGATGTATTTGGTCAACAATCGACCAGATATATGTTTTGCAGTGAACACCTTGAGTCAGTTCATGGTGGAGCCAAGGCAGGAGCATTGGGTAGTAGCAAAACATGTGCTCAGATACTTAAGGGGCACGGTGGAGTATGGTCTAAGATATCTTGGAGATGGTGAAGTGAGGTTGCAGGGGTATACAGACTCAAATTGGGCAGGCAATGTAGCAGACAGGAAGAGCACCTCAGGGTGTTGCTTTAGCTTGGGATCAGGCATGATATCCTGGTTCAGCAAGAAGCAGACTTTTGTGGCACTTAGCTCAATAGAGGCCGAATACATGGCAGCCAGTATTGCTAGTTGTGAGGTCATTTGGCTTCACAAGTTGCTTACAGTATTGATTGATAAGAAATTGGATCCCACGGTGATATACTGTGATAATCAGAGTTGTATCAAACTCTCTGAGAATCCAGTATTTCATGACAAGTCCAAACACATAGACATCAAATATCACTTCATACGAGACAGGATTCAAAAGGGAGCCATAAAGCTCCAATATATTCCCACATATCAGCAGGTAGTTGATATTCTGACCAAGCCCTTAGTGAAAGGGAAGATTGAAGCATTCATAGACAAACTTGGATTGGTGCAGAATTCCTTCCTCGCTAAGAGGGAGTGTTGAGAAATGTAGCTCGGACAGGAACTTCTTGCACAGGCTTCAGTATGAACGTGCTAGAAGTGGTTCGAGACATTTCTAATTCTATTTTGAAAGTGATTTTCTATTTTTAAGTTCACTTAAGTGATTCTATTTTGTAATTCACTTAAGTGATTTTCTATTTTTAACGTTACATCTCAAGATGAGATGAGATCTAATCTTAGCGTAAGAGAGATTAGGGTTACCTTTTTCAAGGATAAAGGAGAAGATCAAGAGTGTTTTAGATACACAGAAAAGAATGGGAGGAGAACAGATTGCAGAAGGAAAACTACAAGCTTAGGAGGAGAAGAACAGTGATTGTTGGCTAGAAAAGCAGCAAGAGAGCAAAAGTGTTTTGCTGTAGCTGTAGCCTCTTTTATTTGTAATATTTCAGGTTCAGAAATATATTTAACTTCTGCTGTTCACGCTGTTTATTTTTCCAGCCATCTGTGTGACTGTTGCATGTTTGAATAAATTATTCTCAGATCTGATTTATTTTAAAATAACATAGGACAGCAGTTATCTAGGGCTGGAAAATTTACACTATGCATGCTCAATTATTGGGAATTATAATGCCATCATCATCATACCAAAAAGCTATCTATAATTTCTCCTTTTGGTGCCTTCTATTGCAAGATTGAGTTTATGTTCTCTTTTTGTGGTGTACAACAACTTTATGTTTCTTCCATGGTGTTATCCAAACTTGAAGGTGGCAAACTAGACTAACTAGCTGCTTTTATTTCCTTTACTTTCTTCGAAAAATATCATCAACTTAGTTAATGATTCTATATCATGGCTCCAGTGGCTAAAACCATAATTATCTAAAACAATGGTAATGTCCAACATTTGAGATCCTTCAACCACCCCATTTATGTGTCGAGAAGTCCTTATTTAGACTCTATGCCACTTTAAAAGTTCTAAACAATGTTGCAAAAAAACTTTAAAAAATCATGATTAGCACATAGATCATAAAGTTGTGACATGCTAGAGCTAGGCATCCAAGAGCGTCTAGAGATGGCAGCAGAAGTTGTTGACTGATTGTCTTCGTCTAAAACAATGGAACTAGGTAGGCTGAAATGAACCTAAACCTCCTAGAAGAATAGACAAGCGGTCTCCAAAGCGTCTATTCTTTTGTTCCACGAAGCCATGATAGCCATCTTGCCAAACCTGTTCACAACCAAGAAGATGCAGTCATGTTGATGCTTGGTGGTCAACAACACTAAGAGAAAATCCATGTTAATGGATTCCCATCACCCTAGAAGGTATATGCAATGGTGTGTAGAGCCCAAACTTCTTGTTTATTGATTTGGCAATGTTGCATGGCATGCAAGATTTGATGTAGAGCTCCACTTCCTGGTGCATCGTGGCCAATCAAAGTATCGTTGTAGCGCCACAAGTGTCTTGTTGACGCCGAAATGTCCAACTACCTTGGAGTAGTGTGCTTCCCAAATTAACAGTTGACATGGTGTATCGCATGGTCCAAATCCTTCCAAGATGGTACAACAACCTGCCTTGGAGATGGTAATCTAGTGAAGACTCGCCTTCTACCAGTTTGCAATGAATATCATCAAAGCCAACATCTGAGGGGTATAGCGCTTGTTAGTTATTAACGCCATGCCCTCGAGTGTTGAGGGAAGACAATAGTGTATGTACCTATGGGCAGCTTAGATAATCTACTACATGATTCTTCTGTCCCTTGCAATATTTGATCAAAAGGTGGAATTGTAGTAGATACATCATCCATTTCATATGCCCAGCATTCTCTAACTTGTTGTGTGAATGATGGAATTGCAAAGGCCTATGATCTAAATAGATTACAATTTCCTTACCCATGATATAGTGGTGCCACTGTCTTATAGCTTGAACAATAGCATAAAGCTCCTTGCATGTGTAGTGGCAAGTTGTATCAGAAAGTGTCTTAGAATGGTAAGCCATCAGATGCCCATTTGGGATCAGGATGGCGCCTACTACATAGTTAAAAGCGTTAGTTTCCAACTCGACCAGCTATATGATGTTTGGCACGACTAGCACTGGTGCGGAACAAAGGCAATATTTTAGCTCATTGAATGCCTATTGCTGTTGTGAAGTCCACTAGAACTTCA
Source organism: Wollemia nobilis (assembly GCA_028583015.1). Classification (NCBI taxonomy): domain Eukaryota; kingdom Viridiplantae; phylum Streptophyta; class Pinopsida; order Araucariales; family Araucariaceae; genus Wollemia; species Wollemia nobilis. The sequence goes on from JAQPPZ010000040.1 coordinate 4,997,532, forward strand.
CTTTCCAACGCATGACTTGGTCAATGGCTACGCAACATGAGAGAATCCCAAAATGAACCTACGGTAGAAATTAGTGAGGCCAAGAAAGATCTATGCTCTATCAGGTTCTTGAGTGTCAGCCATTCCTAGATGGCACAAATCTTCTCTGGGTCAGCATGAACTAGGTGGTCAATCAGGTAGCCCAAGAAAAACAACTTTGTGACGCCAAAGGGACACTTGCCCTTGTTAGCCTGAAGTTTGTGTTGGTACAAGGTGTCCAAGACTTGGTGCACGTGTTGGAAGTGTTCTTTCCATGTCTTGTTGAACATGAGGATATCATCTAGATAGACAATGACCAAGGATCCTAAGAATGGATGCAAAAGATCATTCATCGAGCACATGAATGTTGTTGGGGCATTGGTCAGGCTAAAGGACATAACTAATCACTCATGAAGTCCTTCTCTGGTCTTGAAGGTTGTCTTCCAGATGACTATGGCATTGATAGGAACCTGATGGTAGCTAGATTTGAGGTTGATCTTAGTGAAGTACCATGACCCTTAGAGCTGATCCAATAGGTCGCCAATGCATGGCAAAGGATATCAGTTCTTGATGGTGATCTTGTTGAGCGCACGATGGTTGATACATAAGTGCCAAATACCATCCTTCTTTGGTGCTACCACAATGGGACTGCCATATGGCAACAAGCTACCATAAATCTTTCCCTAATCAATGAATTATTGTATTTGTTGCCAAATCTCATTGTTCTCCCAAATTGAACAATGGTGTAGGTAGGCAAATTGGTGTCTGTGTAATTAGTGAATAAGTTTTGCCATTTTGTGTTATTTTGTAGTTCGTATGCAAAGTGTTTGATGAAACGTGTGTATATATAATTAATAATGTAATAAAGTCATAATGTAATATTTCATATGATAATGTGTAATGTTATGTACGGTTAAGTCATAACGTGACTCACAAAATGAAATGTAAATGTAAGTCAAATGCATGTCAAATGTAATTTAGGAAAATGATGAGGTGTCGGGTAGTTGGAGAATGCAACTACTTTTTAGTTGTATAAATAAGACCCCTCCCTCATTCATTGGGGTGTGTGATGGTTGGAATTGTGTCGAAGGCCGAAGTGTGTGGTTGTCGAGTCACATGGTTGTTGTCGGGAGGTTGGTTGGTGGTTGTTGGCTAAAGTGTGTAGGTGTTGGAAGGAGATATTCCACATAGACATTGCAATGTATATGTAAGAAGATGGTGTACGTAGTTAATCGTATAAACTATTATTAATACAAGATCTTCTCATATTCATTTATCATCTGCTATTGCTACTATATGTTTCCTATATGTATTGTCATTGCTAATTGTTGTAGAAGGTAGATCTATAGGTTTATTTAAGTGGAAATGGAATTGTGTTTATGTTAAATTTTATTTCAACAAGCGGTACAAGGGATTGATTATTAGGAAGAGTTGAAGTTGATCTGATGCTTTACTAAGCAGTGTAGCAAGACTTCCTTGGGGTCCATGAAAACATAAACATATGGGTGGAGCAGAGCGTCCATCTATTGGGATCTTACAGATTGTTTTGTGGTTGATGTGGCAAGGGTAAACTTCTTGGAGCCTTGGTTCTAGGGTCAAACCATTAGAAGCAGGAATTTCTTCGCGTGCAAGATAAGAATCTTGCATTGCTTCACTAAAATCCAATTTACCTCCTTCTTGGGTAGGCACTCAAGAATCTTGTACTCTCCAATTTGCATTGACCATTGCTAAAGATAGGCTTGGTAGGTCGCCTTGCAATTGAAGAGGTAAGGTCTTCCCAACAAGACATCACAGATGTCCGATGCACCACGTCACAGGTGATTGTGTCACACATTTGTTTGATGTTGTACTTGAGGGTGCACTGGTGCCTAACCTCAATACCTTTCCCTAGTGCAACAACCAGAGAGTAAGGCTGAGGATGCACCATAGTCTAGAGGCCAAGGCACTTGACTATTTCTTACACTATAATGATCCTTTGGCTCCCAGTATGAATGATGATATGGAGTGGCTTCCCCTTCACCATGCAACGGGTGTGGAAGAGGCGCTCTCATTCTTCAAAGGGATAAGATTTTTGAGGCATTACCTACCCATTGAGTTCTTGTACTAAGCATGTGGAGTCTACCTCCTATTCTCCATCATATGTGGATAAATAATCATTCTCCTTTGGATGGACCACCAGTATCTTTTGCTAAGCCCAACGCTTTGAGTTGTAGGTGTGGGTCTTATAATGGTGCACCATTTTTCATCGACCTTTTGCTTGCCTTTGTTCAAGGAAGACTTGGGCTTGGATGGCACAGGAGATTCCTTAGGCGCAGACGCCTTATGGAAGCAAGCTTTTGGAGGCTTTTGTTTTGGCATCGAGGTCTATTGTGGAATCGTGATGGGCCTTTTTGCTTAGCTTTTGACTTCTACAATTTCAATTTGAAGCAAAATGCTTGCGCCAAAGAAGCAATGGAAAGGAACTCCATCTCAAATCAAATATGGTAGTGCAAGCCACTAATGTACTTATGAACCAGGTGTCTCTCATCTTCTTAGACATGAAAAGGATTGAGAAGATCATGGAACTTATCAGTGTACAACTAGATAAATTGATATCTACATTGTTGTAGCTACTAAAAGTGCATGTATTCATCTTCATAGTGGCACAAGGGGTACAACCACTCACGAACTAATTGAACAAAGTTTGTCTAGGAAGAGACATGATTGCATGACTCTTCCAACTTGTTGCTAGCAACTTCCCACCAGCAAACAACCGATTTCAACATCTTTAAGGCCAAAAAAGCAATCTTGTTAGCGTCGGAGAATCGATTGGTGGTGTAGTAAGCCTCTAGCCACTAAAGCTAAATGTCCAACTTGTTGGCATTAATTTGCCCTATGAAGATTGGAATGTCAATGTTGGTGTACACATCCAAAGTTGCTCGACTCCTTAATGGTGCAAGAATGCCAGTTGCAAGCAACGCTCCCAATTAAAACATGAAATCTCGACCCAACAAAGTCATTCTCTGCTCCTCTAGAGCATCTCAAATCACATTCTTGACAACCTGGGTTCTTGTCTCAGGTTCAGATGTTAACTCTATTATTACTTCAGTTCCTTTGTAGGGGCAACGTGCTTTAGGGTGCTCAATGTGAAACCTAGTGTCATGCCTTACTCCTTGCACCAATAACACTTGTGGATGAGGATCTAGCAATGGAACATACTAGAAGGTCCTGCGTAGGGCAAGGGTGTCTACAGGGAATGATGGCATGTGATGAGTCAAGGAGCATGTGAGGAGTGCTTCATCTTTGCCTCTCTTCAGTGGATCAAAAGAAGCTCTAATACCAACTTGATCCACATGTCGAGGCCCAAGAAGGTCTATGCAAAAGACAACCTACAAGACTAGCTAGTGGTGCCTTACAAGTTATGGTCGTAGTGATATTGTTTCAGAAGCTTAGGGCGTACTCTTTGGCTAAAATGCACCTCAATGGACTCACACAAGAGAAAGTTAGAGAAAGATGTTGCAAATGTAAAAATAGACTTAGTAATAGAAACTCTTATATTAATCATGAAATTGCATAACAGGCAATAAACACGGAGTGGTATTGCAAGGAGCAGGGCGTTCTCTTCTACAAAGGTGAAGTAACAAGGAGAAGAAACGAAAGAGAAGGCAAGAAGAGTCTTGGGTTCTTGGTATCCCAATTGTGAAGAAGTCCTAAGCTCCATTTATACAGAAAGAACGTACAAATGATATAAAGAAACTATAAGGTGAAACACTTCAATTTCCAGTGCATCTTAGCGGGTATCACGAAACAACCAAGAATTTGTTTCTCGCAGCTTTGACATCCAAGTGCAAATTCTTGAAGACGACGAGTGGCTGAATTGGTCTGAAATGGTTGTAACGGCCTGTTGATGATGACACACAACTTGGTTGTTGGCCATTTGGCATACTCGCTTAAGCACCGACAACTTTCGTCGTCTCTGGATGGCCAAAGGTTTGGCACCAAAAACCATAGGTGCTAACGTAGTGTTGGCACCAAAGAGTAAGTTTAGTGCTAGCGTGGTCTTGGCACCAACGCAAGAGTTGGCATCGTCCTATCTAGTTAGGAGTCCAAATAAGCACCAAGGTTGAAGCTCTTCAACAAGTTTTGAGTCATGCATTGAGGAACTCTAAGCAAACCCTGCTTTGCTCAGATCATCATCCAAAATGGCATATGGTATCTACAATTGCAAGTACCAAATTATCACCACTCTGAGAATTGCAAGAAACTTTTGAATCCATTCTGCCTCAAAATGTTAGTCATTCATGCACAAAATAGTAACACATGTTCCAATATGATAGTCAAGGTCTTCTTTACAATCTTTGAGGAATTTGGAACACTTTTACTTACTTCTAGTAGGGACCATTATCCTCTATACTTAATAATCCCTAGCATGGTTTATACAAGGTTGGGTTTGTGTAACCAATGTCAATGCACTATTCTTTAGTTGTTCCTGACTAGTCACATTCACTATTGTTGATGGTCTTTCTTCGTCGATCACTCTCCCAAACTCCACACTAAGGCACCTTCCAATGTCCATGCTTAAGCTATGTGACCTTCATCATGTGTAAACTCTATCCACTCCGATCAACTGTTCAAACTTCACCCACCTTCAAATGCACTCCTCCACGATTGCTCGTGTCAAACTCTCGTCTTATGCACATTTGAATGCACCCCTCCCAAACTTGCATTGATGTTAGAATCTCCTCTACATTCACTCGCCAATTTCCTTCACCTCTTGCAACCACATCACAAATAGCTTTGTTATAGAGACCTTTGTTGTGTACATCTTCACCATGAGTCTCATAATTGTGCACACCTTAGTCACACCTAGCATTGTCATAGATGTCTTGGTCATGCCTTGCCTCATCACAGATGTCCTCTTCTACTGTCAATGGCAACATCTCCAACCAAGCTTGATTTAATTGATATGCACTTTGTTCCTCATCCAAAAATAATTCTTTCGACTAAGGACTTCTCTTCTCACAAGGGGGCCATGTTTTCATTCAAGTAGAATGGGCAACACATTTTGCACATGTTCTCTTCTCTCGTCATGAGGGATCTCTATAGATGTTCCATCTCCTACACTTGCTTTCTTCATAGAAGGGGTTGTCATGGTTTACTCAGACTTCGTCACGCTTCAACACATACATCGTGGGCACCAAATTCCTCTCTCATCACATTCATACTTTGTGTGATCCACTCGAACCTATCACCACTGATTGCATTGTCTTGACTCTTCACTCACATACACTTGGCGAATTATCGATCGTCCACTCATCTCACCAAGTTCACTTCGACCCAAAATTGATACTACAATGGCACCAAACGTAGTTCACTTTTTTGTATTTCAAACAACATATAGAGAATAATAATAAAAATAAATATGCTAATGCAATATACATAAATATGTAGCAATTTAATACAACTCACAGCAATAATCAATGCACGCCATTAGCCCTGAGAAAATAGTACACTGACAATATAGTCTTGTACAGGATGACAGCAATGTTCTACACAACCTACAAATTGACATATGCCCATATACAATGGTGACAACAATCTCCTACAATGATATGAACATATTTCACAGGGTTGGTATGAAGATATACAAACATACCTTAATCAAATGGCTTATGGCCAAGTTTTCACTCCCAAAAAATTGTGAAAACAAGATTCATTGGCTGAAATGTCTGAGAATTGCAAAATTTGGGACTCGAAAGGATGAAATTTCCAAAACTACGATGGTACATAAAGCACAAAAAATATGCAATGTAAAAATCCAAAACAAATGATGTCATAAAAAGAATTCATATGATAGATATATGACCACCAAAAATTCCAGTGTCAAGAGCACCCATGGATGATGATGACTCAATGACATGGTAGAGCTCACTGTTGGCATGGCATCTTGATATCAATATAAACTTTTGTCAAAAAGAAAAGGAAACAAAAGAAAAAAGCAGAAAATTGTTAACTAAGAAAGCCACAAACATCAAATGGCATTAACTTAAGTGGTCAAAATCGTGGGCTCCCAATGGGGAAACCTAGGTTCCAATCATACCAAACGATATTATATCACTATGTGGCTCATTGAAATATCATAATAACATGGCGACATTGTAATATGGCTGGGGCCATTTCAATCCCATATAACCAATTAGCATTTTTCCCTTTGACCAAAACATATAGTCCATGTCCCAGAATCTTCTCAGGCTTGATCTGTCCTTGGAGTGGTTTGGGAAAAAGTAAATATACTTCACAAGTTTGGCACGTCACAGGGAGATACCAGGCACTACAGTCATCTTGCATCCACGCATTTACATGAAAGGCCACCCTGCTCAAGTTGATAAATCAAAAAAGCTCCTTGTTAATAGTTATTCTGCAACATGTTGTTAGTTCAGTCAAGCTAAGGTGAACCAAGGGTCGTGTTTGCATTGATGGATAAATCAGGATACACAAAATTAGAGGTTACATAGAGTCCTGCACAGCAATCAGTTAGAAACCAGCTAGCAATCTTTTTAGCCTGAGTTTGTATACTATCGACTTTCAGGACTGGTCTACAGCACCTCACGAAATACTTTAAGCAAAGTTGCACTAAGGAATCATACTTTAATTTTTAGAAAAATCACCTAAGCAGGATAGCTTGCCGGACAAGACAGAACTAAGCGGAGGTCTAAAAAGGAGATATCCTAGGCTTAAGAACTGAATTTTATTTTTTTAAATATAATAACTTAATTCTTCGTTTTAAAGTCAAGTCAATGAAGAAGATATTTTAAGGTTGTAAAGAGTTCTTTATCATCTTGAACACAACTGTTTCATATTTATTGTTTATCATCTTAGAATACAATTGTTAAATGTTTATTGTTAAGATCAAAGTTAAAAAAGAATGATTTTAATTTTCAGATTTCAGTACTCTCTTGATGGGACCATAGGTTTTTCACAGAAATTTATTTCCATTTGTAGTAATATAGTCCGTTAAAGCATTTTCGCTCCATTTAACTGAAGATTGAGTGATGCCACTGATTTGAGGACTTTTTTAAAGCAGCCCTCTATAGATATTTCAATGAATCTGCTCAAACCTCAGACACTCTGAAGTGGCCCTAATTACCCGACACGTAAGTTGAATTGCAATTAAAGAAAACAATTGAAAACAATTACAGGGATCCACTTTAAACCTTTGTAAGACACCAAAATGAAAATGAAAATCAAAGCATACCCTAAAATTCGTAACATTTTCAGTCCCTTAAATCAAAGTCTTCCGAAGTTTTGTTCCAGAAAATTGTAGTGTGAACAAACTATTAAAATCGGTCGCAGACATTAAAATGCAAGGAATGAAGATGCTAAAAAATAGATGTTTACTTACAGGAGGAGATCGTAAGCTCCGACGGTAATGAAATAGTGGATCTTCTGCACGAACGTGCCTTCAAATATTGGCCACTGGCCACAAAGAAATGCGACCACAACTAAAGCTGTTAAGCAGCCGTGTAATATCAACACCCATTGGACGGCCATGGATTTTCTTTCTTTTTTCCTTCTTTGTTTTGTAATTTGTTCCCTCCTCCCTTTTACCTCACTCTCACGTTCGTCTGCTCCCTTCCACCATCATTTTTCTCGCCCGCCCTCCACGCCAACAATTGAATTCAACACTCCGGTCACAATATCTTGCTCAACATGTTATATATGCTGGTAATTATTTATATAATTAATTTCTACTTGCACCTAATAATTATTTATATAATTAATGTCTACTTGGAGATCCCATAAACCAGAGGCCATGTTTTAGGCCATGTTTTGTGTCGTGCTGACGTAATTAAAATCTTTTATTCATTTTCAAGCACATATAAAATTTAACTTTTTAAAATTAATTATTTTTTAAATTAAATTAATTTCAATGGGTTTTTGCGGTCACAATATCTTGCTCAACATGTTATAGATCCGAGTATTTATTTATATAATTAATTTTATACTCGCACCTACTTGACACATATAAAATTTAACTTAAAAAAAATTAATTAAATTAAATTAAATTAATTTCAATGGGTTTCTTCTAAATTTTTCATTCGTACAGGTAAAGTTCCATATAAGAGATTCAATGTCAAAATTTTAATAAATAGGGTAAGAGTCTGGTTGGTTAAATACCAGATTAACATAGTGGTAATCAATATCGTCTTATATTATCTTATGGTTCGTTAATAGCTAGTTTATTTTTAACTTATTTAATGTGGCTAAATGAATGATAATCATTTATACTAACTATTTATTAATGTTTTGATTAATAAAAATCTGGAAAATCTTTAAATTTAAAATTTTAATTATAATTTTGTAATGTATAGTTTGACAATTAAATAATTAAGTTAAAAGTTGATGTATAAGTCCATCTTTGTAGCGTAAGTGGAGAAGGTGAGCTTGACGTTGTTGAACAAGAGGTCCACACTTCGATGCAAGGAGGGACACAAAGGTTGTGTTAAATCCCCTATTGATAAGCATAGCTCTCGGCTTTACAAGGGGTTATGGTTGGGACGAGACTGCTCAACCTTGTGCGTTGGTCATAGGGGTTTCTCACACTAACCTAAAATTTAAAAGCATTTGGGGGTGCAACGCAACGGTTCGGGATTTGGTTCTTCTTCGGGAGGTCCAAGGTTCAAACTGTGGGCGTGGGCGAGTGTGTGGGGGGTGGGTGTGTGGTGGCTTTGTGTTAAATTCTCTAGTGATAAGTATAGTTCTCGATTTTACGAGGGGTCATGGTTGGGAGGAGATTGCTCAGCCCTACGCGTCGGTCATAGAGGTTTCTCACAATAACCAAATCAAAAAAAAAAATGATGTATAATTAAAAAAATATATTTTCTTTTACACAAAAAAAAAGTCGATGTATAATTAAAAAAATATATTTTTTTTACACATTTTACGTTATGGGAGCGGGAGGAATAGTGGGAAGGACACAGACTTGATAGGGTTTTTGCAGTTTACAACCCCATGCCCGAGTCAACCTCAGAGGATTCAAGTTAGAAGGTGGATTTGTCATGGGACCCAAGAGAGCATCAAATTGATACTAGGAATACGGTCTTGGTCACATGTAGTTGGTGGAAAAAGAAAAACCCTAAAATCAAATTTTGTTTTGCAGCCTGAAGGGGGAGAGCTCTTCATTCCTGATAACCTGGTTGATATGGAAATAGACCAAGGGGCTCTAAACCGATTTAGATGTAGTGAGGAAATGGGCCTTCTTGAAATGGAGACCAATCGGACATATGGAAATTACGACATTGTCAAAGGGTTTTTTATGGTTAAGTTAATCTGTAAAGAGGATTCAGATAGGATTCTATGGGGAGGCCCATGGTTTTTTGGGCAACGGGGACTCTTTTTGCGAATATGGGGGACAAACTTCGATCCATAGATGTAGAGTTTCTCCCAAGCTTCGGTCTGGGTAATATTGTCGAGCCTTCCACTTCATTTTTAGAATGAAAAGGTGTTTGAGGGCATAGCAAAGGAATGTGGACAATTAATAGCCCTAGACCCTGCCACTAAGGCTCGATCAAGGCTTATTTTTATGAGAATTTGTGTTAATGTGGACTTAGATAAGGATCTACCTAAGTCAATCTGATTGGTTTCGAAGTAGCGTACCAAAGAATTGAGTATCATAATGTACCAGCTAAATGTAGCACCTGTAAAAAACTAGGACATGGGGCTAGTGTATGTCTATTTAGAAAACAAGTGACCCAGAATAAAATGGTTTGGCACAAAAAGTAGAGCGAAGGAGAAAGTTTTGAACAACACAAAAATGAACAAACTGAGGATGATAAGAGGGAAGAACAACAGAAGAAAGTTCCAATCCAGCAGGACATATTGGAAGAAGGGCAAATCGTGGAAGAGATTCCAGCAAATCCCCAACAAAGCCAAAAGGAGATTAATGAACAAGAGAAAGAAGATTCAGCCAAAAATTTTGACCAGGTAAAATCCCCAATTCCAAAATCTAGTAATCTTGGAAAAATAACCGATCAAAAAAATTCATTTGAATGTCTAAGGGAGAACATGTAATAATTGATAGAAACAAATGATAAATCCCAAGAAGTGGAGGCAGTGCTAGAAACTCAGTGGGAAGTTAATGCAGGAACCATTCAGAAGAATTTTGTTTTACAACAAAATACAGAAGTAATTTTCTCTGATAATGAGGAAAAAAAAGGAAAGGTTTCAGCTACCCCAATGAGAATCACTAGAAAAAAAAAAGGATGGGTAAATGTAGGAACTGACCCGAAAATTGGAAGACCTACTAATTAGAAAATTAGAGAAAGAGAAACAACTGTTGAGATTGCGAATGGTACCCAGTCTATATTAGATTGGGTTGGAGGGAAAAAGCAACAGACCAAACCCAAAAAATGAAGATAGTTTCTTGGAATGTGAGGGGTCTCAATGCTCCCTCTAAGCATAGAGTAGTCCAAGCATTGAGAAGAGAATTTGACTCGGATATCATGTTGTTACAAGAAACAAAACTTGATGAACCTCAAGCTGAACTTATCAAACAAAGACTGTGGAGAGGGGTCAATTTTATGGTAGGCCCAACTGTAGGGGTCTCAGGAGGCCTTTTAAGTATGTGGGATCATAATATATTTGAAGGAAGATTGATAGTTTTGAACCGAAGCTTCATGGCTATCCATTTTTTTATAAGGAGAAAAATCAGCAATGGATAATTACTAATGTTTATGCTCCAAATTCAATTATAGAAAGGAAACAACTATTGAAGGATCTAAGCCAATTAAGGAATGCTTTTATGGACCTTCCATGGGTTTTGGTAGGACCTGATGGTTTTCCAACTATTTTTTTCCATCGTTTTTGGCATATTGTTGGAGGGGATGTCACTCAAGCAGTAATAGATTTCCAAAAAACTCAGTTTATGCCAAGAGATTTCAACTCAATATTTCTAGTTTTAGTACCAAAAGTAGCTGGAGCCAAGTCCTTTTATGACTTTTGATCGATAAGTCTTTGCTCCATTCTTTACAAAGTTATTTCAAAAGTCCTTGTCAACAAATTAAAAAATGTATTACCATTTATAATTGATTCCCATCAAGGAGGTTTTGTGAAGGGGTGTCAAATTTTAGATGGAATCATTACCATTCATGCGGTAATTCATTTCATTGATAAGAGTGGAAATGGAGGAATGTTACTAAAGTTGGACATTTGATAAGAGTGGAAATGGAGGAATGTTACTAAAGTTGGACATGAACAAGGCATATGACAGAGTCTCTTGGGGGTTCCTAATTAAGGTTTTGTGGAGGTTTGGTTTTCATCAAGAATAGGTAAGTCTTATCAAGGGGTGCTTCTCTTCTGCTATGTTTTCCAACCTGGTGAATAGATCTCTAGTAGGGTATTTTCCAAGCAAGAGGGGGTTAAGACAGGAAGATCACTTATGTCCCTATCCATTTATTATCCTTGTTGAGGCTTTGGGGAGGATAATCTCAGCGGCTTCAATAGGTGGTAGGGTTGATGGGATCATCCCAACTACTAATTTGCAACCTATGTCCCACCAACAATTTGTGGATGATATACTTATCTCTTTAAAATCCTCTATTCCACAAGCAAAAGAGCTAAAATTCATCCTAGATCAGTATGATCAGGCTACGAGTCAAAAAGTTAACTATGATAAGAGCAAAATTTATTTTTTGAACACTCCTAGCCCTAGACAGGTTAAGTTAGCTCGTATCTTTGGCTGCAACATTGGAGACCTTCCAACCACCTATCTAGGAATACCACTATTTAAAGGAAGGATGAAGGTAGATCTCTGAAACCCAGTGGTGGAGCATTTAACAAAAAAACTTTCAGGTTGGAGAGGTTCCTTGCTTAGTCATGTTGGTAAAGCTCAATTGATCAAGTCTTCACTTCAAAACATACCCATTTACTTCATGTCTTTATTCAAAATGTCGATCAAAAATTATGAGAAAATAGAGCAAATTTAGAGAAACATCCTGTGGTCTGGAGCGGAGGAGAAGAAAAGAATAGCCTTAGTATCTTGGGATAAGGTGTGTTCCAAAAAAGAAGTTGGTGGACTAGGTTTTAGAAAGCTGAGAAAAATGAATTTGGCCCTAATGGGTAAGTTAGGATGGAAACTGGCAACTAATGTAAATCTTAATTGGGCTCACATCCTCAAGGCAAAATATTTGAGATCTATCTCAAATTTCTTAGAGGTAGATGATCTACAAAAAGTGTCATACCTTTGGAATAGTCTCAAACAACCAAGCCACTTTTACAACAAGGAAAATGTTGGCAGATTTAGGATGGATCCCAAGTTCACTTTTGGAATGATAAATGGATTAAAAGTATTTCTCTCAGTGAGGATCCAAATTTTGTAGGGTTAAAACCTTTTGTTGAGGCTGTTTATGGGGACCTAGTCAAAGATTATATAATTAATGAGGAAAATAGTAAGAAATGGAAACATTTACAAGTGGATAATATTGATTATGAAATCAACAAAAGCTAAGGAAGCTAAATATTCTTCTACATGTCTATTTCTTAAACAATACTAGATCTTCAGACTCTCTTATTTGGATGAGCCAAAAGGAAGGAACATACTCAACCAAATTAGGTTATTATCTCCTTGAAGGGGAGGGCTTTGGATGACTACCAATAGCTAAGATTTGGATCAAATATCTCATTCCCAAGAATAGCACATTTCTATTGGCTAGCAGTCCAAAATAAGGTCTTGACCATGGATAATTTACCTAAAAAAGGCTTCACATTTCCAAATAGGTGTGTTCTCTGTGAAATGAGTGAGGAAGATACTGATCATCTCTGTTGTACCTACCCTTTTACAATTGAGCTACTAAATAATATTTTGAAGAACTTCCAGGTAGAGTGGGTCCTTCCCAAGTCTATCTTTGATCTCTATCTTCAATGGGAGTTCCCCTTTAAAAGTAAAAGAATACAAATGTTATGGAAGTTAAGTCTTCCACATGTTTTGTGGAGGGTTTGGAAATAAAGGAATCATCGGATCTTCAAAGACAAGATGAGAAACTGCACATCAATGGCAAATAGAATTTTAAGTGTAGTGTTGAAAAATTTAAGTATCATGAAGTTCAACAATGATTTTGAATCAGACCCAAAGAAATAAATTGCTAAAGTTTGGGGGTTAGCTTCCAATTATCATAATTCCTGCTCATCCTCAGTTCATTCACGAACCAATTCAAAATGGAAAAGGCCTCCAAGTGGATGGATAAAATTGAACTTTTATGGAGCAGTAAAAGGAAATACTAGGAGTGTTGGAACAAGAGGCATCTTTCGAGATAATTTAGGTATACCACTCTTGGCTATGCAAAGCCTTTATGAGATCAAACAAGCCATATTGCTAAAGCTAGAGCAGCCTTTATGGGTGTGTCACTTCTTGGAAAGCTAAATATAAGGAAATTAATAATAGAAGGAGTTTCGCAAAACATCATTTATATTTTGAATGGAAAAGACCCTCCAAGATGGAATATAGTAGTTTTGATGAATGAGATTAACACTAAAGTAGATCTCCTTGAATAAGTGCATATTGTCCATGTCTACAATGAGGCTAATGGGGTAGTTGACTGTTTGGCAAACATGGGGGTACCTTTGGATGAATTGCAGTGTTGGGAGTTAATCTTCCCTCACAGTGTTCAATAAATTATTAATAGCGAAGCCAAGGATGATGAACAAAATGAGATCAGAGATTAAATTTGTCAGGGGGCATTTAGAGATTTTATTTGTAAAGCTTTACTGTTCATCTAGAAGGAGGATTTTGAATATTCATAATTCCTACAAGTATAAGATTAGGGATGAAGGAAAGAAAAGAGGATCTGATAATGAGTCTCCAACAGTGGTGGATCCTTTATTTTGTAGTTGGATCATGTGCTTTTGAACGAACAAATTTTTGCCTATAGAGAACTCCACTTTCGGGTTTGGTATACTCTACTCTTGGTTTTTTACAAATCATTTTTTGTGAGCTACAGGTTGCATCTTATTTCTTAATGGGACTGGATTTGGTATGTGGGGCTTCTCTAAGTCCCAATACTCATGTTTTTGGGTCCACCTAAAAACATCAGTCATTTTTTGTACCAACAACTAGAGCATAAAAAGGAAATATGACATGATTGATCTTGCTATATAATATGTTTCCATGAGTATCCCATTGACTAGAGTCGTGAATAAGGGACTAGAACTGCATATTGAAAGACCTGTATACTAAACTTCTTCCTGAAAGACCTTTTTGACACGTCAAAATGTTTGCTCCAATTGGTCTTGGAAAAATAAAAGAAGTAAAAATCACTTGGAGGACCTAAAAAGGAGGATCTTGATGCTCAAGGCCCAACAAAAAGTTTAAGCTTTGTATGGGTTTGTTGATTGTTCATTGTTTTTTACATCTTTTGTAATTTTAAATGATCCTAAAGTCAAAAACTTAGATAGTATTTAGGTTGTTTGATCTTCTTGTTTAAGGTCTGAAACCTTATTTATGGAACCATATTTGGAGTGTAAATCTTATTCTTTGATGTTTATTGTAAAAGGTTTTGGGCCCCTTTCAAAACCCCTTCTTCTACCTTAATAAAAAAAAATTGGTTGCTTAATATTTCCAACAAGGATGGAGTGAACGTAGTCGTAAGAGAGTGTGAGTGCGATCTAGGAATGTGTTCAGTTGAAAGTGAGTGTGAGCACGAGTCGAGAGTGTGTGTAGCCGAAAGCGAGTGTCGAAAATGAGTGCAGCCAGAAGGGAATGTGAGCACGAGTTGGAAATGAATGTAGCTAGAAAGAAATGTGAGCATGAGTCGAGAGTGAGTGCAAATGAAAGCGAGTGTTGGGAATGAGTGCAACCAGAAGGGAATACGAGCACGAGCCGAGAATGAGTGTAGCTGGAAGGAAATGTGAGCATGAGTTAAGAGTGAGTGCAGCCGAAAAGGAATTCAAGCACAAGCCGAGAGTGAGTGCAACCAAAGTGAGTGTGAGCATGAACTGGGAGTGAGGAGGAAGTGTGAGTAAGAAAGTAGAAAGAAAAGTTTTATCAAGGAACAAGTGACACTTCTTGTTCCAAATCTTAGGAAAATTTAAAAGATTAATTTAAAGAAATTCTAGGTAACATGGAAAGAAAGTCATTTGTGAAAGCCCTTACAAAAAGTATGAATGGTCAAGTTGAAAATTTGAATTCCCTCGCTAGCAATAAGAGGAAGAGCGAATCTATGGTAAACCCAGTCCAAGTAGCATATTCTACACGAGAAGTGATTATCAAGGATGAGATGATTGAGCATGATATAATGATTCTTAAAACCAAAGGGTTAATATATAATTTTCATAGATATGCCAGGTTTTTTTGAGATTCAAAATTGGATCTTACTCCATGACTTTTCTTCCAAAAGGATTTTTGTTATTTTCTCCAGTTCAAAAATAATGGACAAGGCTCGTGGTTTAGGGGCAAATATGTTTTATATTCAAGACCTTGGAGTGAGATTTTCCTGTGGACACAAAAACTATTAAAAGGCTTTCGATATGGATTAGGCTTTTTGGACTTCCTTATTAACTCATTAATAAGGAGGTTTTGAAGAATATTGGTAATACTCTAGGTGAATTCATCTAGGAGGGACCAACTACTAAGGAGAGAAGGTATGTTGTATACACTCGAATATGTGTTGCCATGGATATTTCTAAACCTTTACCATAATCGATTAGGATTAAATATGAATCAATAGAATGGGATCAATGAGCGGATTATAAAAATGTCACAAATGTCATGAAACTGGGCACATGACAAGCTACAAAGTGAAAATGGATGAAGGGATGAAAATTTTTGGGCATGAGGGTAACTTCAATTTGAAACAAAGAGACCATATCACAAGAGAAGCTAGATCAAATCAAGGATTTCCCACTCCTAAGAAAGTGGCTAGAAAAATCTCTCTACATCATCAAATGGCAAAGGCCATTACAGTTCACTCGAATCAACTATTAGAAGAAAATAATGATATGGGGGATGAGGAAGTACAATGTGAAAGTTCAAATATAGAAGGAGCTAAAGGTGGGAAGTAAGAGGAAAAGACAAATTTTAAAACAAAGGAAGATGGGGAGAAAATTTTTAAAGCAAATGAAGTGAAGGAGGTAAAGCTTAATCCAGGTAAATCACCTTTATTATCCTCGAGTAGCTTAAAATCTTCTCCTTGCAATAAAAATAAAAGTAGTACGGAGTATATTCCTAACACTTTAGGATTTCAAGAGCATTATAGTAAAGAAAATCTTATGAAGGATATCCAAGGAAATTTAGGGTTTTCAGGACAACACAAGAAAATGATGACTATGGACATCTATGCAGTTTAGAGTTTTCAAGGCAACATAAAGAAGAAAATGCTAATGAGGCTATTCCTTGCACTTTCGACTCTTTAGGGCAACATAAATCTTTAGAAGATAAGTCTCATTTTGAACAATATAAAAAAATAGAAGAGATTGATGAAGATGAGAGTGTTGGCGAGAATGGAAGAAGGAGAGGAAGACCATCAAAGAAGGAACAAAGAGAAAAAGAAACTCAAAATGATATTGATCTAGGAAGCCAAATAAAAATATCACAGGTGTTACCAAGAAGCGAAGCTGAGCTCCTTAATAAAAAATAAAAGTGTTGATGATGAAAATGATATTATGAAATATTAGGGGTATGAATAAAATCCTTAAAAAATGAGTTATTAAGGAATTAATAGGTTGTTATAGCCTTGAGTCTATTTTAATACAACAAACAAAATTAAGTAGTGAGGAATGTAAGGATGTTTTTAAGAAGATTTAGAAGACTAGGGATTGTTTAGCAGATTCTTCTACTGGAGCTTCAGGCAGTATTGCAATAATATGGGACAAAAGCAAATGGGATTGACAACTATTAAAAGCAAAAGATAATTGTGTTTTTGGATTATTTTGCAAGAAAGAGGAAAACATCAAAGTTGGGGTTATAAATGTATATGCTCCAACTATAGTAACTCGTCGTGAAATATGTTGGAAGGTCCTTAGTGTATTTTTGTAAAATACAATGACGATTCATTGTGATCTATGGATTCTTGGGGGTGATTTTAATGTTGTTCTATCTCCTTTGGAAAAGAAGGGTGGCATTCCAGGATGGTTTAAATCAATGCAAGATTTTGCTTCATTTGTCAATTCAAATGACCTTTGGGATGTTAGTTCCTCAAGATTTCAATATACATGGGATAATAGACGCATTGGAAAAAATCATATAGCAGAAAGACTAGATAGATTCTTATTATCCAATAAATGGTTGCAAACAAAGTATACAATCTCTTCATATATTTTATTGCGAGCAGGATCAAATCACAAACCCATTCTTTTGACTTGTGAGTTACCTAATAATGGTCATCCAAAGCCATTTCACTTTCTATCTATATGGATCCAAGACCCGAATTTTTTACAAATGGTTATGTTATGGTAGGATGAGTCAAAATTTGAAGGATCGTGTATGTACAAGTTTGTTCAAAAGTTGAAATATTTAAAGGAGTAAATTAAGATAAGGAATGCCAAATCTTCTGGTAACATTTTTAAAGAAAAGAAAGAAATTGAATCCAAGTTCAAAAATTTACAAGAGATAGTAGAAATTAATGGAATGGATCAGAATTCTTATGTGAAAGAAATATAATTACATTTTTATTATCATAATGCATTGAAAAATAAGGAGTCATATTGGTGTAGACACCTAAAACTAGCACAATAAATATTAATTAATTAATAATAATTAATTAATATATTTAATATTAATTAGAACTAATTAATATTAAATAATAAGCATTCACCACCTAATTAATTAATTTATTTATTTATTAAATAAATAATTAATTGATTGATTTATTAATTAATTAATTAATTAGTGCTTAGGTTGCACAATTATTTACCCCTCCCCATGGATGCATTGACCCTCACATTTACCCATCCACGTCATCCACAACACTGGTAGTTCCACCTCCCATCATTTGAACCGATCACGCACAGGAGAAAATCCTCATACACAAGTGAACTCGAAGTTACTAGTAGTTCCACCTCTAAGCCACAAAGGAAGGATAATCATGCACCCAGTTAATTGAATCAGTTAACTCAAATATGCACACTCAATCACATCATGCACTCAATTAACTAAGTCAATTAACTAAACATGCACACAATCAATAGGATCAATTAAAAGGATAAACATACAAATCTATCCATGCACATTTAGTTAATTGATCATGCATATTTAATTAAAAATAAAAAAAGAATAAATATCAAGAAATTGCACGCATCAAATCAATCGATGATAATTCCAAGGTAAATTTATCTTGCATGCACTCCCAATGACAAATCCAATGCAAGGAGATAGCTTCCAATTACAACCATTAACTAGTTGAGCTACCTCCTTATCCTTTCCCACCAAGAAAATTATAAATTGAGCCTCACCCTCCCTTTGGAGCATGAGGATGGAAAGCCTAGCGAAGCCCTAACAAATTCTCGAGCAACCACAGTGATCATACCCTCGAGATCTTAGTTTTTCACCATCCTCGTCCTATGTAGAACCCGTCTACATCCTTCTGTAGGTCCAAATCTGCTCTTGGATACCTGTCAAACGCTACAATTCATGATCATCCCACCCTGGATGGTCTCAACCTGCAATCATTCGACCCCAAATGGTCAGCTCCTAGCTCGTGTAGGAAGCCTTCTGACGCAACATGGTTCAATCACAACAGCAACAACATCTCATGAATAACACAATGATGACAACAATAGCGATAGAGACACCATAAAGGTAAACACAATCTTACTTTAATTTATTTTTGTATGTCTTTGCTTTCATTACTTGCATAGGTTTTCATATCTCGTTGAGTCTGGGCCTCACTTCAGGAGGCTCGTCACATACTATTAACTTTTTGCAGGTTTGCATGCATGTAGGTCCCACAAGTGTGAACTAGGTTGAAAACAAAGCCAAACAATAATCAAAAGCCACTCGAGCCCGCAAATTTGCTATTCTTTGACCACAACAATATACACATCTCGATCATTCATCCATAAATGATCATCATCCATGACCATTCGATCACAAACGGTCACCAACCACGACCATCCACCTGTAGACAATCATCATTCAAAGAGTTACCTGCTCCAGATCCAACCTTCGCAGGCCCACACATTGATCCAGAGGCACCATACATGGCCCCACTCAGCATCCAATATAATGGCAGTCACCAAAAACCTGCCATAATCAATGTTGTAGCATGAGAGTATCGAATCACCATTTTAATTGCATAAGGGCATCATCCCCTTATATGATTATAAAAACCATGCGTGGGTAAATATTGTAATAGAATAGAGGAAGCATATTTTCAGATTTTAATATCATAGTCATTTATTTTCTTTTCTTTCATTCGTTATATTGCATGGTGCATACTCTTGTTGTCTACAATATGGAGATCATGGTGGGACCCACTCGTCCCTTGAACTTTTGATTTATGCAAGTTTTTGCGTTGTTGTCATTTTATGCTTAAATTCAATATTTTGTTGTTTTTTGACTTTTGTTGCATTCAATAAATCTTACAGATTTTTGTTTTCTATTTTTATGCAGGTCATAGAATACATAGGAGCAGGATTGTCTGGCCCTGGACGACTAGAGATTGTAATTGTCTACACACAGATAATCTTAGACAAAAACTATCCCACCCCGGATGGTCACAATGCATAGTCACCTCTGCCTTTGGTCTTCGACACAACACAGGACTATAGGTAGGGAACTGTCATTCTTTCTATTTTGAGTGTATTTCCATAATTAGATTGCTTAAAATAGTTTTATTTTTAGATAGCAATTACTTTCATTAAGTGAGCATTGCATAGCATGTTAGATCATCTTTGGTTTTTAAAATAATGTATGTTGCATTTGTGTGAAGAAAGAAAAAAGAGCATATTAGATTTATTTCCTCGCATTAAAAGATATTGCATTAGGCATCATCACTAGGAATAAAAATAAAAAACAAATCTAAGCAAGATGCAAATGTACAACACACATTGCACGGTTCATTAAAAACATCAACGAGTTAGATTTTATCACTAACCGTTGATTGAGATCAGTGACGATGGGCTTCATCTCCATCCGTTGGCTTGCACCCTAGCAAACATTGAAGGCCCCCATGAGTGGTTTCCTGAACTTCATCACCAAGGAATCCCCCACTCTTGAGAGCATATCAGGGTGGTTTAGGTTAGACACCCTTCTCCACGGGGTTTAAAAATAGGTGGTTTTGTAGTTGTCATTCTTGTTCGAGCACGCCCAAGTGTGAAGTGAAAGCCCGACTGGGCAAGTAGAAAGACTTAGATAGCACAATATATTTGAGGTTAACTTTTGCATTTAGGATACCATAAACCAAATCATACTAGGTATCCATACTTTTTATCAAAAAAGTGAGCTTCAACACACTCATTTTAGTTTGTATTTCATTAATGCACCTATAGTGCTAGGATTAGGCTACATAAAACTCACCAAAAATAATAAAAAAAAGATATCAAAAATCAAAACAAATCCAAGCACTCTCACAAGTTCATCAAATCAAACATTAAACCTTTAAAATGAACAAAATCAAAATTGGATGTTTGCTTTTGTTTGCTTGTGTAGATAGATTTAAAAGAAAATTTTGAAAAAGAGATTCACCAAAGTCCACCACACCATCACACACTCACAACCGCATCCCATCCACTTTCCAGCTTATGGTTTTGACTCAAATTTAAGCTCGAGCTAAAGCCATAGCCCAAGCCACCATGGATCATATTGGTCTAGCCACTTCATCTACCACTGCTCCTCTTATGCAGTAGGAGGTAGCCCTACAACCACCTTGGGTAGTTTGTCTAGCTACATGCAACAACTTACTTTCCCCTTGTCCAAGTTACAAAACTCGAGCACCACATACCATCATGTCCCTACCATGAAACCTAAATCCATCGGTCTGGGGACCCCATATCCTTGGGCCACATTACCCTCATAAACATTGATGCAGTGTGAGCCCTCCAGGGCTCACTTTCCCTACCAAATTCGTCGCATCTATCCTTACCACTATTAACCACCCCACCATAGGGGCCAAACCCCCCACCTTTCACATCTATGTAGGACAACTTCTTTGCATAGTCCCCATCATGGGCCACTCTACCACCTACTATAGAGGTATTAACGCCTCTCCAACCCCCACCAAATCCACCTCAATAACCTACCATCCAACACCAAACTTCATCAACATCCATCCAACCACCCCTAGATTTTAAGGCCTACAATCAACAACATCCACCTTAGTAGTACCAAAAGTCCCCTCAACAATACCAAAAACCACCTCCACCTGGCCTACAACATATCTTGGCTTGGCTAGCCAACATTGAGCTACAATTGAGTCACCAAAATAGGGACCTACAACAAATCTTAAGTCGACTCATGAACATTGAGCTATAGTTGAGTCATCAACCTCCATCATGGAAACCTTGACAATTTCAACTTCCATATCACCAAGCCACACCACCTATTGCACAACTACAAAATCAACCACAATTGGACAACCACACCAAGTATCCTGTCAAACCCCCTCGCAGTTACACACCACTTTCAAAGCCTTATTCAGCCATATTTCAAAAGCTTTATCAGGCACAAACCATTATATTATTGAAAGTGAGACCACAAGATTTGAAATATGCCTAAACCGAGGTCTTACAAAGAATTCCATTACTATGTTTATCACAGGAAGAAAGGCCATGACATCAATGATTGCATTACATTCAAAAATTTGGTTCAAGATATTGTCAAGAAGGGGGTTATTACCATTAACAATCCTTTGGCCCCACCAAACCAAAACCTTGGTATCGACCAGAACCCCTTGCCACCACATGAGCCATCAACCTCCATCACTTCTACCAATTAAATCAATCATGTCACATCAAGTGCAACACACAATGGGGATGCTCAAGGTATCACACCTTCCCCATCAACCACATCATAGACACAAAACAACTTGGGGATGCTCAAGGTATCGCACCTTCCCCATCCATCACACCAATCCAAACACAAAATAATTTGGGGATGCTCAAGGTATTGTACCTTCCCTACACTCACGAATGATGCGTAATTCATCCATCATCAACCACTTTGGGGATGATCAATGTATCACACCTTCCCCCACTATCAATCATAACAATCATCAACTAAATTGGGGGTGTTCACAATATTGCACCTTCCCATATCAATCAATCAAATCAATTGAATCACATCAGACAATCAATTTACTTGGGGTGTTCAAGGTATCACACCTTTCCCAACAATCAATCAAATAATCTTCAACTGACTTGGGGGGCAATCAAGGTATCACACATTTCCCCTTCGTAACATCAAATGATTTAATAATTTGAAGGTAATTAAGGTATTGCACCTTCCCTATAAATCAATCAAATCAACTCAATCACATAAAACAATCAATTTACTTGGGGGTGTTCAAGGTATCACACCTTCCTCAATAATCAATCAAATAATCTTCAATTGACTTGGGGGGCAATCAAGGTATCACACCTTTTCCCTTTATAAAATCAAATAATTTAACAATTTGAAGGTAATAAAGGTATCATACCTTCCCCACCAATCAATCAAATTTGATTAATCAATCACATCAATCAGACATGACACATAGTGGGGATGCTTAAGGTATTGCACCTTCCCCACCAATCAATAAAATCAACACAATCAACCAGATCCATCATAATAACTTGGGGATGCTCAAGGTATCGCACCCTCCCCATCAATCACAATGAAAAATCAACCAACTAGGAGGATAATCAAGGTATCACAGCTTCCCACATTAGTCACATCAAATAATCGACCAACTTAGGGGTACTCAAGATATCGCATCTTCCCTCTCCAATCAATCAAACCATTTGGGGATGTTCAAGATATCACATCTTCCCCACCAATCAATCAAATTCAATCCATCAAATCAATCAAATCCCGTCAGTCACATCAAGCAATTAAACAACTTGGGGAAATTAAGGTGTCACACCTTCCTCGTCTATCAATCAATCAAATAAACCAATCAAGCATAAGGCTCAATCAATCAATCAATCAAGCACTTTGCCTTGCCATCAAGACTTTGTTATGGTTTTATCAATACTAGCAAACATTAAAATCAACATATCAACCTCTAGATTCTAAAGGTTGCATCCTTTTGTCAAAGATTGCGCCCTTTGCCTTGTCATCTCAATTATTTTTCTTCAATTCAAAAGGCCTTTGGTCAAATACCAATTTCAATTCAAAGGCCCCAAAGGCACCAAACCCCTTTGGTCACATTTCAATTCAAAAGGCCCCAAAGGCACCAAACCCCTTTGGTCATATTTCAATTCAAAAATCCCTAAAGATACCAAAACCCTTTGGTCACATTTCAATTCAAAGGCACCAAACCCCTTTGGTCATATTTCCATTCAAAAAGCCCCAAAGGCACCAAATCCCTTTGGTCACATCTCAATTGAAAAGGTCCCAAAGGCACCAAACCCCTTTGGTCATATTTCCATTCAAAAGGCCGCAAAGGCATCTAATCCCTTTGGTCACATTTCCATTTCAAAAGTCCCAAAGGCGCTAAAACCCTTTGGTCCAAATCAAATTCTAGTTCAAAAACCTCCAAAGGCACCAAACCCCTTTGGTCATATTTCCTTTCATGCAATTTACATTAGCTTTTATTTTTTCCTAGTGTAGGCTCTCGTGTGAACCAAGTACCTAGTAGTCTAATCTAGAAACCTAACGATTGCAATGACTGGTTATCCATGTAATCCAATAAGATGAGTAAATTACCATACAAACACTCATGGAAGGTTAGGTTCTATTTTATGACCGTAGCTTATATTAGATCAGAGCCCCATTTTGCTTGAACAAAAAGCAGAACCATAGAATAGATTTATTTTCATACTCATAGATTAGATTAGATTACAGCCCCATTCTACTCGGGCAAAAGCAAAACCATAAGCTTAGATTTTCTTTCACATTCATTAAATTAGGGTCCCATTATGCTCGGGCAAAATCAAAGCCCTAGATTAAAGCCCCATTCTACTAAGGAAAAAGTAGAGACATAGATTACATTTCCTTTCATAACCATAGACTAGCTTAGCTTAGCACCCCCATTATGCTTGAGCAAAAAAAAAACCATAATGTTCATAGACTAGTTTCTCTTAGCATCCCCATCTTGCTCAGGCAAAAGCAGAGCCATAGATTAGATTTTCTTTCATGTCCATAAACTATCTTAGCTTAGCAACCCCATTTTGCTTGAGCAAAAGTAGAGCCATAGATTGGATTTCCTTTCCTAGATCTTTGAGTGAGCCTTGTACCTAGTGATCTACTCTAGTCACCTAGTGGTTGCAACGACTGATTATATATGCAATCCGATAGGATGGATAGGTTATCATAAGAACACTTGTTTAAAAAAAACAAACAAAACAAAATTAGTCAAAACAAAAAACACTCACATGCACCCACATCACAACCAACAATCACGAGCAAACACACACACAAACAATATTTTTAACAACACAATCAAAAGCATGCATGCAACAACAAAAGCAACTATGAGCAATCAAGTACACAATTGGGTTCATTTTAATCCAAAATAAAAATACAAAAGGGTAACTTATGTTACTGATCGATCTTGCACTCCATCCATCCTCTAAAAAAAAAACAAACAAATCAAAGGGGAAAACCAACACAAAATGATATCAAATTCATCAATTTCGATAAGGTCAATCACCTCATCACCATCATTCATGTTATCTTCCACTAACTCACCGCTTAAGGGGGTAAACAATACCAACAAACTCATACCTCAAACAAGATCAATACATAAACACTCATTTTTGGACTCAACATCTGTCCAAGAACCTTGTCTATGACTAATCATACACCCTACTCTATCGGGTCTAAATGTAGAAACTTTAATCAAATTTAAGTGGCTAACGTGTTGGATCAAGGTCAATAAGGGTTTACATGTCGATGCTTTAATCGAGGTAGTGAAGGTGACCGACCATCGATGATAGCACATGAGACCACTTACCATATGATCAGTTCGTTCACCAAAACCAAAGCACTCATCAATTTGTCAACGACAAGATTCAAAGACATTCGTTGCCTCCAATAGTGGGGTATCCCATATTGATATCAAATCGGGGCAATCAAATGTCAAACCTCTTCAAGCACAAGAGTCATCATCCATTCATCGATCATCCATTGGTGTCATTTTATTTTTTTGCATCACATTGTGTTTTTACACAATGCGATACAAAAAGGGGTATATGTAGACACCTAAAACTAGCATAATAAATATTAATTAATTAATCATGATTAATTAATACATTTAATATTAATTAGAACTAATTAATATTAAATAATAAGCATTCACTGCCTAATTAATTAATTAATTAATTAGTGTTTAGGTTGCATAGTTATTTACCCCTCCCTGTGGATGCATTGACCCTCACATTTACCCATCCACGTCATCCACAACACTGGCAATTCCACCTCCCATCATCGAAACCAATCACGCACAAGAGAAAATCCTCATACACAAGTGAAATTGGAGTTACTAGAAATTCCACCTCTAATACACAAAGGAAGGATAATCATGTACCCAATTAATTGAATCAATTAACTTAGATATGCACAATCAATCACATCATGCACTCAGTTAACTAAGTCAGTTAACTAAACATGCACACAATCAATAGGATCAGTTAAAAGGATAAACATACAAATATATCCATGCACATTTAGTTAACTGATCATTCATATTTAATAATAATAAAAAAGAATAAATATCAAGAAATTGCACGCATCAAATCAATTGGTGATAATTCCAAGGCAAATATATTTTGCGTGCACTCCCAATAAAAAATCCAATGTAAGAAGATAGCTTCTAGTTACAACCATTAACTGGTTGAGTCACCTCCTTATCCTTTCCACTGGGAAAATTATAAATTGAGCCTCACCCTCCCTTTGGAGCATGATGATGGAAAACCTAGATAAGCCCTGATGAATTCTCGAGCAACCACAATGATCATACCCTCAAGATCTTAGTTTTTTACCATTCCCACCCTGTGTAGAACCTATTTGTATCCTTTCGCAAGCCTAGATCCCATCTTAGATACCTTTTGGATGCTACATGTCACGACCATCCCACCCCAAACAACCTCAACCCGTGATCGTCCAACCCTGGATGGTTAGCTCCCAGCTCGCATAGGAAGCCTTTTGACAACACGGTTTAGTCATAGCATCAACAACATCCCATGCATAGCACAACAACGATAACAATAGCGATAGACACCATAAAGGTAAACACAAGCTTTAATTCCTTTTTGTATGTCTTTTCTTTCATTACTTGCACATGTTTTCATATCTTGTTGAGTTTGGGCCTCACTTTGGAGGCCCATCACATACTATTAACTCTTTGCAGGTTTGCATGCGTGCAGGTCTCACAAGTGCGAACCAGGTTGGAAATAGAGCGAGATAGCAACAGGAAGCCACCCGAACCCATAAATATGCTATTCTTCGGCTATAACAATAAACATATCTTGACCATATACCCACAGATGATTGCTAGTCATGACCGTCCGATCACAAATGATCACCAACCATGGTAATTCGCCTACAGATGATCACCATACAAATAGCTACCTGCTCCAAATTTGATCTTCGTAGGCCTGCACATTGATCCAGAGGCACCATACATGACCCCACTCAGCATCCAACACAACGACTATCACCAAAAACCTACCATAATCAATGTTGTAGCACGAGAGTACCGAAGCGTCATTTTACTTGCATAAGGGCATCACCCCCTTATATGATTGTAAAACCCTTGTGTGGGTAAATACTGTAATAAAACAGAAGAAGCACATTTTTAGATTTTAATATCATATTCATTTATTTGATTTTCTTTCATTCGTCATATTGCATGGTGCATAATTTTACTGTCTACAAGTGGTTCAAAAAATCTAGAGAGAAATGGCTTAAGGAAGGAGATAGAAATACAAAAATAAATCATGTTATAGCAAAAATATTTTTTTCTCTTTGTCATATCAAAAATATTATAACTCTAGATGGAAGAAATATTGAGGACAAAGAAGATATAACGAAGGAAGCAACTAATTATTTCAAAAATATTTTATCAGATTCTAGGCAAGATAAGAAGGCACAAGAATTTTTTTTGCAAAATATCCCATCAATAATCACTCAGGGACAAAATGAAAGCTTGATGAAGAACATATGTATGGAGGATCTCCATGAAGCAGATTTATCTTTCCATCCTAATAAGGCACCTAGCCTTGATGGATTTCCTGCAATTTTCTTTCAAATTTTTTAGGATTTATTGAAGAGTGATAAGTTAGATGCGGTTGAAGAGGCCTAAAAAAGGAAGGCTATAATAAGTGAGATCAATGCTACTTTTATTACCTTGGTTCCCAAGAAAGGCGACATAAAATATTTTGATAATTTTCATCCAATAAACCTTTGTAATATGATTTATAAGATCATTTCAAATAGTATGGCAAACAGGTTGAAGTGCATTCTAGGTTGTCTTATCTTAGAGGAGTAAGTTGGCTTTGTTCATGGTAAAAAAATTCTTGATGACATAAGAATTGCACAAGAGGCCACACATTCTCTTCATTCCATGAAAAACTATGCATGCTTTTGAAACTAGATATGAACAAAGCATATGATAGGATTTCCTGAAATTTTCTACATCCTATTCTCATAAAGTTTGGCTTTGATTATAGTTGGTGTGAGTGGATTAAATGTTGTTATAGCACTGTAAAATTTTCTATTTTGATCAATGGTTCTCTTGTTGAGTACTTCAATTCATCTTGTGGACTTCGTCAAGGTGATCCTCTTTCTCCTTATCTATTCATTATTTTGGTGGAAGCATTAGGGAGAGCCTTTTCAAAGGAAAAAATAGAAGGAAAAATCAAGGGTATTCAAGTTGCAATGGTCCCTTTAAATCTCATCTCCAATTTTTTGATGATACTTTGGGCCATCCCTCAGTCAGTTAGGTCTTGGAGTTTAAATCAATATTATCATGCTATGAGAAGGCTACTAGACAATTGGTAAATATTCAAAATCCAAGTTTTTTTCATTAATATTGCCCTAGATTTACAACAAATTATTGTGAATATTTGTAATGTCCTACCCTTTCGAAGGCAAATAAATTTGCCACCCAAAGAGCCAGGTTCCGATCTTGGGTTCCAAACTAAAAACTTGAATGTCTTGTTTGCTGATTGCTTTGATATCACGTGAT
Organism: Wollemia nobilis; assembly: GCA_028583015.1. Classification (NCBI taxonomy): domain Eukaryota; kingdom Viridiplantae; phylum Streptophyta; class Pinopsida; order Araucariales; family Araucariaceae; genus Wollemia; species Wollemia nobilis. The sequence goes on from JAQPPZ010000040.1 coordinate 5,025,845, forward strand.
TTATGCAAATATGATTTTTTTATACTTTTTGCAATAATACAAATTCGGAAATAAAAATATCAGCAAACTATAAATGCTTGTATCTTAAAAACTACTCCTCCAGTGACTACGAAATTTAAGCACAAACTTCTTCTAATGATATTGAGCAAACCCAATGAAGGAAATTGTACAAGGATAAGTGTACCCGGAGATCTAAAGGCTTGATATAATTCTGGAAGTTAACACCAACAACAACAAACTTATATATTCATTAAATATGTTTGTAATACAATTTCTCCAACATACCAATTGTTGTTTGGTTGTCCAACAAAGAGAAGACCTCATACAACACAATGAATACTCCAAATGGGAGGCGTTTGACCTCACTGGAAACATCTGTAATATGAAGTAACTCTAAAAATGGCACCAAGTGCACCCCAAAACTCATCAACAACCTGCCACTTTGAAACTCAAATCATTCCCCGTCACGAAAATGCCACAATCACTCCAAGGATATCTTGCAATCCCAAAAATGATGTTCCTACTGGAGGGTTTCGTCTCCAAACAAGCCAAATTTGCCCTTGCCTGTGGTTTTTCGTCACAAACAAGTTGGATATCTTCTTGTAAACTCTGCTGCAAGCAAGCTCCTTTCTCCAAACATGAAATATAATAACCAAAGATGTCTTCAAATGCTCTCACAACCTCTATTTATTCTTTTCTCAAGCTGGTCGACCTAATGTGGGTAGAATGTGGGATTAAACTTCTTTTTTTTTACTTGCTTTATGTCAATAATTCATTTACTAATGAACACATATAATGACTTAACTCCACAATATCACTTAATCATATTATAATCTCCCAAAGTGGCATCCAAGCTAGGCATTAATAAAACCACATTAAAATATACATTATTTCCTTCAAAATGAATACTCATAAGCCCCCTAACAAATTATAAAGTCATACTTAGGAGAATAATATAATAATTTAATTACTTTATAATAATTATAACTTCAATTATTAAAAACTCCATGACCGCTCATCCAAACTCACATCCGAAGATAGAAATGAGTACCCATTTGGCCAAACTAGCCACTCGTAGGACTTCCGCTCTGCCAAAACCAACTTACTAAAAATAGTAAGTTCCCTACACTGATAACCAAACGGGTCTAGTCAATCAACTAAAGATATATCTGGATACCCAATTCATTCGACGAATAACAACATTCTGCAGTCAATTCGGCCAAAAACCTGAATCATCGACTTACTATAAATAGTAAGTCCTCCCTCAAATCTCAAAATGTCCCCAAAAAATTGGCATCCAAAGGCATACAACCATATGGCAAAACCCCAACATCCTCTGAGAGCATTCTCACAAAAAACAAGCCTGGAAAGGGACATTACAATATTTTAGGGTTTAAAATCGTAAATTTTCCATCAACCTACTTGGGTATTCCTTTGTCTGATAAAGAAAATAGAAAGAAGCTTTAGATCTCTTTTTTGGATAAAATAAAATCTTGCTTGGAAAGTTGGAAATGTGAGTTCTTAACCATGGTAGGAAGACTATAAATCATAAACACTACATTGCAATCCATTACTATTTATATGATGTCACTTTCAAGACTGCCAATAGGTATTGCATCAAAAAATGATAAAATTTAAAGAGACTTTCTATGGAAAGGTTGTGAGGAAAAATTTAGGTTTCTTCTTTGTATATGGGATAGGGTTTGAAAAGGAAAGAATATTGGTGGAGTAGGCTTGTGGAATTACAGATTTATGAATTTGGCATAAGGAGCAAAACTTGGGTGGAGATTATTCAGAGATCAAGGAAAGAATTGGGAAAAATATTACTTCAAAAATGTATAGGTTCTCTTGATGCAATGAAATTTAGGAAAAGAACTCTATCCAAAGGATTGCCAACATGGAACTTCATATGAGAGAGTTTGCAATTAAGAAAAAAACATATTAGATGGTCATTCAATGAGGGGAGTTATGCAAATTTTTGGTCGGATGCTTGGTTGAAGTCTTATCCTCTTATATTTGACTCAAAATGGAAACCATTGGTGCAAGTGTACCTAGAATGTAAATGTCCAAAGGTGAACAATTATATTATTATGAACAAAAGCTCCATATCATGGATTTCTTTTAGTAACTTGGTTGAAGGAGAGGAACTCAAACAAATTGCAAACGAACTTCAAAAGATGCTTCGAGAATTTTATTTGTCGATTTTTACATGAAAGGATGAGTTGGTTTGGAATTTATCAAAGGATGGTGGATACTAAGTCAAGTTGGGATATGAGGATTTAGAATAATCAAAATTTCCTTCTTCCAAAGATTTTCCTTGGAATAATGTTTGGTCATTAGAGACTCTCCCTAAGGCCTCAACATTTCTTTGGTTAGCAATTCAAAGTAAGATTCTTACGAGAGAGAGTCTACAAAGAAGAGGATATTATAGACCCTTCAGATGTGCCTTGTGTGAGAATAATCTAGAAACATCAGACCATTTACTTCTTTATTGTATGTTTGCTTGCACCATTTGGGGTTATTTTAAAAAAAGTGAAATTATATTGGGTAGCTCCATCAACATTGAAATAGTTGATAAAATGTTGGATAAATTATTTCAAAGCTAAAGTATTATATATTCTTTGGAGGATTGACCCTGCCATTATTTTTTGAAATTTATGGCTTGAAAGGAATAACATAATTTTTAAAATTAAATATCAAAATCATGCCCAAGTTTGGAACTGTATTGGTGCTTCTCTTGCATAATGTCTACAAACATGGTGGTCATCATGGGAAGTCTCAATTGCAAAAAAAGAGGTGCTAATAATTTGGTTACAATATTTAAGCATACATGGAAGAGTCATCTGTGGCAATGGAATTAAAGCAAAGGATCTACTTCAGCAAATATTGATCCACATTATAAAATAAATTTACCTCCAAGGGAAACAACACAATGGTTCGAGCTTTGGCTCTTCTTCGGGAGATCCAAGGTTCAAACTACAACATGGGCGAGTGTGCGAGGAGGTGAGTGTGTGTATGGATGTGTGTTTGGTCTCCTTAAAATGAATTCATGGCAAGATTCAAATTTGGTCTCCTTAAAATGACCACATAATGGTATTACAATAACTTTTTTTCGGTTACATAGGATAGTTGGTCACAACCACACTATTTTTAGTAACTGACAAGTGCAAGGTTCAAACCATAGGGGCTGCTTCCACCAAACCTATTTCGCTTCGTTATTTTTAGTTATTGATAAGTGCAAGGTTCAAACCATAGGGTTGCTTCCACCAAACCTATTTCGCTTCGTTATTGTTGAATCGACGTGAAGGGGACCACCGATCACTCAAGATTCGTACCATCATCATCGGTCTTGTGTGCACTTTGAGGATTCAGATCAGACTACTACCTTTGCAAACATGCTACCCCCAAGGTTTGAACCTGGGTGTCTTCTTGGTAAATGCCTAGCCAGGCAAGCACTTACCAATCCACCTAGTCCCTGGGTGTTGTATTTCAATAACTTAATAATTATGCATGACAATATTCAATTGGTCTCCTCAAAAGTTAAGGAATTTAACACGTTGAACATAAAATAATTTTACTAGTTTTATTAAATATTAAATAGTAAGTTTTTATTTGTGTTTTTTTTTCATTTTTTAATAAGTTATATGTGGCTTTTATTGGAGGTCACTCTTATCAAAAATCTATAATATTACATTTGTTGTTTGATCAATTAATCTATATTTAGCTCGTCCTTTATTAAAAATATTTATCATTTTTCTTTTCTATTAGATATATTCTTTATTTTCCTTAAAGTGACATATTTTTTTTGCTTGATAAAAAGGGGTTGTACTCGGGTCCCCCATCCTTAATAAATTACAACTCTCTTCTCTAGAGCTTGAGAGTTTACAAATAGATACACTTCTCATCTCAATTGAGATGCTATAGTTAGAAACATACATCATTTTACATAGAATGTTTGAATTCTTGATTTTCATTTTCTGGATCTTTTCAAATCTCTGTATGAATACAATTACTCTAGAATTTAGCATCCTTCTTGACATTTTCCTATAGCATGCTTCACAATGCCAAAAATTCACCTCTACTATCTATGCCTTGCATCTTAGTAGAGTAATATTTCCAAAACACCGTACTAACATAGTCTGCTTTACCAAATCTGGATTGCTAGTTTCCTTTCTGAAACACAAGTGCAACCACAAAAATTATAATAAATAGTCTAAATGAAAACACATTATTGTTACAAAATAAAATAGATATTACCAATGAAAAACATTAAAGTAAATCCTAATCATTAATTGATTTAGGCAATCAACAATTTTTGTCAGCTTCAACTAAACTTTCTACTTCCTCTAACCATGGAAAGGAGATGTTAACTTCACGATCCTCAACCAAAATCCCTTTATTGGCTAGATTATCTGCACATTTGTTTCCTTTCCTTAATATATGTGTAAACCTGATTTCTTCAAACTCTTTAGCAAGATCTTGAATTTCGACAATTATCCTTAAAGTGCCATGTTTTGGCAAGATCTTATTGATATTATTTTTAATAAGAGACAAATCTCATTCGACTAGTTGTCTTCCAAAATTTGAAATTAATTAAGATGAATATAAACACTGCAATTGACTAAATTATTTGTTACTTGATGTACTTCTCTATAGATATGCTCATGTTTCCAAGAGATTGCCTCCAATAATAGATTATGGAGATCAACAATAATATTATTTTTTATCCAATTCCTACATTTATTTTTGTTGATAGCATTAATGATAATTTGTGAATCCCCCTCAATTGAAATGTATTTTTATCCTTTTTCAATTTCAATTTTAATTCTTGTAAGAAGTGTCTTAGCCTCTAAATAGTTGTTAGTTGAAGTTCCATATGGTTGAGTGAGAGCTTTGCCTTCGTTAAATTGAGAAATACCACCTCCAACAAATTTTCCCAAAATTCCTTTGGAAGCACCATCAAAATTAAATTTGATAAACCCAATTTCTAAGAATTTCCATTTTACCATAGATTGAAGCATATCCTTTGTTTTAATGCCATTATAGTAGATGACTCTTCCATGTATGTTAAAGTTATGTAACCAAGTTTTTAGCACCTCATTTTTTGCACTTGAGACTTCCCATAATGAGCACCATTTCTATAAACATTCTACAAGAGAGATAATAATATGGTTGTAAAATTGGTCATGTTTTGAGATTTATGTTTTAAAAATCATATTATTCATTTCAAGCCAAAAATTTCAACAAATAAAATACATAATTCTTTAGATTTGAAATAATTAATCTAACATTTCATCCTCTGGAGCTACCCAATATATTCTCATATTTTTTAAAATGTAACCCCAAATGATGTGAGCAAAGGAACAATGAAGAAGTAAATGGTTTGATATTTTTAAATGTTTCTCATATAAGTCACATATGAAAGGTCCATGATATCATCTTCCTTATAGACTCTCTCCTATAGGAATCTTACTTTGAACTACGAACCAAAGGAATATTGAGGTCTTAGGGAGATCCTCTAGTGACAAAACATTCTTCTAAGAGAAATATTTGAGAGTAGAAAATGAAGAGATATACCCAGACTTATTCCAGAATAATAATGCAAAAATAACTCAACTCACAAAATACATGCACATAGAACACAAGATATTAATCCTGGTTCATCCAATATGGGCTACGTCCAGTAAATAAAAGCCACACCTCCTTTTCTATTATTGTTCACCTTGCTCGTAATGGGGCATTACAATCAATATAAAGGAAACTCTTACAACCCTAAACCATAATGTGGTATTAGAATACCGTGGGCACAATACCATGGGCTAAAACCACCCATACCCACCAATCACGGGAATCCCACCAATGCCTTCGAAAATAGCTCTAATAATATCTTCAAAAAAAGAGGGCCTACCGCACAGTACTTCCTCTGCAAAGGATGAGACATATCCAACATTCTCCCACTTTTTGAATACTTTGCATAAAGACTGTAATCAATGTTAGTTCCAAAAATCGGTCTTGCCAGACCCATTTCAACTGTACAAAACATGAACTTTTCTGTGCTAACTGCCTTGGTTAAAGCATCTGCAACATTTTCCTTGGTATCCACTTTTTTTAGCAACACTTTCTTCTGTTCAATCATGTCCCTATTGAAGTGGTACTTTGTATCAATGTGCTTTGTTCTTGAATGGTAAGCAGGGTTCTTTGCTAGAAATATAGCACTTTGACTATCACAATTTATCTTCACATCTCCTTGAAAGAACCCAATTTCAGCACAGTCTTTGTAGCCATAATGCTTCCTTACTTGCATCAGTGGCTACCATGTACTTAGCTTCAGTGGTTGAAAGAGCAACAACAGTTTACCTTTTGCTCATCCAACTAATATCCCCTCCAAACAAGTTGAATACATATGCACTAGTAGATCTTTTATTGTTAAGATCTCCAGCCTAATCTGCATCAACAAAACCTTCTATATCCAAGGATTTATTTTTTTTACCTGTACCTTCATAACAAATTGAAAAATCAGATGTACCACACAAATATTTGAAAACCCTTTTTACAACAGTCCAATGCTCTTTACCAGGTTTAGATATATATCTGCTCAAAACTTCCACTACATGGGCAATATTTGGTCTAGTACACACCATGACATACATTAAACTCCCTACAACATTTGCACAAGGAAAATGGGATATTTCTTCTACCTGTTCTTATGTTTTTGGACATTTATCAGCAGACAACTTTTCACCCAATAGAATAGGTACCTTCACTGGTTTGCAATCCTGCTTATTGAATCTCTTCAATACTGTCTCAACATACCTTTTCTGATCCAGCCACAACTTTCTGTTTGAACGATATCTATTTATTTGCATACCCAAAATAAAATTTACAGGGCCAAGATATTTCATGTCAAACTGTGATGCTAACTGAGACTTCACTTCCCTGATCATTTTTGTACTATTTCCAATTAGTAACATATCATCAAAATACAAAACTATAATGACAAGTTCATTACCAATTTGCTTTGAGTATACACAATGATCAACATTGCTACGAACAAAATCAAGTCCTAAAACATAAGTATCAAATTTCTGATACCCGATTTTACTTGACTGTTTAAGTCCGTACAAATATTTCTTTAACTTACATATAAAATCCTCATTTTCTTCAACAATGAATCCTTCAGGCTGTCTTATATAGATTTATTCCTCCAAATCTCCATGAAGGAATGCAATTTTTACATCTATTTGCTCTATTTCAAGATCAAATGTAGTAGCCACAGATAAAATAAATCTTATTGAGGTTAGCTTTGCAACAAGAGAAAATACTTCACCATAATCAATTCCCTCTACCTGAGAATAGCCTTTAGCAACCAGATGAGCTTTATATTTCTCCACTTTACCTTCAACATTCTGCTTCTTGAAAATCCATTTACAACCTATTGCTTTTCTTCCACCAGGTAATTTTACTAGATCCCATGTATTGTTCTTTTTCAAGGCCATCATTCATGGCCTCTTCCCAAAGATTTACTTCTTCAGAATTAACTTCTCTAACTGTTATAGGATCTTCATTAGTAACAGATAAAACAAAGGAAGAAGGAAAAGCAAATGGACTATACCTTTCAGGTTGCCTTCTTTCTTGTGTTGATCTCCTTACCACAAGTGTATGAACCTCTGGTTCATCCTCTTATGTAGAGTAGGATTCTTCTTCCATGAGATCAAATTGCACCCTTTCAGGTTCTTCTGTTACTTCCTTCCTGTGATCACTTTTCTTTTCTCTAAACACCACATCTCTACTGTAAACTGTACTCTTATTTTTTGGATTCCAAAGTTTAGATCCTTTAACACCATCTTTATAACCAATAAAGATACATTTAACAACCTTATTATCAAGCTTACTTCTTTTCACCTTTGGAATATGCATGTATGCATCACAACCAAAAACTCTAAGATGTGACAAAGAGGGTTTCTTACCAAACCATGCTTCAAATGGAGTTTGATCTGGCAATACTGATGTAGGAGATTGATTTCGCAAGTAACATGTCGCATTCACTGCCTCTGCCCAAAATTCCTATGCCAGATCAGCACCACTGAGCATACTTCTAGCATTTTCCATCAATGACCTGTTCAATCTCTCAACAACTCTATTTTGTTGAGGTGTATATGGAGTAGTCTTCTGTATACCACATTGCTTACAAAAATTCTCAACTCTCCTCCATTACCAGATCTCAACACCTTAATCTTTTTCCCAGTTTGATTTTCAACAAGTGCTTTAAATTCTCTAAAATTATCAAACACTTGAACTTTACTTTTAAGAAAATAAATCCATGCATATCTTTAAAAGTCATCAATGAAAGAAGCATAGTACCATGATTTTCCAAGAGATGGAATAGGTACAGGACCAAAGATATCACTGTGAATCAGATTTAATATCCCTTTTGATATTGCAGCACGAGATGGGAAACTCACACAATTCTACTTGCCATAAATATAATGTTCATAGAAATAAAAAACCATTGAGAAATTAGGGATACCTTGAACCATACCTTTCGTGTACAGGGTATGCAATCTCTTTTCTCCAACATGTCCCATTCTTTGATGCCAGAGCATTGAAATTTTATCTGATTCAGCCTTAGGAATAGTCGAGTTATTGCACTCATTTGTTATAGTACTTTCCAATAGCTTATACAAGGTTCTAATCTGAACTCCTCTTGCTAACACCATAGATCCATGAACCATTTTGCATGAATCCTTACTAAAACTGATGTTCACTGCTGCATCAACCATTTTTCTTACAAAAATTAAATTTCTAGCAAGGCCAGGAATATGCATCACATCTGGGAGGGTTTTAACCCTGTCATCCTACAATAGTATTTTCACTCTTCCATGACCAATGATTCTAAGTGGTGAATCATCTCTCAAAAGTACCTCCCCTCCATCATATATTTCATATTCACTGAACCACCTCTATGAGGAGTCATATGAAAAGAGGCATCAGTATCGATCAACCAATATTTACTATCTTAATGTGTGGAGCAAGATGCCAAATATACATCCCCTCCTTCATTAGTGGATTTATTTATCTTCGTGGAAGTGGTTCGTCATATATCTTTCTAGAATCAACATCATTTGATCTACGATCCTTCTTCATGTGTCCAAGATTACCACATTTCCAACATTTTCTCTTAAACCTTCCTCGAGACTTGGATCTCCCTCTTGACTTAGATCTATCACCAGATCTTGTTTTATATTTTTCCTTGGCATGTCCTCTCACTGTTAGGGCATCCTTTGATGTGTCCTCCATGGCTTTTCTCCTCATATCCTCCGATAATAGAGATGCCACAACATCTTCAAACTTTAATGTGGATGAAGTTGTACTACCAATTGCTACAACCAGGTTATCCCACGAATCTGGTAAAGAGCATAGCAAAGTAATACATTTATCTTCCTCACTCAACTTAATTTCAATAGATGTAAGTTGACTTACCATCATATTGAATGCATTAAGATGATCTGCTACTGAATCCCCTTTATTCATCCTCATATTATACAATTTCTTTTGGAGGAATAATTTGTTCACCAAGGACTTAGATTGATACAGAGCCCCTAACTTCTCCCAGATATCCTTTCTGATTCAACTTTTCCCAATCTTCATCGGATGTACTAGTAGGTTTCTATTCAGAAATAATAGACCACTGATCTTTTTCCATGAGAAGATCCTCCATATTTAATTTCCATAGCTCAAAACTTTTTCCATCAAATTTCTCTATCTCTATCCTTGAATGATTTGACGTCATTTTACTTCAAGCTCCTTCTACGTAAAACTCTCACTTCAAAATAGGTTTTCTATAACTCCTAGAAACCCTAGATCCTCTTCAAATTAACTGAAACTCTAGCAATAAAGGCATCCCTCTATGGCTAAAAATCTAACTCTAATACCATATGAAGAGATATACCCATACTTATTCCAGAATAATAATGCAAAAATAAATAACTCATAAGAAAATAACAACTCACAAAACACGTGCACATAGAACACAAGAGATTTATCCTGGTTCACCCAATATGGGCTATGTCTAATAAACAAGAGCCACACCTCCTTTTTTATTATTGTTCACCTTACCCGTAATGGGACATTAAAATCAATATAAAGGAAACTCTTACAACCCTAAACCACAACATGGTATTAGAATACCATGGGCACAATACCATGGGCTAAAACCACCCATACCCACCAATCATGGGAATCCCACCAACGCCTCCAAAAATAGCTTCGATAATATCTTCGAAAAAAGTGGGAACGCCAAACCAGGGGCCTGTCGTACAGTTGTTCCTCTGCAAAGTATGAGACACATCCAACAGAAAATTTTAATTGCTCTAAATGCTCATATCCCAACTTAACTAAGTATTGATCATATTTTGATAAATTCCAACCCAACTCATTCTTTTGCATAAAAATAGGTAAATAAAACTCTTGAAACATCTTTTGAAGCTCGTTTATATTTTATTTGAGTTCCTCTTCTTCATGTTGGAGTTATTAAATTATTTGGTACATTGCAATATTTATGCAAGGACCATGTAAATATTTTAAACTAGAGTGTATTTAGTATTTGAACATATAGTAGGTGCCTAGTTAGTAAGTGTGAAGTTATATAAGCGATGTGTCATATTAATAAGTGTGAAGTTATGTTTCATGAAAGAGTTTGTCGTATGCAATCATGAGATTCTTTGTCTTTGTATGGATATGTGGATTTATTATGTGATATTTCTCTTATGAGAAATATGAAATTTTATATCTCACGTGTGTTTGAGGAGATGAAAATTCAAGACAAAGCAAGGAAATCATACAGTAATAGAAGCTAAATCGGACCAAGGATATTCCACTCTGAAAGAAGAGGTAAATAAATCATATCTATAGTATCATTTGACAAGTTCAAAAGATATTAATTAAAGGTGCAAAAGAAGATGCAGAGAGAAATCCTAAAACAAAGATGACAAAAGAGGTCAAGTTTATTCCAGGTAAATCATCTTCATTTTTCTCAAGTAGTATAAAATCCTCTCCAGGTAATAAAAGTGAAAGGGGTGAAGATGTTATCCCTTGCACTTTAAGGTTTCAAGAGTAGCATAATAAAGAAACGAGGATGGAGAAAACCCATAACAATATAGGTTTTCTAAGGCAGAATAAGAAGACAATTGCTATATCTTCTTGTTGTGGTGCAGTGGTAAATGCCCTGGGTGCTGGTAGAGGCTGACCCAGGTTCCATTCCCCTTGTCTCCATCTTGCAGATATATGGTATAGTTAGGAATGTCCTATGTGTTGGTAGAGGCCGACAAGGCTCCATTCCTCCTATGCCCAACTTGTTGAAAGTGGCACCTCGAAAGGGGTGTTTTCCACTATAAATTAGTTTTAACCCAGGTGTTGTAGGTGAGTTGGAGAGGAGAGGGCAATCCTCCAAAGGAGGTCCCAGGTTCAAATATCCACCCTACAAAAAAGCTAAATTGGGTATCCAAAATCCAATTGATAATGTTGGTGCGAGCAGGGTCGGGTGCGACTCTCGGGTGACTTTGACGGTGTAGAACCCCCTGTTCGTGGTCTCTCAGACCAAGGCGACTCCACAAAGGGTTTTTTGCTTAAAAAAAGAAAAAAAAAAGAAGACAATTGCTATAGAAGAGCATCCTTGCACTTTAGGGTTTCTAGGGAAACATAATGAAGATTGTGCTTTTGAAGTTATTCCTTGCACTTCAGATACTTCAAACCAAGGCAAACCTAAACATGATAAATATTACTATGAGAAGTGTGAGAAGATTGAAGAGATTGATGAAGATGAAAGTATTATTGGGAATTAAAAAAAATAGGAAGACCCGAGAAACAAAAACAAAGAGAAAAAGAAACCCAAAGGGATATTGATATGGAAAAACAAAAGCAAATATCACAAGTGCTAACAAGAAGTCGGGCTAAACCTACAAAAATAACAATGAAAAAAATATTTTTGAATATTAGGGGAATGAATAAGAACCCTCAAAAAAGATATAAAAAAATTGTGAGGTTGTTATAGACAAGATATTTATAGATATAAAAGTTGGGCAATAAATATTTTAGCCATTCACGGTGTTGAATTTTATCTTGACAAAATTTAAATTTGGGAAGACATATGATATAAAAGGAGTTGACTATGGAAACTTATAAGTTTGATGAAGATAGAGAATATCTTTGATAGAAAGACAAATGAAGAATATCGTTGATAGAAACACAAAGTTGGGCATGCTTTAATTAAATTGTTAGAAATATATATAGAGCAATGTAATGTTTTGTTTTTGTAATGGAAGTGGCCCCCAATAGAAGCCACACATAGCTTATTAAAAAAAAGGTGCTAGAACAAGCTTGCAAATACATTGTATTTGCATTGTTTGAGTTATCAATAATATTTTATGTGAGATTGTTATTGTTAGAATATTTGATATTAATAGATTGTGAGATCTTGTGGAAAATATTGTGGTAAGAATATTGGATTGTTAATACTTCAATCAAGTTACGAATAGAAATACATGATTTAGAGTTGTTGCTCACATTAATATAATCTTTGACCTTTGGACCTATACAAGCTAGGTATGCCTAAGCCAATGGTTACCATTTTGAATTAGAGATAATAGGATAGTGCTTCAACCAAGCATCAGACCAAAAATTTACATATTTTTCCTCATTGATTGTCCACTTAAGATGTTTCTTAATCAATTGCAAACTATCTAATATGAAGTTCCATGTAGATAATCCTTTGGGTAGGGCTATTTTCCTAAATAATTTTATTGCATCAAGATAAGGTATATATTTTTGAAGTAATATTTTTGCCCAATTCTTTCCTTGATATTTGAATTATCTCTACCCAGGTTTTACCCCTAAGACCAAACTCATAAGTTTACAATTCCACAAGCTTGTTCCTCCAATATTCTTTCCCTTACAAACCCTATCCCACTTACAAAGAGGTAACCTAAAGTTTCCTTGCATCCTTTCAAAATAAAAGTCTCTTTAAATTTTATCAATTTATGATGCTATACCTACTGACAATCCCACCATGTTTAAGAACTTAGTTTTCCAACCTTCCAAAAAATATTTCATTCTGTAGACGAGACAAAGATGCATCATTGCAAATATAATTAAAAGAGATGTATCGATTCTTATTCTCTTTTGATTACAAATAAACCTATGTGAGTTGTACAAATATTGAGGGATCAATTCTCTTTTACAAGAAAATGATGCAAATGCCTTCTTCTGCTACAACATTCGACAAACGGGTTTCTTGTGACCATCACTTCGTTGGATATGGATCTATGTTGGATCTATTATATGTACTAAACTTGCATTTGGATCATCTAGATATGATGGATGGCATCTAAATTTTGATCATCAAAGGGGCTCACGATTGAGTTTTTTGACCATTTGGAGTCAGGACAGATGATACCTAGGACTGTCTAAGGTCAAATGGCCAAGAGGTAGAGTCTCTTACTGCCGCTAAAGACTGAATCTAGTGGATCTAGTTATGTGAGATCTACTGGATGAATTTGTATCTATGTGTGGATTTACTGGATGAATCTATATCTGTGTTTGGATCTGCTAACTTTGAATTTGTACACCTACACACAAGCCCACTATAAATTATTAGTAATATATCAGGCCTCCCAAAGTGAGGCTTAGATTCAAAAATATAAACTGAATTGCAGAAGGTAAGTGCAAATGTATGAAAATAAATTAAATACTGATAGATTTTACCTTCCTAGTTGTTATTGTTATTGTGTTGCATCATGGTATTTTTGGAGATCTCTGTGCAGGTTGGATTTCGACCATCTAGGTCTGGACGACTACGACCTAAGACTGTCCAAGGTCGAATGACTGTGGGCTATGGTGCCCTGTCTCTATTGAAAGCGATATCTAGGCCTACAGAATGCTGTGATCAATATCTAGCATGGGACGAGGATGGTTACGTATGATTAATCTTGTGTTCGGATGCGAAGTTAGCTCAGAGTTTTGACAATATTTATTTTCCTATACCATTCTCATGCTTAATGAGGATGAGGGGGTGCATTTATAGAACTTCTAAGGAGGAATGGATGAGGTGGTGACTCAACCAGTTAAGTGGTATAACCAGAAGTTCCCCTTTGTATTGATATTATCATAGAGGATGCATGCTTGCAAAGGAATATAAGATTACCTCGTAATGATCACCAAATGTAAACATCTCAGTGTTATCTCCAAGAATGCACGTGCAAATTGTAATTGATATGTCCTTCGAAATCATCACTAGATAAGATACACATATTGAATTGAATGTGTAAGTTAATTTAAATATGCATATTAAATTAAATGTGCATGTTTTGCATATGCATGTTTGAACTGATTGTACATTTGAATTCAATGTGCATATTAAATTAAATGTGCATGTTAAATTAAATATGCATATTAAATTAAATGTGCATGTCAAACTGCATATGCATGTTTGAATTGATTGTGCATTTAAATTAAATGTGTATATTAATTTAAATGGGTATGTTGAACTATGTGTGCATGTTGGAATCCTTATTAGGTGTGCATGCATACTAAAATATCTGATGTGAGGATGGAGGTGCAATTGCAAGATGTGGCAAGTGTAGTAAACTAGAGTCCATTTTTTGGAAAAGGGTAATCCTTTCTTGTGCATAACCGAAATGATGGATGTGAAGTGGACCTAGAGTGAAGTGGAGATGATGTGGAAGGGGAATGGAAGGGGAAATGTTCCCGTGAGGAGGGGTGATTGGATGGGTAAACTAGGTATTATTTAACTAATTATTTGATTAATTGATACTTAGATGAATGAATGTTTAATTTAATATTAACTAATTTTTTTAAAGCAAAAAATCCCTTGCGGGGTTGCCTTGGTCTGAGAGACCATGACCAGGGGGTTCTACACCATCAAGTTCACCCGGGAGTCACGCCCGACCTTGCCCGCACCAATATTATCAATTGGATTTTGGGTACCCAATTCAAAATTTTGGTAGGGTGGAGATTCGAACCTGGGACCTCCCTTGGAGGATTGCCCCCTCCTCTCCAAATCACCTACAACACCTGGGTTGATATTAATTAATTTAATTAATATTAAATATACTAATTATTTTATATTAATTAAATAGTATCTAATGTGCTTGATTTTGGTGTCTACAGATACCCCTTTTTGTATCGTGTTGTGTGAAAACATAATGCGATGCAAAAAATAAATGACACGTGTAGTTATGTGGATAAGTGAATGATGGAAATTACTTTTGTTCTTGAGGAAAGTGTCGTTTGGTTACCTCAAATCAAGAATAATGTGAGATGCCCTAGTGATGGAGGAGACAAATATCTATGAACCTTGTTGTTGACAAATTAATGAGTGCCTTGGTTTTGGCGAACGAACTAGTCATGTGGTAAGTGGTCTCATGTGCTATAATCGATTATAAGTGGTCAATCAACATCACCATCTTTATTATAGCATCAACATGTAAACCCTTACAAAAATTGACCCAGTACATTAGCCACTTGGATTTGTTAAGAGAAATTTTGCATTTAGACCCGATAGAGTAGGGTGTATGATTAGTTGTAGACAAGGTTCTTGGACAAACATTGAGTCCAAAATGGGTGTTTGATTATTGATATTTTTTGAGATAAAATGTTGTGGATTTTATCTACCCCCTCAAGCAGCAATTGGGCGAAAGGCATAATGGATGATGGCGATGAGGATATTGACTTGATTGTGAGTGGGCTGGATGGATGAAATTTGGAGGTAACTAGATGGCTTCGAGAAGTGGAGTAGCTAGAGTTGGGGGTAGTGCAAGACCGGTAAGTGACATGATATACCCTTTCTTATTACACTTTGGGATAAAATGAATAAATATTTTTTGTATGTTCTAGATTTGTTGTTGTTTCTTTGTTGTGCTTATTTTTTATTATTTTGTTATGATTGTGATGATTTTTATTTTTATTGATTTTTTATTGAAACAAGTATCCTTATGGTAATCTATCCATCCTACCGGATTGCATGGATAACCGATCGTTGCAACCACCAGGTGACTAGAGTAGATCACTAGATACAAGGTTCACTCGAGGATCTAAGCTAGAAAATCACTACACCAAAAAAGGGATTTAATGGTGGTTTTTAACCGCCCTTAAAGGCCTTTAAAGGCATTTTTTAACCACCCTTAAAGGTATTTAAAGGTTGTTATTAAGCCATCATCTATGAGGGCATCATAAAAAATCTACATCATATGACAACTAAAAACTGCCTCAAAAAGCTGTCCTTTTAGGCCTACGCCTAAGAGGGTAGTTTACAACCGCCCTCTTAGGGTCTCACATAAAAAAAATATATATACAGGATGTGTTAGCTAAAACAACATAGCAGTCAGCAGTGAGGCATAAGTGAAGAGAAATCTGGGACCTAGAAGACCCAAGGTTATGAATTGTAAACTAATCATGTGTTCATGATGTTGATCTACATATACAAAAAGTGGTAGAAATGTTACTCTAATTTTTCATGATTACTCTAATATTTGGCAATGGTGGAAGTGTTCCAAGAGGAAAGATATTTATTGTGCATTACTCTACTTCCATGCACAAACATCATTATATTTGGTACCTTTAGAATTACACAGTTGTGGGTTCAATACTAATGCAAATGTGGACACAAGGCAAATGTAGACATATTGAACTTGTAGAAGTATTATTGTCGTATGTATCTTTTTAGGATTAATATCAAAATAATATTATGTAGAGACTCAACTATAAGATATTATTTAATGGGAATGTATGAGACATATAGATTAAAAGTCTATGAAGTACAATGTTGTGGAATGCATTTGGTGAAAATAAATATGGAAGAAAAAACCGAAATGATTATTCAAATTCCACAATAATAAATGTCTCGTACATAGACATGAGACTTCTAGATCTGTTTGTTGAGAGTAAACATCCCCTCTTATTAAATGTTAGTTCTCAATGCATTCATTCTTCCTTTGTTCATGATGTTTAATCAATTTTTTTACAAGGAAACTTTGCAAGTGATGGATGTGCATAACTGTGGATTGTATGCCAATGGGTTTTTAATGTGAATGTTGGGACTTCAGGAATGTAGTCTATGTATTCAAAAAATGTAGCATAGATTTTAGAGTCCACAATAAAAATACAATAAATAGAATACTACAACTACCAAGGCTACCATAAATTGGATCTTGAAGCTTAGCATTACACACAATTTATTTTGAATACTATATAGAATATTTTCTCTTATATTTTTAGATGAAAACCAAGTTATTATTTATGAACAACAATGATCTATTGCACCTCTTACATTACAAAATCAAGAAATAAAGAAATTATATTACGTCCAAGAGTGACCAAAGGAGGTAAATGAAATTCAAAGACCACATCCGATTAGAATATTTAAGTACTAGGGCAAAAATAACCCAAGGAGCTCAAGAAGTAACTAAGAGATAAAACCGTAAACCATTGTAAATATAACCACAGTGGGTAAACCCAAAATACATAATAAATAGGAGAGAGTTTAGTGGGTAAACCATTGGAAGATAAAATGTAGCATAGATTTCAGAGTCTACAGTCAAACTACAATAAATAGAATGCTACAACTACCGAGGCTACCATCAAAATATTAACAAATTAGATTTTTTTTTTTATTTGTGGAAAACATCCCAAAAGGGATGCCACTTTCGGGTAAGACCCAAGGAGGCAGGGGTATCCATTCCGCCAAAAACGCCCAGGACTCGGACCTGGCCTACCACCTTTGACATACTCAAGGAGCAAACAAACACACAAAACCAAATTAAAAAAAGTAAATAACAACAAAAATAATAAAATAAAATAAAAAACAAACTCCTTGAGTGTGTCAAAACCAAAAGCACAACCAAACACGCACAATAAGATAAAAGAAACCACAACACAAACCACATAGAAAAACACAAGAACCACATAACAAAACACAAACAAGACAAAAACAACAGAACACTACAAAGACATAACCCAAAAAAACATGAAAAATAAACACAACCAAAACCTAAAAAATAAAATAAATAAAATAAAAATAAAAACAACCAACAACAGACAATAAACAAAAACAAAAAACATAGAAAACACTCACACATAAAAAAATGAAATAACACAAACAAAGAGAAACCCAAGAACAAGAACGAAAAAAACACAAGAACAATAACAATAAACATAAAAAAAAAACAAAACAACAAAAACACAAGAACAACAAAAAACAACACAAAGAACACAAAAACAAAACAAAACAAAAGAACCCACCCACCTTAAAAAACTAAACAAAAAAACAAAGAAGACAAAAGAAAAAAAAATGAACAAAACAATGACCTATCTAGACCAGAAGACTATTAATGCAAGAATCAACAGAGGAAACAAAATAAAGAATAGAATGAGCTAGGGAACTAAAAAAACTGAATGAACCAAAGAGAAACAAAAAAAAAAACAAGAAGAAACTAGGTACCTTCGTAACTCGGAGCCATCCAAAGAAATGATAGAAAGAAGAGCTTCCCTAATTTGAGAAGCCCACCATATAGGAGGGTGGCCATAACAAGTAAGATCACCTTTGTCCAAAGCCCAATTAGCTAAAGCATCAAGACTCTTGTTTTGATCTCTGACCACATGATTGTAATCAACTTTCAAAAATCCCATCCGGATTAACCAAATCTTCTCAATAATTCTTTTTATTCTCCAATCCACCTTATGATTCTTAGAAGGAGTCTTCAAGAGATTAATCATAAGTTGAGAGTCGACTCAACTAACACCTTTTCCCATCCAACCTTAGTAGCCTCCTGAAGGCCTCTAAGGATACCATACCCCTCAAGCAAGGTTATTGGAAAGAATACCCAAATTCTCAGCAAAAGTAAAAACCAGGGAGCCATCCGAAAGTCTACCAATTCCTCCCACACCGGCTTTTCCAGGGTTCCCTCTAGAGGCTCCATCAGCATTGACTTTTCCAAAATCCTTAGGAGGAGGTTGCCAATTTCTAGTCCTATCCATCTTACTAATACTCACATTCCCTTTAAGTTGGTTGCCCTTAGAAGGTTTAATCTTCAATCTTTGCATCACTTGATCCCATCTTTGGTGGGAGTTTTGGGGGTGATTAAGGAGATGATGGACTGATTCAACTAAGTTGGCTATGGTCTTTTGCCAAATATAGTGAATATCCTTCCTATCTTGATTAAAAATTCGGTTGTTCCTTTCATTCCAAATATTCCAAAGAAGAATGGTAGAACCCATCCAAACTAACTCGCCTAATAAAATGATCAACACCCTCTTGATTAGGCCAATCCCTCCAAAGTCTGTTCAAAAGTGAAAAAATTGGACCACTGTAAGCCAAGTAAAGTTGCCATTCTCCTCCATAGCTCGGAGGCTAAAGTACACTCAATAAAAATATGGTTGATATTTTCTACATTCTCTTCACACATTTCACATCTAAAAGGGCCATGAAAACCACGCTTCATAAGTTGCTCACCAAGTAAGCACCCTACGATGCAATAAAAGCCAATTAAAGAACCTCACCTTAGGCCGGAGCTTTTGAGCCCACAATTGAGAAAATATGTCAGAAGAATGGTTGGGATTATTATGGCATAAGGTCAAATAACCTTGAGCAACTGAATACTCACCCTTAGTAGTGTCGTTCCATCCAAAACAATATTTTTCATGGGACCAAGAGAGGGATCTCATATGAAGGATGCCTTGGATATCTTGTCTTTGCCTTTCTGGGATTTGAATAGGCCAGTCCTCAATAGGGATCCAATATCTACCAACCTTTGAATTACCAAGGATGGTACCGATAGTAATTAACCACCTTTATCCAATTAGCTCGGTGAAGCTCCTCCATCCAAGGCCTCCAATCGGGAAACCGAGTTATCAAAGGCTTGTGACCATCCCAAGAATCTGTCCAAAAATTTGCATGTTGACCATTATGAATGATCCAAAATAATTTTTTCTTTATCAAATCCTCACCAGCCCTAAGAACCGCTAAAATGGGAGAACCTTTGGTAGGAAGTTGATAGCGAACAAGGTCTTCAGGACTTTTGTTCTCAAAGATATTTAGCACGGAGATTATTGGCCCAAAGAGCATTGGGGTTATGCAACATCCTCCAATATAATTTAGCAGCTAAAGCTTTGTTGTTATTAATTGAAGACCGGAATCCTAACCCCCTTCACTCTTAGGAAGACATAAAGTATCCCATTTCACCAAGGCCCATTTTCTTTTCTCCTTAGTACCACTCCAAAGGAAACGATGACCCGATTTGATCCAATTCTCGAAGAACAACCTTTGGGATATTCAAAACGGAAGAAACATAAATAGGAATAGCTTGAAGGACTGATTTTACCAAGGTGATTCTACCCCTTGAAGAAAGCCACTTGTTGGTCCACTTTCCAATTTTCTTCTTGACTTTGTCCAACAACCAATTCCAATATTTATTTTTCTCGCCTTTGAATATTTATGGGAATACCTAAATAAGTGATTGGAAGAGAGGTCTTCTTATATCTTAATTTATCCAAGACCATGGCTTCCCTGTCTAGCGAGAGCAGATGAAAGAAAATAACTTTAGATTTGTCTTCATTGATCAACCGCCCAGTAGGCCTTAGAAAAATAGCTAATGATTTGCTTAATATTAGAAGCTTCCTTAACCGTAGCTTTACCTAAAAGGGTAGAGTCATCCACAAATTGAAGATGAGAGATAGGTCTAGCTCCATGAGCAATGGTAACTCCCTCAAGGGTTTTGTTTTCCCTCTTTTTGGTTATAGTCCTACCCAAGCATTCAGCAAGAATGATGAATAAATAAGGGGATAGCGGGTCACCTTGCCTGATACCTCCGGAAGCCGGGAAAGACCGAGAAGGCCTGCCATTGATAAGAACTAAGTAGGAAACTCGAAGAGATACATCCCATAATCCAATCCATCCAATCCTTAGAGAAACCAAATTGCCTCAAAACTTTGATAAGGAAGTGCCAATCCACTCGTCATAAGCTTTGGATAAGTCTAACCGGATGAACATAGAAGGAGAATTTTGCATATCCATGGAATGGATGGCTTCCTGAGCAAGAACTATCTCATCTACTATTTGACGTCCTTCCACATATCCCCCTTGCTCTGGGGAAATAATCTTATGTAAAAGAGGCTTCAACCTTTCTGCCATGATTTTAGTAATAATTTTGAGAAGAACATTACATAAAGCAATAGGTCTAAAAGCTGAGATATGATCAACCTCTTGAGCTTTTGGAACAAGAGTAATATAAGTTTTATTGATAACCTTCAAAATTTCTTTGGATTTCCTGGCTTCTTCCACCACCTCTAATAAATCAACATGAAGGATATCCCAGAACTCTTGGTAGAACTCAATAGGAAAACCATCAGGACCTGGGGTTTTCCCTTTTGCATTTTAAAAACTACTTGTTGAAGCTCATTGATAGTAACAGGAGCAGTCAAAATAGAGTTCTCCTCAGAAGTGATAAGAGAAGGGATTGCTTGAAGAACATTTTGTTGAGAAGTCGAGTCAAGAGGAGTAGCAAAGAAAAATATTGGAAAAGTAATCAACAACAATAGAGTTCATGCCATCCCAAGTATAAACAACATCTCCATAATCTGATTTTAAGGAAGAAATAAAGTTGTGAGATCTTCGAGCTAGAAGAGATTTGTGGAAGAAATTTGTGTTTCGATCTCCTTCTTTGAGCCATTGAATTCTAGATTTTTGCTTCCATAAGATTTCTTCTCTTTTTTCCCATTCCTCTAACCGAGTTGTGAGTTTAATTTCATCTCGCACTTCTCTTCTCTCGTGAGGCCATCTAAACGGATTTTCTTATTCAAATTTTCAAGATGAGCAATAACTTCATGTTTTTTTTTATGAACATCCCCAAACTCTTTCCAGCTCCAAGTCTTGATTTTGGATTTAATGTATTGCAGTCTTTTGGCAAAACAGAACATCTTAGTCCCATGCCTAGGTTTACCTTCCTTCCACCATTGTTGCACACGAGGTCCGAAGGAAATGTCTCTAAGCCACATTAATTGAAAACGAAAAGGAGAGAAACTCACATTGGTTTTCCACATTTCCACCATGACCGGCCAATGATCCGAACCAACATTATTAAGAGTCTTCACTTTAGGAATGTGACCATGGATTAAGAAATTTTCAGAGAGCAAAAACCTATCCAATCTCTCCATTATACAAGCTAAGCCTTGCCTTCGTTAGACCAAGTCATAAGGCCATTATCTCAGTTGGATATCCACAAGATGGAGGTTTGCAATATATTCGCTCATGAGGTCAGTACTTTTGTCCAAATTTCTATTTCCCCCTTTTCTCATCCAGAGAGAGGATGGTATTGAAATCTCCTCCGATCAAGATCCAAGCTTTAGGAAAATGAGAGATAATATGAGTAATATCCTTCCACCTGTCTTCTTTTTTCCTCCAAAGAAGTCGGGCATAAACAAGAATGCAGAGCATAATCTGGTTGGAATGTCTACTTTGAATAGCTATAGCCAACAAACCCCAACCGCCAACCATATGGTGAATAACTACCTCTTTTGGGTCCCAAAGACAAGCAATGCCACCCGAAGTCCCTTGGGAACTGAGGGAAACCACTTTTCCAGCTGGCCAAATTTTACCGGCAATTAAGTCCATATCCTCCATTGACATTTTTGTTTCTTGAAGGAAAACAAGATGTGGATGATTTATCCGAATCATTCTTCTAATTTCATTTTGTTTTGAAAGACTCCCTTTGAGTCCTCTAATATTCCAAGTGATGATCTTCATTAATACCAGGGCTAAAAATGTTGGGAAGGGCATTAATCTTACCTTCCTCTACAAGCTTTTCACCTTCTTTTACCATATGATATTGATTGGTCTTGCGACCTACTTTTTGATTAGAATCCATCTTCAATTTTTTTTCCCTCGTTTCTTGACTTATTCCAATTGAATCTGAGATGGCTTCTAACCTTGAAGAATGCTCATACACGACCAAAATTTTACTAGATGGTTCAATGGAGTCTATATTGGGACCCGCATTATTTGAAGTTTTGACATTTGAAATATTGTTTTTCTTGTGTAAATTTTCTCCTTTTTTTTCTCGTTGAAAACCTTTGATTTGTTGGTTTGTCTCTCGAGTTCTTTCCTTCATATTTAAATCTGTGTTTCTAAGATTTTAGTTTCCATTATTTCCTCTTCCTCACTTGGGACATCATTTGTGGAAAGGATTTCAAACATATTAGCAAATGACTTTGATTGATCCTTCATTACTGGTTTTTTCTGAGTGTTCTTCTTCTTAGGTATTTGGAAACCTGCTGAGTTTATATCTTCTTTCTTTTGATCAAGAATTTTATTTGGGCAAGCACTGGCCAAATGACCATATTCATGGCAAATTCTACAACGAAAAGGAATGTTCTCATAGTCCACTACTTGCTCCCAAGTGTCTTCCCCAAATTGTAATGTGATCTTTTTAGGTAGGGGTTTGTCAAAATCCATTAAAACACAAATTCGAGCATAAATAATATGTTCAAAATTTTGAGTACAATCAACGAATCATCATAAAAGTTCCTAAAGAGTTTCCAATTGAAGAAAAAATAGTAGGATTCCAAAATTCAATAGGGAGGCCAAAGAGTCTAACCCACACGGGAGCTATAGAAGGCATCTCTTCTTCGGCTTTAAATTTAGTATGCCAGGGCTTCATGAAAAGCCCCGCCCTTCCAAAAAACCAAGGACCCCCTTGAAAAGTTTTCTCTCTATCTTCATTATTAGCAAATAAAACAAGAAAATAACCATTTGGATAAATAGAGATTTGTAACTCACCTTTAGTTTTCCAGCTTTTTGCAGCCCAGACTTTGAAAGCGGATAGACTCGGATGAAAACCCACGAACCGACAAATTAGTCCTCTTTTTTCCAAATCTTCAATGCCAGCTTGAATGTTACCCATATCAAGCTTAACAATAGGAGTTCCATCACCGCTTTAAGACATCCCGACTCCGTTTTCCTCGGGATCAATCTTAGGCATTCTTAGAGGTTTATGAGAAGCCCTAATATTGATATTAGCATTGGGCTGAGGTCTGTCCACCATGAAGGGCATCCCTAAAATTCATTTTTGGGACCGAGTCTTCAAAATTCTTACCCTTGACAGGGGTTTTCATAGTAGAATTATTTTGTGGGTGCACCTTAGCACCAGATTCACTTGAGATATGAGCCATTTTTTGATCAACTGCTTGAAACTTATTTCGTGGTCTCTTTAATCCTTGCCCTAGACGCCGTGGAAAGGTATGGTTTTCACTTTTCTTTTGTGCAAGCAAATTGGAAGCCGTTGTCACTCAAGTTCACAGTATGATCCGTTGAAAGACAAATTTCTAACCCATATTGTATCCCCCGCAACATTTCTTGCTAAAATATTGAGCATAAACCACAAAAATATTGGCCGCTAGGGCCCGAAGGCCCTAAAAACCAACCTCTGGAGCCGCTTGCACTCAACCCGGATGAAACCCTCGCATAGCCGCTTGCCAAATATATCGTTCACACATAGGGATGCGCTAGGATCTGTGTTGCTCCAAATGATATGAAAATTGGTGGAGATGTTCTAGGGTTTTTCAGGCATCTACCCTCAAAATTTTAGCTCAATCCGAGTTCGGATGAGTGAGATATGGCCGAAACGAGTTCGGCAGTTTGGGCAGTCCTGCGAAAAACGTCTCTCTTAACAAATTGGATCTTAATGCTTAGCATTACACACAATTTATTTTGAATAATATATGGAATATTTTCTCTTAGATTTTTGGATGAAAACCAAGTTATTATTTATGAACAACAATGATCTATTACATCTCGTACATGTACTAAAGCAATAAATAAAGAAATTATATTATATCCAAGAGTGACCAAAGGAGGTAAATGAAAATCAAAGACCACATCCGATTAGAATATTTAAGTACTAGGGCAAAAAGAACCCAAGGAGCTCAAGAAGTAACCAAGAGATAAAATAGTAAACCATTATAAATATAACCACAGTGGGCAAATCCAAAATACATAATAAATAGGATATATTTTAGTGGGTAAACCATTAGAAGAGAAAATGTAACATAGATTTCAGAGTCCATAGTCAAAATACAATAAATAGAATGCTACAACTACCAATGTTGCCATCAAAATATTGACAAAATGGATCTTGAAGCTTAGCATTACACAATTTATTTTGAATAATATATGGAATATTTTCTCTTAGATTGTTGGATGAAAACCAAGTTATTATTTATGAACAACAATGATCGATTGCCTCTCTTACATGTATAAAAGCAAGAAATAAAGAAATTATATTATGTCCAAGAGTGACCAATGGAGGTAAATGAAATTCAAAAACCACATCTAGTTAGAATATTTAAGTACTAGGGCAAAAAGAACCCAAGGAGCTCAAGAAGTGACTAAGAGATAAAACAATAAACCATTGTAAATATAACCACAATGGGCAAATCCAAAGCATAAAAACCCTAATTCTATAAATTAAGTACAAATAAAAACACCCATACATATATAGGTATAAAGGGTTCATACTCACATATATTGTGAAACCAATTGTGATAACCATAATTACAAACCCATGTGGAAGTATTTCCACAAAGATTCTCCCTGCTAAAGCATAGAATACTACAACTGGAATGATGATCCCAAACAATGTTGAAACCAATATCCTCAGGCTATTGCATGCTAATATCAACCTTCCACCCCAGAGAAAAACCTGGCAAAAACCAAGCATACACACAAAAGATAAATGCCCACTATATCCTTGCAAAAATATATAAAGATATAGTAATGAAAGAAGTTTCATAAAAATAAAACTTACATTGCGGCCTTCCATACTTCATAAACTTGCTTGCCAACCTCATTATTTGCTTCATTTGAATGATCAGGCTTAGGAATCTTCGACTGCATGGAGCTCGACTTCTTTGTCTCTCATTCTTCTAATGGAAAACCAAGAGACGAGTTTTTTTTTCTCCAAAGATGTTATATACACATGAATGTATTATCAAGAGTGTTGAAAACAATTGAACCTTCCAATATCTTAATAGAAAACTCCTCCACTTATGACTGACCTTGTGATCAATGATCAAATAAAATTACAACAAAAACAAAGAATAATGAATCACTAGTCAATGTGAAGTTTCTCTTAGGTCATTCCATTAAGGAAATTTGACATGAAATTTTTTCTTCCATATGATAATGGAAGAGAAAATGTAGCATAGATTTCAGAGTCCACATTCAAAATACAATAAATAGAATGCTACAACTACTAAGGTTGCCATCAAAATATTGATAAATTGGATCTTGAAGCTTAGCATTACACAATTTAATTTGAATAGTATATAGAATATTTTCTCTTAGATTGTTGGATGAAAACCAAGTTATTATTTATGAACAACAATGATCTATTACACCTCTTACATGTACAAACGCAAGAAATAAAGAAATTGTATTATGTCCAAGAGTGACCAAAGGAGGTAAATGAAATTTTTAAAGACCACATCTGGTTAGAATATTTAAGTACTAGGGCAAAAATAATCCAAGGAGCTCAAGAAGTGACTAAGAGATAAAACAGTAAACCATTGTAAATATAACCACAATGGGCAAATCCAAAGTGAAAAAACCCTAATTCTATAAATCAAGTACAAATACAAACAACCATATGAGGGGGATCCCATCAAGGTAAAGCAACAATAGATGAAGGCCAACAATGGATATTGAGGACATAAAGAAGAATGTGTTTATGTCCAATGGAGAAAAAGAAAGCACAATTGTAAAATGCTAAATAAATGAAAAAATCTTATTTCAAGTGCAATTCTTATTTACAGATATAGGTGAATGGACAACCTGAGCTCTCCATATAATGGGTAGATGTCTAAACATCCTTACTCGCCCCAACCATCAGAGATGAGGTGAGAGGATATCCTGAGACTTCTGTCAGATACATAAATATCCATCTATGCAAATTAAGTACTGCTACTAAGGACTAGGACTAAGAGTCAAACATGAAACATCAATTTCCTAACTAACACTCACTCACAATAAACCTTTATTTCAACACATTACAACATGTATGTATGATTAGACTCTTAATCCTATGCCCTAGCAACACTTGCATTCTATCTTTTTTTACCAAATTATCTTCTTGTATTTAATTGGCCAACCTCATGCACATGATACCTACTCGCGTCACTCCTAGTTTGGCCACCCATTAATTATAAGTAATGTTTGATTTAGACCAAGCAATGAAGGAGCCCACAACATCTTTAATTGTGGCCATCTCATCATTCCTTCTAAACAAGTTTGTTTCCTCTTTATGGGTAACATGCATATTTACTTTCCAATAACCTTCACCCAAACGTTGACCATGTACAAGATATTTAGGGTCAATACTGATCACCGTGCCTTCGATCATTACGTTATCCTTATGGATCTGAGTCAAGTAGCATTCCCTTCTCTCAGTTTGAGTGATCGGTTTTATTTTCAGTCCTTACATGGAAAATCAATAGCCTAGATAAATTCACAACATAACGTACAATACAAATTAAGTCAACTATTTTATATTTGAAATAATAGTCATACCATTGATGACTCTGGCTTACAAGGTATTGAGCAACTTCCTATGCCTTGATCACCACCACTAATATTGTGTCCAATTGTAGGGGTAGCATGTAGTGATGATACCTATGGAATTATATGCAAGAGATCATTACAAATTTAGGGGTGCAACATGTAAACATTTCAAATATGAAATCATGAAAAAATTGACACACCTCTATCTATGAAAGCCATATCAAAATCTCTTCAATATTTTTATCTTTCTCTGCAAGCTTATCTTCCAACTTTTTTCATTCTCTACAAGCTTCTCTTTCAACTTTTGTTCTTTCTCTATCGTATGCTCTTGCATCTGGCGCAACTTTTTTATGTAACCCTCGCTAGCAAATAGAGCAGTTGGCGATACTCCTTCGTCGACAACCCAAACCTGACCCGACCTTTCAGGTCCTAAAACCTTGGCAAGGGTATCATCCTTGATACATTGATTTACGAAGCTCGCAGATAATATTTCATCATCAATTTTTTTCTAGTAACATCACATGCATAGTTAACTTATAGTTGGAGAGACATAGGGATAAGTCATGCGACAAAATAATATAGCTATGTTTATCACATATAATGAATGAATATGATAGAATACCATTTCATGCTCCAATCGAGCATATCCTCTTTGACTGCAAGTGTGCATGATGGATTGGTGAGATCTATTTTGTTTGTTCCTTTGCCTCATCACCTACAATGCAATGAAGAAACCAACATATAAATTCATTAGGGAGAGCAAGGTCAACAAAATTCACATGAACATAACAATGATATAAACTACCATAACATATTGGTTGGTACTTACCTTAAAGTCAACGCTGCTCCTGCCATTCACAAAGGCTTCCCAATATTTTTGTGATACACGAGGTGGGGGATTAACAATTCTATCTTCATCATTATAATATTTATCATAGTGTTTTTTCAAAAGTCGATGCTTATGTTCACACCATTGCTTATCCATGGTCATGAAGACGCATTTCTTCATTGCGTCCAAAATGATATATTTTGCTGCATCAAACTAGTATCTTATTAGATGTAATATTTATATAAGTATTGAAAAATGGACACTACGAACTCCATTGGCTAGAAAATTAAAGTAATGAGTGTCCATAACTGGTTTTTAACTTCCACTGGTATTGCTCTCCAGTCTGTATGGGTGATAGGGACAATCTCCCTCACAATCACCCCCAAGTAAGATGCAAACTTAATAGAATTTTTTCCTATGGGTTGTCCGTTTAGATTGCAAATGACCTCCACCTTATATGTGTTGCTTGACTCTACTGCACATCTTGTTGGACCTCTCTTTCTACTATATTTAATGTTTGAAGTGTGTGATGACCTAACATTAACACCTATAATTCCAACACCATCCAAACATCATTACACCATATAGTATGACAACAATGAGTAACCCAACATCATAAGAAAATTTCTTGTGTGGTCTACTTACCTTCTTCATTAGCCAAAGCATTGTTAGCGTCATTTCGAGTATTATCACCATCAAATTCATTTATGTTAAGGATCACCTCCTTATCTTCCTCATTCATGGAACTCCTAGATGGTATCTTCCACCAGTTTCTACAATACACCATAGTCAACGACAAAACCATGATCAATTCTAATATGTATAGGTAAACCACTATTGAGCAACACTATCAATTTTCAAGTGCTTACTAGCGTGCTAGGCTTTGTGATAGCCTCAACTACCCGTGATATCTTCCTTGGTATTTTTTGTACATATTACCACTTTAAATATTGTACAAACACACCACAAAACCAAAATAGACACAAATAAAACAAAAAGCAAAATTTTAATTTCCAAAAAGACCCAAATTAGAATCCATGTATAAAACAAAAAATCAAGATCAAAAAACTCATTTGCATAACCCAAAATTTTCCTAGTTTTCAAGAATCTAACAACCACCCAACAATTACATTTGAGGTAGAAAAACAAGAACCCAAAGAAGGCTAATGCCACAAGGTCCACCTAATTACAAAGGACCACAGACAAAAGAAAAAGAACAATTAGTCAATAGAGTACAAGGATAAGGTCAAAGAAGATCAACAATGCAAGTTGAGACCAAAAGGGTAGACAAAATTTAGAGGAATCTAAACCAATCTTGTATGGAGTTCCATGGCAATATGTCCTACCATATGCAAAGTGTAACATAATCAAGAGCAAAAATTCTTTGCACTTCCTTGTAGCATACATTTTCTAGAACATTCATCTAACCACTAGGTTAGGAACGAACAAATGCTTTAAAAATCCTAACCAACAAGAAACATTCACCATGTTTGAGACAACTCAAAGGCATCAAGAATTAGACATGAAATATTGGAACAATACAGTGTTGGGCCCTCTCACAACCCTAGTGAGATTTACAAGACGCACATAAAATAGCAAGAGGCCATTTGAAGAAGCACAAAATATCCTTGAGGTTTATTTCTAAGGGAGACAAGTTGACTAATGAATGTGATATGTAGTTATACCCTTTGAAGAATAATATAATATACTCTACCAGAGAATAACATCAACCATATTTAGTATTGGTTTGAACATTGCACTTGTGTATGGCCACAAAACCATATGAATTGGAGGATTTTCTAACATTAGTCACTAGCCCATATATAACCATTTGTCTATGGGAGGCATCCCCTAGTACAACCACAATTTGAGAACCATGGAAATTAGAAGGGATATGTACCAACCTTATGTACTCTCTATGGAATTTGACTCAATATGAAATATTAGCAAACACTATGTATTTATTAGGAGGAAATAATTACAAATAAACATGTTAAATGACAACAAAAGCACTTGCTCCAAGACTAAATCTAACAACCACCCAACAGTTACATCGATGTGTGAATTTTATCACTTTCATGTGTAGTTTAAGGTTGTATCGCTTACAGTATTAATTTTGGATTTGTATAGTTTATGTCTAAATCAATTACCTAATACTCGTTCCCAAATATTTCCACCTTTACTAAAGCTGATGATGTAATAGAAAGATCCTATATCATTTTTTTCTTCTATTAACTAATAAAAAGGATAGAACACAACCTATATAATTTTTGTTTATTGAAGTGCAAATTTTACTTTTTCAAATACAGTAGAAAGAGAACAATATTATTCTATTTTGATAGTCAATATAAGTAACCTAAGTGTTACCATAATTGGGATATGCAATCAATATCAAACTAATATTTAACTACAACACAAGCACTAAAGATGAGCGATAATAATAGAAATAGTATCATGCATATATAAGCATTGCTACAAAGCAACACTATTGTCTAAGGAGTAAATTTTGTAAAGAAAATAAGTAACAACAGTCCTTGATATTCAAGAAGATTTGTTATTATAATTTGTATAGAATATACAAAGAAAATAATTATAAATACAACAATGAAGAGATCTATAATGCAATGTAATAAGAATGTATTTTCCAATTTCCTTGAATACAAACAAGAAAAGATAAAATACAACACTAAGTAAATGATCCTAAGGGTAATTTAATATAAAGGTTCATCTATACTTGATTATGTTTGAAGGTGATTTTGATGGTTGACAACATACACGACAACATGATACACATTTTTTAAACCTTTCCTCACTTTGTGAATCTATAAATAAACCAAAAACTAGTTAGGTTTGTTTAAGGGCTTGCCTCAATTAGACCCCTAGTTCACTCAAGTTGTAGAAAACCATTCAAAAAATGGGAAGGTTTAGAAGCCATACCTAATCCCTTTACTTATTTGTTGATGATGAAAATATTGATACTGGGTGATGTTGCTAGAAGTGTTGAAGTTATTTATGATGTTGAGTAGATAGGGATAGCTGATTTTTACATTTAATGCAATATGTTATTAAATTAAACATGCAATAATAAACCTAGGGATTATGATATATTCTTGATTAAATTTTATGTGAGAACAAATGATTAAGAATGAAACTGCTCATGTTTAAAAGATAAGCAAGCTGATCAAATTTATGTAATAGAAAATGAAAAATTAACTTGACATAAACCAATTTTATCCAAAAAGACCTAATTTTATGGCAAATATTTAACTAAATCAAAAGGTTATGCTAATGTAATGATTAAATAGTGTCTGTATTTCCAAAAAATATAGGAACATTTCGATTATTGAGGAGGGACGTTTTTTGCAGGACTGCCCAAACTATCGAACTTGTTTTGGCCATATTTCACTCATCCGGACTCGGATTGAGCTGAAATTTTGAGGGTAGATGCCTGAAAAACCCTAGAACGTCTCCACCAATTTTTAGATCATTTGGAGCAACACAGATCCTAGCGCATCCCTATGTGTGAACAAGATTTTTGGCAAGCGATTGTGCGAGGGTTTCATCCGGGTTGAGTGCAAGCAGCTCCAGAGGTTGGTTTTTAGGGCCTTCGGGCCCTAGCGGCCAATATTTTTGTGGTTTCTACTCAATATTTTAGCAGGATATGTTGCAGGGGATCCAAGATGGGTTAGAAATCTATCTTTCAATAGATCATGCTGTGAACTTGAGTGACAACGACTTCCAATTTGTTGCACAAAATAAAAGGGAAAACCATACCTTTCCACGACGTCTAGGGCAAGGATTAAAGAGATCACGAAACAAGTTTCAAGCAGTTGATCAAAAAATGGCTCAGATCTCAAGTGAATCTGGTGCTAAGGTGCACCCACAAAATAAATCTACTATGAAAACCCTTGTCAAGGGTAAGAATTTTGAAGACTCAGCCCCAAAAATGAATTTTAGGGATGCCCTCCATGGTGGACAGCCTCAGCCCAATGCTAATATTAATCTTAGGGCTTCCCATAAACCTCTAAGAATGCCTAAGATTGATCCCAAGAAAATGGAGTCAGGATGTCTTAAAGCAGCTGATGGAACTCCTATTGTTAAGCTTGATATGGGTAACATTCAGACTGGCATTGAAGATCTGGAAAAAAGAGGACTAATTTGTCGGTTCGTGGGTTTTCGTCTGAGCCTATCTGCTTTCAAAGTCTGGGCTACAAAAAGCTGGAAAACTAAAGGTGAGTTACAAATCTCTATTTATCCAAATGGTTATTTTCTTGTTTTATTTGCTAATAATGAAGATAGAGAGAAAACTTTTCAAGGGGGTCCCTGGTTCTTTGGAAGGGTAGGGCTTTTCATGAAGCCCTGGCATACTAAATTTAAAGTCGAAGAAGAGATGCCTTCTACAGCTCCCGTGTGGGTTAGACTCTTTGGCCTCCCTATTGAATTTTGGAATCCTACTATTTTTTCTTCAATTGGAAACTCTTTAGGAACTTTTATGATGACTGCTGATTGTACTCAAAATTTTGAACATATTATTTATGCTCGGATTTGTGTTTTAATGGATTTTGACAAACCCCTACCTAAAAATATCACATTACAATTTGGGGAAGACACTTGGGAGCAAGTAGTGGACTATGAGAACATTCCTTTTCGTTGTAGAATTTGCCATGAATATGGTCATTTGGCTAGTGCTTGCCCAAATAAAATTCCTGATCAAAAGAAAGAAGATATAAACTCAGCAGGTTTCCAAATGCCTAAGAAGAAGAACACTCAAAAAAACTAGTTATGAAGGATCAATCAAAGTCATCTGCTAATATGTTTGAAATCCTTTCCACAAATGATGTCCCAAGTGAGGAAGAGGAAATAATGGAAACAAAAATCTTAGAAACACAATTTAAATATGAAGGGAAGAACTCAGAGACAAACCAACAAATCAAAGGTTTTCAACAGAAAAAAGGGAGAAAATTTACACAAGAAAAACAATCTTTTAAATGTCAAAACTTCAAATAATACAGGTCCCAATATAGACTCTGTTGAACCCTCTAGTAAAATTTTGGTTGTGTACGAGCATTCTTCAAGGTTAGAAGCCATCTCAGATTCAATTGGAGTAAGTCAAGAAATAGGGAAAAAAACTGAAGATGGATTCTAATCAAAAGGCAAGGCGCAAGACCAATCAATATCATATGGTAAAAGAAGGTGAAAAGCTTGTAGAGGAAGGTAAGATTAATGCCCTTCCCAAATTTTTTAGCCCTGGTATTAATGAAGATCATCACTTGGAATATTAGAGGACTCAAAGGGAGTCTTTCAAAACAAAATGAAATTAGAAGAATGATTCAGATAAATCATCCACATCTTGTTTTCCTTCAAGAAACGAAGATGTCAATAGAGGATATGGACTCAATTGCTAGTAAAATTTGGCCAGTTGGAAAAGTGGTTTCCCTCAGTTCCCAGGGGACTTCTGGTGGCATTGCTTGTCTTTGGGACCCAAAAGAGGTAGTTATTCACCATATGGTTGGCAGTTGGGGTCTTTTGGCTATAGCTATTCAAAGTAGACATTCCAACCAAATTATGCTCTGCATTACTGTTTATGCTTCGACTACTTTGGAGGAAAAAAGAAGATAGTGGAAGGATATAACTTATATTATCTCTCATTTTCCTGAAGCTTGGATCTTGATCGGAGGAGATTTCAATACCATCCTCTCTCTGGATGAGAAAATGGGGGGAAATAGAAATTTGGACAAAAGCACTGACCTCATGAGCGAATATATTGCAAACCTCCATCTTGTGGACATCCAACCAGATAATGGCCTTATGACTTGGTCTAACAGAAGGCAAGGCTTAGCTTGTATAATGGAGAGATTGGATAGGTTTTTGCTCTCTAAAAATTTCTTAATCCATGGTCACATTCCTAAAGTGAAGACTCTTAACAATGTTGGTTCGGATCACTGGCCAGTCATGGTGGAAATGTGGAAAACCAATGTGAGTTTCTCTCCTTTTCATTTTCAATTAATGTGGCTCAGAGACAGTTCCTTTAGACCTCATGTGCAACAATGGTGGAAGGAAGGTAAGCCTAGGTATGGGACTAAGATGTTCTGTTTTGCCAAAATATTGCAATACATTAAATCCAAAATCAAGACTTGGAACTGGAAGGAGTTTGGGGATGTTCATAAAAAAACATGAAGTTATTGCTCAACTTGAAAATTTGAATAAGAAAATCCATTTAGATGGCCTCACAGAGAGTAGAAGTGCAGATGAAATTAAACTCACAACTCAGTTAGAGGAATGGGAAAAAAGGAAGAACTCTTATGGAAGCAAAAATCTAGAATTCAATGGCTCAAAGAAGGAGATCGAAACACAAATTTCTTCCACAAATCTCTTCTAGCTCGAAGATCTCACAACTTTATTTCTTCCCTGAAATCAGATTCTGGAGATGTTGTCTACACTTGGGATGGCATGAACTCTATTGTTGTCGATTACTTTTCCAATATTTTTGTTGCTACTCCTCTTGACTCAGCTTCTCAACAAAATGTTCTTCAAGCAATCCCTTCTCTTATCACTTCTGAGGAGAACTCTATTTTGACTGCTCCTGTTACTATCAATGAGCTTCAACAGGTAGTTTTTAAAATGCAAAAAGGGAAAACCCCGGGTCCTGAT
This sequence comes from Wollemia nobilis, assembly GCA_028583015.1. NCBI lineage: Eukaryota > Viridiplantae > Streptophyta > Pinopsida > Araucariales > Araucariaceae > Wollemia > Wollemia nobilis. The sequence goes on from JAQPPZ010000040.1 coordinate 5,060,944, forward strand.
GGTTTTCCCATTGAGTTCTACCAAGAGTTCTGGGATATCCTTCATGCTGATTTATTAGAGGTGGTGGAAGAAGCCGGGAAAGCCAAAGAAATTTTGAAGGTTATCAATAAAACTTATATTACTCTTGTTCCAAAAGCTCAAGAGGTTGATCATATCTCAACTTTTAGACCTATTGCTTTATGTAATGTTCTTCTCAAAATCATTACTAAGATCATGGCAGAAAGGTTGAAGCCTCTTTTGCATAAGATTATTTCCCCTGAACAAGGGGGTTATGTGGAAGGGCATCAAATAGTAGATGAGATAGTTCTTGCTCAGGAAGCCATCCATTCCATGGATATGCAAAAATCTCCTTCCATGTTCATTCGGTTAGACTTATCCAAAGCTTATGACAGAGTGGATTGGCACTTCCTTATCAAAGTTTTGAGGCAATTTGGTTTCTCTCAGGATTGGATGGATTGGATTATGGGATGTATCTCTTCAGTTTCCTACTTAGTTCTTATCAATGGCAGGCCTTCTCAATTGTTCCTAGCTTCCAGAGGTATTAGGCAAGGTGACCCGCTATCCCCTTATTTATTCATCATTCTTGTTGAATGCTTGGGTAGGACTATAACCAAAAAGAGAGAAAACAAAACCCTTGAGGGAGTTACCATTGCTCATGGAGCTAGACCTATCTCTCATCTTCAATTTGTTGATGACTCTACTCTTTTAGGTAAAGCTACAATTAAGGAAGCTTCTAATATTAAGCAAATCATTAGCTGTTTTTCTAAGGCTACTGGGCAATTGATCAATGAAGATAAATCTAAAGTCATTTTCTTTCACTGCTCTTCCAGACAGGAATCCATGGTCTTGGATAAATTAAGATATAAGAAGACCTCCCTTTCGATCACTTATTTAGGTATTCCCATCAATATTCAAAGGCAAAAAAAAATATTGGAATTGGTTGTTGGACAAAGTCAAGAAGAAAATTGGAAAGTGGACCAACAGGTGGCTTTCTTCTAGGGGTAGAATCACCTTGGTAAAATCAGTCCTTCAAGCTATTCCTATTTATGTTTCTTCCATGTTGAATATCCCAAAGGTTGTTCTTCGAGAACTGGATCAAATCAGTCATCGATTCCTCTGGAGTGGTACTAAGGAGAAAAGAAAATGGGCCTTGGTGAAATGGGACACTTTATGTCTTCCTAAGAATGAAGGGGGGTTAGGATTCCGATCTTCTATTAATAACAACAAAGCTTTAGCTGCTAAATTATATTGGAGGATGTTGCATAACCCCAATGCTCTTTGGGCCAATAATCTTCATGCTAAATATGCTGAGAACAAAAGTCCTGAAGACCTTGTTCGCTATCAATTGCCTACCAAAGGTTCTCCCATTTTAGCAGTTCTTAAGACTGGTGAGGATTTGATAAAGAAAAATTTATTTTGGATCATTCATAATGGTCAACAGGTAAATTTTTGGATAGATTCTTGGGATGGTCACAAGCCTTTGATAACTCGGTTTCCCGATTGGAGGCCTTGGATGGAGGAGCTTCACCGAGCTAACTGGATAAAGGTGGCTAATTACTATCGGTACCATACTGGTAATTCAAAGGTTGGTAGATATTGGATCCCTATTGAGGACTGGCCTATTCAAATCCCAGAAAGGCAAAGACAAGATATCCAAGGCATCCTTCATATGAGATCTCTCTCTTGGTCCCATGAAAAAGATTGTTTTGGATGGAACAACACTACTAAGGGTGAGTATTCAGTTGCTCAAGGTTATTTGACCTTATGCCATAATAATCCCAACCAATCATCTGACATATTTTCTCAGTTGTGGGCTCAAAAGCTCTGGCCTAAGGTGAGGTTCTTTACTTGGCTTTTATTGCATCGTAGGGTGCTTACTCGGTGAGCAACTTATGAAGCGTGGTTTTCATGGCCCTTTTAGATGTGAAATGTGTGGAGAGAATGTAGAAACTCTCAACCATATTTTTATTGAGTGTACTTTAGCCTCTGAGCTATGGAGGAGAATGGCCACTTTACTTGGCTTACAATGGTCCAATTTTTTTACTTTTGAACAACTTTGGAGGGATTGGCCTAAACAAGAGGGTGTTGATCATTTTATTAGGCAGTTAGTTTGGATGGGTTCTACCATTCTTCTTTGGAATATCTGGAATGAAAGGAACAACCAAATTTTTAATCAAGATAGGAAGGATATTCACTATATTTGGCAAAAGACCATTGCCAACTTAGTTGAATCAGTCCAACAACTCCTTAATCACCCCCAAAACTCCCACCAAAGATGGGATCAAGTGATGCAAAGATTGAAGATTAAATCTTCTAAGGGCAACCAACTTAAAGGGAATGTGAGTAATTGTAAGATGGATAGGACAAGAAATTGGCAACCTCCTCCTAAGGATTTTGGAAAAGTCAATACTGATGGAGCCTCTAGAGGGAACCCCGGAAAAGCTAGTGCGGGAGGAATTGGTAGACTTTCAGATGGCTCCCTGGTTTTTACTTTTGCTGAGAATTTGGGTATTCTTTCCAATAACCTTGCTGAGGGGTATGGTATCCTCAGAGGCCTTCAAGAGGCTACTAAGGTTGGATGGGAAAAGGTGCTAGTTGAGTCTGACTCTCAACTCATGATTAATCTTTTGAAGACTCCTTCTAAGAATCATAAGGTTGATTGGAGAATAAAAAGAATTATTGAGAAGATTCAATTAATCCAGATGGGATTTTTGAAAGTTGATTACAATCATGTGGTCAGAGATCAAAACAAGAGTGTTGATGCTTTAGCTAATTGGGCTTTGGACAAAGGTGATCTTACTTGCTATGGCCACCCTCCTAGATGGTGGGCTTCGCAAATAAGGGAAGCTCTTCTTTCTATCATTTCTTTGGATGGCTCCAGTTCTGGAGGTACCTAGTTTCTTCTTGCTTTATTTTTGCTTCTCTTTGGTTCGATCAGGGTATTTTAGTTCCCTAGCTCAAACTATTCTTTCTTTTGTTTCCTCTGTTGATTCTTGCCTTAAAAGTCTTTTGGTCTAGAAAGGTCATTGTTATGTTCAATTTTTTTCTTTTTTCTTTTTTGTTTAGTTTTTTGAGGTGTGTGTTTTTTTGTTTTGTTTTTTTGTTGTTCTTGTTGTTCTTGTATTTCTGTATGTTTGTGTTAATTCATGTTTTTGTGTGTGAGTGTTTTCTATGTTTTTTGTTTTTGTTTATTGTCTGTTGTTGGTTGTTTTTTTTATTTTTATTTTTTAATTTTTTAGGTTTTGGTTGTTTTTATTTTTCATGTTTTTGTTGGTTATGTCTTTGTAGTGTTCTATTGTTTTTGTCATGTTTGTGTTTTGTTATGTTGTTCTTGTGTTTTTTCTATGTGGTTCGTGTTGTGTTTTTTTTATCTTATTGTGTGTGTGTTTGGTTGTGCTTTATCTTTTTGACACACTCAAGGAGCATGTTTTTTATTTTATTTTATTATTTTTATTTATTTTTTTAAATCTTATTGTGTGTTTGTTTGCTCCTTGAGTATGTCAAAGGTGGTAGGCCAGGTGCGAGCCCTGGGCGATTTTGGTGGAATAGATACCCCTGCCTCCTTGGGTCTTACCCGAAAGTGGCATCCCTTCTGGGATGTTTTCCACAAAAAAAAGATTAAATAGTTTCTATAGAAAATAATAAGGATGCATAGAGTTAAGATGTCTTCTATTTGTGGATATGAGTTTTGAAGAAATTTTGACAAAAGTGATGAGGTCAAATGGTGCTAACAAATTTGAGGCCATGCTAATAGAATAACCACTCATGGTTGGAACTATTGTCTATTAAAGGTAAATCCAAAGACTATGGATCCTTACCTAAGCATACAACTTGTATCTTATATCTCAACCTCCAATCTATAAACTTATGTCAAAACATTAAGAAAATTGATATACTAATGCATGTAATATAAATAAATAATAAGCAACTTTAATTTTTACTAAAGTGAGATGATTGAAGGAAATATTTAATATGATTTAAAGGAGTAATATTCAAATAATTTTGCAATCACTTTGTGCATGGGATCCAAACAAGAGGCCAACCGTAGTTGAAGCACTCAAGCATCCATTTTTCTAGGTCTTTTATTCAGTTTTAAGTGTTTGATAACATCTAAATGTTTGTCACTCTCTATGATATCTACCTGATAGTTTATATCATGTTTAGGTTTGTGTGTACATACCCCTTATCTTAGATCAAGAGAACCAATTTCAAAGCACAACTCTTCAGGTTTGTATAATGCCAATGAGTCTCAAAACACATGTAACTGTAAGTGTATACAGCAAAATATAGCCACTTGTCATCCATCCGTGTCCTCCAATCATAACCCCCCATTATTTATACACACACACACACACACATATATATATATATATATATATATATATATATATATATATGTATGTATTTAATTAATATATGTATAGATATTAATAATAATATATATATATGATTTAATCCTAGCCCTCTAACATGTTTTAAATCAACCATCCATCCACCTCAATCCATGTCACTTACCCAGATTTAATCTCCACCCTTCTTCATGTTTTAATCTTGGCTGCTAATATTATGTCGTCGAAACCCTAACATGTTCAAGGGAAGATTATAAAAGAGGAGTCATTTTGATGAATAAAAACCTTAAGTCTTAATTTTTCCTTAAGATCTCATTAACCCTTAATCCGCTAGGCCCTAAGATTCCTAAGTTCTTTTTAAATCTTAAGATATGTTTGCCCTATCCACTTCACCGTCACTTTCATCCCTTGCCACCCATCCCACACAAACCAAATCTAGTTCTACAACACTTTCCTTAGTACCTGAACGCCCCCCAAAGCCACCAGAACACCTCTGGGTATTTTTGGAACCTTTTTGGTGCATCTACCACCATCATAGAATACCCTGGTGCATCTACTGCCATTACAAAATGCCTCTTGGTATTTCTCGTAGCAGTTTGCAGTCCTACAACCCTCGGGCACCTCTCAGGCATCCTCGCAACCATCATTGATAGAAGCAAAAATATCAAGTGATAAGGTAAATAGTTTTATTTGAATTTAATTTATATTCTTATGTTCTATTTATAGTCTCATTCTAAAATTTCTAGGGTTTACTAATTTTTATTCTTTCGAGGGTCTCATGCAGTGGAGCCCTCGCAGGTATTACTGAATCTTTGTATTGTTTGCTATTTGCAGGTATAAGGATCATATTTTTGGAAGTTGTTGAAGCTAGGGTGGCCCTTTTAGGATACACAAGTCCACCCACAACCTCGTTTGGATCGAAGACAAGCACAAAGACACCAACTATTATTTTGAACTAGGGTTTCGGATAACCCTAGTAACTGTAAATTTATATCACAAAAGGTATTGTAAAACCCCACATTGGGGCACATTGATTGTATTATTTTGAGATCCTCCCGTATTAATAAAATCTTATCTATCTCGTGCAATCTTGTGTTATTTATGTGCTTTTGAGTATTTTATCTTGTATATTGGCATTGCTTGATTTTGGTTTACAAAATGGTGATCATGATGGGACCCCCAAAGGGTTCTTCATGCTAACTTACTTTGTCACTATTATTTATTTATTTTTTCATTTTGTAGTGTTCCAAAAATTTGATCATGCGGTTTTTAAAAAAAACTAGGATTTTCAAAGATTTCAAAGTCGATCAGAGGTTGTGCGAAAGCCCTACAATGCTTAAGGGACACCCTCCAACGTTCACGGGATGCCCTAGTGCATTCCAGTGGCTTTGTAGTGCATTCTAATGGCTCTGGAGATGCCCTAGTGCATTCCAGTGGCTCTGTGGTGCATTCTAGTGGCTTTGTGGTGCATTCCAATGGCTATGTGGTGCATTTAACAAAGTGGGGAAGAAAAATGTAGGCTTCTTGGTAAGCCGATTTCAAACCCTAACTCTTTGCTGCTTTCATTTTCTTGCTTTTTTTTATAGTAAAAAAAACATTCACTTTTTGTTCAAAGCAAATTGCATTATCATTTTCATCTTAGGCATTTTACATTTATCATATAGGTTGCATATAAATTTTGAGTTGCATCTATATATTTGTTGTAGTTTAGATTAAGATTTACATTGTTTTATGGTGTGTTTTATTCAATATTTTGTAGGCTGTTTTCGTGTGAAATTACAAAAGCATAAAATAGTTGAATAATAGGGTTAAAAATTTCTATTTTTTTACTTTTTTAAATCTAAATAAGATCATATTATTCAATTATACTTCTACATTTGGTGATTAAAGGTGGAAGAACTAGGTGAACCCTCCACTGTTGGAATCACGTGATGATTCAGAGTGAGACTTAAGTGGTGTACCCTAAGTGCTTTTGAGGAACTTGGTATTATTATTTTTGGCTTTTGATTTAGACCTATGAAATAGGTTTGTTTTTAACATTGAGTGAACACAATAGATAACAAAGATATTAAAATGAATCACACACTGCATATTTCACAATAAACAACAGTGAGTTGGATTTCATCACCAACCATTGTTTGAGATTTGGTGATAGTAGGCTTCATCTCCATCCGTCAATCTCTGCCCTTAGCAACCATAGTCACCCATGAGATTTTTTTTTGGATTTCATCACCAAGAAGAATCTCATTTGCCATCCATCCTTAAATTTCACCTTGCATAATTCAGATTAGTACATCTACAACACAAAAAAAATTGTTGCAAAACTTAGTGCATATTTTATTTGTTTATTCTGAGTAATTTCATTTTCATTTTCATTTCACACACCACACACATCACCCACATTCAACAATCCTTGATTTTTCATAGTTTAGAGTCTTGACCAAAAATCGGCCAACAACATGAGTTAGGCACCCACCACATCCATGGAGCTAACCCCGCTAATCTTGTCTTCAAACCACTTCATATTCCATCCATGCAAGCTTCTTCTTTCCAATAGAAAAATGTTCATTCATACCTCAATAATCACAGCCAAGTCTTCACCAACCCTCTTTCTAAGGCAACCTATGCACCATATCATCACATTTTTTTGCCACAACATAGCCAAAACACTTCCATACCATCCACTTACACCACTACCCATTCTAATCCACTCTATGAAGAACAAGTCAATGTTGCTTCACAGATTACATCTACCATTTCATCCGCCATTTCACATTCAGTTGTGATACCTTTTGCAACCTATCTTCCATATACCTTAACCCACAATGTTAACATCCACAATTCACCTTCACCCCCTTCCACTTCCACACAACCTGTTTTTAGATTTTCCATACAACAAGCATGGCAAAATCTCAACCAATTGCTTATGAGTCAATGAGATGGTCATTCCAGCCCTCAACAACAAACCTCGATGTCATACTTTAAACCACACTCCATTCCTAGCAAGTATACTTCACACCCAATCAAACTTGGGTATCACCATCTTCCCAAATCACCATCCCTATGCCCCCCAATTCATCACACCATAAACAACACACTCAATCTCAACCATTCATCAATACATCCACCCTACCTCAATAGACTTAACAAAAAACCAAAGCTTACAATCAGATTGTCAACACACTTTAATTTTGTAACAAATTTAAACCACTAACATTGAGTTACAGTTGGGTCATCATAAATTTCATCATCATCCATTTAAACAATCACAATAGTTGTAACATCCAGTTCCACAGTCCACATCTTAGGTTACGATACCTATACCACAATTTCAACATCCAATACAATTGGACAAACACAACAAGCATCCTACAAAACCCCCTCACAAATACACGATGCTTTTAGAATCTTATTTAACCATTTTCAAAGGCTTTATGAAGCACAAGAGATTCTACTTCCAGAAATAAAATCAAAAGATCCTAACAAGCCACATGGAAAAGGTTATAAGAAGCACTTGTACTGTCCCTATCATCAACAAGTGGGCCATGACATCAACAATTGCTATACATTTAGAGATATTGTCCAAGATCTTATTGATAGGAAATTCTTTCCCATAAATGGTCTGTTCAACCCATCTGATTAGGATATTGGTACCAACTCAATCATCAAGCATACTGGGGATTCTTAGGATATCACATACTCCTACTCACTCATATCATAAATCATCAAGCATACGAGGGATTCTCAAGATATCACATCCTTCTAATGCCTTACATAATCAATCATCAAGTAAATTGAGGACACTTAAGGTATCGTACCTCCCTAAAAAAAAATCTCGAAAGGTACTTAACACCTTTGGTTACATATTAATTTCAAAAATCTCCAAAGGTACCTAATCCTATTTGGTCACATCTCAATTTCAAAAAGCTCCAAAGGAATCAACATCCCTTTGGTTACATCTCAATTTCAAAAAGCTCCAAAGGTACCAAATCCCTTTGGTCACATATCAATTTTAAAAATTTCCAAAGGTACAAAATCCCTTTGGTCCCATCTCAATTCCAAAAGCTCCAAAGGAATCAACATCCCTTTGATCACATATCAATTTCAAAAAGCTCCAAAGGTACCGAATCCCTTTGGTCACATCTCAATTTCAAAAACCCTGAAGGAATCAACATCCCTTTGGTCACATCTCAATTTAAAAAGGCTCCAAAGGCACCTAACACCTTTTGTCACATCTCAATTTCAAAAAATCTCCAAAGGTACCAAATCCCTTTGGTCACATCTCAATTTCAAAAAGCTCCAAAGGTACAAAATCCCTTTGGTCACATCTCAATTTCAAAAAGCTCCAAAGGTACAAAATCCCTTTGGTCACATCTCATTTCCAAAAATCTCCAAAGGTACCTAACACCTTTGGTCACATCTCAATTTCAAAAAGCTCCAAAGTTTACCTAATTCCTTTGGTCACATCTCAATTTCAAAAGGCTCCAAAGGCACCTAACACCTTTGGTCACATTTCATTTCTAAAAAGCTCCAAAGGAACCAAAATCCTTTGGTCATATACAATTCAAAAGGTTCCACAGGAACCAAACTCCTTTGGTCACATTTTAGTTCAAAAAAAATCATTGCATTGCATTTGCATAATTTTATCATTTGCATCTATACATGTTGCTTGCTACTATCCGAGTTCACAAGATTCAAGGAGAGCATAAGCTTACTAGGATAGGGGGAGTAGAAGAACCTAAACCACTTAACATCATCCACTTGAGAGCATTCTATTCTTAATGTGATATATATATATATATATATATACATGGCTAATACATAAAAACAACATTGCATTTCACACATTACATTTTACATATTGCACTGCACAACATGACATTTTACACATTGCACTGCAAACATTACATTTCACACATTACATTTTACAAATTGTATTTCATACATTGCATTCACAAACTCATTATGCACTTTCATATTTATACATTCCATTTCATTTTAGGGGTCATTTATTGAGTTTAGATAATAATTGGTCCAATACAATTTTGTTGCCTTAATCAGGGGCACCTTCAAATCATCATCCATTTCATTGCACCATTCCAAATTGTCATTTGCAAACCACATATCCATAATCCCTAGGTGTTTTCCATCACTCAAACACTCCTAGTGTTTTTAGCAACCTCCACTGCATGTCAATTTTTCTTTAGGACCAAGACACATTTTCACTAAGAAAATCTTGAAATCTCGGAATTGACTCTAACACTCTTGAACCAAACACAATTACACACCTTAAAAATATCTTGTGTCAAAGAGAGATAATAGCATACTTGGGTTGAACCTCAAAGTGAAAAGGGTATTCCTTTGCTTGTCACATTATGCACATAGTCCAAAAAATAGTGGTTTTCACTAATATCACAAATTTAAATAAAAGAAAGAGTAGGGTAAAATCCCCAAAACTCTAAAATCTTTTACACATAACACACCACAAATCCTCAAGTTGTAAGGATAGAACTACATTTCTAATCATATGGTTAGGTAGCTAGAACTCCATATATGCAATATATATATAATTCGCATATGCAAAGATCACTAGAAAGTTCTATACAATAGCACAACTTGGGTATGTTTAAGGTATCACACCTTCCTCCAATAAAATAAACAAGCACACAACTTGGGGCACTCAAGGTATCACACCTTCCCCCTTAATAAAACAAAAAAGCACACAACTTAGGGGTTCTCAAGGTATCACACCTTCCCCAACAATTCAACAAACAATTCAATCACTCAATCACATTACATCATCAACAAGTCAATTGCCAGGTTCAAAAGGTTGCATCCTTTTGTCAAAGGTTGAGCCCTTTTCCTTGCAAATATACATCAATTTCAAAAGGATCCAAAGAAAACAAACTCCTTTGGTCACATACACATCACATCATCAAAAAATCAATTGCCAGGTTCAAAAGGTTGCGTCCTTTTATCAAAGGTTGAGCCCTTTACCTCATAAACACACATCAAAGTCAAAAATATCCAAAGGGCCTAACCCCTTTGGTCACATTTCAATTCAAAAGGCTCCAAAGGAACCAAACTCCTTTAGTCACAATCACATCATATCATCAACAAATCAATTGCCAGGTTCAAAAGGTTGCATCCTTATGTCAAAGGTTGAGCCCTTTGCCTTGCAAACACACATCAAAGTCAAAAAGCTCCAAAGGGCCTAACCTCGTTGGTCACATTTTCAATTTAAAATAAACCAAATTCCTTTGATCACATACACATCACATCATCATACACATGTCAAAAACCCCTTCATTTGTTGGGGTAAAAATAGACTCAATCACTTGCATTTTAAAAAACCCCTTCATCTGTTGGGGCAAAAATAGACTCAATCAATTGCATTTTCAAAAAACCCTTTTTTGTTGGGGCAAAAATAGAATCAATCATCTGCATTTTCAAAAACCCCTTTTCTGTTAGGGCAAAAATAAAATCAATTATTTACATTGCCAAAAACCCTTCATATGTTGGGGCAAAAACAGACTCAATCACTTGCATTTTCACAAACCCCTTTTATTTTGGAGCAAAAATAGATCCAATCACTTGTATTTTCACAAACCCCATTTATGTTGGGGTAAAAATAGACTCAATCACTTAAATTTTCACAAATCTCTTCTCTGTTAGGGCAAAAACATAACCAATCATCTGCATTTTCAAACCCCATTTTTTGTTAGGGAAAAAATAGAATAAATCATATACATTGCCAAAAACCCTTCATCTGTAGAGGTAAAAATAGAATCAATCACTTGCATTTTTGCAGACCCCTTTTCTGTTAGGGCAAAAATAGATCCGATCACTTGCTTTCTCAAAAACCCCTTTTCTGTTGGGGCAAAAACAAAATCAATCATCTACATTTTCAAAAACCTCTTCATTTGTTGGGGTAAAAGCATAATCATTCATTACATTATCCATACATCTGCATTCAACATCATCAATTTCATTTATCATCACACCTTCATTCAATAATTTCCAAATACATTCGCAAGCACAAGTGAACCTTGTATTTAGTGGTTTATCCTAGTCACCTGGCGATTACAGTGTCTGGTTATCCATGCAATTTGATAGGATGGGTAGATCACCATAAGGGTACTTACATGTCAAAAATACCTTTATTTTTTGGGGCAAAAATAGACTCAATCACTTGCATTTTCACAAACCCCTTTTTTTGCTGGGACAAAAACATAATCAATCATACACATGTCAAAAACTCATTTATCTGTTGGGGAAAAACAGACTCAATCACTTGCATATTTACAAACCCCTTTTCGTTGGTGCAAAAATAGAATCAATCATCTGCATTTTCAAAACCCCTTCATTTGTTTGAGAAAAACATAATCATTCATTACATTATCCATACATCTGCATTCAACATCATCAATTTCATTCATCATCGCATCTTCATTCAATATTTTCCAAATACATTTGCAAGTACAAGAGAACCTTGTATTTAGTGGTTTATCCTAGTCACCTGGCAGTTGCAGTGATTGATTATCCATGCACTCTGGTAGTATGGACAAATCACCATAAGGACACCTTGTCAAAAAATAAATCATCACTCTTTGCATCTTACCATATCAAAAAACCCATTTTCTGTAAAAATAGAATCAATCATTGCAATTTTTACAGTCATTGCATTTTCCCATGTCAAAAACCCCTTCATCTGTTGGAGAAAAAAAATAATCATTCATTGCATTATCCATACATCCATACATTCAACATCATCAATTTCATTCATCATCACACCTTCATTCAATATTTTCCAAGTACATTTGCAAGTACAAGTGAACCTTGTATCTAGTGGTTTATTCTATCTCCTTGGCGATTGTAACGATTGGTTGTCCATGCAATTCGGTAAGATGATTAAATCACCATAAGGACACTTGGCCATCTTCATCATCCAATATCTCCTTTTTTGAAAACAAAATTACTTTTGGTCCCTCATATTTTGAGTGAGACTATGCCAAGACCAATTTTCTCAACAACGGTCATTGATGCCCTTTTCCATGGGGTTCCCAACATGGATAACTTTCATCATTTCATTTACAATTACACCAGTCTCCGAGGATATAGGTTGGGTAAAGTGATTGAGAAACCATTTAGGAATTCTATGTGGGAATTAGCTACAATCATGAGTGGTCCAAGGATAGACTATTTTTTTTCATTTGCATCTTTACATTTCAATGACACCAAAAGGCACTTTCTTCAACAAGATGGAATCACCCCAAACTTGGGGCAACCAAATTTGATTTTTGATTTTCCATAGTGTACATGATAATGCAATCTACACTTGGTAAAAACCCTTTCTTTGTTGGGATAAAAACATATTCAACCACTTGCATTTTACAAAAATAATTTTACATAATTCATATCATCTGCATTTACATAATACATTTGCACTTACACCATTCAACTGCATTTTTTACCACACAATTCTGTCAATGGGCTTATGAGATTCATTCTTCACTCATTCGTCAATTGAGGGGGTAAGCTACACATACAAATTCTTTTGTCTTCAAAACCGTCTATGCGATCCAAGGAAAGAAAGTTGCTTCTTCATCATGCCAAACCAGGTGTCTCATATTTTTGCATCGCATTGTGTTTCATGCAACATGATACAAAAATATACATTTGTAGACACCAAAATCTAGCCACTTGTCATCCATCCATGTCCTCCATTATTTATATATATATATATATATATATATTTAATTAATATATGTATAGATATTAATATTTTATATATTATATTTATATATATAATAAATATATATTTATATGAATTAATCCTAGCCCTCCACCACGTTTTAATCTCAACCATCCATCCACCTCAATCCATGCCACTTACCTAGATTTAATCTCCACCCTTATTCATGTTTTAATCTCGATCACTCATTTTGTGTCGTCGAAACCCTAACATGTTCAAGGGAAGGTTATAAAAGAGGAGTCATTTTGACGAATCAAAATACTAAAACTTATTTTTTCCTTAAGCTCTCATTAACCCTTAATCCACTGGGCCCTAAGATTCCTAAGTTCTTTTTGAATCTTAAGCTCTTTCTACCCTAGCCACTTCGTCGTCACTTTCATCCCTCATCGTCCATATTGCACAAAACAAATCTGGTTCTGCAACACTTTCCTCAACCTCTGAATGCCTCCCAAAGCCACAAAAATACCTCTAAGTATTTTTGGAACCTTTATGGTGTATCTATCGCCATTACATAATGCCTTGGTGCATCTGCTACCATCACATAATACCTCTAGGTATTTCTTGCAATAGATCTATAGTCCCTCAACCCTCAGGCACCGCTCGGGCGTCCTCGCAACCATCATTGATAGAAGTAGAAATCTCAAGTGATAAGGTAAATGGTTTTATTTGCATTTATTTTACATTCTTATGTTTTGTTTATAGTTTCATTTTGCAACATCTAGGGTTTAGTAATTTTTATTCTTCTAAGGGTCTCATGTAGTAGAGCCTTTGCAAGTATTACTGACTCTGTGTTGTTTGTTGTTTGTAGGTATGAGGATCATATTTTTGGAAGCTGTTGAAGCTAGGGTGGATCTTTTAGGATACAAAAGCCCACCTACAACCTCATTTGGATCGAAGACAAGCATGAAGACACCAACTATTATTTTGAACTAGGGTTTTGGAGAACCCTAGTAACTGTAAATTTGTATCACAAAGGTATTGTAAAACCCCACATTAAGGCACATTGATTGTATTATTTTGAGATCCGCCTGCATTAATAAAAGCTTATCTATCTTGTGCAATCTTGTGTTATTTTTGTATTTTTGAGTATTTTATCTTGTGTATTGGTATTGCTTAATTTTGGTTTATAGTAAGATTAAATAAAATGGTATAATTGTGTTGAAGGTGGTGTACATGTTACTCTGCTAATGCTAAATAGCAAATGCAGGAAAGGGTACCCCTGAGGGAAATATTGGCAAGCAAAATTTAGAGGTTGTTGCTAATTCAAAGACAGGAAATAATCACTTTTTCGGAGAGATACCCAATTCAAAGACAAGAAATATCAATTCAAATATAGGAAATATCAATTTTAGGCCATGCTAATAGAATAACCACTCATGGTTGGCACTATTGTCTATTAAAGGTAAATCCAAAGACTATGGATCCTTACCTAAGCATACAAATTCTATCTTATGCCTCAATCTCCAATCTACAAACTTATGTCAAAACATCAAGAAAATTGATATACTAATGCATGTAATATAAATAAATAATAAACAACTTTGATTTTTACTAAAGTGAGATGACTGAAGGAAAGATTTAATATGATTTAAAGGAGCAAGATTCAAATAATTTTGCAGTCACTTTGTGCATGGGATCCAAACAAGAGGCCAACCGCAGTTGAAGCACTCAAGCATCCATTTTTCCAGGTCTTTTATTCAGTTTTAAGTGTTTGATAACATCTAAATGTTTTTCACTCTCTATGATATCTACCTGACAATTTATATCATGTTTAGGCCTGTGTACATACCCCATTCTCTTAGATCAAGAGAACCAGTTTCAAAGCACAACTCTTTAGGTTTGTATAATGCTAATGAGTCTCAAAACACATGTAACTATAAGATTAAATAAAATGGTATAATTGTGTTGAAGGTGGTGTACATGTTACTTTGCTAATGCTAAATAGAAAATGCAAGAAAGGGTGCCCCTAAGGGAAATATTGGCAAGTAGAATTTAGAGGTTGTTTCTAATTCAAAGACAGGAAATAATCACTTTGTCGGAGAGATACCCAATTCAAAGATAGGAAATATCAATTTGAGGCCATGCTAATAGAATAACCACTCATGGTTGGCACTATTGTCTATTAAAGTCAAATCCAAAGACTATGGATCCTTACCTAAGCATACAACATGTATCTTATGCCTCAACCTCCAATCTATAAACTTATGTCAAAACATCAAGAAAATTGATATACTAATGCATGTAATATAAATAAATAATAAGCAACTTTGATTTTTACTAAAGTAAGATGACTGAAGGAAAGATTTAATATGATTTAAAGGAGCAATATTCAAATAATTTTGTAGTCACTTTGTGCATGGGATCCAAACAAGAGGCCAACTGCAGCTGAAGCACTCAAGCATCCATTTTTCTAGGTCTTTTATTCAGTTTTAAGTGTTTGATAACATCTAAATGTTTGTCACTCTCTATGATATCTACCTGACAATTTGTATCATGTTTAGACCTGTGTGTATATACCCCCTTCTCTTAGATCAAGAGAACTAGTTTTAAAGCACAACTCTTCAGGTTTGTATAATGCCAATGAGTCTCAAAACACATGTAACTGTAAGATTAAAGAAAATGGTATAATTGTGTTGAAGGTGGTGTACATGTTACTCTGCTAATGCTAAATAGAAAATGCAGGAAAGGGTGCCCCTGAGGGAAAGATTGGAAAGCAAAATTTAGAGGTTGTTTCTAATTCAAAGACAAGAAATAATCACTTTGTCGGAGAGATACCCAATTCAAAGACAAGAAATATCAATTCAAAGACAAGAAATATCAATTTGAGGCCATGCTAATAGAATAACCACTCATGGTTGGCACTATTGTCTATTAAAGGTAAATTCCTTTCTTTCATGTTGGCTAAATATCAGGTTTGAATTACCACTGAAATCTAACCTCTCATTACGGTTTTCTTATTGGTATTAATAAAACTAAAAATCAAAGGAATACTAAAAAAAAGCTCTAAATGAAAATAGAAAAAACACCCAAATATGAAATCTAGCCTCTCATTAGGGTTTTCATATTGGTATTAATAAAACTAAAAATTGAGAGAAGACCCAACAAAGCTCTAAATGAAAATAGAGAGAACACCCAAATATATATACATAGTAATAAAAAATATATTCAAATATCTACTTGTCACAACATAAGTTTTTTAAATCAAATGGTATAAGATCAACTCTTATATTTAAGTTTAAATTTTGCATACCAAAATATACAAGTTTATATTCAATTTTAAGCTTTGCTATTCCGATAGTTCCTCCATCACGCATTTTTGAAATGCTCAACGCCCTAGCTTTAATATTCTTGTGGTCCCTCCATCGCGTGCTACTGATATGCTCAAAGCCCTAGCTTTGCTATTCATGCGGCCCCTCTATCATGCACTGCTAAAATACACAAAGCCCTAGCTCTACTGTCACCACGGTCCCTCCATCACACACTTCTAAAATACTCAAAGTCCTAGCTCTGCTATTCCTACGGTACCTCCATCGTGCACTATCGAAATGCTCAAAGTGCTAAAATGCTCATCTCTATGCTTTTCTCGTGAACTTCATTTATTTTTTCATTGAGACCCTAAGAGGGCGGTTATAAATTACCCTCTTATGGTTTCCTAAACTGCCCTCTTAGACCTAAGAGGACGGTTTAAAACCACCATCTTAGGTCACCCTAATATGACGGTTATAAACCAATCTCTTAGCCCTAAGAGGACGGTTTATAACTGCCCTCTTAGGATATATTAAGGTGATTTTTACCATCGTAAAAAAATGCCTTATTTTAGTCGTCGTTAAAGCCCTTTTTTGGTGTAGTGAATCGATGACAACAAAGGGAATCTAATATATGAAAGCAAGTAAATTGCATGAAAGTAAATTTAATCTATGGGGCTTCGCTTTTGCCCAAGCGGAATGGGGCTTTTAAGCTAATCTAATCTAATTGATGGCTCTGCTTTTGCTCGAGTAGAATGGGGTTGTAATCGAATCTAATCCATGTCTCTAATTTTACCCAAGTAGAATGAGGATGTATTCTAATCTAATCTATGGATTTGCTTTTGCCCAAGCAAAATGGGGCTGTAATTGAATCTAATCAATGAACATGAAAGGAAATATAAGCTATGGATCTATTTTTGCCTAAGTAGAATGGGTATACTAAGCTAATCTAATATAATCTAATATAATAGATGGCTTTGCTTTTGCCTGAGTAGAATGGGGCTACTAAGCTAATCTAGTTTATGAACATAAAAGTAAAGTGATTTTATGGGTTTGCTTTTGCCCGAGTAGAATGGGGCTTTAAGCTAAGCTTATAAATGAGCATGAAAGGAAAGCTATTCTATGAAAACAATAATTGTACTGATTTATTGAAAGGTGCTAATTGATGATTGATGATGAGTGTTCTTATGGTAGTATGCTCATCCTATTAGATTGCATTGATCACCAGTCGCTGCAATCGTTAGGTGTACTAGAGGAGATTACTAGGTACAAGGCTTACTCAAGGATTTAGTGTAGTTGAGCTAAGACAAGAAAGTAAAGCCTAGGCTAAAGCTAATATAAGATAAGAAAGTAAATCCTAAGCTAAAGCAAGAAAGAAAAAACTATTCTAGATGTTGACCAAAGGGGTTTGGTGCCTTTGGAGCCTTTGAATTGAAATTTGAATTTGACCAAAGGGGTTTGGTGCCTTTGGATCATTTTGAACTGAAATTTAAATGTAACCAAAGGGGTTTGGTGCATTTAGGGCCTTTGATGCCTTTGTATCCTTTTGAAATAAAATTTAAATGTAACCAAAGGGGTTTGGTGCCTTTGGGGCCTTTGAATTAAAATAGAAAATCGTGATCAAAGGGGTTTAGTGCCTTTGGGGCCTTTGAATTGGACTTTAATTTTTATGATGATGAGGCAAAAGGTGCAACCTTTGACAAAAGAACACAACCTTTTGAACTTGGTATTTGATGGGTTTTGAGATGTGAATGTGAGGAAAAGGGCACAACCTTTTGAACCTAAAAACTAATTTGCTGATTGAATGTGTGTTGGTATTGATAAAACCATGTCAAAATCTTGATGGTGAGGCAAAGTGCTTGATTAATTGATTGCTTGAGCCTTTTGTAGGATTAGTGGAGAAGAAATGATACTTGAAATATCCTTAAGTGGTTTGATGATTGTTTGATGTGATTGATGGGGAAGGTGCGATACCTTGAACACCCTCAAGTTGGTTAATTTCTTGATGGGACTAATGGGGTTTGATTGATTTGATTGATTGATTGATGAGGAAGGTGTGATACCTTGATTGCCCCCAAGTTGAATCGTTTGATGTGACTGATGGGGAAGGTGTGATACCTTGATTTCCCCCAAGTTGTTGAATCATTGTTTGATTGATTGATTTATTGATGTGGAAGGGGTGATACCTTGATTACCTCAAAGTTGTTGAATCATTTGATGTGACAGATGGGGAAGGTTGATACCTTGATTACCCCCAAGTTTTTGAATCATTATTTGATTGATTGATTGATAGGGAAGGAGTGATACCTTGATTATCCCCAAGTTGTTGAATCATTTGATGTGACTTATGGGGAAGGTGTGATACCTTTATTACCCCCAAGTTGTTAAATTATTGTTTGATTTATTGAATTATGGGGAAGGGGCAATACCTTGATTACCCCTAAGTTAGTGAATCATTTTATGTGATTGATGAGGAAGGTGTGATACCTTGATTTCCCTTAAGTTGTTTGATGATTGTTTGATTGATTGAGCCTTGTGCTAGATTGATTGTTTGATTTTATTGATTTAGTGTGATTAATGGGGAAGATGTGATACCTTGAATGTCCCCAAGTTGTCTAATTGACTCGATGATTAGTTGGTAGGAAATATGCGATACCTTGAAATCCCTACTTTGCATTGTGTTTGATTGATTGATTGATTTGGTGGAGAAAGTGTGATACCTTGAACATCCCCAAGTTGTGCGTTATGTCTAATTGATTGAATGATTGATTTGATGTGATTAATGGGGAAGGTGCGATACCTTGAATACCCCTAAATTGGTTGATGATTGTTTTATTGATTGATGAGGAAGGTGTGATATCTTGAACATCCCTAATTTATGTTGTGTCTGATTGATTGATTATTTTGATTGATTATTGGGGAATATGTGATACCTTGAACATCCCCACATTGGTTGATGATTGTTTGATTGATTTGATGTGGCTGATGGGAAGTGTGATACCTTGAACACCCATACTTTATGTTGTGTCTAATTTATTGATTGATTTGATTTATCTGATGTGATTGATGGAGAAGGTGTGATACCTTGAATACCCCCAAGTGGATTGGTTTCTTGATGATGGATTGGTGGGGAAGGTGTGATACCTTGAACACCCCCACTGTGTTTTGATTTCTTGATGTTGCATTTGTGGGGAAGGTGTGATACCTTGAACACCCCCACTATTGTTTGCTTGATATAATTAAAAGAGATGTATTGATTATTGTTCACTTTTGATTATAAATAAACCCATGCAGGTTGTACAAATATTGAAATATTGATTATATTTTACAAGTAAAATGATGCAACTACCTTTTTTTGCTACAACATTCAACGAATGGATATATTACGACTGCCACTTCATTGGATTTGGATTTACATTGTATCTGCTGGATGCGCTAAACCTATGTTTGGATTGACTGGATCTGATGGATGGCATATGAATTTTGATCATTATAGGGGTTAACGACTATTAGAATTTTCCAAAATAGACATGCAAAGCATTACACACAAATATGAAGAAAATAGTAGAACTGATTGATTTATTCCATGGATCAACTTTGTATAAATAGCAAAGTTGATCATTGAGAACCGTTGGATTACAACAACTCATCAAATCTGATCTATACTATACTGAGAGTTCACCTAACTCATGGAGGAGTGGAAAATCAAGTATGTCTATCCTAGTAGAACTTAAGAGAATAATTACTTATTCTAACACCCCCCTTAAGTGATACTAGGGGTGTATGATACAAATGAGTCCCAAAAATAGGGCCTGATGAGGTACTCATGTACAATGATCTTATTTGATGAGATGGTAAAAACCACATGGGAAAAAACATCTATGAAAAAAGAAAAAAAAGAAGAGGCTTGTCTTCGATTTGCAAAGATTGTCCTCATTGACAAAAAAAAGTATGAGTCCCGACAACAGGTCCTGATGAGGTACTTATTTACAATATATAGATGGTGAAAAAACCTCTTAGGAAAAACCATTTGTTAGAAAAATAAAGATAGAGGTATGCATTCAGATGGTGAAGATTATCCTCATGAAAAAGGAATGAGTCTCGACAACTTGGCCTGATGAGGTACTCATGTACAATTTATACTTTAGGGAGAGATGATAAAAAAAACCACATGGGAAAAAACCATTCTTCAAAGAATACAACAATAAGAAGAAAGGAGAGGAGAAAGACTGATGTTTTAATGCAGTTGCTTTACCCCAAGTTTCTCTCGCAACTGAATGTAACACGGAGAAGGAAATGACTTGGCGAAGATGTCTGCAATATGATTTTCAGTACCGAATGAAGTGCATGTGAATCTCAATGTGCTTGGTACGCTGATGCTCAACTGGATTATATGCAATATGAATTATGCTCTGATTGTCACACCAAAGAGTAATAGGTTTGTCATGGGAAAAACCAAATTATCTTAGTATTTGACGAAGCCAAAGAGCTTCTTGACTTGCCAAAACTACTACCCTGTATTCTGCCTTTGTAGATGATAAGACCACTACTTGTTGTTTTTTGCATAACCAAGCAATTGGTGAAGAACCAAGATAAAAGACATAGCCAGAAGTTGAACATGTCTTCTATTGAACCTGCCAAATTAGAATCCATGTAACCAATGATATCTATGAATTTTACCTCATATAAGAGCCCAAAGTGAGGAGTTCCTTGCAAGTAGCGAAGGATTCTTTTTGCTGCTTGCCAATGACTAAAATGAGGTTGATGTGAGAATTTGGATATCAAGTCAAAAATATATGATATATCTGGGCGAGTATGAGTAAGGTATAACAGACTTCCTACAAGCTGATGATATAGAGTTGCATCACATAGAGGGGATGTGCAGGAAGTACTTAGAGTGACTCCAGACTGAAAAGATGTAGGATTTTGTTTGCAATCTGTCATCTTAAACCTTTGAAGAAGGTCTAGAGTGTATTTTTGTTGACACAATGAAATTCCTGCATCTGTTTGATTTATTTGAATCCCAAGGAAGTAATGAGCTAAACCCAGATCAACCATTTCAAATATTTTAGAAAGGAAGTCCTTGATAGTTTGAATGTGAGCGATGTCACTACCAGTGAGTAGTCGGTCATCAACATAGAGAAAAAGTATGGTGATTTTTTCTTTATCTCTCCAAATGTAGATTGTGGCATCAAAATGACAATAAGAAAAACCTAATGAAAGAAGGAAGGAGTCCATTTTTTTATACCAAGATCTAGGAGCTTGTTTGAGGCCATAGAGAGATTTCCTTAGCCTACAAACAAGGGAGGAGTATTGAGTGAATAAAAAAAATTGAGAACTCATTACTGAAGTATTCCCCCCATTATATGTACAAATTTGCTTGATTTTGCAAGAGGCCTAATTTTCAACTAAGGCTTTGAAGATTTTCAAGTGGGATAGAAAATTACTTTTGTATTTTAGGAAGTATACCCAAGTTCTTCTTGAAAAATCATCAATGAAGGTTAAAGCATATTTTTCTCCTTTGAAAGAAGGCTCTGGGAAGACCATCAAGTCACTATGGATTAACTCTAAAGGGGATGAAGCTTTTAGATAACCACTTGGGTGGAACGGATCTTGATGTTGCTTTCCAAGAGCACATCCAGGACATGCTCCATCAATAGAAGAGACTTGTGGTAACCCTGTTACCATCTTATGGGTGTTCAATTCCTTTAGGTAGTTATAACTGAGATGTCCAAACCTTTCATTTGCTTTCAAGATCTCCATGTGCAACAAAACAGGATATCCCTTCTAAATTTTTGAATCCTTTGAAGTAAAATAGGTGAGTGTTGTGATCAATATCTCCTTTTTCTATGAGAGAGTTGGGATCTTGAAGGTCTCTTATCTCAACTCCTGATGGTGAGAAGAGAACTATTTTGCCCTTTCTAGAAGTACAAATATGATAGATGAAGAGGAGATTTGTTGCAATGTTTGGAACATAGAGAACAATATTTATATAACCACCATCAATGGATATGTCACATTTTCCTTTTACTGGAATAAATGATGAGTCACCAACCTCTATGCTACATGTTGAACTTGAGGAGATTGAAGTAAAAGACTCATATGAGGAAGTCATGTGATGAGTTGCTCCTGGATCTAGAACCCAGTATTTTTATGAAGTGTTTATGGTCTTGCCTGAACATTTAAGGCTTTTCCTATCTTCTTCTTAGTGTCTATCTTTTGATCCTTCATTGCTGCATCTAGTTGTTGTAGTATTTTCCAACACTTGTTCACAAAATGACCATTATTTTTGCAGTGAGCACAAGTAATGGAGCTCCTTTATTTATTTTTGAATATTTCTTTAGTAGAGGTGGATGCTACTAAGGATTTTGAGGAAGAGGAAGAGATCTCATACTTTGAAAATTTGGTTTCTTCTCTAGTTAGCCTATCACAAAATTATTCTAAGGAGGACATTTTAAAACTTGCACCAAGAGCATCTTTTGTAGATAAAAAAGTAGTTGCAAAAATTTGAAATACACCATTTAATTTGAAAAAGAATTAGATAGATGAATTCTTCTTTTGTTTTATTCTTGCCACTACCTTTGTATTGAGTGAGGACTTCTTTAAATTTGGTGAGAAAGTCAACAATATTGCTGAAGTCTTCAAGAGATAATGATGTTAATTCTACCTCTAGCTGCATTGACCTTATTTGATCTACTTTTCCAAATAAGTTCTTTAGTTTATCCCAAATTTCATAAGGAGTTTTACAATCCGTAATGTGAAACCATAAGCTTTTATTTACATTAGTGCTTCTAATACCCATTTTTTCATACATATTCCCTTTATGAACAAATATTTCATATTCTTTTTCAAATTCAGGTTGCTTCTCTTCTAGCAAGAGTGTGAGCCCTTTTTGAGAAATGAGATTTAATATTTTGGGTTTCCATATATGATAGTTATGAGGGGTGAGAGGATCAATTATATTCATTGTATTAATTTTGCCAAAGAAATTTGAAGTGAACCAATAATTCCCCCCTTAACTTCAAGTATATTATCTTAGAGAAGACAATGTAGTTTTAAAGAAGGAAACAAAATCCTGAGAGAAATACCAATCTCCTCAATTTACCCGTCCTGACAAGAGGGAAAATATAAGTAAATGAGGAGGTTTGATATATCTAAATTCGGCTAATGAAGCAATAATATTAGGCCATACCTTTATACTTATTCTTCTCAATACCCGCCCTTACGAGAGGGAAACTATAAGTAATGAGAGGAATGGTACGTGGAACTTAGGATTTTGATGCAAAGATAATCCACCAAACCAATATATTGTATTTCTCAATAACCCGCCCTTACGTGAGGGAAACTATAAGTTTTTGAGAAGTGCAATACTTGGAATTTAGGTGATATTGGAAGTGCTCTAAAGAAAATAATTGAATCCTTTATTTTAAGATGTATTGAATTAAAAAGGAAATCTTTAAAAAAATAATTGAAATGAAATGAATTTTATGACCAAGTGGCTAAAAAATGCCACAGATTACCCAGGTGTGGTAGGTGAGTTGGAGAGGAGAGGGCAATCCTCCAAGGGAGGTCCCAGGTTTGAATCTCCACCCTACCAAAAAGCTGAATTGGGTACCCAAAATCCAATTGATAATGTTGGTTCGGGCATGGCTGGGTGCGACCCCTGGGTGACTTGGACGGTGTAGAACCCCTGTTCGTGGTCTCTTAGACCAAGGCAGCTCTGCAAGGGGTTTTTCGCTTAAAAAAAAAATGCCACATATTAGTTTATCATCCAAATATATTTCCTTTACTTGATATAACTATGAACTTTTTCTTCAAAAATAGAATAAAGCAAGAGGTGGCAAATAGAATTGCCAAAAAAAAATATAGAAGAGAGATTAAAGAAGATAGACACACAACCCAATTCAAAAGTCAATACTAAATGGTGCAATAATTAGCACCTTTAACCCCCCTCCAAAAAAGACCTTTGTATTTACTATAGTTACAATTGACTCTTTTTCACTTTTTGAAGATAGCCTTTGAAAAAAGATAAAGGCTTAGTGAAAAAAAAGTCAAAAATTTTCTTAAGATAAATACAAAGCTTTAGAGTTTTTTATAAGGTTACACCTTCGAAATTGAAGGGAATATAAAAAACTCGTTAGAAAAAAGCCTAATCGAAGGAGAGGAGGAAAATAGATATGATAATGCTTTTGCATTAACGACATAGAAGGCGCCTTGCATTCAGATCGAAACAGAAAGACGTGGTCAGCTCCTGTCCCAAAGGACAAGGACAGAGCTACACCATGAATAGGAATTAAGACACTCCTAAAAAAAGCTTCTTCTGTGCTTAACGACGATGAGACCTTTGCATAAAATAAATTTACAATAAAGAAGCCAAATTTTGATTCTTAAATACCTCTCTGCCAAACAAAATGGGTCCTCCTACAATGAAATAAATGTTAATTAAAAGTAATATTTATTTCATCGGTGTACACCATGAAATAGACAGTGAAGCTTGGAATGGATTGTTCGCTTCAATGGGTTTCCTCTATGTTGCGTAGTCGTAGACCCAACGTTTTGCCTTCGAAAAACTTGTAGATGAAATTGTTAACAGAAGAGACGTAAGCGAAGTCTCCTCGAAATGTATTATTTTTTTTTGCTTCGTCTGTGTTGCACAGTCAAAAAAAGACGTAGATGGGTGCCTTAGAACAAGGTTGTTCTTCCTTTGTTGAGTAGTCACAGATCCAATGTCTTGATTTAGGAAATCGTTAAAACCTATAAATGAGATAGATAACAGAAGAGGCGTAATAGGGAAAAAAATATATGTCGATTAGCTAGTAAGAATTATTAATGAAAGATTATCAAAAAGTATTAAAGAAAATAATCGAAGTGACACATCGCCTGTTGAGAACTAAGCAGAGATAAAAAAAAAATAACAAAGCTTCTTGAGCAGAAATAACGATTGGAATGCCAAAGGAAGAGGGCCCGAATTAGATAAAAGAAGCTTTTTGATAGTCGTTATGAACAACATAAACTAGGAGGAGGAGAGATCGGTGCTAACTAGAGATATATCCGACAAAAGTGGGCTCCTTTGAAAAATATCGATGAGCAACTGAAGAGGACGTAAGATTTTATAGTGCATGA
The DNA here is from genome assembly GCA_028583015.1 of Wollemia nobilis. Lineage (NCBI taxonomy): Eukaryota > Viridiplantae > Streptophyta > Pinopsida > Araucariales > Araucariaceae > Wollemia > Wollemia nobilis. The sequence continues at coordinate 5,086,416 of JAQPPZ010000040.1, forward strand.
GATCAAACATTTTAAAAAATGTTACGCAGTGCAACTAAATATGAGGTTCCTAACAACAGTGACACGTCGATGAGAAATTGAAGAGAACGTCAGATTTTACAGTGCATGAGATCAAACATTTTAAAAAATGTTACACAGTTCAACCGAAGATGACGTTCCTAACAACAATGATAGATATAATGATTTGCACTAAGAGTTTGCTTCGGAGAGCGCGCAACTCAAATCTGATACCAATGGTGGAGATTATTTTGGGTGCACATTGCATGATTTGTGAACCTCAATAGGGCTTCTACGAGAGCAACAATAAGGTAGCGAAGAGGAGATTTTTATTGCAAAGGAAAACACTAAAGATAGGATAAATTAACCTAAAAATGTTTATATTTGCTTGAAAAAAAAAGGTGTTCCTTTATTTTAAGGAAAAAATGAAAAAATAAGTTAGAGGATAATAAATATGACTAATTTCATACAAGTGAGCTAGTCAAAGAGTTACCCAAAAGAATATATCTATGAAAAAATGGATAATATTTATGAATAAAAAATTTACACTAAAAAACAATGAATCTTCCCTTCCCTTTTTTTCTTGAGAAGAAGACAAATATTATTCAGAATAACCCATTTATATATATCTCAAAAAATATAGCTGAAAAAAAACTATATATAAAAGCTTGTTGTAGACTTGAACCCCCCCAAAAAAGGAGAAGTCAACAAAGGATACAATGAACCAGCTCCTAGAACCTTCAAGAGAGAATTCTATCAAAATCTATCCTGCTCTGGTACCATGTTAGAATTTTCCAAAATAGACATGCAAAGCATTACACAAAATATGAAGAATAGAGTAGAACTGATTGATTTATTCCATGGATCAACTTTGTATAAATAACAAAGTTGATCATTGAGAGCCGTTGGATTACAACAACTCATCAAATATGATCTAGACTATGCTGAGAATTCACTTGACTCATGGAGGAGTGGAAACTCAAGTATGTCTATCCTAGTAGAACTTAAGAGAATAATTACTTATTCTAACAACGACTGCATCTGTTGATCATCTAAAGTTAGGATGACTAATACCTAGGACCATTTAAGGTTGAATTACTAAGAGTTGGAGTCTCCTGCTACTGTTGAAGGATGGATCTAGTGGATCTAGTTATATAGGATCTATTGGATGAATCTGAATCTATGTTTGGATCTATTGGATGAGTATGGATTTGTATTTGGATCTGCTAACTCTAAATATGTACACTTGCACACAAGCCCACTACAAATTATTAGTAATATATGTTGGGCCTCCCGAAGTGAGGCCTAGATTAAAAAATATAAACTAAAATGCAGAAGGTAAGTGCAAATGTATGAAAAGAAATTAAATAATGACAGATTTTACCTTCCTAGTTGTTGTTATTGTTGTTGTGCTGTATCATGCTATTTTTGGAGATCTTCGTGTAGGTTGGATTTCGATCATATTGGTTTGGAAAATAAAGACTTGATATTTTTTGAGGTCGGACGATCGTGGGCTATGGTGCCTAGTCTCTGCCAAAAGGGGGATCTAGGACTACGAAATGTTGTGATCGGTGTTTGGCATGGGATGGGGATAGTTTTGTGTGATTACTCTTGTGTTCGGATGCGAAGTTAGCTTAGAGTTTGATAACATTTATTTACCTATACCATCCTCATGTTTAATGGGGACTGAGGGGGTGCATATATAGAACTTCCAGGGAGTAATGAATGAGGTGGTGAATCAACTAGTTAAGTGGTATAACTAAAAGTTCCTCCTTTGTATTGATATTATCACAGAGAATGCATGCTTTCTAAGGAAGATAAACTTACCTCATAATGATCACCAAATGTGCACACATCAAAGTTATCTCCAAGAATGTGTGTGCAAATTGCAATTGATATGTCCTTCAAAATCATCACTAGATAAGATACACATATTGAACTGAATGTATAAGTTAAATTAAATATACACATTAAATAAAGTATGCATGTTTATTTGCATATGCATGTTTGAATTGATTGTGTATTTGAATTAAATGTGCATATTAAATTGAATGTACATGTTGAACTGCATATGAATATTTGAACTGATTGTGAATTTAAATTAAATGTGTATATTAATTTAAATGAGCATGTTAAACTGTGTGTGCATGTTGGAATCCTTATTAGGTGTGCATGCATATTGAAATATCCGATGTGAGGATGGAGGTGTAACTACGAGATGTGGCAAGTGCAATAAATTAGAGTCCATTTTTGGAGAAGGGTAATCCTTTCTTACGCATAACTGGAATGAGGGATGTGAGATGGACCTAGAGTGAAGTGTAGATGATGTGGAATGGGGATGGAAGGGGGATGTTCTTGTGAAGAGGGGGGAGTGGATGGGTAGACTAGGTATTAATTAATTAATTATTTAATTAATTGATACTTAGGTGAATGAATACTTAATTTAATATTATTTAATTTAATTAATATTAAATATACTAATTAATTTCAATTAATTAATTAGTATCTAATGTGCTTGATTTTTGTGTCTACACATTCTATCCAAATAAGAGATCCAAATCTTATTTTTATTTCCTTTATGAGAGAAAGGAATACCCAAGTAGGTTGGTGGGATTTTTTTAATTTTAAACCCTAAAATAACTATAATATTTTGTTGTAAATATAGGGCACTATTAATAAAAATCCCTAGATTTTTTAGTATTAACCAACTATCTAGTAGCCTTCTCATAGCATGATAATATTTTTTTGATTAGATTGAGAAGATGGTTTTGAAAGGGGTCCCAAAACCTTTTACATTAGAAGCCAAGCATTACTCACAAAGTTGTCCCACCCAGAGACAACCCTCAATAACCCATAACAATCCAGAAAACCAAAAGAGACAATATCTTAGAATAGACAACACAACCCTACCACTCAACCACCCGTTAACTCGAGTCCTTCCCTTTAATGAAAAGGAAACAAAATATGGACTTGAAGAAAGGAAAAAGATGACCCATCATAAGACAAGATGCACAAGCACCGATCAAAAAAGCTAATCGCATTAGGAGGAATAGAATATCTTGGAGAATTGACACAGATTCAAAAGAGGCACCACCAATCGCATTTCCCAATTAGGCACTAAAAAGTGAAGGTATATAAAAAATTTAACTCAAATTATGAATCTGACATTAGAACCAGAATGACGACTACCAAGATCCAACCAGCCATAAATTTAAGAGTCATAAAGAACATTAGAAACTTGGTCAAAAAGGCCACTATCCCTCCTAGGGGATTCAAAAAAACTTTGAATTTGAATAAAAATTTTCCACCAAAACCATCAGTCAAAAAGGGACACTGAAAATCACTTTCGATGTCTCCCTACTCCCAATTTAAAAATTAGAATTAAGTGAGTATCCAACAGGGGTTTTTTGACATTACATTTAATTTATCCATGAGTTACAAGGATCAGGGACTTAGTTTTTTTCAATAAACCTAGTTTTAATGAAGGCGGAATGAGCTCCTTTAGCTTAACCAAATCCAAATTCACCATAGGCTCTTTTGTCATTTCAAGAGCTAACTCAGTAGCCAAACAAGCAAAGGGATTCTCTAAAATTTACATTGAATGAGGGACCAAGTCCTTGTAGCTATTCCTTTCTATATTAATGTGATTCTATTCTCCTGATGTTGTCCTTGGATCAATATTGGTATTTTCATCTAAAAATATCTTAGTCTCCTTTGTAGTTTTCTTAGCAGGGACCTTTTCCAAGGCTCTAGCTACAGGATTCTAAGGGAATCATCTAGAGATATGACCATAATAATTACACTAAGCACAAACCCCAAGATTGTTCTCATAAAGTATGGCTTGATTCCTGCTAACCACCTTTGATAAAAGTTCTATAGACTCGGGTAGGTCAGCATCCAGATCTACAATCATACACATACGAGCAAAAATCATTCGAGATATTTCTTTAGTAAAATCATCCAACATAACAAACTCACCAATCAATTTTGCAATACCCCTCAAAAATACTTCATTCTAGACATAAAAAAGAAGCCTTGACAATCTAAATCATATAGGGCCCGAGTTAATATTTTTGGGTCTTTAGGTCAAAATACGGATCCCATTTACAAAGAAAGAGGCCTCTTCTACCAAAGAACCAGGGACCTCCACCCAAAATGGATTTGAGATCTACCATAGAAAGTTTAATCAGAAAGAATCCATTAGGAAGAGCTACTAGTTCCATCTAGCCTTTTGGCAACCAGACTGACGAGGCCCATCTCCTGATGGAGTCCAAGTCTGGTCTAGCATTACCAAGGAATTTCCCAACAAGGGAGTTCTCACCCTCTCCCATAGCAACCTTGATCAATTTTGAAGGCACAAAAAGGGATGATTGAATAGGATTGAGGTCAAAGAGATAGTCTGAAAGAGAGTCATACCTGGTTCTTTGAGTGACCACTACAACTATAAGACTTCTCATTTGGGGGACTAGTACCAACAATCAAATATGGACCCACCAAGGAATTGACCACCTTTGGAGTTTCATCACTAAGGTAAGTCTAACCACCAATAGTAATTTTTGACCTATGTTCCACTTCATGTCCAACAATTTGTTCCATTAAAGGGTCCACTTGACCACCCATAAAAAGTTCTACCATATTTTCCACCTCATGCTTAGTACTTTATTCCATAATAGGGTTTGATTGAACAACTATAGAGGGTTCAATCGCATGATCCACCTCAATATTAGCAATTTGTTCCACAATAGGATCCACCACAACTTTTGAGGACCCCCCAAGAGTCTCCTCCACCTCACAAAGGATTGTCCCTCGATAAAATCCCATCTCAGAAAGAGCCAACCCTAGGATATTCCCATTACCCTCCAACACAATATCTATCTAAAATAACTCCTCCTTTGATCCACCCCCAAAATATTTTAGGAGAGAGGTGGCACCTTAACCTAAGGGTAAGGGAGAAGGCATATGACTAGAAAACTTGCCAACCGGATAGAGGAAACCCTGACTCCATTGGAGTAGATACGTGTGAAGCTGGAGCCAAATCTTGGACCACTAACAGAGAAGTAACCTTAGTAGGATCAGAATAGGAATCAAGGGAAGTACCAAAACTAGTAGGTTCGAGGGAGGTCTATCTTTTCATGGCTTGCAAAACAACCATCCTCTCCTCAACATATTTTTTCTAGTCAAATCCTAGAGGTATAGTGGTGACCCCCAAAAGCTATCACAAATAAATCTATCATCCTGCCATCTCCCACGATCTTGAACCCTACCTTGGCCCCTACCACTCAAGCCTCTCACTCTTCTCATTGATTACATTCTCAACATAGCATGATAATATTGATTTAAAATCTATGGCCTCATTTACTAAGAAATAACCCAAAAGAAAACTATCATCAAAAAATTAGAGATGAACTTCAAAGGGACCATTTTTGGTAACCTAAGTAACTTTGATTTATCCTTCCATTTTTGACTTTGAGAAAGCTCTCCCTATTGCCTCCAAAAGAATAATAAATAAACAAGAAAATAATGGATCACCTTAGTGGAGTCTACAAGATGACTTAAAGTAACCAATAGGAGAACCGTTGATCAAAATAGAATATTTCATAGTGCTATAACAACTTTTAATCCATTCACACCATTTTTTTTGAGAATATCATGAAGAATTGTTCATCACTAATTTCATAAGCATACATGGTTTTTCCATGGAATGAAGAGAATGTACGAGCTTCTGTGTAAAGAGTACACTATTAAGTTTTTGTTTACCATGAATAAAACCACCTTGTTCCTTTGAGATAACACAATCTAGAATGTTTTCAACTTGTTTGCCATAATTTTTGAAATGATCTTATAAATCATATTACAAAGGCTTATTGGACAAAAATTATCAAAATATTTTGTCTTGTCTTTCTTGGAAACCAATGAAATAAAAGTGTCATTGATTTCATTATTGTAGCCTTCCTTCTCTAGGACTCTTCAACCACAACCAACATATCTCCCTTTAATAAATCCTAATTTTTTTGAAAGAAAACTACAAGAAATACATCGGGCTAGGTGCCTTGTTAGGATGAAAAGAAAAAAGTGTTTCATTTAACTCCATAAATATCTTCTTCATCAAGGTTTCATTTTGTCCTTGTATGATAATTGATGGAAAACTATAGGAAATCCATCAGGGTCAAGTGCCTTGTTAGGATGAAAAAAGAAAAGTGTTTTATTTAGCTCCTCCATAGATATCTTTTTGATCAAGATTTCATTTTTTCCTTGTATGATAATTGATGGAATATTTTGCAAAATCTTACATTGTGCTTCCTTAGCTTACCAAATATCTGCCAAAATATTTTTGAAATAATTAATTGCCTGCTTCCTAATATTTTCTTCTTCCTCAATATTTCTTCCATATAGAGTTAAATAGTTTTGATGTGACAAAGAGAAAAAAATGTTTTTGTGGTAACATGATTTTTTTTGGTATTTCTATCTCCTTCCTTGAGTCATTTCTCCCTAGATTTTTGGAACCAATATGACTCATTTTTCTTCAATGCATTATGATAATAAAAAAATATTTGTTTTTCTTTCACATAAGAATCTTGGTCCATTCCATTGCTTTCTACTATCTCTTGTAATTTTTTGAGCTTAGATTTAAATTCCTTCTTTTCGTTAAAAATGTTACCAAATATTTGGCAATTACAAATTGTCATTTGCTCCTTTAGATATTTCATATTTTGAACAAACTTGTACATACATGATCCTTCAAAATTTGATTCATCCTACCATAATAAAACCATATGGAAGAAATTTAGGTCTTGGATCCACATAGACTAGAAGCAAAATGGTTTTGGATGTACTTTATTGGGTAAATCACAAGTCAAAAGAAAGTGTTTGTGATCTAATCATATTCATAATAAAATATTTGAAGAGATTGTATAATTTTTTACAACCATGTGTTGGATAGCAATAATATATGAGTTTTTTAATGCATCTATTATCATATGTATATCGAAAACTTGAAAGAATTACATCCCAAAGGCTATTGAAATTGACAATTGAAGAAAAATCTTGCATCGATTTAGACCATCCTAGAGTACCACCCTTATTTTCCAAAGGAGACAACTATGATAAAGTCACCCCAAGGATCACAATTATGAATCATCATTATTTTTGATAAAATTATGCTAAGGTACTTCCAATATCTTTCATGAGGAGTAACTATAGTTGGAGCATATACATCTATAACCCTAACTTTACTAGTTTACTCTTTTCCAATAAATAGTTTAATAACCCAATTACTTTTTGCTTCTAACAATTATCAATACCATTTGTATTTATCCCATATTTTTGCAATACTACTTGATGTTCTTGTAAAATAAATTGTCATACAATTTCTCATATTCTAATTCTTTTTAAAACGCATCATTATATTCCTCACTACTTAATTTTGTTTCTTGTTTAAAATAAACCTAGGGCTATAACAACTTATTAAATCCAAGATAAATCTTTTATTAGGTGTCTTATTCATATCCCTAATATTCTATGATATCATTTTCATCATCACTTTTTATTTTTATTAGTGGGCTTAGGCCTGCTTCTTGTTAACACCTATGATATTTTTATTTTGGCTTCCCAAATAATTATCCATTTATATTTTTCTCATTTTTCATGCTTTAACGGTCTTCCTCTCCTTTTTAATTTCCACCAACACTTTCATTTTATCAATCTCTTCTATTTTCCATATTTTTCATAGTGAGACTTATCTTCTAAATATTTATGTTGTTCTAAAGAACCTAAAATGCATGAAAAGATTTACATAAACTTATTCCATAAATAATGTAGAAATAAACAACTTAGAAGAAATGACACCACACAATGCACATAGAACACACGATATTTACCTTGGTTCACCCGATATGGGCTACTCCAACAAAACAAGAGCCACACCTCCTTGATATTATTATTCACTCCCTTGCCCGAAAATGAGATATTACAATAAATATAAAGGAAACTCTTCCAAACCTAAACTACTATGTGGTATTAGAATACAATGGGTACAACACCGTGGGCTAAACCACCCACACCCACCAACCACCCACCAACCACCCACCAACCATGGGAATCCCAAAAATCACTCCGAAAAAAGGGGAATTTTTTTTCAGTGCTTCACACCGAAAAAATGCCTTTGGTGTAGCCGAGGCCCGGGATGGTTTCACCCTCCCTTTGAGGAGCTCCACTCCACTTACCCTTCCATACTTGCCATACAGTACTTCCTCGGAAAAATATGAGACACATACAACAATACAAGGAATATCCTCATAAACACTTTTCTTTGTTTGTTTTCCTAAAAAGACTAAAGTACAATGATGATCCTACATAGTAATTACTTTATTATGCTACCCTGGAAACCTTAAATTTTTATGGATATCCTCCATATACATTTCTTTATTATGTTGCTCTTGAAACCCTAAAGTGTAAGGAATTTGTAATATAATTTTATTACAAATATAGGATTTCATTCTACTTGACAAAAATGAAGATGATTTACTTGGTTTAACCTTGATCTCCTTTATCTCATTCACTTTAAAATTTGGCTCCTTATCTTCCTTCTCACATTTAACTCTTGAATTTGAATTTGTGCATTGTACTTCCTCATCCCTTATGTTATTTTTTCTTCTAAGAGTTTATTCAAGTGAACTATAATAACCTTTTCCATTTGATGATGTAGAGGGGATTTTCTTGCCACCTTCTTAAGAGTTGAAAATCCTTGATTTGACCCAACTTCTACTATGATATGATCTTGTTTAATATTGAAGTTTTCCTATGCTCAAAATTTTCCATCCCTTTCTCCATCATTTTCACTTTTTAATCTTTTGCTATGAGTTCAATTTCATGACATTTGCGACATCAAAATGCAATGTTTTCATAATCCACTTGTTGATATCATAATCTTGATTTGGATTTAATCCTAATAAACCACAATAAATCCATTGAAACACATATTCGAGTGTGCACAACATGCCTTCTCTTCCTAGTAGTTGGTCCCTCTTGGATGAATTCTTCTAGAGTATTGTCGATATTCTTCAAAACATCCTTATTGATGAGTTGACAAGGAAGTCCAAAAAGCCTAATCCATGTTGGAATCCTTTTATAGTCTCTATCTCCATAGAAATATTCACTATGTGATATTAAATATAATGCATATTTATCCCTAAACCAAGGGGAACCATCTATTATTTTATCTTTTATTTCTAAACTAGAGACGATAATGATAAAAAAATTCTTTCCAAAGAAAAGTGATGGAGTATTTTGAATTCAATTCCCACTTCCACTTTATCTAATTCCAAATCTCTAAAAAAATTGGTAGTATCCATGGAACTTACATATTAACCCTTTGGTTTTAAGAACCATTATATCATGTTGGATAATCTCATCCTTGATTGTTGGCAATTTGAGTTATTTTATGTTGTCATTGATGTCACATGAATCATTGATGTCATATGGATCACATTGAGTTTTGATGGGCAAATGATATTTTGGAAAGCATGGATAAATTCAGGGTTTTTGTGAAAACCAAGGCAGGCAAAATAAAAGGTTTTATTTAAAACCATGGATGGCAGATTTGAAATGGGTTTTTCTTAAAACCCAGGTTGGCCTTTCGTTTCATCGAAAAAGGTGCCCCGGTGATGGAGATATTTAATTTTAAATATTTAGTTTAAATTTTAAAATTAAAATTAAAGTTAGCGCCGACGTCTAAAGAAAGAGGGAAAATCAATAATGCATCGACATCATCGAAAATGAGGAGAAGACTATATAAAGGGGGATCCTAAGGTTCATTTGAAATTAATCCTTGCTCGTGTTAATCGTTGGCTAAGCATCCGAAGAGAGCTCATGCAAAAATCATTTTGAAAAGGGAGACAACGAATAAATCCAAGGTTGGTCGAAAGCCCAAGACATTGTGGGAAGAGTGGCGCATTGGCAATTGGATTTTTGTTAAGGTGTGTGGCAGCGCTTTACGTCAAGGTTCGAATCTCCTTGACTGCATTTGAAGGCATTGGAAGGAAAGCGCTCGAAGCACTTTTGGTTTGCATGGAAGGGAGGAAGGACTTAAGGCACATCATGCCTTTTCCTTTCGAACGAGCGGCTAGCTCATGTGGCAACCTTAGCCATGGCTAAGGTGCTCATGGTGTGTGCAAGTTGGGGGTTCGAATCCCCTTGAGGAGGTAATTACGTTTTGCTCTAATTAATTTCGTTGATGCCCTAGGATAGGAGTTATAAGGTGGTTAAGGAATAATTAAAGTTTTTAATTAAACTTTATTTTTATAAGGGTTGTGATTATTATTTCAGAGGTGGATGAGTTGTTGATTTATTTTGATATTCATGAAATTGAAAATTAAGATTTAGGAGAAATAAGGAGTTGTTATAAAATATTTTTGAGAGCCTTATTGATTATTATTTTTGATAAGGGTTTTTATTAAAAAGGACTTTGGTGGATGTGTTTATTAAGTTGGAGTAAAAAGGTGTAAATTGAGTTATGCTTATCTTGTGATTATTATTTGAAGTCCACTAACCCTTATTGAGATTGGAAAGGAAAGTTGTGTTTAGTGTGGCAGATTTTGTGGATAACTTCTTGGCATCAAAAAGGTATGGGCACATTCTCCTATTGATTGTTTATGGTGGTTGATTTCTGAAATATCATTGGAGTGAAAAGGATTGATTGTGGTTTCCTTTTCGAAAGTGGTTGGTTGAATGCTTCAAGGTTTTCTGGTTTGAGAGTTGTGTTTAAACCTTGTTTTATAAGCATAGTCATTGAAGCCCATTGGTTGTGAAAGAACTTGAAAAGAACATGAGTATCATTGTTATGTGAGATTTGTGGTTGAGCATTGTTGGAAACATTTGAGTTGGTTGATACATGCTTGGACTAGGGTTTTTGTGAGAAAGAGTAGTCCCTTGTGGTGATTGGTTGAGTTGAGTTGATTGAGCCTAGTCAAGTGATTGTGTGAGGTGATTGGTCAAGTTCCATGAAACAAACTATTCCATAATTCTGATTTGAGTTGAGATTGAGATTAGAACATATTGAGTCTCTAACAATTCTCTTTATGCTTCTATGAGTTGACTTGAGTTGAGTTGAGATTGATTTGAGTTGAGTTGAGTTGAGATTGAGCTTAGAACATATTGAGTCTCTAACAATTCTCTTTATGCTTCTATGAGTTGATTTGAGTTGAGTTGAGATCATTGTTGTCATCCATTGAAGAGTACATTGCCATTCATTGTTGAGTTCATATTTGAGCTTTGCCTTGATAGATTTGTGGATGAGATTTGAGTGCTACTTGAGCATGATTGATTGAGCCTTTGAGAAGGCCTTTGTGGACAGTTTTGGGACAACTTTATGGATAGCTTTGTGGATAGTTTTGGGACAGCTTTGTGGACATATTTGAGCAAGTTCTTGGTGAGCTTGCTAGACAGATTTGGGCAAGTTCTTGGTGAGCTTGCTAGAGCATATTTGAACAAGTTCTTGGTGAGCTTGTTAGAGCATATTTGGGCAAGTTCTTGGTGAGCTTGCTAGAGCAGATTTGAACAAGTTCTTGGTGAGCTTGTTAGAGCAGATTTGGGCAAGTTCTTGGTGAGCTTGCTAGAGAATTTGGACAAGTTCTTGGTGAGCTTGTTATGATTTGGACAAGTTTTGTGTGAGCTTGTTATTCAAATTTGGACAAGTTCTGTGTGAACTTGTTATTCAGTTTTGGACAAGTTTTGTGTGAGCTTGTTATTCAGATTTGGACAAGTTCTATGTGAACTTGTTATTGCCTAGCTTTGAGCAGATCAAAGAAATCATTGTATTGGATAAGGATCCTTATTTCTATGTGAAATATTATAAGGATATTATCTGGTGGAGTACCCCACATTGGGGGAACCACGTTAAATCTTGTGTCTCAATTATGTGTGGTGACTTGTGCTCTTGCTTACTACTACTATCTGAGTTATTAATGCACACTACTATATTTGGTTATTGCAATTAAGGACATTAATTGATATTGATTTGGAAAGAAAGTAAAAAGTGGTCTTATACTATTCACCCCCCTCTCAGTATAAGCTTGTGTTCTTCAATTGGTATCAGAGCGGGTTCCTTCGAAAAAGCTAACAACTTGAGGGCAGATTCTACAAGAACACAGATGGCTTCATAGAATGGATCATCTACAAATAAGGCTCCATTATTTGATGGTAACAATTATGCTTTCTGGAGCATGAGGATGAAGAACTACTTGATATCACAAGGATATGAGGTATGGAAAATGGTTGAAAAAGAGTATAGGGTTGAAGGTGATCCCGAGGTAGATAAGACTATCAAGAAATTGGTTGAGATCAATGCAAGAGCAATGAATTGTATTTTGAGTGGGCTTCATGAGACAAATTTTGCAAAGGTCATGGTATGTAATTCAGCTAATGAGATGTGGACCAAGTTGCGGAATACTTATGAAGGAGATTCCAAGGTAAAGTTGGCAAAACTACAAACTCATAGAAAAATATTTGAGGAATTGAAAATGGAAGATTCTGAAGATATTGCAAAGTTTTTACTTCGTGTTGATGAGATTACTAACACCATGAGAGGCCTAGGTTTTGAGATGAAAGAATCAGAAGTTACTCAAAATGGTTTTGAGATCACTTCCCATGAAATATGATTCTAAGGTTTCAGAAATAGAAGAGACAATGGATATCAACAAGCTAACAATGGAAGAATTGCAAGGTACTCTCACAACTTATGAGATGAGGGTAAGTAAGCATCAAGTTCCAATAAAAGAGATTGCATTCAAGGCTTCAGAGAAAGAGAAAGGGAAAGTTTCAGAAATAAGTAGAGGTTCAGATAATGATGAGGAAGCTAACTTCATCAAAAGGAATAAGGACTCAAAGAATTTTAGGGATATAAGGAAAGTCAGATGCTACAAGTGTGGTGATCTTGGTCACTATGCATACAAGTGTCCACATGAAGAAAATAATGATGATGAAAAATAGGGTCAAAGAAGAAAAGAATATGGAAAGCATAAGCATGACAAAGATGACAGATACAAGCAAAACAGGTATGAGAAGAAGAAAATTTTTATAAGGCAAAGAAATCTTACTACATTGTAGAAGCAAGTGATAGCTCAGATCATAGTGATAGAGACAAATCAGATGATGAAAAGGAAGAACATCTATTCCTAGGAATAGAAGGTGAAAGAGAGAAGTGCTTTGTGTGTGGTCAAAGAGATCACATATCAGGATATTGCAATGGTTTCAGTGATAGTGAAGATGAGATGACACATCAAGGAAACAAGTATGGTCAAAGAAATATTGAGAGTTTGTTTGCTATAGAATATTATAATGATCTTAGTGACAGTGAAGATGAAGAAGTGTTTTTTCTATAGAATAAGAGAAGTAGAAGAAGAACATTCCAACAAAAAGAAGTTAACAAGAAGATAATTCTCAGTTATCTAAAGGAAGACTTCAATGTTATCCATGAGCAACTACAAGAGGTTAAAGAGAATCTAAAGAATTGAAATGTTCCTTACTTGAGAAATTTGATCCATCACATGACTCAAAAGGTCAAGATATTTTCACTAAGAAGGAAACATGTGTTTCAAAGGCTATAGAGATGGATGCCAAGTTGCTACTTGACACAAATAAAGTAAAAAGAAGAGGAATATTCCAAAGCACCAAAGGTCTCATATTTCTGGTTTGAGGAATCACACTCAAAAGGAAAGGAAGTTCTAAAATATGAAAGCAAGGAAGCACCTAATATTTGTGAGGAAAGTTCCAAAGTTCCTATGGCTCCAAATATTCAGTTTGGATCTTGTTTTGAGATAGGTGAATCAAGTTCAAAAGAAAAAGAAATTCTTGAAGAGGAAAGCAAGGAAGAAACTAAGGAAGAGGATTTAGATGCTACAAAGAAGGTTCAAGGATGCAATGCACAAGTTGAAAATGATCATAAGGATAATGGTCAAGAAAGGTATGAGGAACCAAGGCATGAACAAAGGGCTTTTCAAGGACATTGTTTTTCTTGTAATGGATTTGGACACAGGGCTATACATTGCAGGATCTATGGATCAAAGAAGTTTGATTTTGCTAGAAGAAACTTCAAAGGAAGAAGGTATGGTTTTCAGGGACATTGCTTCTCATGTAACAGGATTGGTCATAGAGATTTTCAGTGCAAAGGAAATGAGCAACATGGTTTTGGTTTTAGAGCTTCACAATTCAGAAGTCATGGTCATAATGGTCATGAAAATAAAAACAGAGCTTCACAATACAGGGGTCAGGAAAGGAATGGATATGGAAATTATTTTAAGAATGAATTCAGGACATGGGCACCATCCAAAGGCTACAATATCAAGTGTTTTAATTGCAATAACTTTGGGCATATTGCAAAATGGTGTAGGACTCAATTCCAAATAGGTTCAAGGCAAGAAGGTCAAACAGGTTCAAGGCAAGAAGGTCAAACAGGTTCTAGACAAGAAGATCAAGTAATTCATCAAGAGAAGGATATCAAAAAAACATGGAAGGAAGTTGATAGAGGAAAGAAACAATGTGATATGGGAGTAAAAGTACTCCCACCCCAAAATTAATCACCTCAAGAGAGAAGGTGGTGAGGGGGCTAAGTTTAAGAGTCATATCTTTTAGCCCCATAGGTGTCCCTTTTGCCATTGATGTCAAAGGGGGAGAGATTTGAGTAAGGGGGAGAGCATTGAGTTAGGGGGAGCAGCCTCCAAAGAGAGCATTGAGTTAGGGGAGCAGCCTCCATAGAGATTATTGAGTCAGGGGAGCAACTTTGATTCTCAGAGATGGTTTTTGTAGTGATTGTGGTTTTTGCTTTAGAGGTGTTGCCATCAATGACAAAGGGGGAGATTGTTGGCAATTTGAGTTATTTTATGTTGTCATTGATGTCACATGAATCATTGATGTCATATGGATCACATTGAGTTTTGATGGGCAAATGATATTTTGGAAAGCATGGATAAATTCAAGGTTTTTGTGAAAACCAAGGAAGGCAAAATAAAAGGTTTTATTTAAAACCATGGATGGCAGATTTGAAATGGGTTTTTCTTAAAACCCAGGTTGGCCTTTCGTTTCATCGAAAAAGGTGCCCCGATGATGGAGATATTTAATTTTAAATATTTAGTTTAAATTTTAAAATTAAAATTAAAGTTAGCGTCGACGTCTAAAGAAAGAGGGAAAATCAATAATGCATCGACGTCATCAAAAATGAGGAGAAGACTATATAAAGGGGGATCCTAAGGTTCATTTGAAATTAATCCTTGCTCGTGTTAATCGTTGGCTAAGCATCCGAAGAGAGCTCATGCGAAAATCATTTTGAAAAGGGAGACAACGAATAAATCCAAGGTTGGTCGAAAGCCCAAGACATTATGGGCAGAGTGGCGCATTGGCAATTGGATTTTTGTTAAGGTGTGTGGCAGCACTTTACGTCAAGGTTCGAATCTCCTTGACTGCATTCGAAGGCATTGGAAGGAAAGCGCTCGAAGCACTTTTGGTTTGCGTGGAAGGGAGGAAGGACTTAAGGCACGTCATGCCTTTTCCTTTCGAACGAGCGGCTAGCTCATGTGGCAACCTTAGCCATGGCTAAGGCGCTCACGGTGTGTGCAAGTTGGGGGTTCGAATCCCCTTGAGGAGGTAATTACATTTTGCTCTAATTAATTTCGTTGATGCCCTAGGATAGGAGTTATAAGGTGGTTAAGGAATAATTAAAGTTTTTAATTAAACTTTATTTTTATAAGGGTTGTGATTATTATTTCAGAGGTGGATGAGTTGTTGATTTATTTTGATATTCATGAAATTGAAAATTAAGATTTAGGAGAAATAAGGAGTTGTTATAAAATATTTTTGAGAGCCTTATTGATTATTATTTTTGATAAGGGTTTTTATTAAAAAGGACTTTGGTGGATGTGTTTATTAAGTTGGAGTAAAAAGGTGTAAATTGAGTTATGCTTATCTTGTGATTATTATTTGAAGTCCACTAACCCTTATTGAGATTGGAAAGGAAAGTTGTGTTTAGTGTGGCAGATTTTGTGGACAACTTCTTGGCATCAAAAAGGTATGGGCACATTCTCCTATTGATTGTTTATGGTGGTTGATTTCTGAAATATCATTGGAGTGAAAAGGATTGATTGTGGTTTCCTTTTCGAAAGTGGTTGGTTGAATGCTTCAAGGTTTTCTGGTTTGAGAGTTGTGTTTAAACCTTGTTTTATAAGCATAGTTATTGAAGCCCATTGGTTGTGAAAGAACTTGAAAAGAACATGAGTATCATTGTTATGTGAGATTTGTGGTTGAGCATTGTTGGAAACATTTGAGTTGGTTGATACATGCTTGGACTAGGGTTTTTGTGAGAAAGAGTAGTCCCTTGTGGTGATTGGTTGAGTTGAGTTGATTGAGCCTAGTCAAGTGATTGTGTGAGGTGATTGGTCAAGTTCCATGAAACAAACTATTCCATAATTCTGATTTGAGTTGAGTTGAGATTAGAACATATTGAGTCTCTAACAATTCTCTTTATGCTTCTATGAGTTGACTTGAGTTGAGTTGAGATTGATTTGAGTTGAGTTGAGTTGAGATTGAGCTTAGAACATATTGAGTCTCTAACAATTCTCTTTATGCTTCTATGAGTTGATTTGAGTTGAGTTGAGTTGAGTTGAGATCATTGTTGTCATCCATTGAAGAGTACATTGCCATTCATTATTGAGTTCATATTTGAGCTTTGCCTTGATAGATTTGTGGATGAGATTTGAGTGCTACTTGAGCATGATTGATTGAGCCTTTGAGAAGGCCTTTGTGGATAGTTTTGGGACAACTTTGTGGATAGTTTTGGGACAGCTTTGTGGATAGATTTGAGCAAGTTCTTGGTGAGCTTGCTAGAGCAGATTTGGGCAAGTTCTTGGTGAGCTTGCTAGAGCAGATTTGAACAAGTTCTTGGTGAGCTTGTTAGAGCAGATTTGGGCAAGTTCTTGGTGAGCTTGCTAGAGCAGATTTGGACAAGTTCTTGGTGAGCTTGTTAGAGCAGATTTGGGCAAGTTCTTGGTGAGCTTGCTAGAGCAGATTTGGACAAGTTCTTGGTGAGCTTGTTATTCAATTTTGGACAAGTTCTGTGTGAGCTTGTTATTCAGATTTGGACAAGTTATGTGTGAACTTGTTATTCAATTTGGACAAGTTCTATGTGAGCTTGTTATTCAGATTTGGACAAGTTCTGTGTGAACTTGTTATTGCCTAGCTTTGAGAAGATCAAAGAAATCATTGTATTGGATAAGGATCCTTATTTATATGTGAAATATTATAAGGATATTATCTGGTGGAGTACCCCACATTGGGGGAACCACATTAAATCTTGTGTCTCAATTGTGTGTGGTGACTTGTGCTCTTGCTTACTACTTCTATCTGAGTTATTAATGCACACTTGCTATATTTGGTTATTGCAATTAAGGACATTAATTGATATTGATTTGGAAAGAAAGTAAAAAGTGGTCTTATACTATTCACCCCCCCTCTCGAGTATAAGCTTGTGTTCTTCAATTGGTATCAGAGTGGGTTCCTTCAAAAAAGCTAACAACTTGAGGGTAGATTCTACAAGAACACTAGATGGCTTCACAGAATGGATCATCTACAAATAAGGCTCCATTATTTGATGGTAACAATTATGCTTTCTAGAGCATGAGGATGAAGAACTACTTGATATCACAAGGATATGAGGTATGGAAAATGGTTGAAAAAGAGTATAGGGTTGAAGGTGATCCCGAGGTAGATAAGACTATCAAGAAATTGGTTGAGATCAATGCAAGAGCAATGAATTGTATTTTGAGTGGGCTTCATGAGATAGATTTTGCAAAGGTCATGGTATGTAATTCAGCTAATGAGATGTGGACCAAGTTGTGGAATACTTATGAAGGAGATTCCAAGGTAAAGTTGGCAAAACTACAAACTCATAGAAAAATATTTGAGGAATTGAAAATGGAAGATTCTGAAGATATTGCAAAGTTTTTACTTCATGTTGATGAGATTACTAACACCATGAGAGGCCTAGGTTTTGAGATGAAAGAATCAGAAGTTACTCAAAAGGTTTTGAGATCACTTCCCATGAAATATGATTCTAAGGTTTCAACAATAGAAGAGACAATGGATATCAACAAGCTAACAATGGAAGAATTGCAAGGTACTCTCACAACTTATGAGATGAGGGTAAGTAAGCATCAAGTTCCAATAAAAGAGATTGCATTCAAGGCTTCAAAAAAAGAGAAAGGGAAAGTTTTAGAAATAAGTAGAGGTTCAGATAATGATGAGGAAGCTAACTTCATCAAAAGGAATAAGGACTCAAAGAATTTTAGGGATATAAGGAAAGTCAGATGCTACAAGTGTGGTGATCTTGGTCACTATGCATACAGGTGTCCACATGAAGAAAATGGTGATGATGAAAAATAGGGTCAAAGAAGAAAAGAATATGGAAAGCATAAGCATGACAAAGATGACAGATACAAGCAAAACAGGTATGAGAAGAAGAAAATTTTTTGTAAGGCAAAGAAATCTTACTACATTGTAGAAGCAAGTGATAGCTCAGATCATAGTGATAGAGACAAATCAGATGATGAAAAGGAAGAACATCTATTCCTAGGAATAGAAGGTGAAAGAGAACAGTGCTTTGTGTGTGGTCAAAGAGATCACAGATCAGGATATTGCAATGGTTTCAGTGATAGTGAAGATGAGATGACACATCAAGGAAACAAGTATGGTCAAAGAAATCTTGAGAGTTTGTTTGCTATAGAATATTATAATGATCTTAGTGATAGTGAAGATGAAGAAGGTTTTTTCTATGGAATAAGAGAAGTAGAAGAAGAACATTCACTCCAAATAGAAGAAGTTAAGCAAGAGGATAATGTCTTCAGTTGATCTAAAGGAAGACTTCAATGTTATCCATGAGCAACTACAAGAGGTTAAAGAGAATATCAAAGAATTGAAATGTTCCTTACTTGAGAAATTTGATCCATCACATGACTCAAAAGGTCAAGATATTTTCACTAAGAAGGAAACATGTGTTTCAAAGGCTATAGAGATGGATGCCAAGTTGCTACTTGACACAAATAAAGAAAAAGAAGAGGAAGATTCCAAAGCACCAAAGGTCTCATATTTTAGGTTTGGGGAATCACACTCAAAAGGAAAGGAAGTTCTAAAATATGAAAGCAAGGAAGCACCTAAGATTTGTGAGGAAAGTTCCAAAGTTCCTATGGCTCCAAATATTCAGTTTGGATCTTGTTTTGAGATAGGTGAATCAAGTTCAAAAGAAAAATAAATTCTTGAAGAGGAAAGCAAGGAAGAAACTAAGGAAGAGGATTTAGATGCTACAAAGAAGGTTCAAGGATGCAATGCACAAGTTGAAAATGATCATAAGGATAATGGTCAAGAAAGGTATGAGGAACCAAGGCATGAACAAAGGGCTTTTCAAGGACATTGTTTTTCTTGTAATGGATTTGGACACAGGGCTATACATTGCAGGATCCATGGATCAAAGAAGTTTGATTTTGCTAGAAGAAACTTCAAAGGAAGAAGGTATGGTTTTTAGGGACATTGCTTCTCATGTAACAGGATTGGTCATAGAGATTTTTAGTGCAAAGGAAATGAGCAACATGGTTTTGGTTTTAGAGCTTCACAATTCAGAAGTCATGGTCATAATGGTCATGAAAATAGAGCTTCACAATACAGGGTTCAGGAAAGGAATGGATATGGAAATTATTTTAAGAATGAATTCAGGACATGGGCACCATCCAAAGGCTACAATATCAAGTGTTTTAATTGCAATAACTTTGGGCATATTGCAAAATGGTGTAGGACTCAATTCCAAATAGGTTCAAGGCAAGAAGGTCAAACAGGTTCAAGGCAAGAAGGTCAAACAGGTTCTAGACAAGAAGATCAAGTAATTCATCAAGAGAAGGATATCAGAAAAACATGGAAGGAAGTTGATAGAGGAAAGAAACAATGTGATATGGGAGTAAAAGTACTCCCACCCCAAAATTAATCACCTCAAGAGAGAAGGTGGTGAGGGGGCTAAGTTTAAGAGTCATATCTTTTAGCCCCATAGGTGTCCCTTTTGCCATTGATGTCAAAGGGGGAGAGATTTGAGTAAGGGGGAGAGCATTGAGTTAGGGGGAGCAGCCTCCAAAGAGAGCATTGAGTTAGGGGGAGCAGCCTCCATAGAGATTATTGAGTCAGGGGAGCAACTTTGATTCTCAGAGATGGTTTTTGTAGTGATTGTGGTTTTTGCTTTAGAGGTGTTGCCATCAATGACAAAGGGGGATATTGTTGGAAATTTGAGTTATTTTATGTTGTCATTGATGTCACATGAATCATTGATGTCATATGGATCACATTGAGTTTTGATGGGCAAATGATATTTTGGAAAGCATGGATAAATTCAGGGTTTTTGTGAAAACCAAGGCAGGCAAAATAAAAGGTTTTATTTAAAACCATGGATGGCAGATTTGAAATGGGTTTTTCTTAAAACCCAGGTTGGCCTTTCGTTTCATCAAAAAAGGTGCCCGGTGATGGAGATATTTAATTTTAAATATTTAGTTTAAATTTTAATTATTTAAAATTTTAATTTTAATTTTAAAATTAAAATTAAAGTTAGCGCCGACGTCTAAAGAAAGAGGGAAAATCAATAATGCATCGACGTCATCAAAAATGAGGAGAAGACTATATAAAGGGGGATCCTAAGGTTCATTTGAAATTAATCCTTGCTCGTGTTAATCGTTGGCTAAGCATCCGAAGAGAGCTCATGCGAAAATCATTTTGAAAAGGGAGACAACGAATAAATCCAAGGTTGGTCGAAAGCCCAAGACATTGTGGGCAGAGTGGCGCATTGGCAATTGGATTTTTGTTAAGGTGTGTGGCAGCGCTTTACGTCAAGGTTCGAATCTCCTTGACTGCATTCAAAGGCATTGGAAGGAAAGCGCTTGAAGCACTTTTGGTTTGCATGGAAGGGAGGAAGGACTTAAGGCACATCATGCCTTTTCCTTTCGAACGAGCGGCTAGCTCATGTGGCAACCTTAGCCATGGCTAAGGCGCTCATGGTGTGTGCAAGTTGGGGGTTCGAATCCCCTTGAGGAGGTAATTACGTTTTGCTCTAATTAATTTCGTTGATGCCCTAGGATAGGAGTTATAAGGTGGTTAAGGAATAATTAAAGTTTTTAATTAAACTTTATTTTTATAAGGGTTGTGATTATTATTTCAGAGGTGGATGAGTTGTTGATTTATTTTGATATTCATGAAATTGAAAATTAAGATTTAGGAGAAATAAGGAGTTGTTATAAAATATTTTTGAGAGCCTTATTGATTATTATTTTTGATAAGGGTTTTTATTAAAAAGGACTTTGGTGGATGTGTTTATTAAGTTGGAGTAAAAAGGTGTAAATTGAGTTATGCTTATCTTGTGATTATTATTTGAAGTCCACTAACCCTTATTGAGATTGGAAAGGAAAGTTGTGTTTAGTGTGGCAGATTTTGTGGACAACTTCTTGGCATCAAAAAGGTATGGGCACATTCTCCTATTGATTGTTTATGGTGGTTGATTTCTGAAATATCATTGGAGTGAAAAGGATTGATTGTGGTTTCCTTTTCGAAAGTGGTTGGTTGAATGCTTCAAGGTTTTCTGGTTTGAGAGTTGTGTTTAAACCTTGTTTTATAAGCATAGTTGTTGAAGCCCATTGGTTGTGAAAGAACTTGAAAAGAACATGAGTATCATTGTTATGTGAGATTTGTGGTTGAGCATTGTTGGAAACATTTGAGTTGGTTGATACATGCTTGGACTAGGGTTTTTGTGAGAAAGAGTAGTCCCTTGTGGTGATTGGTTGAGTTGAGTTGATTGAGCCTAGTCAAGTGATTGTGTGAGGTGATTGGTCAAGTTCCATGAAACAAACTATTCCATAATTCTTATATTATTTATTGAAATTAGAACATATTGAGTCTCTAACAATTCTCTTTATGCTTCTATGAGTTGACTTGAGTTGAGTTGAGATTGATTTGAGTTGAGTTGAGTTGAGATTGAGCTTAGAACATATTGAGTCTCTAACAATTCTCTTTATGCTTCTATGAGTTGATTTGAGTTGA
Source organism: Wollemia nobilis (assembly GCA_028583015.1). Classification (NCBI taxonomy): domain Eukaryota; kingdom Viridiplantae; phylum Streptophyta; class Pinopsida; order Araucariales; family Araucariaceae; genus Wollemia; species Wollemia nobilis. Next base: position 5,108,514 of record JAQPPZ010000040.1, read on the forward strand.
GTTGAGTTGAGATCATTGTGGATCATTGTTGTCATCCATTGAAGAGTACATTGCCATTCATTGTTGAGTTCATATTTGAGCTTTGCCTTGATAGATTTGTGGATGAGATTTGAGTACTACTTGAGCATGATTGATTGAGCCTTTGAGAAGGCCTTTGTGGATAGTTTTGGGACAACTTTATGGAACAGCTTTGTGGATAGTTTTGGGACAACTTTGTGGATAGATTTGAGCAAGTTCTTGGTGAGCTTGCTAGAGCAGATTTGGGCAAGTTCTTGGTGAGCTTGCTAGAGCATATTTGAACAAGTTCTTGGTGAGCTTGTTAGAGCAGATTTGGGCAAGTTCTTGGTGAGCTTGCTAGAGCATATTTGAACAAGTTCTTGGTGAGCTTGTTAGAGCATATTTGGGCAAGTTCTTGGTGAGCTTGTTATTGAAGATTTGGACAAGTTCTTGGTGAGCTTGTTATTCAATTTTGGACAAGTTCTATGTGAGCTTGTTATTCAGATTTGGACAAGTTCTATGTGAACTTGTTATTCAGTTTTGGACAAGTTCTATGTGAGCTTGTTATTCAGATTTGGACAAGTTCTGTGTGAACTTGTTATTGCCTAGCTTTGAGCAGATCAAAGAAATCATTGTATTGGATAAGGATCCTTATTTCTGTGTGAAATATTATAAGGAGATTATCTGGTGGAGTACCCCACATTGGGGGAACCACGTTAAATCTTGTGTCTCAATTGTGTGTGGTGACTTGTGCTCTTGCTTACTACTGCTATCTGAGTTATTAATGCACACTTGCTATATTTGGTTATTGCAATTAAGGACATTAATTGATATTGATTTGGAAAGAAAGTAAAAAGTGGTCTTATACTGTTCAACCCCCCTCTCAGTATAAGCTTGTGTTCTTCATTGATAATAACTTTTAGTGTAGTATTTGCTACCTAGATAAGGTTTACCATATATTTGCTCTTTCTCTTATTGCTAACTAGGGCATCCATACTTTCAATTAGGGCATCCTTACTTCTAGTAAGCACTTTAAAAAATGACTTTCCTACTATGTTACCTAGATTTTCTTCACATAAATCCTTTAGTTTTTGAGTTTCTCCTAATATCTAGAACAATAATGAGTGGCACTTACTCATTACTTACATTTTTCTTCTTGCTTACGCTTCTTGCTCATACTTGTAACACTTGCTTATTTTATAAAATAAGGAAAAATTGATACTTTCCTATCTCACACTCGCTCTTGACTTCATATGTTTTTTTGTTTTGTATATATATATTTTAAAATTTTATAATTTAGAATCAATCAATTTATATAATAGCTATCAAATGGCACTAGATCAATTGACTAAAATCCTCAACTTTCAAGGAGAAGACCAAAGTTCAAATATTTCCAAGTGATACATGGAATATAGTCAAATTCTTGTAATATCTCTATATGGTTATGATGTAATACAAATAGGGCCTATTTAATTTCCTCATAACCAATTAAAAAAATTATATAACAAGTATATTGCTCTTACACAAATATAATTTACAACATTGAGATTAAAAAAAATAGTTTGAATTGTAAAAACCTCAACAACCAATAATACACTTCCACCTTTTTAAAGTGAATTATTTATGTGCATTTTACAAGTATAACCCACTTAGAGTTTTGTTTTCTTTATATTTGGATTTGAATTTCATCTAAGTAAAAAAAATATCTCACTTCATTTCCAATTATGTCATAGAACAACAAGAAATCTTACGAGACTCTTTGAAGTTTGTGATATGATGTTTCCCCTTTTTATTTGAATAAAAATAGTGAAAGAAACTCTTGTTTTTAAAAAGTATCATATATATTGGTTATATGTGAAGTACGTTGTCTTTAAATTTAGACTAAAGTTCATGAAATTACACATATCCATTTTTATGTTATTTTGTTTAAGGATATTTATAACGTTGGGTATGCTAGAAAATACACAAGTTGTTGTTAGAGTGAGGAGAATAGTTACTATGAAACTTTTAGCCATATAACAAACGTCTCTCAACTTTGTATATTGCTCAAGATTTTGTTGTACCTTAGAATGCACAAAAAATGGTAACCTTAGGAAAAATATTAACCTTATTACAGTCATGCAATTTATTCCCTATTTAGGTGCTTTTATGATAGTAATCATGTTTGGCCCGATTGGGCTTGTTTAGTCCTCATTTTCTTTGCATAAATTTTCTCAATTAAGAAATTTAGGTTACTTCATAAAATAGGTTTTAATTTATCTATTTAAGAGTTTTTTTTTTAAACAAGATCCTACACTTATTGTAGAGAATTGAACTAATTACAAAATTATTCTAAAGTTCTATTTTTAAATACATAGTCTTATTTACCAAGGAGCAAGCTCCTCTAAAAAGAAATAGATTGTGTGCATTCCTCTAAGGTATGTATATTCTAAAATGACATGTATATATGTGAGACCTAGGCAAAATTGATTGAACCCTTCAAAACACTTTCTAGTGGGATTCTACCCAGAGAATACCCAACTAGGGTATAGTTCTCAAGCCACTTGCATGCAATATCAAACATAGTAATGGGGATAACAACATCAGGATTAGGAGCATAGAGTTTACCTTGTGAATTGCTTTAGATACAAACTTTCTTGGCTATTTAAGAGTAACCATTTGCACATGCATCTACACCAACATACAAAGATCAAAATTTAGCTTGTTAGTACTGGAGGTATATAAACATGAATTATCTTATGTGTTTTGCAATAATATACATTAGACATGCATGCAATATTATTTAAATATAGTTTATATGGACTATAAGTTTATTATTGATAACTCATTAATTATTTCAATGAGTTTACATAGGTTTTTATGAGGGGTCCTGGTCCCCTCAAACTGAGTGGGGTTTGAACATTGGACCTCTCAAAGAGAGGCCAAAGCGCTTACCACTACAGGAAGCTTGTAGCTATTGATAACTCATTAATTGAGTTTTTGAACTATCTAAATAAATTTTAAAGGATAAAATAGAATAAGTAGTTATTAGGGGAAAATTTAAAGGAAAATAAATCCAACATATTCATGAAAGGATGTGCTTACAACATATTAGAAGATCCAATTTCTTCATTAAGAATATTTTTTATGTGATAATTGTAGGAGGACTTTTTAGTTTTTTGTCTGTTCGTAAACTTGATTGATAAGCTTAAAAAAAAAAGATGCTCAAAAAATATAATGGGTGCATTTTTAACTCCTAATATTCTTCTTCTTTGCATCATAAGATAAGTAATAACCTCTTTAAAATCCATGATTATAAGTGAAAAAAGAAAAAAGACCACATTAAAGAAGACAAACTATATTTTAAATGGACTTGGTTATTATTATACAAAGTCATAACACAAACCACAAAAACTCATTTTTACCTCTAATTATAATTTTTCTTTTTCTATTTTATCCAATTATAGTAAATAATAATTACATAAATTATACTTTCACCTTTTCTACATATAAGTTATCTTGCAAGATGCATAGTCAAATTTATTAATAATATAATTTTATAATTATTAAGCAATTATTTTATACAAAAAAAATACATGATACAAATTTCATACTATCTAATTTGCAACTTGCATATTTTTTTGTATAAACTCAAGTTATATTTAATGAAACAAAAGAACATATTATGTTAGAAAATATTGCACCTTCATTGTAAAAAGCAACATTTGCAATAATGAATGAACAAAGAAAAAAAGTTATATGTTATTGTTACTTATAATCAATTATCATTCTTTAAAAAAATAATATTTTTTCTATTGAGGTTCAAGAAAAAAAGGTTATAAGTTAGTTGTTACTTCTAATCAGTTATCATTCTTTAAAAAATAAAACTATTTTCTATTGAGGTTCCTTATACTCTCTAGCGATAATTGCCAGTAAATAGTATAATAACAAGGAATACTTGGAGACTTAATATTGTTGTTTCAAAATTTCAAAGTTAAAATTTTGATGTTTGTCTAGACACCAAAATAAAGCACATTAAATACTAATTAATTATTCACAATTAATTAGTATATTTAATATTAATAAAATAATTAGTTAATGCCTAGACTACACATCTTCACCCCTCATTACGGGAACATTCACCCTTTTAATTCCCCTTCCACATCACTTCCATTTCACTCGAGTTTCACTTCACATCCCCCATTCAGGTTACGTGCAAGAAAGAATTACCCTTCTCCAAAATTGAACTCCAGTTCACTACACTTGCCACAACTCGTAGTTGCACCTCCATCTGCACATTAGATATTTAAAAATGCACATAATTCCAGCATGCACACAGTTCAACATGTATATTTAAATTAATATACATGTTTAATTTAAATGCACAATTAGTTCAAATATGCATATGCAGACAAACATGAACATTTATTTAAATATGCATTTTTAATTCATATGCACACTCAGTTCAATATACACACCCAATTTAATATGCATATCCAATACGCACACATTATCCACTGAAGATTCCAAAGAACATATCAATCACAATTTACATGTCCATTCTTGGTGATAACTTTGAGGTGTGCATATCTAGTGATATCTCCAAGGTAGACATATCTTCCTTTGCAAGCATGCATCCTTTGTGATAATATCAATGCAAAGGGAAACTTTTGGTTACACCACTTAACTGGTTGAGTCACCACCTCATCCATTCCCCCTAGAAGCTCTATAAATGCACCCTCTCCTCCTTCCCTGGACCACGAGGATGGTATAGGTAGACAAACACTATCGAAACTCTGAGTCCACTTGGCATCCAATCACTCGAGTGACTATTGGCAACCATCCCCATCCTATGCCATGCAAAATCTCATCATTACATAGGTTTAGATCCAATTTTTTGTAGTGGCAAGAAACTATAACTCTCATCCATATGACCCTAAATGGTCTTCAGTAGTAGTCATCCTACCCTAGATGGTCTACAAATAAAGTTGGCCGTCCCCTAGACGGTCGATATCTCAAAATAGCCTACACATAGACCTTCACACACGACACAGTGTAGCCCGAAAATAGCAAGAAGAAATGGTATTTAGATCTAGAAAAAAATCCAAAAAAGTAGTTGCATATCCAATAGATCTAACACAAATCAAGTATTCGAACAAGATCCAGATCCAATACATATTTACCAACAAATCTAACATAGATCCAGATACATAACCAGCAGATCCATATCCAATGAAGTGATGGTCATGAAAAACCCACCCATCAAATGTTGTAGTAGAAGAAGATTGAATGCACCATATTTATTTATAAAAGAGAATCAATCCCTTTGTACTTGTACACCCTGCGAGGGCTTGATATAGTAATAAAAAAAGGACAAAAAAACATAAAATGTTACATTCCTTTTAATTCATTGCTATGGTGTAATTTTTTCATCTACAAGATGGCAATCATGGTGGGACTTTCCCTTTGAATTTTATTGCACAATAGTTCAATTTGTTTGCTATTTATTTATGCATGTTATAGGTTTATTTTTGTTGCATTATAGCATTTTTGATAGCTTTTGTATTTTAGGTTTTACACAGGTCGTAGTTGGCACACACAGACAAAACCGTTCGACCCAGGACATCTTTAGTGCACAAACATTTGATCTTGGATGGTCTCAAACAAAAATCGTCCAACCTTGAATGATTGTAGAACACAATCACCGCCAACCTTTGGTATTCAACACAACACATGACCATAGGTAGGGAAATTTTATTCTTTCTATTTTGAGTATTGAAACAATATTTTAAATTAGTCATTTATTTTGTTTATTAGGTGAATGGTAGATATCAAGATTTTCTTTTTTCAAATATGGAATAGTTGGTAGCTTTTATTTCTTTCGAGTTATAAGTTTTTAAATCTTAGTTAAAAATATTAATAAATAAATAAAACCTAAAAGAAAAAATAAAAAAGAATCAAGATCACACACACTACATGATTCACAAACATCGATGATGTTGGATTTCATCACCAACCATCGATTGAGACCAACAATGTTGGAATTCACCTTCTTTCGTTCACTCGCCCCCTTGACATCATAGCAACCCCCATGAGCAATGTTTTAGACTTGATCACTAGAAAATCCTCCACTCTTAAGAGAATATCAAGGTGGGTTAGGTTAGATACCCCTTTGTTCATAAGGTTCAATAATTTGTGGACTCGTAGCTATCGTTATTGTCCAAGCCCGCTTGAGGGTGAAGCAAAAGTATGGGTAGACCTGTAGCAGGAATTTCATCTAGAAATTCAACACTCAATACATTCCAACACACCTGGTTAGACTACATTACACTACCACATTTGTATATTTAGGTGTAGATTCATCAAACATATGAAAAAAACAAAATAAAATCCAAAAAAAAATAAAAAACATTAAAAAAAACAAAAATAGTCCTAACACATCAACCCAAGCATTAGCACACTGAAACAAATAACATAAAAACTATTGTTTGCTTTATTTTGTTGTGTAGATAGAAAAATTCCACCCTCACCACACCACCACCATCAAAACTCCAAATATACATTCCATCCATCCACACTAAGCTTATGGTCTTGACTCAAAATCAAGTCCAAGCCCAATCTACAACCCAAGCCATAATGGACCAATCTGGTCAAAGCTCACATCCATCCATCACTCCTCAAACCAAGTAGGAGGTGGCTTAACAACCACCCCAAGGTAGCTTGTCTAGCTACACCCACCAAATCACCCCCAATCCACTTAAGTTATATACCTTGGGTACCACATATCGCCACACCCCCACCAACATTCCTGAATCCATGGATCCAGGGACTCTTGTGTCATCGATTAATCTTAGAATCACCCCCATAGATATTAATGATGTACGAGTCCTCCATGGTGGTTAATTTCCTCCACCAGATTCATCATGACCATCCCTATCTACATTGACCATTCCACCTCATACAATCTCCCCCACTCCCCAAGAGCAAACTTATGCTTGATGAACTCATCATTCCATTTCGCCTCATGAGGTGGTGATCTACAACATGCCCACTAAATTATTTCCACTTGAGGTATCCAATCCCCAACATCATGTAATCCATATGTTAGCATTCACGAATATAAATCAATACCATAAAGGCTATGTCCATGTTGTATCTCATTTTCCTACATTTGCCCCACCCACTTTGACCAATTTTCTCCAAACACTACCCTAGGTGTCGAATCTCTCACCATCCGTAATGATCAAAGAATTATTATTTGCACAATCCCCATCATGGACCACTTAACCACTTGTAATTCAGGCATTAATGCCCCCATAACCTAGGATCCCTCCTATAGCTACTACTAGCCACCACCAAACCAACCGCAACCGCTTATCAACTACCACCAAACTTCTTCACCATCCATACAACCACCATCAGATTCCAAGGCCTATGGCCAACCTACCATCACTCCATAATATCAACAACCTCCCATCACTCCACAATATCAAAAACACCCTCCATAATAATACCAACAACCCCCTTAACAATACCAACACCCACATTCACTTGGCCTACAACATATCTTGTCTCAACTAGCCAACATTGAGCTATGATTGAGTCACCAAAACATTGATATACAACAAATTTTAAATTGACTCACAAACATTGAGATACAGTTGAGTCACCATCGACCTCCTCCATATTGTCCACCTCATCTACCTTGTCCACCTCATCCACCTTGTACAAATTGCTCGTCTAGTATTTGGATGCCCCTATCAAAGTCATTGTTGATAATCTTTCAAAATTTGTAGGATGTAAAAACAATTGCTCTACCTAACATATGCCCTATCAACCCCACCTAAACCTAGGTTGTATAAGGAAAATCACTATTGTATCTATCATCATCAAAAGGGCCATGATATCAATTATTGTATTACATTTAAACATCTGGTCCAAGATCTTATCGAAAGGGGAACCATTCCCATAGATAGTCCACTCGCACTACCAAATCAAAACCTTAACATCTACCAAGATCCCTCACCATAATACGAGGCATTGAATTCCATAACTCCTCCAAATCAAATCAATCATGTCATATCAAGCACAATGCACAATGAGAATGCTCAAGATATCACACCTTCCCCATCAACAACATCACATACATAAAGCACTTTGGAGATGTTCAAGGTATCACACCTTTTACACCAAGCCATAATCAATTAATCATCAACTAGTCACTAGTCACCAGTCATTAGATACAAAGCAATTTGGAGATTCTTAAGGTATCACACCTTCTCCATAGTCATAAACATAAAACCATCTTAGGAATGCTTAAGGTATCACACCTTCCCCATAGTCACAAACACAAAACAATTTGAGGATGCTCAAGGTATCACACCTTTCCCATAGTCATAGACATAAAACAATTTGGGGATGCTTAAGGTATTGCACCTTTCCCACAATCACAAACATATAACAATTTGGGGATGCTCAAGGTATCACACCTTCCCCACAGTCGTAAACACAAAATAATTTGAGGATGCTCAAGGTATCACACCTTCCCCACAGTCACAAACACAAAACCAATTTGGGGATGCTCAAGGTATCACACCTTCCCCACAATCACAAACACAAAATAATTTGGGGATGTTCAAGGTATCACACCTTCACCATAATATTAGACATAAAGTAATTTTGGGATGCTCAAGGTACGAACCTTCCCTAAAGTCACAAACACACAATAATTTAGGATGGTCAAGGTATCACACCTTCCCCACAGTCGTAAACATAAAATAATTTAGGGATGATCAAGGTATCACATCTTCCCCATAGTAACAAATATAAAATAATCTGAGAATGCTCAAGGTATCGTACCTTCCCCACAATCATAAAAACACAATAATTTGGGGATGCTTAAGGTATCACACCTTCCCCATAGTCACAAACACAAAAAAAATTGGGGATGCTCAAGGTATCACATCTTCTCCATAGTCACAAACACACAATAATTTGGGGATGCTCAAGGTATCACACCTTCCCTATAGTCACAAAAACACAACAATTTTGTGGTACTCAAGGTATCACACCTTCTCCATAATCATAAACATAAATTAATTTGAGGATGCTCAAGGTATCACACCTTCGCCATACTCACAAACACAAAACATTTTGGGGTGCTCAAGGTATTGCACCTTTCTCATAGTCACATACACAAAACAATATAGGGATTCTCAAGGTATCACACCTTCTTCATAGTCACAAATATAAAATAATTTGGGGATGCTTAAGGTATTACACTTTCCCCATAGTCACAGACACAAAACAATCTGGGGATGCTCAAGGTATCACACCTTTCCCACAGTCACAAACACAAAACAATCTAGGGATAATCAAGGTATCACACCTTCCCCACAATCATAGACATAAAAAAAATCTAGGGATGCTCAAGGTATCACACCTTCCCCATAGTCACAATCACAAAAAAAAAAAAAAAAATTCCAAAAATAAACAAAATTAAAAAGAGAAAATATCAAAAGCATCAAAAATTCAAAAATAAAATCTAAATCAGAAAAAATTCAAAATCATCACAAAAATATACAAAAAAATCAAAATCACTCACACCCACCCCAAAGCGTGCTGCATTCACACACATCTCATCGTTCCATTTCACCGCATTTTTATCACCAATAATAATTTGGTTTTTATTCAGCCCATGCTTTTGTCTGTATTGCTAGAATTGTTTTTTCACGTTAATCAAGGGTATATTATTTATGGTATTTGTCTTACATTTCTATATAAACAATTCTACTACAATCACCATCCATCATCCTAGTACCCATTCATAATACCCACATGACATCTTGTCTATTTCATGTCTCTAGTTTGGTGAATCTTTAGGTCCTTTCAATTGTTTAGCCATACCTAGTGTCTCCCTCAACCTCCATTAAACGTCATTAGCCCTTGAGTGCTACAGGTCTTCCTAGTTACCTCAAGTTTTCTTTGTGACCACGCACATGTATCACACATTAATTAAATTTTGATGCCTAGGAAAGACAAACTCATGAGTCACTCTCACCATAAAGCAAACAATATTTCCTACTTATCCTATCATGCACATGGTCTAACCATGAGAATTGGCAAAAGGACAAGCACAAAGTAAAACGAGAGTCTAAAAATAAAATAAAAAAACAAATAAAAAATTTGGATCCCTAGATTTCTTAGGTTCTTAGATCATGGGGTTAACCTCCATTGAGGCTATAGACACATAAATGGCAGTGGAGTACACCCTCTATGTGGTGACATGTTTATAATATTAGTGACCTTATTTTTTATAGACCTATGTATGCTCAATAATGAGCTAGCTTATTGCTGTAAGTCACAAATTATGAGTCCAACCTCGCTCAAAATTGGCAATGAACATTCACTACACACACTTTGGTCTTCGAGAACCTTGAATAACTTGGTTGGTCTTAGCATCTTCAAGTGCCTACTTGATTAGTAGATGAGTTTGATTTATGTCACTAAGGTGTTTGAGCTTATTGAAAGCACTTCCAGATTATTCCTCCCTAGGACATACAAAAGCACAAATTATGTCATTTAGCCTCCTTAATATATGCATCCCTTACATTCATGGTGTCCCACCCACTTCCATCCACTACCATTCACTCCACATGTATGTCAGTACCATTGTGTTGATGCCCTTGATTAATTGATTTAAATCATGAGTAGCGATACATGTTTAAGAATTTTTGAATGACAATCAAATGTATATGCACACATTTACTCTATCAATCAACATTTAATTATTTCATCAAATCACTCAACCACAACACAAAGTGGATATGTTCAATGTATCACACCTTCATTAGTCACATCAAACAATCAAACAACTTGGGAATGCTGAAGATATCACACATTCTCCTCTAATCAATAAAATCAATTCAATAGATCAATAAAACACATAAACAATCACATAACTTGGGGATATTTTAGGTATTACACTTCGTCCATCAATTACATCCATCAATGAACCACTTTAGGGATGCTCAAGGTATCACACCTTCCCCATCAATAAAACAAGCAATCAATCCACTTGGGGGTAATAAAGGTATCACACCTTTCCCATCAATCAATCAATCAAACATAAACGCACTTGGAGGTGCTCAAGGTATCACACCTTTTATATCAATCAATAAAAAAATCATCAAACCACTTGGGGGTGTTTTAGGTATCACATCTTCCCCAACAATCAATCAAAAAATCATAAATGCACTTGGGATATTCAAGGTATCACACATTCCCCATCAATCAATCGAACAATTATCAAACCACTTGGGAATGTTTCAAGTATCACACCTTTCCAAATAATCAATCAATCAAGGAAACAACTTGGAGGTGTTCAAGATATCACACCTCCCCATCAATCAAAGAACCAATCAACCAACTTAGAGGTGTTCAATGTATCACACCTCCATGAATCAAACAACCAATCAACCAACTTGGGGGTGTTCAAGGTATCACACCTTTCTCAATAATCAATCAAGCAACCAACCACCTTGGGGATGCTTAAGGTATTGCACCTTCTCCATCAGTCAAATTCAATCATCAAAACACTTGGGGATGTTTCAGGTATTGCACCTTCCCCACCAATCTAGAAAAAGACTTAATCAATCAATAAATCAATCACTTTACCTCACCATAAAATATTTGGTATGGTTTTATCAATTCCAACACACATTCAATCAATAAATCATCTATTAGGTTCAAAAGGCTATACTCTTTGCCTCACATTCACATATCAATGTACATAAACTTCCAGGTTTAAAATATTGCATCCTTTTGTCAAAGGTTGTGCCCTTTGCCTCGCCATCTCAAAAACCAAATTACATTTCAAAAAGGCTCTAAAGGCACCAAACCCCTTTGGTCAAAGGTACCAAAACCCCTTTGGTCACATTTAAATTCTATTTCAAAGGCCCCATAAGCACCAAACCCCTTTGGTCACATTTCAGTTCAGAAAGGCTCCAAAGGCACCAAACCCCTTTGGTCACACTTAAATTTAAAAGCCCCAAAGGCATTAAACCCCCTTTGGTCACATTTAAATTCCATTTCAAAGGCCCCAAAGGAACCAAACTCCTTTAGTCACCCTTCAATTCAAAGGTCCTAAAGGCACCAACCCCCTTTGGTCACATTTCAATTCAAAGGCCCCAAAGGCATCAACACCCTTTGGACACATTCAACTCCTCATTTAAAGCCTCCAAAGGCACCAAACCCTTTTGGTCAACATCTAGAATAGTTTTTCTTTCCTGTAATAGCTTAGGATTTAATTTCCTATTTTATATTAGCTCTAGCTTAGGATTTACTTGTCTATTTTAGATTAGCTCTTGTCACGACCCGTTCCCATGGATCCTTTTCAAAAGGCTACTAGTTGGTTAGTAGGATGAGCTATTGACTAACAAGTAGGCCCTATAGAAGACTACAAAATTTCAATTAGGGAATTTTGGTAAGTTATAGAGAAGGATTTATTATCTTTCATAAAAATTAATTTAATTAGAAACTAAATAAAACTTTGGTGAAAGAAGAAATAGAAAATAAATCTTCACCAAAATTTACTACAAAGTAGTAAATTGGGTGTAAGTAACCTAATTATGTAACAATTAGGTGCTCACCAAGTTTATCCAATTCTAATTGGATTAAAAAGGGATTCTAGAATTTTTATTATTCTATTGTTTAAAAATCCATCCCTATTTTCTACATGGGCCTAATATCATTAATGGAGATTAGGTGGACATTCTCCTCTTTGTCTCTATTAATCTTAATTCTGCACCTAATCTATAGGTTAGTTGGAAAGAAAAAAAAACCACCTACCTTTGGTGGACTCTCTTTTCTACTCTTTGAATTTTCCTCCACATAAGACAAAATGTCTTATTTGAAAGGCATATACTAACATTAAAATAATAAGACCACTATTTGGCTCATGTGAGTAGAAGTTTCCCTATAAATAGAGGGTATCTTGGGAAAAGAAGGGGAGCTAGGAAAAATCTTGGAGGACTAGGGAGTATGCTCTCAACCTTTGGTGAAACAAAAACCAAAATTCCTTTGAGAGAATACTGAGGTATACACTAAAGGCATTTGGCCAAGATGAGTGGAGGAGCTTTTGTGGCTAGAAGAAGAAGAAAAGATCAAGGAAATGGAGATGGGCTAAGAGGAAAGTTTTTCAGGTCTCAATAAAAGGAGAATCAAGTTGGATCACTCTTTTCTTCACTATATTATATTATTGGCATAGATTAATGTCAAATTTTGGTACAAAGTCTTCTTTTGGAGGTTAATAACTTTTTTTATATCTAAAACGTTCGAGGAAAATTGATTTGGGTATGAAACTCATTATTTATAAGTAAAAGATAGATTTGTTTTATAGAAGGAGGCTTTCAAAAGATTATCTAACCTTATAAACTTGGTTTCAATACCTGAAGCTCCTTAGTTTAATTTGGAAGCATGTCCTTAAATGCGAGATCTGACTACCCATATGTCTACTATTCAATACCCACTAATACAGTCCATTCTAATATGTTTTTACGCTTCCAAAAGAATGTAATTTTTTTTTGGGTAGAGCTCCCAATGAGAGTCAACCCTGTGACATTGTGTGGGAGTGCTTGTTAGCATAGAGCCAGTGTTCGTCTACACTTTAGGGTTGGACGAAGAGGAAGAGGGGTATAATATAAGGCCTTTTCAAATGTAAGTTTTATTTAAAAAAATTATAATGCTCCCAATAAGAATTGACCCTGAAGTCTAGCGCGGAAGTATTTACATCCAATATCAAACCAATCCCATCCACTGGATGATGGATATGAATTCATGATGATTAAACATTATCAAAGATACATGTGATACCTTCCATGAAAACTAGAAAAAAGTATGGTAGATGTTGAGGATGTATGGAAGGGTTACAATAGGAGGTTTATGATTTTTGAATGTCTACCTCTGCAAGTCGATGGTTCATGTGTTGGAATTTCATTCCACTTTGGCACCTATTCCTCCTGTCACTAATGGATGAAACCTATCTAATTTCGGCGCTAAAGATAATATTTCACCATAAATTTTTGGGGTACCTCCTTTTGGCTATTTTAGATTCTTATGAGCCAATATTCGGTGGTTGAGGCATTGTATAGCGCTCGACTAAGTTTGGGAGCATGATGGGAGATAAATATAGCATGGTCACTTGAAATCCATGCAATTAGGGTTCATAACTAAACCTTCCAATTAGTAATCTAACAGATTACTCAGAATTGAATTTTCACAAGACCTAACTTTATAATCCTCGTAAATGTTTATCTAGATGATTCCTGCAAATTGATGATGAAATAATATGAATGAATAGATGTGTGATCTAGTTGAGAGCCAGTAGATTGACAAGGTTATACATACTTTAAAAACATGAGCCATCCAGTAGATGGAGATTAAGATGTTCTTCTACGTGGTATACCTAGATTGTTGGGCAGGATGGTATCCACTAAGGATAAATGATTGATATTCAATAGGTTGTCCTCTTCGAAAAGACTATGGGATCCCTAAATTACCATAACATAAATTTGGACTAACACTTGTTGAGTAGAAAACCCATTTTGAGTAGGAATTTTAAGAAATATTAATACTGCAAGCAAAAAATGGTAATCCTTGATAATGTTTAAATCGTTGGAATATTAAGCATTATATTCATGAGGTATTGAAAATATCGATTCAATGAGGATGGATGATCAATACGATTCACATCGTAGTTCGATAAAATTTGATTAACCTTTGGTGACCTCTATATATGATTCTCCATCCTGCATCGTAACAAAAGATATTGTCAGTTGAATTGACGATCCTTTTAGATGTCGGATAACTAGGTTCTGAATACCTGAATGTTATAAAACGTTAATATTTTATTTATGAAGTATAAGCAATCATATAGAATATGACTCGGGGTACTACTATAGGGTATTTAAATAAGTATATCCATTGTGTGATATTAAACCCCATTAAATATGAATCGGGTTAGGAAAGTTATTCCCAAACATGTCCCAAGAAGTAATGATTATATGTTTATATCCTCAACCAAAGAATGTGTTAAAGAGGGGACTAATTCACCTATAAATGATAGAATTGAGGAATAATATTTTGTTAAGACTCTTAAAGAAGTTGTACCTTTAATAAGGTGAAGAATTGGAATTTTAGTTGAAATATAGAATGTCTCTATTAATACAAATGGGAAGAAATAGCCTTATAATATAATAAATTGGTAGCAAAAGGTGTAAACATGGGGTGTGTAAATGGGTTATAATTATGAAAATTAGTTAATTGGATCAAATGATGGTGTATTCATGAATTAAGGGTATGGGACTTTAATTCATGAAATGAGGGATTGATTGTAAATCAATCATGAAGAATGAATTTAAAATTCATTTTTGAGGGAATTTATAGGGTTCCCTCTAATGTCAATAAGACTTCTCCAAAATATGATTCCAATGATTATCATAAACATATGTAAGATATTATAAATTCTTAAGATGGCTTAGAGAAAGGAATTAGTAGATTCCTTAATTGCATCATGAATTTTAAAGGAATAGATGGATTCCTTAATGGCATGAAAAATACTTAATGATAAAATGATGGCTTAGAGAAAGGAATTAGGAAATTCCTAACTTGCATCATGATAATTAAAAAGGAAAAGTTGGGTTCGTTTAATTGTATAATTGATTGAAAGGGGTCCATAAATACCCTTTTGTACTTGTAATATTTTACATCTTAAGTTTATGAATATGAGGAAAGTACATATTTTGGAGGTTGGGTTTATTCCCCATGAGGGTTCCTAGGATAAAACAATGTGTCACTTTATTTGTGGTCTGATTTGTTAATTCTTGTGAATGTTGCATTTATTTTCAAAATGAGAATGTTATAAGTTGATGAGATGTTAATTGCTTTGATGAAATGAACATGCAAACTTTTAAACCAATATGACAATGTTTACATTTGTGAACTACTATTTGATTTGTAGTCAAATTATGATGCAAAGAATGTATGCTTAACTTTAATATGTTGTTGATTTAAAGAGATAAATATGTCATTTAATTTCTACAATGCTATTGGTTAAATGAATTATGAATGATGTAATTAACTAGATTTACCTTTCAACAAATAGCACTTGATATATTCAATGGTTGAATAGATTCAAAAAGTTCAAGTAATGGAATATAGACCTTGCTCAATTGGTTATCTCATGAGATGTTTATTTTACAATCTCAAGGATTATAATGTAATGAGTTCTAAACTTTAAAGTTTAAATGGATTATGAAGAACTAATCACTCCCTAAACACTCATGGATAGTTTAACCAAAACCTATAATAATAAAATAATATCTAATGTTGAAGAATCCAAGTAGGAGCTCGAAGTGGGTTGGAACCCACAAATGGCAATTGGGACTTGAGTTGTAGACCAAGTCAAACCTTACATTCTAAATTGATATTTGAATGTACATGAGGAGTGGGTACTCCCATGATGGTTAAATAATGCCCTTTTTGTAATGAACTTAATTGATTCATTTATACAACAAAAGGGATGCCTAAGTAAAAAGGTGATCAAATAAGCCTTAAGAGAAATAAGGAAATATAATCATGCTTAAGCTATATTTTCCAAGGATTGTGTAAGTTTGATCACGTGTAGTGATTTTGTTATCTTAGTGGCCCCATCAAGGAGATGTGGGTAGGAGGCTAATATTGATGATAACCATTGGTGTGGTTACTTCATCTAGGATGGATTTCCATTGGTGTGGTTCTCCATATTCAAGGCATTCACCTATATACTGGTCTTGGTGGATAGTATGGTGAGAGGCGATTCCCTTTGGTGAGGGATAGAAACCTAACACTTTGGTGTGCATTCTCATATCCGAGTGGTATGAGGGATTTTGTAGAAGTTGGTCACTTCTACTCAAGAGTGACTCTGACCAAGTTTTAATATCTCTTGATATTGATTGCCTTGAAAAATATACAATCCAATTGGAATAAATCTATCTTAGATCATGATTATGTCTCTTAATTTTGAAAGACAAATAAGTATTCAAATGTATATTTAAAAAAAAAATTATGGATGAGAAGTAGTAACAATTGGGGTTGTTACCGCTCTAGCTTAGTATTTACTTTCCTATCCTAGATTAGCTTTAGTCTAGGGTTTAATTTCTTATCCTATTTCAACTATATTAAATGCTTGAGTGAATCTTGTATCTCGTAATATACTCTAGATACTTGGCAGTTGCAACGACTGGTTATCCATGCAATCCAGTAGGATGAGTTGCTTACCATAAGGACACTTATTGCAATAACAATAGAATAACTTTAATTTCATGTTCATAGATTAGATTAACTTAGAGCCCAATTTTGCTCGAGCAAAAGTAGATTCATAAAATTTCCTTTCATAACCATTGATTAGATTAGAATATAGCCCCATTCTGCTTGGGTAAAAGCAGATCCATAAAATCACTTTCCTTTAATAACCATCAATTAGATTAGAGTATAGTACCATTATGCTCAAGCAAAAGTAGAGACAAATTAGATTTTATTACAACCCTTTCTACTTGGGAAAAAGCAGAGCCATAGATTATATTAAAATACAACTCCATTATGCTCTGGAAAAATAAGAGATAAATTATATTTACTTTTATGTAATTTCTTGCTTTCATAGATTAGATTTACTTTTATGTAATTTCTTGCTTTCATAGATTAGATTTACTTTAATGTAATTTCTTGCTTTCATAGATTAGATTTACTTTCATGCAATTTACCTGCTTTCATAAATTAGATTTACTTTTAAGTAATTTCTTGTTTTCATAGATTAGATTTACTTTAATGTAATTTCTTGCTTTCATAGATTAAATTTACTTCTATGTAATTTCTTGCTTTCATAGATTAGATTTAATTTCATGCAATTTATCTGCTTTCATAGATTAGATTCCCTTTCTTACCATCAATTTGCTAGCTTAGATCCTTGAGTGAACCTTGTATCTAGTGATCGTATCTAGTGATCTACTCTAGTCACCTGGTGGTTGCAGCGATTGGTTATCCATACAATCCAGTGGGATGGGTAGATTACCATAAGGATACTTATTTCAATCAAAAATCAATGAAAACAAAAATCATTACAATCATAAAAAATAAAACAAGTGCAACAAAGCAACAACAACCAATCAAGAGAAACACACATAAAATATTTATTCATTTTATCCCAAAGTGAAATAAGAAAGGGCATATCACATCACTTACTAGTCCTACACCCCCCCTAACTCTAGCCACTCCACTTCCTGAAGCCATCTTGTTACCTCCAAATTTCATCCATCCAACCCACTCACAATCAAGTCAATCGCCTCATCGCCATTATCCATTATGCCTTCCGTCCACTCATCGCTTGAGGGGGTAAACAAAATCCACAATATTTTATCCCAAAAAATATCAATAATCAAACACCCATTTTGGAATCAATGTTTGTCCAAGAACCTTGTCTACGACTAATCATACACCTTACTATGTTGAGTCTAAATGTAGAATTTCTCTTAGAAAATCCAAGTGGCTAACACACTAGGTTGATGTATGTAAGGGTTTACATACCGATGCTATAATAAATATGGTGATGTTGATTGACCACTTATAATCGATTATAGCACATGAGACCACTTACCACATGACTAGTTCATTCACCAAAACCAAGGTACTCATCAATTTGTCAATGACAAGGTTCACAGATATTCATTGCCTCCATCACTGGGGTATCTCACATTGTTCTTGATTTGGGGCAACCAAATATCACCTTCCTCAAGCACAAAAGTCATTTTCATCATTCACTCATCCACATAACTACAAGTGTCATTTATTTTTGCATCGCATTATGTTTTCATACAACACGATACAAAAAGGGGTATCTGTAGACACCAAAATCAAGCACATTAAATACTAATTAATTAATCAAAATTAATTAGTATATTTAATATTAATTAAATTAATTAATATTAAATTAAATATTCATTCACCTAAGTAATAATTAATTAATTAATTAGTTAATTAATGCCTAGACTACACATCTTCACCCCCTCCTTACGAGAACATTCACCCTTCCTATTCCCCTTCCACATCACTTCCACTTCACTCTAGTTCCACCTCACATCCCCCATTCTAGTTATGCGCAAGAAATATTTACCCTTCTCAAAAATTGAACTCCAGTTCACTGCACTTGCCACAACTCGCAGTTGCACCTCCATCCACACATTGGATATTTCAAAAATGCACACAATTCCAACATGCACACACAATTCAACATGCACATTTAAATTAATATACACATTTAATTTAAATGCACAATCAATTCAAATATGCATATGCAGACAAATATGCACATATTATTTAATATGTATTTTTAATTCACATGCACACTCAACTCAACATACACACCCACTTTAATATGCATATCCAATATGTACACATTATATGATGAAGATTTCAAAGAATATATCAATCACAATTTACACATGCATTCTTGATGATAACTCCAAGGTGTGCATATCTGGTGATATCTCCAAGGAAGACATATATTCCTTTGCAAACATGCATCCTCTGTGATAATATCAATGTAAAGGGAAAATTTCAGTTACACCACTTAACTGGTTGAGTCACCACCTCATCCATTCCCCTTGAAAGCTCTATAAATGCACCCTCTCCTCCTTCCTAGAGCATGAGGATGGTATAAGCAAAAAAATGCTATTGAAATTCTAATCCCACTTTACATCCAATCATTCGAGTGACTATTCACACCCATCCCTATCCCGTGCCATGCCAAATCGTATCATTATGCATGTTTGAATCCAACTCTTTGCAGTGGTAGGATACCACAACTCTTGATCGTCCAACCCTGGATAGTCTTCGGTCATAGTCATCCTGCCCTAGATGGTTCATAGATGAATTTGATAGCCCTTTGAATAGTCAACATCCAAGAAATATATGCATCTTGTTGGAGTATATTATATTATTTGGTACAAGCTAATGTACCTCCATGGTGCACCTTGTAAATATTAGACTAGCGTTGAGTCTTAGTTTAAAGTGTGAGTAGTATTTTATGTAATGTAGTAATGTGCAAGAAATGCACAAGTGTTATGTGAGTGTGTATGTGTAGGAAATGCATAAGTGTCATGTAAGTAAGTGCGCAAGTGTAATGTAAGTTTATGTGCATAAGTGTCTCTAGATTAGAGTATGCTAAGTGAAGAGTCATGCCTAAGTGTGCATACAAGATAGAGTCATGTGTATGCAAGTGTCAAGTAGAGAAGCCAAGAGTCATGATACTTGGCATAAGAAAAGGAACAATCAAGTATCCAAAGAGTCATTCTACTATGGCTATATATTACTCCATGGAGGAGCATCATATGAATCATTCACATCATATAATTATCAAGTGTAAAGAGTCAAGTGCTATATTTGTAAGAGAAAAATGAGTAATAAAGATTGCATATATTTGAGAAATTAATATTGTAAGTTGTGTTACATGCTTTGTATATGTTTGATTTAGGCTATTACATTCATATTGTTTCTTATTAATGAATGTTATTTGATATATTATAAGCCTTGATTTACATATTAATTTTCTCATATTATTCTACTTACATCATTATCTTGATCTTACTATATTGTGGCTATATTATATTTGATCTTGTGGAATTTATCTTGTGAGTTTTATATTAATATTAAGGCTTCAAAAGCCATCAGTGGTATCAGAGCTACTATGAGTAGTTTCTTGCACAGGTTGAATTTATTTAGCTACATATAAAAATCTGATTCTATCTGATTTGATAAAATTGATTTAGAGTTTGTCTACTTTAAAGGGAGTTAGACCTAGACTCTA
The DNA here is from genome assembly GCA_028583015.1 of Wollemia nobilis. NCBI lineage: Eukaryota > Viridiplantae > Streptophyta > Pinopsida > Araucariales > Araucariaceae > Wollemia > Wollemia nobilis. The sequence goes on from JAQPPZ010000040.1 coordinate 5,129,386, forward strand.
TTGTAAGATAAAAGTAAGTAGAATTGTAAGATCAAAGTAAGTAGAAAGAGTAGAGTCTTTTCATGGTTGAAGAAATAACCAGTGAAGACAAGGACTCACATTTATATTGGAGGTGAATCAACTTTTGAGATAAGTTGATCATTCAAGGAAATAGCCAACCCTTGACATCAGAAGGCATCAGGGACATCAATATCACCTTGACATTATTTCTTGAGTTCTTAGGTGTGACCTAAGATATTTACAATATATATTGATCGTAAAAAGTGTGAGAAGATTCCTACAAAAAATAGAGAAGAATTTCATCTTCTAAGTGTAAGAAGAAAATAAAAGCTAATTGAAAGTTGCAAAATTTTAGGTCTTGAAGAGAGACCTTGATATAAAGAAGTTTTAGGTCATTAAATATTGACCTTGATATAGAGGCTTGACAAAGATAAGAATATTGAAAGATATAGATAGCAGTGGATTTTGAAGCATTCAAAGCTTCCTAAGAAATATATAGCAACGGATTGAGAAGCATTTAGAGCTTCCTAAGATAAAGAGAGCAAAAAAAAAAAAGGTCTTGAAGAAGGATAAAGAAACATCTAACTTACTTTATATTGCTTCAAGTAGTAGATTAAGAAGATTGATATATCATACTTGAAGAAGGATAAAGAAGCACCTAGATTACTTTATATTGCTTCATGTATTGAATTAGAATTTGTTAAGTGCTGCAAGATATTGAGAAGATTCAAATATTGAAATTGGTTCAAGAGGTCAATATTGAAGAATAGAGACCCTTCATATAAAGAGGTTTATATAGGGGAACATTGGAGAATAAATACCCTTATATTGGAAAGCATAGAGGCTCTTATACAAAGAATAGAAGCTCTTTGTAGATCATAAAAGAGGCTCTTATTAAAGAAAAGAAGCCCTTTTATAGAGCAATAGAGAAGATTTGATATATAAGGAATAGAAGTTATTGAAGAATAAGATAAGAGGCTAAAGTAAAGAATCATATAAAAGTGAAAGGTTCACATATAAGAAGCAGAGTCAAGGTTTATATATTCAAAGCAGCACAGAGCCAAGGCTTATATTCAAAACAACACAAAGTCAAGGTTTACGTATTCAAAGTAGAGCACAAAGCCAAGGCTTATGTATTCAGAGCAACACAAGGTTTTCATATTCAAAGCAATGCATAAGGTTGATACTTACACAAACCAAGGGGTAGAGAAAATTAAAACACTAACATAATAGACTTCTACGTGTCAGAGGTCGTCCAAGCTATAAGTACACAAGCACATAAGAAGACAATGCTCACAATAGCTATGTAAAAATAAGAAGAATATGGATGGTAGTATTAATGTCATTCTCACTATTTTTAAACATAGAGAAAGAAAACTAAGACAATAAAAAAGCATAGGACATAGCCAAACATATCTCAAGGTTAAGTGTAGAGCTAAGACAAGGTTGTAGTAAAGCAATGAATAAAACACAGATAAAATACCAATCAATCAAATAACAATTGGTTGGAAGTATAAGTGTTAACCTTTATAGAGAAGAAACAACTAATAATGATTACAAAATAGAGAAGGTAATATCTAGCATCGATTTCAAAAGGAAAAGTAATGCTGGAAATAACGTTTACTGCTAGGAGGAGTAACATATCACCTACGAGCATTCAAAACCAAACGTTGGGTATATTAATGCTTAATAAAAATTTGAATTCTTGGAGATGAATAATTTTTAAGCTACATAGCACTTAGGCACAGTGGTTAAAGCAATTTACATAGGTTCCTTCTATAGCACTCGAAGCATTACAGTGAAGCAAGGAGAATAGGCACGAGTAGATTCAGGAGGTAAATTTAAAATTAGGTTTTTTCAAAGTTTAATTTTTGGAGTGATAAGTTGTTTTTAGGTTTTATAAAGGTTTAATTTTAGGAGAAATAAGTTATAAGGTTTGTTTTATTTATTGAGTAGTAAGGTAGAACATAATTAAAATGTTATATTAAGGTTAAATTTGATTTTAATTATTAAGTTAATAGAGGGATAAATAGAACACTAGTTTAATATTGGAGATATAAGATTTTTTAATAGTTTTTTTATTTGTTAGATGAATTTGAAATTGGTTTGATTTATTAGTTTTTTGAAATAGAAGATTTTGAAATATTGAAAATTAAGTATTTGGGAGTTAAAAGGATAACAACTTCAAACTTAGGAAAAACTAATGAAACGTACAAAAGTTGCTATTTGATCAAACATAAATACAAAGTAAATGCAAATGTCTAGAATATTGTTCTTTATTCATTTGAAATAGAATTCATAGGTTACAATAAGGATTGTAGGGAATCCTTTCATAATGAACATCAAATAGACTAATAGTTGCTCTTGGATTTTCTCAATGTAGGTGGGATTCCTGTGTATGTGGGCCACCATTGGTGTTGATGTGGATGCTTTATCACATGTTTTATGACCTAAAAAATAGGATTAGAGTGTTTGGGGGCTTGCCTTGGTCAGGACCTGTATTGATAAAAGATGATGAAAATAGGAAATAAAAATGTACTAAAATGCATTAAAAAATGTGGGAAACATCATAAAATCATGAAATAATGCTTAACTAGCAAATTTTGGGTGATTTGAGTCCTGTAGACCTAACTCGTAGGTCGAGGGGAAAATTGGTGCGAGATTCGTAGGCCGGGGGATGAATTCAACTGTAAGTGTTTTTTTTGGATATCTCTGGACGAATGGGCTCCTCAGGTGTTGTAATGTTACTGGTATAGATCAAATGTCCTTTATTGCACTTCTGGTCATATTTTGATAGAGTTTCTATACTTCAACTAAAAGGAGAGAGAGAGGTAGAATGAGGGATTAGGTCCACTATTTATAGATAAACCTAAGGTGTAGGGGGTGTGGTTAAGGGAACTAAACCCTAAGGTCAGGTTCTATGGTGGTTAGTTTAGGGTTTATAAGGTGTCATACCCACATTCACTAAGGAAATATCTCATCCTCACACATGCATGAGGGGATATTAGGGTTAACTAGGATTAGTAAACTCTAAGGTTAGATTAAGGTTAGGTTAGGGTTTCCTAAGAAATATCCTAACCAACTTTGTGCACACACATGTGGGAAAAAATAATTAGGACTAATTAGGGTTTAGGAACCTAATTAACCTTTATAATCCAAAAAGTGTACTTTAAGTGATGTCACTTTAAAATTAGAATTTGAATTAACTTTAATTAAGACTTTTTAGGAATTAATAGTCCCGTGGGGTCCTAATTAACTCTAGGAAGGGCTTAAGTGACCTTAGGTGATTTATGAGTGGTCTTTTTATGGATGCAAGGTGGTTATGGTGTGGATTGAGTAGTTTAATAGGGTTGTGTACCTATAAACTAGTGAAGTAGTCTATGCAAATCTACAATATGCTAAGCTAATTTAGAGTGATCTATGCTAGTCTACGTATGTCTACAGTAGTCTATGCATGTCTACACATGTCTACAATAGTCTACATAGGTCTAGAGGGATCTAAAATAGTCTACACCTATCTACAATAGCCTAGAGGTGTCTAGGATGGCCTATGTAAACCTACAAGTGTCCAAAAGGATCTACAAGTATGTAGAGGTAGCTATGTATGACTTTTAGGTATCTACATTTTGCCTCTTTTTGTAGTTATACTATGCGAAGTATAGTTTAATACAAAAATGTGAAGGGATGTGTAGAATATGAAGGAGGGCAAATAATGGGATCCAATCAAAGGTATGTATCCACTCGAAGAGTGACCATACAACATTGATTGATAGCCAAGAGGAGAAGGGAATGGAATCCAACCAAAGATATGTAGTCGTTCAAAGCGTGACCATATAACATTGATCATATATCTAGGGGGAAGAAGAGAAAAGAATGGAATCTAATAAAAGGTATGTAGCCACTCGAAGTGTGACCATACAACATTGATCGGGGATATAGGGGGAAGAAGAGAAAATAATGAAATCTAATAAAAGGTATGTAGCCACTCGAAGTGTGACCATACAACATTGATCAGGGATACAGGGGGAATAAGAGAAAAATAAAGAAAATAAAATGAAAAACAATGCTGGTGAATGGAAATGGATGATTATGGATGCAATGCAATGATTTTGTTGAGTCTGTATGACATTTCTCAATGTCATACTGGTTTCTTGGGGGTGGCAACTTTTGACTACTTTGCTTTTGCGACCAATGCAAGATGGTCCAAAATATGAATAGAACAAATGCCTATTCAAATTTTTATTGTTGATTGATTGATGAGTGCATGGTGACAAGTGTCAAACCATTTGAGCTAGTTAACATGTGGATTATTCAAACATGTCATTCATTATGTATCATGAATTCCAGAGTGACATCTCCAAATGTTGCACTGGGTTAGTCAAACATGTCATTCATTGTGTATCATGAATGCTAGAGTGACCTCTCCATTGTTACGTACAACTCTCGTGATATAACAAATATCTGGTTGGGATTGAGATTATTATCATAATATAATCTTCAACAAACATTTTTGTATATAGATACGATATCCATGATTTGGATGTTTGATTGTTTGGTTGCATGTAAAACTGAATTTTGGATATGAATACCCCCTCAAACGAGGAATTAGCAATGAGGTGAATGGAATGTGATGATGTGGTGATGAATTAGTTGATAGAAGAAAAATGCATGAGAGTAGTGATGAAAAATTAGATGGGAAGGAAAAGGGGTAGATTTCCTAGGGTTTGGAATCAAATTTAGGTGATTTTGGGGCTTCTAGGCTCAATTCATAGGCCAAGGGGTGAATTGTATTTGGATTCGTAGGCCAGGGGTGAATTAGTGCCGAATTTGTAGGTCAGGGGGTGAATTCAGCTGTAAGTTGTTTTTTCTAGAGATATCTGCACGGATGGGCTCCTCAGGTGCTGTAATATTGCTGGTATATATCAGATGTCCTTTCTTGCACTTCTGGTCACATTGTGATAGAGTTTCTATACTTCAAATAAAAGGAAAGAGAGAGATAGAATGAGGGACTAGGTCCACTATTTATAGATAAAACCTAAGGTGTAAGGGGTGTGGTTAAGGGAACTAAACCCTAAGGTCATATTATATGGTGGTTAGGTTAGGGTTTGTGAGGTGTCATCCACACATTCCCTAAGGAAATATCTCATCCTCACACATGTGTGAGGGGATATTAGGGTTAACTAGGATTAGTCAACTCTAAGGTTAGATTAGGGTTAGGTTAGGGTTTCCTTTGAAATATCCTAACCAAATTTGTGCCACACATGTGGAAGGAAATAATTAGGACTAATTAGAGTTTAGGAACCTAATTAACCTTTATAATCCAAAAAGTGCACTTTAAGTGAAGTCACTTTAAGATTAGAATTTGAATTAACTTTAATTAAGACTTTTTAGGAATTAATAGTCCTGTGGGGTCCTAATTAAGTCTAATAAGGGATTAAGTGGCCTTAGGTGATTGATGAGTGGTATTTTTATGGATGCAAGGTGGTTATGGCATGGATTCAGTAGTTTAATAGGGTTTTGTACCTATAAAATAGTGAAATAGTCTATGTAAGTCTACAATATGCTACGCTAATCTAGAGTGATCTACATTAGTCTACACATGTGTAAAGTAGTCTATGCATGTATACAATAGTCTATGTATATCTAGATAGATCTACAATAGTCTACGCCGGTCTACAATAGCCTAGAGGTGTCTAGGATGGCCTATGTAAACCTACAAGTGTCCAAAAGGATCTACAAGTATGTAGAGGTAGCTATGTGTGAATTTTAGGTGTCTACAACTAAATTTACAAAAAAATATTTTCTAGTTTCTAAAAACCTAGGGAGACATAATATAGTCCACATTAAAGGTCTTATGAGTACTACTATGTTGAACAATTTTTTCTTTCTGAGTCTCAACTTCTAAAAGGACCAAATTATGCTTCATGGAAAAATAAAGTGAAATCAATTTTAATAGTTGAAAAACTTTGGGATATAATTAGTGGAGAAAAAAAAACCAACTGAATATGTTAGATAAATTTAAAGATATGAAGATAGTGAAGCCAAGGCACTTATGATAATAACTTTTGTAATAATTGGTGAAATACAACCATATATAAGTACAAAAACTTATACAGAAGCTTGGAATACTCTAGGAAAAATATTTGAAGGGAAAAACAAAGCTACTATTTTCAATATTCAATATCAGTTATACTCTTTAAAGGTTAATAGTGGTGAAAGTACTAAATTATTTCTTAGAAATATAGCATATATAAAAATAAAACTATTAGATTTAGGAGAAAAGTGGAAGATAAATTTCTTGTTCAAGTGACATTGAGAGCACTTCTAGAAACTTATAAGCATCTAGTTACATCTTTGCAAGTTCTAAGAAAATATACTTCATTTGATGAGTTAGTCAACATTCTACAAGAATATGAAGTAGAAAATTCAGCCAAAGATGAAATGACTAACAATGCCTTAGTGTCAAAGGATAATTCACAAGGCAATATTGCTTCAACACCAAGATACAAATCCAAATGGAACACTAGATATTGTCAAATATGTAAGAAAAGGGGACATAGCACAAATTTTTGTAGATACAATTCAAGGAATCAGTCCCAAGGAAATCAGATGAATCAAAGTGGTCAAACAAATAAGTTAGTACAACAAAGACAATATCAATCTTAGTACAAACCACAACATCAACAACAATTTCAATGTCAGTATCCTTCTCAATATCCATATAATCAACCTCAGTTACAATATAGAGAGGAAAATAAAAAAGGACATCTAGCTCAAGAAATTCATGAAATACAAGAATTAGAAGAAACTACTAAAGAAAATGAATTCAAAGCCCTTTCAACAAAATTGATAATCAATGAAGATGAATTTCTCTCATAGAGTTTAAAAGTTACTAATATTATAGTTGATCAGGATACAAGAATATAGCATGATAAGAACAAGACAATAAAGAATAGATTGAAGAAGCAACTAAAGAAGATCATAAAAAATTAGAAGAAAGAAAAAAGAGAATAAAGTAAACTCAGGTTCTAGGATCATTTGAAGGATGAAGACCATGATTGAGGACTAAAGTCTTCAATAACCAAGTAATGTAATATAGGGAAGTGTTGGAGTATATTACATTATTTGGTACATGCTAATGTACCCCCATGGTACCTTCATGGTACACCTTGTAAATATTAGACTAGGGTTGAGTCTTAGTTTAGAGTGTAAGTAATATTTTATGTAATGTAAAAATATGTAGGAAATGCACATATGTTATGTAAGTGTGTATATGTAGGAAATGCACAAGTGTCATGTGAGTAAATGTGCAAGTGTAATGTAAGTTTATGTGCACAAGTGTCTTATATGTAAGTGTGCAAAAGTGTCTTTAGATTAGAGTATGCTAAGTGAAGAGTCATGTCTAGGTGTGCATACAAGATAGAGTCATGTATGCAAGTGTCAAGTAGATAATCCAAGAGTCATGAGACTTGGTATAAGGAAAGGTATAATCAAGTATCCAAAGAGTCATTCTATTATGACTATATATTACTCCAAGGAGGAGCATCATATGAATCATTCCAATAATACAATTATCAAGTGTAAGAGTCAAGTGCTATATTTGTAAGATAAAGAGGAGCAATAAAGATTGCATAAAATTGAGAAATTAATATTGTAGGTCATGTTACATGTTTTGTACATGTTTTATTTAGGCTATTAATTTTATATTGTTGCTTATTAATGAATGTTATTTGATATATTATAAGCCTTACTCATATTATTCTGGTTACATCATTATCTTGATCTTACTTTATTGTGGCTATATTATATTTGATCTCGTGGAATTTATCTTGTGAGTTTTATATTAAAATTAAGGCTTAAAAATCCATCACATACTTATCAAAGTGGTTATGATGTAATAATATGGGGCTCACTTCATAAGCTAGGAGTGAGTGTAATCCGGGAGGGAGTGCAAGCTGAAAGTGACTATGAACTAAGATCAAGTAGGAAATATGAGCAAGAAAGAGGAAGGAAAGTGCAATTAAGGATTGAAAACTACTCCTCTTCTTTCAAATTTTTGTAAAAACCTAAAGGATTCATGTGAAGAAAATCTAGGTAACATGGCAAGAAAGTCATTTTTGAAAGTCGTTACTAGAATTAAGGATGCCATGGCTAGAAGTAAGGATGCCCTAGTTGGAAGTATGGATTCCCTAGTTAGTGATAAAAGAAATAATTAATCTATGGCAAACCCTATACAGGTAGCATATACTACCCCAAAAATAATTATCAAGGATGAGATGATTGAGCATGATATAATGGTTATTAAAACTAGAGGTTTAATGTATAAGTTCCATGGATACTAGCTATGTTTTTTTGATATTCAAAATTGGATCAACTAGAAGTGGGAATTGAATTCAAATTACTTCATGACATTTCTTTTGAAAGGAATTTTCTTCATTATTTTTTTTAGTTTAGAAATAAGGGATAAAATAATGGATGAAGGCCCTTGGTTTAGGGGTAAAGATGTATTATATTTAAAACCATGAATTTGAGAATTTTTGTGTGGAGATAGATGCTATTAAAAGGGTTTCGATGTATATTAAGCTTTTTGGATTTCCTTATCAACTCATCAATAAGGATATTTTGAAGAATATTGGTAATACAATAGGTGAATTCATCCAAGAGGGACCGACTACTAAGGAGAGAAGGTATACTATATACACTTGAATATGTGTTACCATGGATATTTCAAAACCTTTATCATAGCCTATTAGGACTAAATTTGAATCAAGAAAATGGGATCAACAAGTGGATTATGAAAATATTGCATTCTAATATCGCAAATCTCATGAAACTAGACACATGGCAAGATATTGCAAAGTGAAAATAATGGAGAAAGAGATCAAAATTTTTGGGCATGAGGTAAAATTTAATATGAATAAAGGATATCATATCATAGGAGAAGTTGGGTCAAATAAATGATTTTCCACTCTTAAGAAAGTGGTGAGAAAAACCCCTCTGGATCATCAAATGGAAAAGGCCATCATAGTTCACTCAAATCAACCATTAGAAGAAAGAATGATACAAGGGATGAGGAAGTACAATGCATAATTTCAAATACAAAAGGAGTTAAATGTGTGAAAGAATATGGGGAGGCAAATTTTAAAGCAAATGAGATGGAGGAGGACAAGGTTAAACTAGGTAAATCATCATTTTACTTGAGTAGCATAACATTTTCTCCTTAAAATAAAAATGGAAGTAGTATATATTGTATTTGTTGCACCTCAGGGTTTCAAGGGTAGCACAATAAGGAAAAACATATGGAGGATGTCCAAGGAAATTCAGGATTTCTAGGGTAGCATAAGAAAGTAATGACTATGGAGTATTATACATGCATTGTAGGGTTTTTAGGGCAACATAAAGAAAAAAGTGTTTATGAGGTTATTCTTTGTATATCAAAATTTTTAGGGCAACATCTAACTTTAGAAGATAAGTCCATTATGAAAAATATGGAAAATTAGAATAGATTGATGAAGATGAGAGTGTTGGTGGGAATGGAAGAAGGAGAGGAAGGCCATCAAAGAATGAATAAAGATAAAAAATTCAAAGGGATATCAACTTAGGAAGTTAAATAAAAAATTCATAGGTTTTAATGAGAAGTGGGCCTAAGCTCACTAATAAAAATAAAAAGTGATGATGATGAAAATGATATCATGGAATATTAGGGGTATGAATAAGACCCCTAAAAAAAGAGTTATTAAGAAATTAATAGGTTATTATAGTCTTGATTTTATTTTAATACAAGAAACAAAATTAAGTAGTGAGGAATGTAAGGATGCTTTTAAAAATATTTTTAAGATGGGTGATTGTCTAGTAGTTTCTTCTATAAGATATTTATATAGTATTGCAACAATACAAGATAAATGCAAATGGGGTGGTCAATTGTTAGAAGCAAAAAGTAATTGGATTGTTGGACTATTTTTTAGGAAAGAGAAAAATGTTAAATTTGGGGTTATACATGTATATACTGTTGGCAATTTTGGGTACCTTGGGTACATTGCTTTTGCTCAAGTGAATAAGTTTTCATTGATGTCAAGAAGCTGCTAAAGGAATTTGATTTGATGTAAAATAATTTGTTTTGATGAAGGTTCAGCATGACAGGTTCGAAAGAAAGTAAGTTTGAAAAATGTCGCGATATCGCGACATGTCGCATTTTCGCAACTTAAGCAGGAGATAGAAAGCTTTCTAGAAAAGTTTCACGATATCGCGACATGTCACATTTTCGCGACTTGAGCAAGCGAGAGAAAGATTTTTAGAAAAGTGTCACGATATTGTGACATATTGAACATTATCAAAGAGGAGAGAGAATGTTCGAGTCAGAAATGTCACGATTTTGTGACATATTGCAAGGAAGGTTGGTCGGACGAAAAAGTGTTATGATTTCACGACATGTTGCAGGAGAGAGAGTCCGAAAGAAAAAGTGTCGTGATTTCGCGACATAATGCAGGAGAGAGAGTCCGAGAGAAAAAGTGTTGCGATATCATGACATATCGGGTTTTCACGATCCGAAGAAAAGAAAAGCGCTAAGGAGAAGAACTGTCGCGATTTTGCGACATGCTGCAGAACTCGAAGTGAGAACTGTCACGATTTCGTGACATGCAACAAAGGGAAGAGTCTGGAATGAGAACTGTCACGATTTTGTGACAGGTTGAAGAGAAAGCTTATGGATGCAGAAAGTGTCATGATTTTGCAACAGAGATAGTAAGCAAGTCTTCAATAGAAGAAGCGTCGCGATTTAACGATGAATTCAAGAAGGAAGAGCTCGAAGGCGAAAGCATCGCAATTTCGTGATATGTTCCAGTTTCGTGGGCGTAAGGCAGAGAAAAGCATAAGGCAACAAAAGTGTCATGATTTCATGACATGTTTCATTTTCGCTAGTGCAAGCTGAGAAGAGTGCAAGGAAGCAAAAGTATCATGATTTTTGTGACATGTTCTGCTTTCACGGGTGCAAGCCGAGAAGAGGTTGAGAAAGTGAGAAATGTCATGATTTCATGATAGAAGTGAAGATGACATCAGTAGAGGCAGAAGTGTCATGATTTTGCGACAAAAGCCAAAAGAAAGTGTTCGGAGGCAAAGGTGTCACGATATCACGACATGTTGTAGTTTCGCGAGAAAAGCTACAGAACCACAGAGGCAGTGAAGCCGACAAAGTTAAATTTGCAGCCGACGTAGTTTAGGGTTGTGCAGTCGACTAAGATCAAGGTTTTGATCTTGAAAGTATTAGTAGAAAAGGAGGGCTGTTCAAAGAGTTAAAGGTTTGATTTTGAATGTGCGTTGAAGTGTGCGAGATGCAGCCAAAAGAGCGCAAGAGTGCAGAAGTGGCGAGATGATGTCGAAGTGTGCGAGATGTAGCCAAAAGAGTGCAAGAGTGCAAAAGTGGCGAGATGATGTCGAAGCGTGCAAAGTGAGCGCAACAGACAAAGACAAACGAGGAAATTTGTGCTAGACCGAAGGACTGTGTTTAATGCAAATTCGAGGACCAGCTTTGGAGGTGATAGAGCTGAGAACAGAGGTCTCCAGCCAAAGCAGGGAGGACATGTGTCTTCTATGGATAGAGTTCCATTTGCTAAGGGCAGCGGAGGCAGAGGTTTTCTAGAGGATCACCAGCCAAAGTAGAGCTAGGGGATCGGTGTCTCCTGTGGGTTGGTGCCCACGAACTCGAGTTTAGGGGATTGGTGTCTCCTTTGGGTTGGTGCCCATAAAATTTGTAATCGGGAAAGGTATTCCCAAAAATTGATTGATAAAATTTAGTGAAATATTTTATCCGTGGATGTAGCCCAACCATTCTGGGTGAACCACGTTAAAATGGGTCTTCAATGTGTGATGCTTTCTGTCTTGATTAATGTTTGTGTTGATGCCTCTGTTATCTAAAGTTAAAATTGTTAATTGGTTAAGTCTTATACTGTTCACCCCCCTCTCAGTATAAGCTTGTGTTCTTCATATGCTCCAACCATAGTTACTCATAAAATATGTTGGAAGGACCTTAGCATATTTTTGTTAAACACAATGATGATTTATTGTGATCTATGGATAAATGAGGGTGATTTCAATGTTATTTTATCTCCTTTAGAAATGAAGGGTGGTACTCTAGGATAGTCAATCAATGCAATATTTTTCTTCATTTGTCAATTCAAATGGACTTTTGGATGTTAGTTCTTCAATTTTTCAATATACATGAGATAACAGACACATTGGGAAAACTCATAAAACAAAAAAATAGATATTTTCTTGTTATCCAACAAATGATTGCAAATAAACTATACAATATCTTTAGATATTTTATTGCAAGCATGAATGAATCACAAAATAATGGTCACCCAAAGCCATTTTTCTTCTAGTCTATGTGGCTCCAAGACCTTGATTTAGATTGTTATGTTATGGTGGGATGAAGAAAAATTTGAAGGATCATATACAAATAGGTTTTTTCAAAAGAAGAAATATTTAAATGAGCAATTGAAGATTTGGAATGCCAAATATTTTGTTAATATTTTTAAAGAAAAGAAATAAATTGAATGAAATCTCAAAATTTTACAAGAGATAGTAGAAAATAATGGAATGAACTAGGATTCTTATGTGAAAGAAAAATAATTAATTTCTAATTGTCATAATTTATTGATAAAAGAGTCATATAGGTTCCAAAAATATAGGGAGAAATGGCTTACGAAAGGATATAAAAATACAAAAACAATTCATGCTATAGAAAAAATAAAATTTCTTTTCATCGCATAAAAAATAATTTAACTCCATGTTGAAGAAATATTGGGGAAGAAGAAGATATAAGGAAATAATTAATTGATTATTTCAAAAATATTTTGTTTGATACTAGGAAAGACAAGGAGGCACAAGATAAAATTTTACAAAATATTCCATCAATTATAGCATAGGAACAAATTGAAATCTTGATGAATATGTAGACACCAAAACAACACCAATCCGATTATGTGACTACAAGCACTGACCGAATTGGCATACATACCCCCTAGGGCAGCCTCCGAGAGGTTAAACAGTGGTCCTAACCACTCCCAAATCAGTTTTGGAAGGTCAGAGGTCAATTTGGCACCTTTTAAGCACTTTTCTCCCTATTCGTCCCACCCTGGGATGATTAGAATCCTATTCGCCCCACCCCGGGATGATTAGCAACAATCGCTCTAGGGTGGGACGATTAGCAAGTTTGACTGGCAAAAAGTCAAGCCTTGACAAATGGCAGCCCAGATCCGCCACCCAACTTCACCTTCAAGGCATGCAATTGCGAGGAACGGTTTCAAATCAGAGAGAGGGACTTCAGTCAAGCATGCCCTGATCATGGAGGCCCTAAATCAGGGAGGAATCTTCTCTCCCCCAAAAAGGCATGGTGAGCCAAGTGGCGCCCTCGCATGCGCATTCAAAGGAGACCCTTAGGTCTATAAAAAGGTGAGCCTCCTCACCCCAAAAAAGAATAGAGCTGGAGCATTTGGAGCAATGAAGTGCTGCCAAATTATACCCCCATTCCTCTTTGTGCTTCCTACATCCCTAATTTCTCTTTTGGAAGAGAGGTTATCGGGTGAACATTAGGAACGCAATATAGACCCAAAACCCAAGAAATCGGCCACAATCCCACACCAAACTCATTGACACAACCCCCTAGGAGGTTTTGGACCCATCCCACTTGGATTGGTGCCAAAACTAAGCCCCAAACGGTGGGCGTCCTGCCCCCGGGTGCCCCCCACACTACTGCAGTCCTAATCGCCCCACCCCGGAGTGATTAGAAATTTGTGCATGATTTATTTACTATTATTTTTGCATTATGTTGTATCTGATGTACTTATGCTGCTGTCCAAGTTTCATTGCTTTCTGACATGATTTGACCTTGTTTTTATCATTTTATGCGTTTACTAACCTACAGGGAGCGCCTTCGGATACAGGACAATATGGGTAGAATCTACCAAATATGACCTTCTGGGTCATCTCAAAATGCCCCTTTTAGTCTAACCCCAAGTTTGCAGGAGTTTTGGAGGCCTCTGGGTAGGACATTTGCAAGGTCACTTTTGCACATTTTGTGATAGTCCCCAGCGTCCCACCCCGGAGCGATTAGAAATATGTGCATGATTTCCTGATTGTTCTTTTTGCAATGTGTCCCTGATGATGTCTCCATGCCTCTATCAAATTTTGAATTCATTATGACATGTTTTGACCATCATTTCATTCTTTTATATATTAACTAGTCAGAGGCTTTGGGGATTGCATGTTTTCCTATATCCGCATATGCTATTAACTATTTGCTATTTTTATGTGCATAGGATCTCACTGCCAAGAACACCAGAGAGGGTAGAAAGGAATGACGAACACATGGACACAAGCGGTGACAACTTTTGGCCCACCCATTTCGAATGTGGGCATGCGAAAGACATTGGAAGCGTACCATCCATTGATGTAACGAACTGTATCAAATGTTCTGAGCCCTAGAGGGGGGGACGTATTGTAACTGGATTAAAAGCAACATTAATAAAATAGGCCCCACTTTTTTTTCTTACATCTCATTTTTGCGTCATTTCCTTCATGCATTTGTTCATCGCATTCGTAGGACTTAGCATCTATACCATATCAATTTTGTTTGCATCATATCTGGTATGCCGTCCTTCTGCATTCGGCTTTCAGTGGTGATCATGGTGGGACCCTATCCCCTACTATTAAGATCAGGTTTCTAATCCAAATTTTGTGGTTTTCTTTGCAGGTGTTACGCATTCGGGCACTGGACTGCTACTCGTGCCACCCTAGGATGAATACATATTCGTCCCACCCTGTGACGAATACAGACCTGCTATTCGTCCCACCCCGGGACGATTAGAGCTCTGTGCATTTTTTGAGTAGAAAATCAGAAGCATCTAGTTTAGACAGAGAAGAGGTAGGCCTTTTGAACATCCTCTGTGTTTTTCTACTTTCTGTTTCTGCAAATTTCTGTTTTCTTTGCTTTATTTTCGGACACTTGCATAGAAAGGTTAAGTAGTTTGTTTTCCTTTCTTGCAATAAAAATAAAAATAAAAAAACATAGAGTAAATTAAATGGAAGGAACTTGATTAGGAATGCATTCTTCTCTGGTTTTCTTGCATGATACTTGCACAAATGGCAAGTCCTCATCATAGGTTTCAATTCTAGTTAGGTTTTGTGATTTCCTTTTTGCTACTAATTGTCTCTGAAAGATAAAACATACTTTAAAGCATTGCATTAGTGAAAATCATATTTTGTTGTATGTTTTCTTTCTTTACACGATTAAAAGGAACCCCACACACACCACCTAATAAAATTAACATCAAGGAGTTGGTCTTAATACCCCAACACTTGATCAAGACCAACGGTGGATTTCATCACCACCTTGGCTTGGATTTTGCATACATATACCCCGATCACGACTGTTGCTAGACGTAAATCCTGATGAAAGCTGACCAAGTGTAATGGGGGTGATTCCCCATGCATGAGGATAAGTCTTCTATGGTAGGTGTCAAAAATAGAGTGATCCCCCTTTCGTACCGCCTATGTTCCATGTACTGTTATGCTCTCGTGTACCAATAGTTTCCCTCACGTAAGGGCGGGTATATTGAGAGGTTCGGTATAATGGCCTGGCAATGGTATATTGAAGGGGCGACCATTTTGGAGATACAAGAGCCCTCATTATGCATGTATAACAAAGTTTTCTTTACAAGATTTACACAACAAAAATCAAACACACCGAACTAGATCTAGGACACACATTTAATCTGTAAACAAGATAATCATTTCTTTGTTTGTGTGGTCCCCTTTTGTTTGGTATAGCATAAAAAATTGTAAAGGAGATAAAAATATACATATATTTTTAGAAAAACCACCACCATGGTGTATACCCGTAGCCAAGCCCAATCACGGGCAGAAGCTGTAGAAAGTATACAAGGAGGCACAAGTCGCCTCCGTTATAGCCCCAAGGACTTGGTTATACCACCTTGGTGGCTTGACCCACAACATAGTCCACACTATGCCACTACAGAAAAGGACTATAGAGGCACCCCTTTGAGGGGCACTCCCATTCAACACAGACCCTCTCAAGAGGAGTACACACATGGGAAGGCCCCCTTAGACACTCATTATGAGTGGCCACTGCGCGATGAAGTGCTAGAGCAGCATAGGGTTCATAAGGAGGGACCACATGATTATATCATTCCTCCTCCACCCCTCATTACTATTAGAACTAATAGGCCAAATCTAGAGCGCAAGGCTCTTCAGATAGGGTGAGCCAACTCCGCCCGTCCCTTTCACATGTATGAAAGGGAGCACGAGGAAAACTAGTATATTCCTCAAGAGCAATACACCACGTGGGAGCAATGCGCCTCCGCACCTGCTAATTATCAAGATCACCTATTGAGGCCAGAGCCTCGGGTGAATGCTGCTAACCTCGATAGAGGAAAGTGACCCATAGAGATCTCGGATCACCACGACCAAGATAGATATGTAGGGGAGGCATCTAGGCCTCCTAGACCTAGGACGATGGAACAAATCGACTTGGCATTTGCCAAACATGATGCCCGCCAAGCGCAAATCACGTAGCTTAGGCAAGATCAACAAAAGTTAGAACAACTGTATCATCTTAACAAAGAGTGCATTCAGCACCAGATAGATGAGTTGCTCCAGAACACTATGCATGAGAGGATTCCAACCCCTCGCATGCATAGGACAAAAATTTATGAGAGGCACAACCCCTTAGTACGGGACAGGTCTCCATGACCTTATCAAGCGTTGCCTCCAAGACCTCCGAGACCTGAGTGGGAGGCCACCCCTAGAACCAATGATGGGCGCCTTCCTCGGGCACCCGTCCATGTTTATAGGTCATGCCCAGAAACTCCTCAAGAAGCCTATGAGGAATTTGAGCGAGAAGAAGAGCGGGCTAAAACGCCCTACCAAGGCAGGGGGGCGCTACCCGGCTACCCCTCCATAGGCCTCAAGTTCCTCACAATTCACAATGGGAACAAACCAAAGAAGAGGAAATCAAATCCTCTGATGCATACAAAGCACTGCTAGAGCGCTTAGAGTCTATGGAGACCAAGACTTTAGGGCCCCAAAAGCCCACCTTACGCCAGATCCGTAGTCACCCTGTGCATCCTTCAGTTCCGGCACCCCCATACCCCGACCACTTCAAAATGCCTCAATTGGCAATTTTTAGAGGGGATGAGGATGCCCAAGAGCACGTAACAAGGTTCCTGAGTCAATGCTTTGGCATTCAGGACAATGATGCATTGCTTCTGAGAACATTTATAACCACGTTCGTAGGCCCGGCCTCGGATTGGTTTACCCAATTGTCGAAGCATAGCATCAATAATCTAGACCAGCTAGTGGACGCGTTCCTTGAATGTTTTGCCTTCAACACCAAGAAGAAGGCATCCTTAAGTGACCTAGCTAGCCTTAAGTAGTATGATGATGAGACCATAGCCGCTTATGGGAATCGATGGAGGACATTGCTTTCAAAGCTACCTTACCTCCCTCCCATGGCCGACATGACTCAAATGTTTTCAAAGAGTTGCATAAGGTCAATCTCCATGCTATTGCAGCTACAGCAATATGCCACCCTAGAAGAAGCCCTGGCGCAAGCTAGGATAATTGAGGAGATCAAAATTCAAGACGGTGAGATTGCCAAGCCGTGCAAGAAAGAGTGGACAAAAAATGCTAAAACTGGGCCCATGCAACCGAAACCCGCCGCGGTCAATCAGGTTGCCATAAATATACCAAAGCCTGCACAAACGACACAACCCCCAAAGGCTAATTATCAGGCAGTTCCTCTTGATAACTATGAAAAGGAAAATCATAAACAAGAGCAAAATTAGCAACATCGCCCTAAGCGACAATTCACACAATTCACGGAGTCTAGAGACTCCTTGTTTGATCGCTTGTTCATGGTGAACCTGATAAACTTGCCGAAAAGTCGACCCATAGACCCCAACGTGCCAAAACCCAAGGGCTATAGGGAAGACTTATATTGTAGATTCCATCGATAGAAAGGACACGACATCTTCACTTGTTGGAAATTCAAAAACTTAGTGCAGGACTTGATAGACAACAAAACGCTCATGGTAGATAATCTCGTAGTGCTGAGCAACCAACAGATGGAAGTCTTCAAAGACCCCCTGCCTGCCCATGATGCATAGGCAAAGACTTTACAAGTGAATGAGGTAACACAAAACTGCCCCATGCAAGGATACGTAGGGATGATAAGCATCGTGACACGGAACAAAAGATACCCAAACACGGCTGCACCCGCTGCAGCTACAGGAGATGTTCCATCAATGTCACAACCTCCACAACACCCTACACAACCTCCCCCGCCTAGACCAGTGGCCATGATTTGGACTAAGCTTACTCAAATTTTAAGGACCATGTCGGCTAGGCTCTCCATTTATGAGCTCATCCAACAATCACCGCCCCATCGGGAGGCTCTGATGGAGATACTCAAAGCCATTGAGCTACAGCCCCACGAACCCAATTCTTTCAACAAATTTGTGGGACATGTGAGACAATGCACAGAACCGGTCATAACCTTCAGGGAAGATGAACTGAAATTGGTGACTGGTGATATGGTGGATCCACCCCTGCACGTCATCGCGCGGGTCAACGAGATTCCATTCAAGAGGGTGTTGGTGGATACTGGCTCGTCCAGCAACATAATCACGACAGCGACATTAAAACATCTTAAGTTGCCAGCATCCCACATTGTGGCATCCACTTACACTCTTCGAGCATTCAACGACGCGTTATGCTCGATGGTTGGCACAATTGTCCTGCCCATCCAAGTAGGACAAAAGACCATTCCTACATTGTGTCACATCCTTGAGGGTGAGATGGCCTACAATATCTTGCTAGGCCGGCCTTGGATCGGGGGACATGAAGTGTGTCCCTTCGATAGCCCATCAATGCCTCAAGTACACATACGAAGGGCAAGTACATGTAGTCCCAATGGACCTAGAGCCCTTTAAGTTTTGCAATGCGATGCAGCTGATGCCACAATCGACCCTCCCATCGACACATTTGGACTTTCAATTGAATCCATCCACATAGGGTCCGATTCTGCCTACATCCTCGCTGTTGAGTCCCTCAACTCACCAACCTAGCCCATCTTCGTCATCTATTCCTTCACCAACAATGCCACCTATGGTGGCCACACCGAAGGACAATGGGAAGAAGCCCCTAGAGGAGGTACCACCATTAGTCTCAACCATCTCTACCGAAGAGGTGCCCAGCCGAATGGAAGTCGAGACACCTGGTTCACCCAACATGGAGTGGACTCAGGGAGAACTCCCATTCCCTCCCCCTCAACCATCGACGATTACCATTGAGATGGCCAATACGGGCCTAGGGGAGTACCTAGTGTGGAACGTTGTGGGAACACCCATGCTCGAATCCATGCAAGACATGGGGAAACCTCGCCTCCCCATCGGCACTATCGTCCCTTTAGGCTACCCACCAAATCAGACCAACTTTGTATATGGGGGCCTCGAGAACGACCTTGAACCCTACCTACAAGAGGAAGAAGACGAAGAGCCATTTTCTAAGAATTTTGATTATCTGTCTAACCCGAAATTCGCCTTGAAATACCTAGACCAATGTAATTGGCATGGATACGGATTGGGCAGATACGAACAAGGAATGCACATTCTTTGTCAACCAAGATACCAGATGCCATATGATAAATCAGGAGTAGGGTTCAACCACCCTTTGCCCCTCGACATCTTGGTAGAAACCATGCAAGGCCTAGGTCTAGGCAACAGGGATGGGTTGGCACAAGATCCATATGCCAATCCCAACACAACATACACATTGGGGGATTATCTCCCATTGTTAACAACAAACCTTGTTGACCTCAACAACCCCTCCCCTTTGATCGAGGAAGGGGAAAGTTCAAGAAGTAACCTCCAAGAGGGATATGAACAAAATCAAGGGGGGTCTTCTGAAGATGAGTCGGATTATGAGGTAGCACCTTGGGACCCTTTTGAGTCCGATAGCAATCACTCGCAGGTGACACCCATTGACGACTATCAGGAGGACTTCGTGGCAATGTTCCCCTTTAATGTTCCAATCGGGAAATTGCTACCTCTAGAGAATCCAGCCCTCTCGTAGAGAGCGAAACAACCCAGAAGGGACCAAATCAACATGCTCGAACAAAATGAGCCTCCCATGCCGACCATAAGGCCAAGTGATCAAGAAACGCCTAGTGGGAGGCTATACCAGCCAGAGGGGCACACAGTTGTCGGAGCCAATGAAGGCCTATGGATCTCCGATAATGACTATGAGGATGAGACTGAGATGGCATATCTCAACCATATGAGGCAACAAGAATACCCCATAGACATCGATGGTATGTTTGAACATCTGAATATGGGACCAAGGCATAGGTGGCATTTAAACCAAGTACAGTTAAACCAAGTGCTTCATCCACCACTTCGGGCATATAGGGAGCACCCCCCACCTAGAGACCCTATAGGGCCATCAGTGCCAAGGGTAGACCCCATCCTTCTATCCACACATAGGGCCGATCCTTTTGTGCCAGTACCCATAGAGCCAGATTAGGGGTACAAGGATCACCAAGAATGTCTGAATCAACACCCACGTGGTAATGGAGACCAAATTCAGTCCATCAACATGATCTCCATTGATTTGACCGCCCCCATCCACAATCCAGCCGATCCAACATGACCATTGTATCTAGACCTAGATGCCATAGACTGGGATCGCACTGACTCACCACCATCCCCATCAGAGTATTGGCCTTGCGGTGAGATGTTCCATTTCACCCCAGGACAGACTCAGGATATCTTCCATGTTGAAGAGGAACCCGACGTTCCCAACGTAGATCTAAATTTAGCGAATGATATCCACCTAATCCCAACTCCACACCAGTTGGAGGATGGATCCCACATGTCAGTCGAAGAAACGATTGATGCAGACATCGGTTCTGATCCAATGAATCCACAAATCATCAATCTAGGGGTAAGTCTATCCCCCGAAGAGCAAGCCGAGTACATTGCCATTCTCAAAGAGAAGAAGGAGGTTTTTGCATGGTCCTACAAAGACATGCTAGGGCTAGACCCGTAGCTAGTCATGCATAATCTAACACTTGATCCGAAAGTCAAGCCAGTCAAGTAAAAGCTACGTAAGATGCACCCAACAGTGGCCTTAATGGTCAAAGATGAGCTACAAAAGCTGTTGGATGCACAGTTTGTCATCTACGTAGATTACCCACCATGGCTGTCCAACATGGTACCCATCAAAAAGCTTGATGGGAGGATTCGCATATGCACCAATTTTTGAGATTTAAACAAAGCGAGTCCCAAGGATGATTTCCCCTTGCCTAGCATCGATGCATTGGTAGACGCTACAACAGGCCATGAAATGCTTTCCCTCATGGATGGTTTCTCGGGATACAACCAGATTCGTATCAATCCCGATGATCAACTAAAAATGGCGTTCACGATGCCTTGGGGGACATTTTGTTATAAGGTCATGCCCTTTGGCCTTAAAAATGTTGGCGCCACCTACCAACGCGCTATGACATACATCTTCCACGATCACATGCATAAAACTTTGGAAGATTATATGGATGATCTGTTGGCCAAATCTCTTTTGTGCAAAAATCATCTCGATGACTTACGCAAGATCCTTGATCGCCTCATCGAACACAAGGTTAGGCTAAACCCCAAGAAGTGCGTATTTGGCATCACATCTGGAAAACTCTTGGGTTTCATAGTCTCAAAATGAGGCATCGAGGTAGATCCAAATAAAGTCAAGGCAATCCTTGAGATGCTTCCCCCAACCACCATCAGGCAGCTCAAAAGCTTGCAGGGTAAGGTCGCATCAATCAAGCGCTTCATAGCACAGTTATCTGACAAGTGCCAACCCATGAATAAATTATTACACAAGGGGGTAGCATTTCATTGGGATGACGAGTGCTAGTCAGCCTTCGATGACATCAAACAATACTTGGCTTCACTGCCAGTATTGGCACCACCTAGACCAGGAGTGCCATTCTATTTATACATCTCAGCTACTGAGGTGGCATTGGGCGCCATGCTAGCCTAGAAAAATGAATTACATAAAGAATAGGCTAATTATTATCTTAGCCGCACCCTGGTCGATTATGAACTTAACTATGCATACGTTGAGAAGGTATGCTTGGCGGTGGTATTTGCCACCAAAAAGCTATGCCATTACATGTTGAGCAATACGACGTATGTTGTGTCTAAGGAGAATCCATTGTGGTACATGATGAGTCATACTTATCATAGTAGTCGCACGATGAAATGGATCATGTTGTTGACAAAGTTTGACATCGAATTCATTGGACAAAAGTCCATCAAAGGTCAAGTCATCGCCGATCAACTAGCAGAGGCTCCTCTCGAAGACGATCAACCTCTGACCATAGAGCTACCCAATGATGGGGTCTTCCATGTCTCAGAATCGCCAGATTCTGATGAGCTTGAGTCACAGGCCGACATAACCTTATTTTTTGATGGTTCTAAATGTGAGCAAGGGGGTGGCACAGGAATCATGTTTTTCACACCGCAAGGGGCTCCAATGCCTTTATCATTTAAACTTGATTTCCCGTGCACCAATAACAATGCTGAATATGAAGCCTTGCTCATAGGTCTTCAGACAACCATCACCATGAACATCAAACGCTTGAATATCTTTGGTGATTCGTTGTTAATTGTCAACCAAGTGAAAGGGGTATTCCAATGCAAATGCCTAGTTCTACAGGCCTACAAAGCCCTTGTGGATAAATTCTTGGCAAAGCTTGAATGGTACGACATCGAGGCACTCCCTCGATCATCGAATCATTTTGCAGACACTATGGCCTCCTTGGGGTCACTAATCCCGCAAGACCCTTACAGTGAGATGACAACCATTCAAGTCAAAACATTATCGCAATCCATGATGGAGCGTGCAAGCTCTGACATAACGCCAAGAATCCACCGATCCAGATTGAACCATCTCAGGATAGGTTCTCTCGAATCCATGATAGTCTGAATCATGCCAACTGGGGGTCTTTGTTCTCCCCAACCCCTCTTAATAGCAACACAACGCTATTTTTACAAGTTCTTTCCCGCTCAACTTTTGCTAGGGATGAAATTCAAGAGGGATCGACCATTCATACCATCGAGGTTTCGATCAGCAGGATTGGTACACACCCATAAGAGACTATCTCAAGTTAGGTAGCCTCCCACTTGGATTGTCGCACGTCACGAAAAGATCATTCAAACAGAAAGTGGCAAAACATGTCTTGCTAGGAGACATCTTATACCGTCGTAGCTACGAAGGGATCCTCCTCCATTGCTTGGACCAACAAGAGTCCACTTGGGTGATCACCCAAGCGCACGATGGTACATGCGGTGGCCACTTCAGCGGTATGGCCATCGCCAAGCGCATTCTTTGCATGGGCTATTATTGGCCATCTTTAGAGCGAGATTGTTGCGCATATGTGCGAAAGTGCGTGAAGTGTCAACACCATGCTAACTTGACACACGTACCTTCTCAGGCCTTGCAGTCGATCCAATCGGCTTGGCCATTTTCGCAGTGGGGCTTAGATCTCATCGAAAAGATCTCCCCTGCGTCGTCAGGTCATCACACGTTTATCATAACGGCCACAGAGTACTTCACTAAGTGGGTGGAAGCAACTCCGCTTACCTCTACGACTGGGCCCCGCATTGCGGAGTTCATTTTACATAACATCATATGTCATTTTGGTATTCCATCCAAGATCATCTCGGATAATGGGACGTCATTTAAGAACAAATATGTGCATGCTTTGACAACAAAGTACAAAATTCAGCACAATTTTTTGACACCCTATTATCCATAGGCAAATGGGCAAGCAGAGGCATCAAACAAAATGCTAGTTGCCATCCTTAAAAATATGGTCATAGATAATCATAAGGATTGGCACATCCAAATACCACTTGCCCTATGGGCTTATCGCACTAGCATTCGGACGCCCACTAGGGTAACTCCATTTTCGCTAGTGTATGGCTTCGAGGTAGTCATGCCTCTCGAGTTGGAAATACCCTCCCTACGCATATCAATGCAAGAGTTCATCGATGATGACACTGCACGGTAGGCCCAGTTAGACCAGCTTACGTTACTCGATGAACGACGCATCAATGCTCTCGAGCATTTACGTATCTATCAAGAGCGACTTAAGAAAGCATACAACACGAAAGTTCACCTGAGGGACTTTCAGGTTGGTGACTTGGTCTTAAAAGAGAACCAACAAAATTCTAACTTGCCGCCCCATTTAAGGGACAAGTTTGCGGCAAATTGGTTAGGTCCTTATGTAATCGATAGTAAAATAGGACCTGGAACATACCGGCTCACCTCTCTTGAAGGAATCAAGGAACTAGAACCCTTGAACATCAGTCATTTGAGGCCATTCAACATTTAGAGAGCCATAGCCCACCCCAAAAGCTCCAAGGATTCCAACAATCGCTTGGTCAACCTAAAACGCCCCAAAGGTATCCATAATCCCTTTGGTCAAACCAAAAGCCCCAAGGATTCCCGCAATCACTTGGTCAACCTAAAATGCCCCAAAGGTATCCATAATCCCTTTGGTCAAACCAAAAGCCCCAAGGGTTCCCATAATCGCTTGGTCAACAAAATGCCCCAAAGGTATCCATAATCCCTTTGGTCAAACCAAAAGCTCCAAGGGTTCCCACAATCGCTTGGTCAACCTAAAATGCCCCAAAGGTATCCATAATCCCTTTGGTCAAACCAAAAGCCCCAAGGGTTCCCATAATCGCTTGGTCAACCAAAATGCCCCAAAGGTATCCATAATCCCTTTGGTCAAACCAAAAGCTCCAAGGGTTCTCGCAATCGCTTGGTCACCCAAAATGCCCCAAAGGTATCTATAATCCCTTTGGTCAAACCAAAAGCTCCAAGGGTTCCCACAATCGCTTGGTCAACCCCAAAATGCCCCAAAGGTATCCATAATCCCTTTGGTCAAACCAAAAGCCCCAAGGGTTCCCACAATCGCTTGGTCAACCAAAATGCCCCAAAGGTATCTATAATCCCTTTGGTCAAACCAAAAGCTCCAAGGGTTCCCACAATCACTTGGTCAACCAAAAATGCCCCAAAGGTATCTATAATCCCTTTGGTCAAACCAAAATCTCCAAGGGTTCTCGCAATCGCTTGGTCAACCAAAAATGCCCCAAAGGTATCCATAATCCCTTTGGTCAAAACCTCCAAGGATCCGTAAGAATCACTTGGTCCGCACCCATTCGGGTTAAACCGTCCATAACAAATATTCAAAAACAATAGATAATCAAAAATAACAAAAAAATTGCATCTCACTTTCATGCATATTCTTAAAAATCAAAACACAAAAAAGAAAAGCAGAGCTGCATTAGGCATCGTATACATACATTGCATATTTGCTGGTCATACATGTCAAAAGCACCATAGACTATAATTACTCGACAATTCCATCATTTTCCAAATTCAGTCCATTTTGTAAAAGATCCATCAAGAATAACGCCCTTCGCATTTTTGCCATATCATAGTCAGTTGTCTTCTAATGTCTTTAGGGTTTTCGTCATTCAGCTGTCTTTAGATTTCTAGTCAAATGTTGTACAAAGTCAGACCGATTTTTACAAGGTAGAGTTTTACTTGGATCACGCCTTGTTACATAGCATCCCAACACAAGCTTAAAACACATAAAAATTCCCAAGTTGTGTGAACGAAAGATGAAACCTACAAAGCGGTCTAGGGTACCTTAAGCGAAAATGTTATCTTGCTCATCCCCCTGTGCGAATGGTTCAAGAATGCTGAGAATTGACAAAAGGACAAGCTCTTCCCCATCCAATTCCCCAAAATAAATAATGGTTTTCACCACTATCAAAAAATCCCAAACACCTTTGGTCCCCAAAGTCGTAAGGATTCATACTACATGCCCCTGAGAAGGATGGGTAGTCATCCCCAAGGCCTAAAAGGATCAATGCCATTCACGAAGAAAAATCCCAAAAGTTCACCATCAAAAATCCCAAACACCTTTGATCCCCAAAGTCGTAAGGATTCGTACTACACATCCCTGAGAAGGATGGGTAGTCATCCCCAAGGCCTAAAAGGATCAACTTTGAAATCAAAATTCAAAATCTAAAAGGCAAAAATAAAAAAATAACAGTGGTTATCACCACTACTCAAACCCCTTGCTCAAGAGAAAAAAAAAGAAAAAAAGAAAAATAAATAGTGATTTTCATCACTATATATGAGAGCAAGTATCTCAACAAATTGAACAACCGAAAGACGCCTGAGCTTGAATCCCTAGAATTCTCAACATTTGAAAAACCATTTAGGTGATCCTCATTACGGGTTTGGTGGATAGCCTACATGGCAATGGCGGTATCCTAAACGCATGACGATATGTCTATCACATTAGCTTTGCATGTGTGTAGACCAATGTTTGCATGTGGATGAGCTAGCTTATGGTATCCTAGATTGCGTCGTAGATTAATCTTACTAAATACAACAAAAGGAGTTAGTGGAGCTAATTAGGTGATCCTCAGTACGGGTTTGGTGGATAGCCTACCTGGCACTTGCGGTATCCTTACGAATACCACATAAACGAACTCAATCGCACACACAGGGATGTGAAATAACTTGGTCAAACTCAAGTCTGATTCGTACCTCGTTCGAAAGTCTTGTAAGATAATGTACAATCTTGACTAGTTAGTTAAAGCATCTGAGTCTCAGAAAAACCTTAACTACATTCTAAAAACAATTGTTGTATATTTCATTACTTACATCACCATCAAAAAATACAAAACAAAAATTACAAATGCAAAGTTATTCCATAAAGCAATCACATAGTACAGAAAGCCAGTAAATCTTGTATAGTCTACGGTGCCACCGCCTGTATACCAACAAATCATTCCATCCATTCCATATGCATACATCTATATCATATAGTTAAAATCATCCACAGTCATAATAGCATATGCATACATCAACATAAATAAATGTGCATAAAAGAACAATAAACCATGACAAGCATATAATCAAACAAAAAAGAGTCATGTATATATATCAAGTCAAAATGCCCTCAGGCTACAATAAGAAGGTCCTCTGACCTCACAAAAAACCAAAAATTCAAAATCCCCAAAGCCTAGGGAGTCGGCCACCATGATCACGCAGGATCGGTGCGACTGGAACTACCCCCAGTAGTATGGGTCCTATGGGACCTCTCAGGGCGGCTGTTGCCAACCCTCGCACCCTGCCCACCAACGCTACCCTCACCTAGCCGCCTGCGATGAGAGGATGCAGAATGCTCAGTCTCACTGCCTCTCGTACGATGCGATGAGCCACCTCCATCGAGCTTAGGCAACTGTCCACCGAGGCGGACAACCTCTGTCTCTAACTCTACCCGGTACCGCCCCCACTCCACATCTCATCGATGATACACAGCCAATGCGCTATCTCGCTATGCCAACTGAGTCCATAGGAGATCCCTCTCCTACAAAACATCTCTATGCTCCTCCTCCCATCTCCATAAGAGACCCTCCAATCATGCTATCTCAGCACGAAACCCAGCCTCCACATCCCCTGAGATAGCCTAAGGCATGGGCACCTCCGGGATGGCCTGCTGCTCTGGCACCCACTGCTCTGGGACATCCTGTACATCCGGCTGCTCCAGAACCCCCAAATCATCTCCATCACCAGTGAAGTCATCGACCTCCACCATGTCAACATCATCAAGCGGAGCCCCCCAACCCTCCATCGATGCCTCTGCACCCCCACCTCCTATTGCTATCGTATCCATGCCTCCCAGAGGCCCCTCACCCCACCATCACCGCATAATCCACCACCGGTCATACTCTGTAGTTACCCCGACATCGTCCATGTTGGGTACATCAATAACTACATCAAACCCCTCACCCAACGGCTCAATGATAGGCCAGACTAGGGTCCTCTCATCACTACGACATCGATAGATCAAGGGATCACCAGGCAATCCCTAGCGTACCCCAAACTATCGTGTCACCCGGACATACGGGAAGTACTCCTGCTCTATCCCATACTGCCCAATCAACCATCTACCCTTGCACACACATCGAAGCCACTCTCCAGCCTCAGGCCAGGATGGATAGTCTCGATACGATTGCTAGAACACCTGCCCTGGCATTAGACGAGAGAAGGCATCAATATAGTGACCTACGTCACCTGCCCATCGTCGACTCTGTCCATGCTCCTCTGACCGCCACCATAAATTGGCATATCCAATCTCTCGATCCACCATCTCACCTTGGGTGGTCCAAGGCAAACCCTATAGCCGCTCCACAGCTATGTGCTGCCACCCCCAACACTGCAAGAGATAGCTACACCCGATCCCCTTCCACTTTCGGCAATGGACCTCGTACAACTCATCGTACAACTATGCCAACAACATTTGACCCCATCTCATAATAAGTGGAGCTGATGTAGGACACTCCACCAATGTGAAAACCAACTCAAGCAGGTTCCAAGGGAACCTCACACCTGAGGAGTCAGGAAGTAGCATATTGGAAATGAGGGCCATGAGCAAAGCATGCCTCACCCCTAATACGCCCTTCTCCAGCCACCACCGCACTAGAATACCGCCTATCTGGCAGTCAGCCTCTGCCCTCTCCATAGCCCTCTCCACCCCCCTCTCCCCTGCCCGACCAAAACACCATGTCAATACCGCTATTCAATGGTCCCGATGGGTCATCCGGATAGGCAATCCATCTATCGAAATCCATAGAATCCGATACACATCCTCTAGAGTCACAATCATCTCCCCTATTGGAAGATGAAAAGTGTTGGTGCGGGGATCCCATAGATTGATCAGGGTAGTCAAATATGCCTGATCCCCCACCACAGGCTCCAGATGCATCACGTGCTTGAGCCCAAGGGCATCAAGCCACTCCCAATCCCCAACTGTCAAGGCATCCCGGGCATCAGAGAAAATAGTCGGCTGGCGGTACCGACTCTTCACAACCTGAAAAACAATAAAAAGCAAAAGATATTAAGTACATACTTAATATAAAAAAAAACATTAAAATAAAACTATACAGAAGAACAACAAAGTACAGGAAAACAATTGTACAACAAAAGTACAAAAAACAAAGTACAACAAAAGTATAGAAACATTAAAAACAAACTGTACAACAATGACAACAGACATAAAAATAACTGTACAAAAACAAAAACAAAACAAAACAAAAAAAAATCATACTAGGGTTTCGACCTTAACATGAACAAAAACTACAAAATAAAATGACAACGTGTTGGGTTTTAAACCTAAACACAATCACAAACAAAGTACAGATAACAGTTGCGTATTAGGGTTTTGACCTTAATCTACGAACAGTCAACAAAATAAAACAAAAAATCGTACTAAGGTTTCAGCCTTAATGGGAACAAAATAAAACAAAAACAATATAAAAATATAAAAATTAATATTAGGGTTTCAACCTTAATATTAACGCAAAACAAAAAAAAATAATAATAAAAACAAATCATATATTAGGTTTTCAACTTGATATACGGATAAAAACAAACTACCGCAAACAAACATTTATATGTGAGTTTTTAACTTCATATAAAACAAAAACGAATAACAGGCAGGGAGAAGGAACATCATACCGGTCTCACCTCGGCTCCTCCACTCGAAGATCCGGTTCTTGCACTCATGATGTCCATGAAATTTTGGCAGTGCTCCGCTACGCACACTCGCACTCCTCCTCCTCACTGCTCCAAATCGCCAAGAAAAAATTGTTGCAAATGAGCCCAAAACCTAGTTTTGGTCCTTATATAGGCTGTTAGGCCTGTAATCGTTCCACCCTGGGATGAGAACTCTAGTTAGCGCTCGTCCCACCCTGGGATGATTACAAAATTGGTATTCATCCCACCCTGGGACGATTACAGAGCAAGAAATAAAGCAACAAAAACTGCATCCAAAAAATGCACCAAAAACAACAATAAATCTGCCGAACAAAGGTGCCTTTGCACCTGACATTCATGGCATGAAAAACCATCGTCGGGGTCACAAATACTCACTATCCTACTCCCTAAGAAGGCTAGCATAGCTGGACCGCTCCACGGGAAGGAGGATTTTCGATAATTTCTACCCCAATCGGCATCACAAAAAGGGTCAAAACCCACCAAAAATAGGTTCGATGGTTGGAAAACTGCATAAGCGTTCAACGAAAAACAACTGAAGGCACCCTTACAAATGTCATCTTGGGTCAAGCGACTCATCGCTTTTCTCATTTTTTGGTCATTCCCTCATCGATTCGTCGCTTGAGGGGGTAGTCACACTTAGTCACCAAATCAACAAATACACACCCAATCAAGGAAATGGCATGCATTCAAAGAATCATTGACAAAGACAATCACGCTCCTGCTTGGGGCAGAAAACAAGCAATAATCACAAGCTAAACAAACACTTGGCATTCTGGAAGCATGAAGACAAGGTTCCCTAGACAAAAGGTTGTGCCCTTTGCCTATTCATGACTGAACAATGTCCAAGATCAAGTACACCTCACTGAAAAAGGTTACACTTGACTTAAGCTCCTTAGCTCGTCAGAAGCAAGGATTCAAGAATGCGTGCCCTTTCCATACTTGGGGCATCAAAATTTGGTTAGGTTACTAAGAAACCCTAATCATTAAGTGCTTTGGTCATCTATTTTTGCTCAGCATTGCGCCACACACAGCGCATCCCAAAAAGGGGCATCTGTAGACACCAAAACAACACCAATCCGATTATGTGACTACAAGCACTGATCGAATTGGCATACATACCCCCTAGGGCAGCCTCCAGAGGTTAAAAAGTGGTCCTAACCACTCCCAAATCAGTTTTGGAAGGTCAGAGGTCAATTTGGCACCTTTTAAGCACTTTGCTCCCTATTCGTCCCACCCTGGGATGATTAGAATCCTATTCGCCCCACCCCGGGACGATTAGCAGCAATCGCTCCAGGGTGGGACGATTAGCAGGTTTGACTGGAAAAAAGTCAAGCCTTGACAAATGGCAGCCCAGATCCGCCACCCAAATTTGCCTTCAAGGCATGCAATTGCGAGGAACGGTTTCAAATTAGAGAGAGAGACTTCGATCAAGCATGCCACCGATCATGGAGGCCCTAAATCAGGGAGGAATCTTCTCTCCCCCAAAAAGGGCATGGTGAGCCAAGTGGCACCCTCGCATGCACATTCAAAGGAGACCCTTAGGTCTATAAAAAGGTGAGCCTCCTCACCCCAAAAGAGAATAGAGTTGGAGCATTTGGAGCAATGGAGTGCTGCCAAATTATACCCCCATTCCTCTTTGTGCTTCCTACATCCCTAATTTCTCTTTTGGAAGAGAGGTTATCGGGTGAACATTAGGAACGCAATCTAGACCCAAAACCCAAGCAATCGGCCACAATCCCACACCAAACTCATCGACACAACCCCCTAGGAGGTTTTGGACCCATCCCACTTGGATTGGTGCCAAAACTAAGCCCCAAACGGTGGGCGTCCTGCCCCCGGGTGCCCCCCGCACTGTTGTAGTCCTAATCGCCCCACCCGGAGTGATTAGAAATTTGTGCATGATTTCTTTACTATTATTTTTGCATTATGTTGTATCTGATGTACTTATGCTGCTGTCCAAGTTTCATTGCTTTATGACATGATTTGACCTTGTTTTTATCATTTTATGCGTTTACTAACCTATAGGGAGCGCCTTCGGATACAGGACAATCTGGGTAGAATATGCCAAATATGACCTTCTGGGTCATCTCAAAATGCCCCTTTTAGTCTAACCCCAAGTTTGCAGGAGTTTTGGAGGCCTCTGGGTAGGACATTTGCAAGGTCACTTTTGCACATTTTGTGACAGTCCCCAACGTCCCACCCCGGAGCGATTAGAAATATGTGCATGATTTCCTGACTATTATTTTTGCAATGTGTCCTTGATGATGTCTCCATGCCTCTATCAAAGTTTGAATTCATTATGACATGTTTTGACCATCGTTTCATTCTTTTATATATTAACTAGCCGGAGGCTTTGGGGATTGCATGTTTTCCTATATCCGCATATGCTATTAACTATTTGCTATTTTTTTGTGCATAGGATCTCACCGCCAGGAACACCAGAGGGGCAGCAAGGAACGACGAACACATGGACACAAGCGATGACAACTTTTGGCCCGCCCATTTCGAATGTGGGCATGCGGAAGACACTGGAAGCGTACCATCCATTGATGTAATGAACTGTATCAAACGTTCTGAGCCCTAGAGGGGGGACGTATTGTAACTAGATTAAAAGCAACATTAATAAAATATGCCCCACTTTTTTTTGCTTACATCTCATTTCTGCGTCATTTCCTTCATGCATTTGTTCATCGCATTCGTAGGACTTAGCATCTATACCATATCAATTTTGTTTGCATCATATTTGGTACGCCGTCCTTTTGCATTCGGCTTTCAAAATAAGATATCGATGGAGAAGCTACATGAAGTAGTTTTCTCTTTCCATTGTAACAAGGCACTGACCTAAATGAATTTCTTGTAATTTTTTTAATTTTTTTGGGATTTATTGAAGAGTGATATGTTAGTTGTGGTTGAAGAGGCTTAGAAAAGGAAGGATACAACAAGTGATATCAATGTCACTTTTATATGTTGGTTTTCAAGAAAGGTGAACCAAAATATTATAATAATTTTCATCTAATAAGCCTTTGGTAGATATGGTTAGAACATAATAAAATAATCTTTGACTTGAAAGCTTTGGATGCCAACATTATTTCCAGTAAAATCATCCTTTATGCTAAGGAAAATGCCCTTGTTGCTCCTTTTGATCCTTTTCCTTATTCATATTTTGAGAAGGGCATCCTGAAGTCTTGTGATATTTGCATTGATGTCCCAAGGTCTGTTACTCAGTCTTCATCGGACCAACATCAAATGGCAACTGCCTCCCTTTGGGTGGGTCAAGCTTAATTTTGACGGCGCTGCAAAAGGCAATCCTGGTGTTGCTAGGGCTGGAGGAATCCTCCGGGATCATAGTGGAAATTCCATATTTGCATTTTTTGAACCTTTAGTAATCCAATAAAATCATTTTTTTGAAGCTAAAGTGGTGTGGAGAGACCTTCCTAAAGGACATTCCAAGAAAAATCATCGTTGAAGGAGATTATCTTAATATCATAATTTTTTTAAAAACATCCAAACCCAGCATCTGGAGGATCAAGAATCATATCGAAGAAAGTAAGAAAATTCTTCATCAACAAGTCAATGTTGTGGTTCAACATATTTTTAGGGAGGGCAATTCTGTAGTTGACAAATTAGCCAACATTGGCGTTAATGCTCAAGGTTTGATGACTTGGACGGATGTCCTCCCCAATGAAGTTGCTGAGTTGGCAAATTATGATCAAAATACCATATGCCATGATGAATCTCGAAATCCTTAATTTTTACATTTCCCAAGACCTCATTTTTTTCGTGATTCATTGGGCCCATGTCCAAAGTTCCAAAAAATTCCAAAATGTAGATTTTGTTCATCATTCTCATTATCTTCCTTTGAAAAGGGGTTCTATGTTGATAATTTCAAGTTCTCCACCGCCTCTTACTTATGCCCCTTATTTTTTAATAATCATTTCCATGAGGAATCCCGATGCCATGTCCACCCTAATTTTAAATCATTTAATTCTCGTGTGGAATGATGCTTGTAATTTTACCTTTTCGAGAGCCCTGTCTAAACGCCTTACTTTTTGCATTCTCCCAAGGCTTTCTGGAATGTGCATCCCAATCCCTTCTAGATTTTGTGACTGATTTTGCCATTGGCATTATTATGTGAGTATCACCAGAAGATCCATATTCCTTGGGACGGTGATCTGCCCTATTATTCCTACCCATTTTCATCGCCCTTTTTTGCGTCGTGCCCAATGTTCTAACCATCATTATCCTTTTTTCCAAGGTTTTCCTTTTTGGTCAAGCATCACTTTCTATTTATTCCTCCTGTGGTATTTTTAGAAAACATATCATTTCATTTCTATTCCTTTCGATCTATGTGTTTTTCCACCCATTTACCTTCCTTCCTTAATTCCTTTTGTCACCATGAAGGAAGGGAAAACTATTTTCATTGAGCCTGAAACTGTTGAACTAGATTCCATTTCTACTGATATGTTTAAGGATAAGCATAGGATCATCAATTGTTTCAATATATTTTGCAGGGTGGCGACGAGGCTACTAAGGCATTCATGAAAACTTGGGACAATGGTTTGGTTTCCATCCATGACGTCCAGTTCTAAATTTCCTTTGAGCTATTTGCGAACCTGACAGGGCAAGACTTGGAAAAAAAAATCATCAGAAGAAACAAGCACAACTGGGAGGCGGAGTTGAAACTCTTCGAGAAAAATTCACCTATCCACAAGAAGGTGAAAAAATATTTGTTTCACCATGAATTTTCAACACCCTGGAAAGAAATCCTTAAGCCAATAATGCAATATTTTACTTGTGATAACCCTGAGTCTCAATTATGTTGTTTTCATATTGTATTTTTAAATCATTTTTGGGACTCAAAAATTATGAACATTCCCGTTGCCCTATTTTGGTCCATGGACTATACCATCACCACCAACCATTCCAAAAAGGATGAGGCCAAACCTTGTCACCGGGGTATTTTTAAGGTCCTTTACAAGTACCTCCTTCTGCAATTCCCTTCAGGTAATCTCCATGCCCTTGATTATGACGAGGAGAATTCGTCCTCAACCACGAGCCCTAAAACCTCCAAATCCAAAAGAAAATAGAAAGGGGCAAATCTATTTCTGAGTTCTCCACAAGAAAAAAGGCCAAAGTTGAAATGAACCCTATCCGTAGTTCCCAGATACTGAAACATAAAGAAGTTGCCAAAACCCCTTCGTCCACCTCTGTAAAAAATCCAAAGAATAAGTCTAATTCTCCTGACCTTGTCGAAAGGTAGCTTCACAAGCTGGCTATGCATGCTACTTCTACCACCATTGACCATATTAAAACTGCTCACTTGGACATTGGAAAGGTGATTTCAACCCTCAAAGAACATCACCATGCACTTAGCCTCTTGTTCTTCTATGATAATTTCAAAAATGTTTCAGCCTTGGATGGTGCTGAGGTGTCCTTCGATACCAAAATTGATGTCAAAGATGCTGTCAACGATGAACATGTAATGGAGATTGCTAAGGAGGCATGCACTACTATTCCCAAGGATAACACTAAGGAGATTTCTAAAACATATGTGAAAGTTGCTGGTTTGGAAGGTGTTGCTTCATCCCTCATGCAGTTGGATATTCCCCTTGATGGCTGATGGTTCTTCCTCTATTTTTTTGGGTCCTTTATGATGGTGGATCGTATATTTTTGAGTTTCTTTTTGGCCGAGGACCACTTATTTTGAGCTCTGGCATTTCTCTCAATGCCTATTTGTCTAAGGTTGTTGGCTCCTTTTAGTCTGAGGATGTATTTTTGAGGTTGTAATTCTGTTTTAGCTTGCAGTTCAAAATTTCTTTCTTATGTTCCTTTTGATCCTCTATTGTACAAGGCGTTAGGGTGCCTTTCAAATGCCTTGGTTTTAATAAATTTATTAATCTACCACAAAAAATATGAATTATAAGATCATTTAAAAAATTATGGCAAATAGGTTGAAAGGGATTCTAGATTGTGTTATCTCAAAAGAAAATAGTGGTTTTGTTCATAGTAAATAAATTCTTGATGGTATAATGATTGCATAGGAGGCCATGCATTCTCTTCATTCCATGAAAAAACTAGGTATGCTTATGAAATTAGATATGAACAATGCATATGTGTGGACATGAAAATTTAACCAATCTAAATGAGTTATTTTTCCTAGAGCCCTTGAGAAATCCCTCAAACTTGTCAAGTAAAAGTTTGTATTTCTCTCTCCCTCTACTTTTTTTTCTTAGTTTTGTCGAATTCGTGGTCGCCTAGAATGGGATGAGAATTTGGCAAATTAGGGTTTTATCTTAGAAAATTCAAAATTTGGACCGACCTCCAGGATGTTGGCCCTCCCCTAGGTTTTTACCTTTGTTTTCCTACCCTTTTACCTCCAACCCTCATATAAATAGAGGGTTTGGATCCTATTTTACCCAACAAGTTTTTTGGAAAATTTCCTAAGAAGTAGGTCTAAGTAATTTTGATGAATTCTCCTAACAAGATCAAGTGTTATTTTGTTGCTCTACTTTTTTGATTTTGCTACTCTTGGTGGACAAGTGTTGGAGCCTTGAGGAGGAGTCTAACATATATGAGGATCTTCATCCTTTTGATTGTTCTTTTGCTGCCACTAGGTTTTTTCTTACATTTTTAATTTTCATAGATTTCTAATTACTCATTTTGCATTTCATTCTACATTAATAGATCATTTTGGCATTCTTGTTGCAAATTCATGCCCTACCCATATAGGGCTCAAATTCAACGTATTTGTGATTTCCCCTTATGGGGCATGATTTTGGCTCCTTTAGGTTTGGGGGTAAAGTTTCACTCCCAAACCCTTAACCTGCTTTTGCATGCTTCATTTAGCTCATAATATTATTGTTTGCACTCTATTTTTTGTATTGTTTCATTTCATTGCATCTTGTCTTGTTCACTTCCAAAAGGGTCAAAAATTGTTTTTGTTTTCAAATGGTCATTTAAAAGTACCAAGAGGGCTTGACTACTATGCCTCCAAGCTCAGTCACATAGTGGCATAAGAAAATCCCCAAATGCTCATTAATTTTTCTTAGGTTTGTGAAGTTGCTTTGTAGGTTGTGAAGTTGGATATATCTGGATGTAAAATCAAAGCTAGGGTCAACCACCAAATCAAGTAAGTGCTCCAAATAGACTTATTATGTTGTTTGATGTTTACTTTCTATCTATTCCTATTACAAATCTAGATCATAAAGAAAAGAAAAGATATTTTGATTTTATTTCTAGGCATTTGAAAGTAAAAAAGTATATAGTGTGCATTTTAGGTCAAATTTGTTTGTGCATTCTCTTGAACCCTTGTTGAAAATAAAAAGCTTACTTTATTGAAAATTAGAGTCTTAGTCCTCATTGAAAATTAAGAATCATTTTAGGGTTAGTCTTTGTTTGCTTGCATCATTGTTGGCCTTGCATTATTATTTCATTCTTCATAGCTTAGATCTTAGAAAACCCAAACATAGGTGCTTACTCAATATACACATCAAACATTTCATCCTTGGACTTAAACCATTCTTGGTTAACCCCTTGATCCCCAAACCCTAAGTGTAGAGAATATAACACACCCTTGTGGTCACCTCATTTTCCAATGGATCTAGTTGAGAATCGTATGCGGTAGGGCAGTTTTCTCCCTCTACATATTTGGTGAACCTGACATGAAAATACATCTTTAGTGGCCATATTAGGATGCCTCTTCCTTTTGCTTTTATTTTGAAAACTTTTTGCAAGACCATTAAATTTGTTTACTTAGAATAAAAACATTAAAAGCATATTAAGAATTTTTTTTTTGTGTTTTTCGCTAATTTTTAGATCATCCTTTTCTCCTCTATCCTTTCCCTTTCTCATATGGTTCCCAACCTTAGGAGTAAGCAAAGGATTTTAGAATCTAGTGACATTATTTAAGAAGATGACCATATTGATAGAGAGAATCCTAATCTAGAAGAGGAAGAAAATATAGAAACTGGTAATGACCTTAATCCTACCAAAGGGTCTAATGGACACCTCACCTTTAAATCATTTGATCATATCTAGAATTTATTTAATCATCATTGGGATGCCTTGAATAAGGCTATTAATGAATAAGCTCAACTCGAAGAGGCTAGGACATCTCATCATAAAACCATTTCTCATAAAAACATTCACACCAATCCTTTGTTCAAATATTCACATCATGCTAATCCATTTCATAAACTAATATATGCTACTACTATAATCACCAATGTTGGAAAAAATCCACAAGTTCCTCTAACTAGTAGTGCATCCCACAATTATGCTTAATTTCCTCCTCATTCTGCTAATCTCAACATTCATTCTTCTATTCCATAAAATGTTAGTTATCCTCCACAACAAGATATCACACATCATAAATCATATCATAACAATATTAATACCTCCAAAATTAACCAAGTTACCTTTCAATATCCTACCTATAACCCTCCCTTAGGGAACCTAAGGGCATTACAAAGCAACAATACCAATATGAAAAGCTTGAAAAGCATGGTGAAACAATTGGGCTCAAGAATAGATATGATTCAACCTCCAAGTTTCACCTACAACTATAAATAAATGTGCAATAAGCCCTTAGACCCTATTGTTGCCTCTAGGCCCTACCCTAAACATTTTATAATGTTGGTTTTACCTATATATAAGGGAACAAAGGACCCAATTGAACATTTAAGGATGTTTAGGACAGTATGCCATGATATTTTATATGATGACATGTAGTTTCTAAATGTGTTCCCTAAGATCCTTGTTAGTATGGCATTGGAATGGTATTATCAATTTCCTAATCATTATTTAAGGAATTTTGAGGAGATAATAGAGTTTTTTGTTCAATAATTTGGAGGTTATGTTGAAAAGGGTGTGACCATGAAAGATGTCATTTTTTTGAAGCAAGGTAAAGATGAAAGTTTTTCAAAATTCTTGTCTCATTGGAGAAGTTTATTTGGACGATTAAGATATACCTTGCCTCCATGAGACATGTTAGAGATATTTATTGGAAATTTACAAGAGCAAATATCATATGAATTGGAAACAACTATTACCTCTTTCAAACAAGTTACAGGTCTGACAAGAAGGGTAGATCAAGATATTATTCGAAGAGTTCAACTTAAACCAAGGAAAGAAGATGATAGGACCACAAAAACCCATTATAAGAACAAGCATGTAGTTGGTCATGGGGTAACAGATAATAGACCTATCAATAATGTTGCTAACACCTTGCAAACAATGGTGCTTAGTAAACCTCAAAAAACCTCACCATGAAACGTCACAAGACTCAACCAATCTATTTCATCAGTCCCAAAACAAATATTAGAAGATAATATGATTGAGTTACCTCCCAAAAGGTAACATGAAACCATGGCTAATTGGTATAAGCTTGGTCAAAATTTTATCATAGAGTGGAGGGGCATGTGACACATTTAGGTAAGGGATTGAAACATGTGGTTCATGACTTAATCGATGCAGGCCATATTGTTATAGAGGATTCTCAACCTACTCCTAAACATAATCCTCCAATAAATAATAAATCTCATACTCAACAAGTACCCACAACTAATCAAGACATGGGGATTTTCCAAAATCCCCTACCTAATCATGGTCAATAGGCAGCTAATAAAGTGCCATGTCGTAATGTGCCATGTCCCTATAATACTATGGTTGATATGATAGCAACAACTACAAGGCAACAAGATCAAGCTCAACCGACTCAACAATTTTGGTATGAGACAAGTTCTATGTCCAAACGACCTTCCAAACCACCCTTAGTTTTGAAGAGTAACTAAAAAAGGAGCACAAGAGTAGAAAACCCATCCTTAGTGTTGAATCCACAACCAAAAGTCTCCTTCAATATTCAATAATAGCTAGCTAGTACCCCAACCAAGATTTCCCTCTTAGACCTTTTGCAAACTTCTCATGTTCATAGGGAAGCTTTGTTGAAGCTTATAAGTCAACAATATATCCCTCAAGACATTTCCCATAGCTCTATAGTTAATATTGTATGTTCCCTTGCGATACATCATATAACATTTTTGGGTGATGGTATTCCTTCCTCAAGTTTATGAGGGGATTCTTCCCTCTACATCATTGCATATATTGGGGAAACATTTATCAAGAGAATTTTTATAGATAACGGTGACTCCCTTAATCTATGCACCTTTCAATTTTTCCAAAATTTTGGGTTAAAAGTGGAATATTTAATTAAATTCAATGTCATCATCAAAGCTTTCAACAACGAGTTCAAGAGGTCTACGGTATTATATCCCTCCTCCTTAGGGTTGGATCTAAGATCTTAGGTACCTTGTTTTATGTGGTACCTTGCCCCACATATTTTAATCTCCTTCTTGGATGCCCTTGGATTCATGTGATGAGGGTTGTCCCTTCTACTATTCATCAATGTTTGAAGTTTGAATTCAAAGATCAACTTGTCATCATTCCAGGTGACCCTCATCCATTCCAATATTGTTCAATAGTTGAGCAAGATCAATATAATCTCAATTTATGTCCATCAGTATCTTTGTCTCACATCACTAAGAAACTTGAAAATTTAAAAATAGGTAAGGAACCACTAATCAATGTTTCATCACAAGATTAGGTCAATCCTTTTCTCTAAGAACCTCTTCTAGATTTAGCCAAGTTGCCACTTTCACCTCAGACTATGGTTTTGCCTCACAAGAAGGGTGAAGTAGTACACATTTGTATGTGTACCTTTATCTACGTGGGTATATCCCTTAAAGAAAAGATTCATGGTAGCAACCCTCTTCTTGTTGAGTAGTCTTTTACACATTGTTATCTATACAATAATTAACCAATATTCTATCTAGTATGGGATATGTATGCAAATGTTTGGTGCCACAACACAAAGGTATTTGAGAACCTTTGGAAGTTGAGCTTGTTGGACATTTTGAGTCCCTAAGTCAAAGTTGTCATTGATGTCACCATTGATGCCACCAGATGGAGTCATCATTAATACCAAATATTTCAGCAGGAAATAAAGGCGACAAATATGGTCATTTGATATTCAGCAAGAAGGCAGAAGTTCGAGTGAAACAGTGCAAAAGACAGAAGTTAAAAAGGAGTTATAATATTTATTTTATAAATTATTTAAATTCAGGATGAATTTAAATTTTATAAATAAATATTAAAAGGTACTTTATCAAAGGTGAAATATTATAATGGTTAGAAGTGCCATGGTGAAAACCCAAAATAAAATATTTGTAATTTTCATTACAATATTTTATATTGCAAAAGTGGGTTTATAAAGTCTAAAAATATCTTAATAAACCCAAAGGTTGGGTTTAAAGGTTTAAGACCAAAGAATATTTTAATAAATCCAAAGGTTGGATTTAAAGTTTTAAACAAGGCAAAGTTTATTTCCGTCGACGTCATAGAAGCCAAAGGGAAGCGCCGACGTTTTTGATTTAGTGGAAATGCATATAAATACCATGCCCAAAGTTGATTTCCGAATTATCCTTGCTCGAATTGGAAAGAGAAAGCATACGAATTAAATGCAGAGCTCGTGAGATAGAATTGCGAAATTCGTGTTTGACTTGATGGTGAAAGGAAACAAAAGCAAGCGCGTTGATTAGTTGGAAGCCAACAAGGCACCTTGGCCTAGTGGCAAGTGGGTTGCAAGCTTACGTTTTGGTGTGCATGGTGGATAGTGTTCGAATCCCATGGAAGCTTTTGGTGGACGTGTTGAAGGTGCCAATCGTTAGGTGCATACATTTTGCAAGGCAAGGAAGGGGTGTTGAAGCACGTGGTGCTTCTTCCTTCCCAATGAGCTTGTAGCTCGTGTGGTGGTTTGTGCCATGGGCAAAGATGTTTGTGTGGGCTGCGTTGAGAGTTCGAAACTCTCCAAAGGCAAAGGTACATTTTTATGTTTTATTTTATTAATGCCTAAGTTGGAGGTATAAGGTATTTGGTGGTTGAAGTCTTTGCATTGTGATAAAGGTTGGTAGTTGAGAAATACCATTAGGAGTTATAAGGAGAATTCTATTTTTATTTTCAAGTCTTAAATTTTGCTATTGTGGAATATTGAAAGGTTAAGACTTTGTGGGTTGTATGTTATTTTGAATAAAGGGTTTTGTGATTATTGTGAGGATATTGCTTATTGTTTAAGTTGGAGTGATAAGGTGTAATTGTGATATTATTTTTGTGATATAAAAATTATCCTCTAACCCTTATTGAGTTTGTCAAAGAAGTAATTGTGAGTGTGGCAGATTTGTAAGGGCAACTACTCTTCAAGAAAAGGTATGGGTAAAATTCTTCTTTGTTGAGTTAGGTGATTGGCTTGATTGAAAATTAAGTTTGGAGTGAAAAGGATTTGATTAGGGTTTCCTTTTCGAAAGTGGTTGAGTTAATGCTTCAAGGTTTTCTGGATTGAGAGTTGTGATTAAACCTTGTTTGATAAGCATTATTGTTTAGACCATTGGTTGAGTGAAGTACTTTGAGTTTATGCTTAAAGGTTTTTGTGAATTGAGAGTTGTGATTAAAACCTTGTTTTATTAGCATTGTTGTTGAAGCCAATGGGTTATGCAAAGAACTTGAACTTGAGTTAGAAAAGAACATGAGTATCATTGTTATGTGAGATTTGTGTTGAGCATTGTTGGAAATATTTTGAGTTGGGAGATACATGCTTGGACTAGGGTTTGTGAGAAAGGGTTGTTTCTTGAAGTGATTGGTTGAGTAGAGTTGATTAAGCCTAGTCAAGTGGATGCATGAAGTGGTTGTTCAAGTTCCATAAAATAAACTATTCTATATTCTGATTTGAGTTGAGATTGAGCTTTGAGAATAGAACATATTGAGTCTCTAACAATTCTCTTTATGCTTCTATGAGATTGAGTTGAGAAAGTGATTGAGCATTGAGTATAGAACATATTGAGTCTCTAAAAATTCTCTTTATGCTTCTATGAGATTGAGTTGAGAAAGTGATTGAGCATTGAGTATAGAACATATTGAGTCTCTAACAATTCTCTTTATGATTCTATGAGATTGGACAAGTTCTGTGTGGACTTGTTAAGCTGATTTGAGGTAAGTCTTTGAGAAGGCTTGTGGACTATTTTTGTGTGAGCTTTTGTGGAAGCTTGCAATGCAGATTTGAGCAAGTCCTAGAGAGGACTTATTGAGAAGATTTGGACAAGTTTTATGTGAGCTTGTTGAGCAGATTTGGACAGGTTTTGAGTGGACCTATTGAGCAGATTTGAGCAGGTTCTAAGTGGACCTATTGAGCAGATTTGAGCAGGTTTTGAGTGGACCTATTGAGCAGATTTGAGCAGGTTATGAGTGGACCTATTGAGAAGATTTGAGCAGGTTCTGAGTGGACCTATTGAGCATATTTGAGAAGGTTCTGAGTGAACCTATTGAGTAGAGCTTTGGAGGTGATAGAGCAGAGAGGATAGAGTCTCCAGTGGATAGAGATCCATCAGCCAAGACATTGAGGATAGGTCTTCTGAGTGAGGACAAGAGTCTTCAAGTGGAGAGAGATCCATAATCAGTGTAGTGGAGGTAGTGTCTTCTAGAGGATCACCAGCCAGAGTAGAGGAGAAGGAGTTCTCCTATGGATAGAGATCCACAAACCAGATTTAGGGGATCAACATCTCCTTTGGACAGAGGTCCATAAACATTGTAATTGGGAAGGATTCCCAAAATA
This sequence comes from Wollemia nobilis, assembly GCA_028583015.1. NCBI lineage: Eukaryota > Viridiplantae > Streptophyta > Pinopsida > Araucariales > Araucariaceae > Wollemia > Wollemia nobilis. The sequence goes on from JAQPPZ010000040.1 coordinate 5,172,761, forward strand.
TTATTTGAGAAATATTTAGAAGAAATATTTTCTCTATGGAGGTAGCCCACATTGGGTGAACCACGTTAAATCTGTGTCTCTATTGTGTATGGTGTTTTGTGCATTGCTTTGATTACTGCTATTGATACTGCTATCTATACACTGCATAATATTGATTTGAAAAGAAAAGTAAAAAGTGGTCTTATACTGTTCACCCCCTCTCAGTATAAGCTTGTGTTCTTCAATTGGTATCAGAGCGGGTTCCTTCAGAAGAGTTTGACAGCTTGAAGGAAAAGTGGTCTAAGAACACAATGGATCAAAAGGATGGGTCCATCAATAATGCAGTACCAGTATTTGATGGAAGTGACTTCTTGTATTGGTGTGTGCTGATGAGATTTCACCTGATGGCACTTGGCAATGAAGTTTGGGATGCAGTGGAATTTGGATATGATTCAGCAGTCAATCCTCCTACAGATAAGGAAGGTAAGCTTCTAATGCATGCAAATTCAAGAGCTATGAATGCAATTATAAAAGGATTGCGAAGATCAGAATCTATGAAGGTTATGGATTGTAAAACAACAAAAGATATGTGGGAACTATTGCATACCATATATGAAGGAGATAAAAGTGTCAGGAAAGCTAAAATCAAAAATCTCAAAGGAGAATTTGAGAACCTAAGAATGCGGGATGATGAAAACATTCATGACTATCTCAACAAGGTTGATGAACTTATACATGAGATGAAAGGTCTTGGAATGAAGATTGATGAATCTGATGCTTGTGATAAGATCTTGAGAACTCTTCCAAAAAGGTACAGTGAAAAGGTCTCTGCTATAGAAACATCAATTGATAGTGATAGTCTAACAAGAAATGCTTTGCTTGGCATGCTTACAACTTTTGAGATAAGAACAAAAGATCCTATTCCTCCGAAAGAAGTTGCATTCAAAGTGAACAAAAAGATAAAGGGTAAGAAGTCAGAATCAAGCAGTGAGTCTTCCAGTGATGAAGAAGCAAATTATGGTAGAAGAGATAAAGGTTCCAGAAGACCCATAGATCTAAGATCTGTTAAGTGTTTTAATTATGGAAAGTATGGACATTATGCAATAGAGTGCAAAGAGCCAAAGAGCAACAATGATGAAGAAAAATAGGATCACAGGTACAGGGAATCAGAAAGACACAGATACCAGAAGAAAAGCAAGGATGGACAAAATAGACAAGGAAATAAGTTCTTCCAAAGGCAAAAGAGAAGCTACTATGTGGATAATGCAAGTAAGTACTCAAATGATAGTGATGCTAGTTTTTTAGACAATGATAGAGATGAAGTCCTATTTATGGTTGAAGAGAAAGATCCAGTTAAGAAAAGGACTCCAATTATTCTCAAGTGTTTTAGATGTGGTAAATTTGGACATCTTGAAGATGATTGTACAAGGGATGGTTATAGTTTCAGTGATGATGATTTTGAAGATGCACTTGATAGACCAGATGAAAATCTTCTTATGGCATTAGAAGAAGAAGTGAGTGATCCTATAGAAGACAAGCCAAAAGAAAGAAATGATATGGACAAAGGTAAAAAAATAGAGGATTATTCAGTAGAGAATGGTTATGATCTCAAGGGAGAACTTATCTATGCCCTTGACACTATAAAGAAGGTAAGAAAGCAACACTCTAAGCTTGAAAGTCAATTTCAAGAATGTGATGAAGAAATATTATTGCTCATAGAGGATTTAGAAAAATCAAAGGCTAAGGCAAGCAAGTTCAAAGATAAGTTAGAAGCAAAGATCTTGGAATGTGAGAAGTTAGCACAAGAAGTGGCTCTACTAAAGGAAGATGTAGAAGACTCCAAGAATAAGCTATACAAGTATGTAAACAGTGCAAAGAGTGTGGATAAAATAGTCAAGATACAAAGAAGAGCAACAAACAAGACAGGTCTTGGTTCTAAATAAGTTCAAAAGAAAAGGGAAGAAGAGTCTACTTCAAGTCTTGAAGAAGAAGAAACTTTAGAAGAAGATACATCAGAAGAAGACAGTGTAAGTGGGAGTGAGACATCAGAGGATGAGTTGGACAACAAAGAGTTCAACAAAGATAGGAACAATGCACAAAGAAGATACAGATGGAACAACAATCAGAACAAGAGACCAATGAGGTCAAGACAAGGAAGCTTCAATGGAAGATGTTTTTCATGTCACAGGTTTGGGCACATGGCTTCACAGTGCAGGACACATGAAAGACAAGAATATGGAAAAGGATAACTTTTCCAAGGGTATTGCTATTCATGTAATGAGTTTGGTCACAAGGCAATGAATTGCAAGATTCATGACAGAAGAGGATATGGCTTCACTAGGAGAAATCCTAAGACAGTTGCACCTCCAAGGAATAATAACATTAAGTGTTATAAGTGCAATAATGATGGTCACACAACAAGATGGTGTAGAGCAAATATTCCAGAAATAGGCATGAACAGGAACAGGAATATGAATAGAAACAAGAACATGAACAAGAACAGGAATATGAACAGAAAAAGGAACATGAACAAGAATAACATGGATGAAAAAAAAGAACAAGAACATGGATGAGAATAGGAACAAGAATAGGAATAGGAACATGGATGAGAACAAGAACAGAAAGAACAGAAGTGATGACAGGAACAGGGATGATGACTTGGAAAGAAATAGTCAGAGGATTCAAAAAACTCAGAAAAGAAGGGAAAAATATAAAGGTAAAGAATAATGCTTTGAGGAGTAGAAATACTCCCACCCCAGAATTAACCACCTCATGTGGAGGTGGGGGAGGGGCTAAGCTAAGAGGCTCATTCTTAGCCCCGAGCCCCAAAGGTGACCCTTTGCCATTGATGTCAAAGGGGGAGAGATTTGTGTATATTGGGGAGAGATTTGATATGGGGGAAATTTGATATTTGAGAGAGCATTGAGCCAGGGGGAGCAATGTCCAGGGGAGCAGAAGAAAAAGAAAGGTTCGTTTGTAAAAGGATATGGGTTGCCATCAATGACAAAGGGGGAGATTGTTGGACATTTTGAGTCCCTAAGTCAAAGTTGTCATTGATGCCACCAGATGGAGTCATCATTAATACCAAATATTTTAGTAAGAAATAAAGGTGACAAATATGGTCATTTGATATTCAGCAAGAAGGCAGAAGTTCAAGTGAAACAGTGCAAAAGATAGAAGTTAAAAAGGAGTTATAATATTTATTTTATAAATTATTTAAATTCAGGATGAATTTAAATTTTATAAATAAATATTAAAAGGTACTTTATCAAAGGTGAAATATTATAATGGTTAGAAGTGCCATGGTGAAAACCCAAAATAAAATATTTGTAATTTTCATTACAATATTTTATATTGCAAAAGTGGGTTTATAAAGTCTAAAAATATTTTAATAAACCCAAAGGTTGGGTTTAAAGGTTTAAGACCAAAGAATATTTTAATAAATCCAAAGGTTGGATTTAAAGTTTTAAACAAGGCAAATTTTATTTCCGTCGACGTCATAGAAGCCAAAGGGAAGCGCCGACATTTTTGATTTAATGGAAATGCATATAAATACCATGCCCAAAGTTGATTTCCGAATTATCCTTGCTCGAATTGGAAAGAGAAAGCATACGAATTAAATGCAGAGCTCATGAGATAGAATTGCGAAATTCATGTTTGACTTGATGGTGAAAGGAAACAAAAGCAAGCGCATTGATTAGTTGGAAGCCAACAAGGCACCTTGGCCTAGTGGCAAGTGGGCTGCAAGCTTACATTTTGGTGTGCATGGTGGATAGTGTTCGAATCCCGTGGAAGCTTTTGGTGGACGTGTTGAAGGTGCCAATCGTTAGGTGCATACATTTTGCAAGGCAAGGAAGGGGTGTTGAAGCACGTGGTGCTTCTTCCTTCCCAATGAGCTTGTAGCTCGTGTGGTGGTTTGCACCGTGGGCAAAGACGTTTGTGTGGGCTGCGTTGAGAGTTCGAAACTCTCCAAAGGCAAAGGTACATTTTTATGTTTTATTTTATTAATGCCTAAGTTGGAGGTATAAGGTATTTGGTGGTTGAAGTCTTTGCATTGTGATAAAGGTTGGTAGTTGAGAAATACCATTAGGAGTTATAAGGAGAATTCTATTTTTATTTTCAAGTCTTAAATTTTGCTATTGTGGAATATTGAAAGGTTAAGACTTTGTGGGTTGTATGTTATTTTGAATAAAGGGTTTTGTGATTATTGTGAGGATATTGCTTATTGTTTAAGTTGGAGTGATAAGGTGTAATTGTGATATTATTTTTGTGATATAAAAATTATCCTCTAACCCTTATTGAGTTTGTCAAAGAAGTAATTGTGAGTGTGGCAGATTTGTAAGGGCAACTACTCTTCAAGAAAAGGTATGGGTAAAATTCTTCTTTGTTGAGTTAGGTGATTGGCTTGATTGAAAATTAAGTTTGGAGTGAAAAGGATTTGATTAGGGTTTCCTTTTCGAAAGTGGTTGAGTTAATGCTTCAAGGTTTTCTGGATTGAGAGTTGTGATTAAACCTTTTTTGTTTGATAAGCATTGTTGTTTAGACCATTGGTTGAGTGAAGTACTTTGAGTTTATTGCTTCAAGGCTTTTTGAATTGAGAGTTGTGATTAAAACCTTGTTTTATTAGCATTGTTGTTGAAGCCAATGGGTTATGCAAAGAACTTGAACTTGAGTTAGAAAAGAACATGAGTATCATTGTTATGTGAGATTTGTGTTGAGCATTGTTGGAAACATTTTGAGTTGGGAGATACATGCTTGGACTAGGGTTTGTGAGAAAGGGTTGTTTCTTGAAGTGATTGGTTGAGTAGAGTTGATTAAGCCTAGTCAAGTGGATGCATGAAGTGGTTGTTCAAGTTCCATAAAATAAACTATTCTATATTCTGATTTGAGTTGAGATTGAGCTTTGAGAATAGAACATATTGAGTCTCTAACAATTCTCTTTATGCTTCTATGAGATTGAGTTGAGAAAGTGATTGAGCATTGAGTATAGAACATATTGAGTCTCTAACAATTCTCTTTATGCTTCTATGAGATTGAGTTGAGAAAGTGATTGAGCATTGAGTATAGAACATATTGAGTCTCTAACAATTCTCTTTATGATTCTATGAGATTGGACAAGTTCTATGTGGACTTGTTAAGCTGATTTGAGGTAAGTCTTTGAGAAGGCTTGTGGACTATTTTTGTGTGAGATTTTGTGGAAGCTTGCAATGCAGATTTGAGCAAGTCCTAGAGAGGACTTATTGAGCAGATTTGGACAAGTTCTATGTGAGCTTGTTGAGCAGATTTGGACAGGTTCTGAGTGGACATGTTGAGCAGATTTGAGCAAGTTCTGAGTGGACCTATTGAGCAGATTTGAGCAGGTTCTGAGTGGACCTATTGAGCAGATTTGAGCAAGTTTTGAGTGGACCTATTGAGCAGATTTGAGCAGGTTCTGAGTGGACCTATTGAGAATATTTGAGAAGGTTCTGAGTGAACCTATTGAGCAGAGCTTTGGAGGTGATAGAGCAGAGAGGACAGAGTCTCCAGTGGATAGAGATCCATCAACCAGGACATTGAGGATAGGTCTTCTGAGTGAGGACAAGAGTCTTCAAGTGGAGAGAGATCCACAATAAGTGTAGTGGAGGTAGTGTCTTCTAGAGGATCACCAGCTAGAGCAGAGGAGAAGGAGTTCTCCTATGGATAGAGATCCACAAACCAGATTTAGGGGATCAACATCTCCTTTGGACAGAGGTCCATAAACATTGTAATTGGGAAGGATTCCCAAAATATTATTTGAGAAATATTTAGAAGAAATATTTTCTCTATGGAGGTAGCCCACATTGGGTGAACCATGTTAAATCTGTGTCTCTATTGTGTATGGTGTTTTGTGCATTGCTTTGATTACTGCTATTGATACTGCTATCTATACACTGCATAATATTGATTTGAAAAGAAAAGTAAAAAGTGGTCTTATACTGTTCACCCCCCTCTCAGTATAAGCTTGTGTTCTTCAGAGCTTTGTCCTGGGAGACATGGCATAGGCTACATACTTAATAAAAATTAAAATTTACCATTTGAAGATGATGATAACCTCATTACTTATGTTGAATATTTGGATCATCAAGGCTTGGAGTGGAGTGATGAGGATGAGGGATCACCTTATACTACTAACATTATATTTTACAATGTGATAACTTTGGTGCATATTAAGTTAGTTGTGACCCTAGGGGAGTATGTTGGAGGGGATACTCTTTGTGACATGGATCATCAAGATGTATTATGAAATAGCTTCTTCTTTGATGGGTCAGTACCATGTGTTACACATGTCAAGTCTTCTAGTTCTCAAGGGGATTCCATCCCTATGTCTCTAGAGGACCTGAAGAAACTAGGAGTGATCCTCTCTCCACCTCCTTATGAGGATGAGCCTCATATTTTAATCAAGGAGACAATAGATGTTAATATAGGTTCTGGGGCCAAAATATATTAGTGGACCCTCCATGGATGGCAGGTAATTGATCAATTTATTAAATAATTTTTGATATTATTTTCATCATATCTATTCCAAGCTTTATCCCTCATCCTTGTTCTGATTCATCTCGCCCAAAAAAAAAAAGGGGGCCCTCACCCTTCTTATTGTAGACATGGAAAATTGACCCACTTTAGTGGGAAATCTTCCTAGAGCCCTTTGGGAGACCCCTTAGACTTGCCTAAGGCAAGGGTAAGGCTTCTCCCTCCCTTTTACCTTTTTTCCCTCTCTATGTGAAATCATGCTCACCCTTGATGGGGCATGACTTCGCATAGGTAAAATCATGGTCAACCTTGATGGGGCATGATTTTGCCTTTTTAGGGTTTGGTCTAAGAAAACCCTAATTCTTTGGGTTTGGCATGTTTTACATCGACCCTCCTTGGTTTTCCTACCTATATCACCTTCAAATCCACTATATAAGGAGGGTTTGAATTCACTTTTCAGACACGATTACACACAACATTATTGTAATTGATGATTTATTGTATTATTCTCGTAAAGTGTTCTTAATTGATCTACATCCTTCTTCTTCTTTTACAAGCAAGTTAACTTTGGAGTGTGAAGTTTGATTATTTTCTACTACATTGGATTGTTGATTGTTGTTGCTCACTCTTGGTGGATTTGTGTTGAAGCCCTAAGGAGAGATCAACTATTCGAGAGGTCTCAACCCTTCTATTTTGCTTCTGCACTCTCTACCAGGTGAATTCACTCTTCTACATGCATATTTAGATTTTTTAGTGACATAATTGAGTCATCACACTTATATTTTATTTTTCATATAGTCTCTACAAAATCTGCCTGACCCTATACGAGGTGTAATTTCGTATGTGCATTATCATGATCACTTATTATAGGGTATGATTTCACTCGAGTAAATCTAGGGGTAATTATTATCCCAAACTTCATCATTGCATTCTAGGCTGCATTTAGAGCTTGATATTACATTCTATTATATGGTTCCATCATTTTATTCTATTGTATTGTATTATGTTTTTTTCTTCCAAAGGTCAATTTTTACTTTTATTTATCAAAGGTCAGCTAAAAGGACCTAGGGGGCTTGAATGTTGCACCTCCAAGCACTATTGTACAATGGCCTAAGTAGGCCCCCTAACGCTAATCATATTTTTCAAGTGTTTATCAAGTTATCTTACAGGAACAAGAATTATTGATAGCATTGGATAAAGGGATAAAAGCAAGGATAAATCATCAGATAAGCTAAGTATTCTAATTAATCTTTAGGCTATTTTTTGAGTGCTTTATATTTCTATTATAAACCCTAGATCTAATTTTATAGAAATATATTTAATTAATTTCTAGGCATTTGAAAGATAAACAACATATAGTGTGCACTTAGGGTTAATTATATTTATGCATCTCTTCTTGAGCCCTTGCTTAAAGGTTATCTATTTAGAACCCTAGGGTTAGAAAAGCATTCAAAGAAAGAATCATTCTAGGGTTAGCTCTTGTATTCTTGCATTCTATATTTTTGCATTGTCCTTTATCTTTTATAGCATAGATCTAGAAAGGCCAAATCTAGGTGATTGTCTTGAATCGAATACATCAAACATTCTTGAAAACTAGAGGACTTGGAGTGAGTCCTTAAACCATTCCTAGTGAACCCTTCCCCCTAGCACCGAGTGTAGAGAACAACATACCCCATGGTTCACCCCAAGGCTTCTCTCTTATGGATCCAGACTTTGAGAATTGTACATGGTAGGGCAATTTTCCCCCTCTACATATTTGGTGAACCCGATGTGAACACCTCCTTTTATTTTAAAACTTTAATCAAGATCATTAATTTTATGTGTTAGATCAGAAAATATTAAAAACATAATTTCTGGTGCTTGTTTTTGTGGGTCTTAGTTCTCTCCTTTTTCCTTAGTCTATCTCTCCTTTTCCAATGGCTTCCAACCTTGGGAATGGAAGAAGGCTTTTAGGGTTTGATGAGATTTTTCAAGAGAATGATCAAATTGATAGAGAAAATCCTAACCTTGAGGAAGAAGAGATTGATAATAGTCTTGATCCTATTAAGGGACCTGATGGGAACCTTATTTTTAAATCCTTTGAGCATGTGTGGACCTTTTATAAATATCATAAGCATGCATTGGATGCAGCTTTAGAGGAAGAAGCCCTACTTGAGGAAGTTAGACCATCTCATGATAACTCCTTGAGTGAATCTTTGAATCATGGTAATCATGTTCACCATCCAACTTATGCCACTACTATAACCACCAACGTTGGAAGGAATCTACAAGTCCCTCCAACTAGTAGTGCCATTCAAAATTTTCAATTTCCTCCTCAATCTGCTTATCTCAACACTATTGCCTCTATTCCACCAAATGTTAGTTATCCTCTTCAACAAGATACCACATACCTCAATAATATCAATATGTCCAACACTCCTCCTTTAGGGAATCTAGGGACAATGCATAATAATGATCCAGAAGTGCAGAATTTGACAAATATGGTAAAGCAATTGGTTTCAAAAGTTGAGATGATTCAGCCTTCAAGTTTTACTTACAGTTATAAGGAAATGTGTAATCAACCATTGGATCCTATTGTTGCTGCTAGGCCTTATCCTAAGCATTTTCCTATGCTAGTTTTACCTATTTATAAGGGGACAGAAGATCCGATAGAGCATTTAAGAAGATTTAGAATAACTTGCCATGATCTCATTTATGATGACATGTTGTTACTTAAAATATTTCCTAAGAGTCTTGGTGGCATGGCATTAGAGTGGTATTATAGGTTACCTAATTATTCCTTGAAGAATTTTGAAGAAACAACAGAATTATTTGTTCAACAATTTGGTGCTTATATTGAAAAGGAAGTAACAATGAAAGATGTTTATAATTTAAAACAAAGAAAAGAAGAAAACTTTTCAGAATTCTTAGCTCATTGGAGAAGTTTAGTTGGACATTTGAGATATACTTTACCTCCAAAAGATATGCTTGAGATATTTATTGGTAATTTACAAGAACAATTATCTTATGCATTAGAGACTACTACTATTACATCTTTTGATCAAGCAATTGATTTAGCAAGAAAAGTAGAACAGGCCCTTATCAGAAGAGGCCAACTCAAAGTCAAAGAAGAGAAACCTACTAAGTCTCAACATAAGAATAAGCACATAGGAGGTGATAGTGGAATGGATAGTAGGCATGTTAATAATGTTACTAACAACCTACAAAATATAGTACTTCAAAAACCTCCACAAAGGAATTTTACAAGGCTTAATATGTCTATGGAAGCAATTTTGAAATAACTTTTAGAAGCCAATGCAATTGAGTTACCTCCCATAAGACAACCAGATACTACAACTCATTGGTATAAGGTAGGTCAACATTGTGCATATCATAGAGTAGAAGGACATTGGACAAATTCTTGTAAGAAGTTGAAACATGTGGTTCAAGATTTGATTGATGCAGAACATCTTGATTTGGAAAATTTGCAACAAAAGCCATCTATTAATCAGAATGTAATTAGACAGGTAGCTAATAAAGTATCTTATAGAAGTGTACCACACCATTATGATAATAACATGGTTGGTATGATAACAACTACTTCAGAAAAATCAGTACAAAATCAATAGATCCAATGATCTCAATAGGAAATCAGTTTCTCAACAAATATCTCTCTTTTGGAACTATTACAGAATTCTCCTACTCATGGAGAAGCCTTAATAAATGTTCTAAAACAACAATATATCCCTCCAGATATTTCCCCTAGTGATATGGCCAATATTGTAAGATCTCTTGGGATACATCATCTCACATTCTCGGATGCTGATATTTCTTTCTCAAACTTGCAAAAATATTCTTCTCTTTACATCACTACATTTATTGGGGATACTTTTATCAAAAGAGTTATGATTGATAATGGTTCTTCCCTTAATTTATGCACATATCATTTCTTTCAAAAATTTAGATTAAAAGAGGAAGATATAACTAAATCCGATGATATCATTAAAACTTTCAACAATGAGTCCCAAGAAGCTTATGGTACCATATCACTTCCCCTCAAAGTTGGACCTAAAATTTTAGATACATTATTTTATGTGGTATCTTGTCCTACATCTTTTAATCTTCTTCTTGGACATCCTTGGATCCATGCGATGGAGGTTATCCCTTCTACTTTTCATCAATGTGTAAAATTTGAATTTAAAAATCAACCTATTTCTATCTTGGGTGATCCTCATCCATTTGAATTTTGCTCACCAGATGATCTAGCTCAGTTTCATTCATCAGATTCCTTATCTAACAAAACTAAGCAACCTAAAAATCTTGATAAGGAATCATCAATCAATATCTCATCACAGGATCAAGTCAACTCTTCTTGTCAAGAATCTCTCTTAGATAAATCTCATCAAAGTTTAGAGTGGAGTGTTGAGGATGAGGGGCCACCCTCTCCTTATTTATTAATCATAACCCCTGAGAAGTATGTCAAATATGAGGATCCACCTCAGAATGACATCTACTTTGATGGGTCTATCCCTTGTGCTACGTAGGTTGAATCTTCTAGATCTCAAGTGGACTTTGGTTCTATGTCTCCCGAGGACCTTGAGCAATTAGGAGTGATTCCTACCCCACCTCCTCTTGAGGATGACTTATCCATCCTTATTGAGGAGACCATAGATGTGAACATAGGTTCTGAGGAAGCCCCTAGAATCCTTAAGCTAGGTAAAGCCTTGTCCATGGATGAGTAGGAGCAATTGACCAATTTATTAAGAGAATATCAAGATATTTTTGCTTGGTCATATGTCGACATGCTAGGGCTTGATCCCTCCCTTGTCATGCATCATTTGGTAGTTAAGCCTAGTGCTAAGCCTATTAAGCAGAAACTTAGGAAGATGCATCCTAAGGTCACCCTCTCAATCAAGGAAGAGCTCCAAAAACTCCTTGACATCAATTTTATAAAAGCTATCGACTATTCTGATTGGATCTCCAATATCATTCCTATAGCTAAGAAGGAAGGAACAATCAGAATATGTACCAACTTTTGGGACATTAATTTAGCATGTCCCAAGGATGATTTTCCCTTACCCAACATAGATCAGATTATAGATTTCACTACCAAATGTGGAATGCTTTCACTTATGGATGGTTTCTCAGGCTACAATCAGATTATGATTACCCCTGAGGATCAAGCTAAGACAACATTCACTACTCCATGGGGAACCTTCTACTAGAAGGTCATGCCTTTTGGCCTGAAGAATGTAGGAGCTACCTATCAATGGGCCATGACTTATATTTTCCATGACATGATGCATGATATTCTCTAGGACTATGTGGATGATCTTCTAGCTCACTCCATAGAATGAAAGGATCATGTCCATGATTTAAGATGAATATTTGAAAGGCTTCGACAATACAAGGTTCATCTTAAACCCGCTAAGTGTGTGTTTAGAGTCACATATAGCAAGTTGTTAGGCTTCATAGTTTCTAGGTGAGGCATTGAAGTGGATCCCACTAAGATAATGACTATCACTGATATACCTCCTCCCCGCACCTTGATCAAACTACGTAGTCTACAAGGTAAACTTTAGTCTATCCATCAGTTCATTGCCTAGTTAGTCGATAAGTGTCAACCCTTTCTTAAGCTTCTTAAGAAATATGTGGTCTTTCGATGGGATTTTGAGTGTCAAAAATCTTTTGATGATCTCAAATAATATCTCACTTCCCCACCTATTTTAGTTCCTCCTATGCCTAGTAGGCATTTGATGCTTTACATAGCAGCCACTACTCATGCTTTAGGAGCCATGCTAGCCCAACATGATGATCAAAATAAAGAATGAGCTATCTACTATATCAGTAGAACCTTGGTTAGCTATGAAACTAGGTACACTCCCTTAGAGAAGCTTTACCTTATCATAGTGTTTGCTTCTCAGAATTTAAGACACTACATGCTCAGCCATAAGATATTGGTAGTTGCAAAGTTTGATCCTTTGCACTATTTGATGTCTAAGCCCCACCTTTTAGGTCGAGCTACTAAATGGGTGTTGGCCCTTAGTGAGTTTGACTTGAATTTCATAGGTCAGAAGGCTATTAAGGGTCAGGTGATTGTTGATCAGTTAGCCTCTACTCCCCTAGAAGTTGCCCATCCTATAGTTGTTGAGTTTCTCGATGAGTGCTTCAATGTTGAAATTGAAGAGTCTGAGTCTTGGAATTTATTTTTTGATGGAGCCCGATGCATGAAGGGCATTGGTGCTAGAGTCATTCTAGTCACCCCACAAAAGCAACTCATCCCCTTGTCCTTCAAACTTTATTTCTCTTGCATGAATAATACTATAGAATACGAAGCTTTGATCCTTGGTCTTAGAGCAGCCTTAGCTTTGCAAGTTAGAGTTCTTTCAATCTTTGGTGACTCTCAACTTGTGGTTAATTAGATTAACGATGTTTATCAGACTCAGGATGATAAACTTAAACCTTACAAGGATATTGTTACTAAGTTGTTGTCCTCATTTGATCGAGTAACCATAGAGTCTATCCCTAGATCCTCAAACCACCATGTGGATGCCATGGCTATTACTGCATCCTTGTTCCCTCTAGAGTTAGAAGATGATCAAGCATCGATTATCATTAGACAACTCTAGGAACCTACATCACTTGGTTCTTGTCTTATCCCATTAGATTTTTTGACCATCAGAGCTTCCCCATATGAGCCATGGTATAATGACATATTTAATTTCCTTAAGGATGGTTCGATACCTGATGGTTTAGATCACAATCAACATAAGATTTTGTACAAAAGAGCATGTCGATTCATCATAATCGAAAACACCTTGTATCAATATTCTTTTGAAGGTATCCTCTTGAGATGTCTTAACTTCGATGAAACCTAACTTGCTCTTAGTGATGCTCATGAAGGTTCATGTGGAGGCCATTTCAGTGGTAATGCTATTACCAAAAAGCTCCTTCAGATGGGGTACTATTGGCCTTCCATGGAGAAATATGCATGTGACTATGTTTGATGCTATGACAAGTGTCAATGCCATGATCATCTCATCCATGCTCCTTCTCAAGACCTTCAGGTTATCTCTTCCCCTTGGCCATTCTCCATGTGGAGATTGGAAATTATCAAGAAAGTTAACCTAGTGTCATCAGATGGTCACAAGTTTATCATTACTATGACTGAGTATTTCACTAAATGGGTTGAAGCCATACCCTTAGCTATGGTGATTAGAACTCAAGTTTCTAAGTTCATCTTCAACCAGATTCTTTGTAGGTTTAAGATTCCTTTGATGATTATTTTTGACAATGACACTCCTTTCAAGAATAAGGATGTTCATAATCTTTGTGCTAAGTACAAGATTCAGCATAGGTGGTCAACTCCTTATTACCCCTAGGGTAATGGGTAAGTCGAAGCATCCAACAAGTCCTTGATCAAGATCTTGAAAAATTTGGTTAGTAAGACCGATCATGACTGGCATATCCAACTTTATCCTACCTTGTGGGCCTATCATACTAGTGTGCATACTCCCACAGGGGCCTCACCATATGTCTTGGTATATGGGGCTGAGGTAGTGTTTCCTTTTGAGCTTGAGGTTCCTTCATTGTGCATCTTGTTGCAAGATGTCAAGGTCGATGATGAGTATCATGCAGACCATTTGCACCAATTGGAGTTACTAGATGAAAAGTGCATTCATGCCTTAGAGCATTTGAGAGCCTATCAAGATAGACTCCGATGATCTTATTCTAAGAAATTTTACAATCATTCTTTTGAGGTTGGGGACCTTGTCCTCAAGGAAAACTAGAAGAACACTAATGCTCATACTGATATTCGAGGTAAGTTTCAGCCCAATTGGTTAGGGCCCTTTGTCATAACGACCAAGTTTGGCTCAGGTGCCTATTATTTGGCTTCTTTGGATGGTAAAGAACTTAAAGAACCTATGAATATAATGCATTTAAAAATATATTATGCTTGATCTATCATCTACATTTTACATTTAGCTTAGATCATATTGCATCTGTTTGCCTACTCATATTGCATGACTACCTATCATACTTTGCATGATTGCTTGACATTCTATTTCTCTTACATTTTTGCTTGTCATAATTGCATTGTTGCTTGCTCATGATTGCTTGTTCATATAGCTTTTAGGGATTCATAACAATGGCATGTGATGATACCTAGTTAGGTCATAGCTCACATGCATTGCACTTTTCACTAGGGTTTTGATGCCTAGCGAAGCCCCAACCTAGGGCCCATGCATTTTCATCCCTTCTTCTCTTCTCATCTTCTTTTGCTCTTTTCTTCTCTTCTCTCTTCTTCTTGTATTCCTTGACTTTGAAAGTTTTTACAATGATCATCATTTCTCTCCAAAGTCAAGGAATACAATCCTCTTTTGGTATATCCTTATCCTTTGCATGATTCTTATTTCTCCTTTGTCTTCTTTGTTCAGATAAGGATATACCTTCTTCTCTCCTTTGTTTGCACATTTCCCTCCTCTTGAATTTTCAATAGCTGAAACTTCAAGTTGGGGGTACACACACATAATTCTTTGCTCCTCATTTTCTTCCTCTTATTTCTTCTAGCACATGCACACACTCACATTGTGTTATGCTCATATTGATTGGTCTATATATATTCTTACACACCCCTATCGGGTAGTACTTGCTAATACATCATTCACATCAACAATAATATATTCCCCTATCGAGTTACACTTCTTTTGACTCAGTAGGCTCAACACCCCATTACAAGATAAGCTCCTTGGCCATTTTAGTAGGCCTCAACATACATCCTAGTGGGTAATCACCCCACAGTAGTCACTAGTGAGCAATCATCCATAGCGGGTTACGCTCCATCATTTGATCATTTGAGAAATCACCCATAGTGGGTTACGCTCCATATTTTTCCCATATATCCATATTAGCGAGTACTACACCCATAGCAGGTTTTCACTCCACACCTAGACCATTCTTTTGGGCATAACACCCTTCATTCAAGGTTCTTGATCAACTTCTCTCACTTTCTATGGTTGACCTTTGGATTCTTCTTCTTCTTCTTATTCTTCTTCTTCTCTCTTCCTTCTTCTTTCTTTCCCTTTCTTCTATTCATCCATGCATTTCATGTTAGTTGCATTAGATTCATGTTGTACCTAATAATATTTGCTCTACTATTTATTTGCTTGCTTTATTCTTCATGTTTTACTCTTTCTCTCCTTACCTCTTTCGAGTTTCCTAAGGAATCTTCATTCCTTCCAAAACTCGAGGGGGCACCCTAGCCATAGAGGCATTAATGGTAATAATGTCTCACCTAGCATGCAAAAGTCTAGAGTGTCCTTTATGATACCCCTTTTGCATCACCCTTTTACCCAAACCTAGCCACTTCTTTTTATGTTTGTTGTCTTCTTGCCTATAGGAGTCTACATATTTCTTTGATGCATTTACTTGGCCTTAAATGCATCAAAGAGGGGGAAAATGTAGACACAGAAAATTGACCCACTTTAGTGGGAAATCTTCCTAGAGCCCTCTAGGAGACCCCTTAGACTTGCCTAAGGCAAGGGTAAGGCTTCTCCCCCTATTTTACCTTTTTTCTCTCTCTATGCAAAATCATGCTCACCCTTGATGGGGCATGACTTTGCATAGGTAAAATCATGATCGACCTTGATGGGGCATGATTTCACCTTTTTAGGGTTTGTTCTAAGAAAACCCTAATTCTTTGGGTTTGGCATGTTTTACATCGGTCCTCCTTGGTTTTCCTACCTATATCACCTTCAAATCCACTATATAAGGAGGGTTTGAATTCACTTTTCACAAAATAACAATAATTGATATTTTTTTATTTCTCACAAAGTATTCTTATTCGATCTGCATCCTTCTTCTTCATTCACAAGCAAGTTAACTTTGGAGTGTGAAGTTTGATTGTTTTCTACTGCATTGGATTATTGATTGTTATTGCTCGCTCTTGGTGGATTTGTGTTGAAGCCCTAAGGAGAGATCAACTATTTAGGAGGTCTCAACCCTTTATTTTGCTTCTGCACTCTCTACCAGGTGAATTCACTCTTCTACATGCATATTTAGATTTTTTTATGTAATGAGTCATCACACTTTATTTTATTTTTCATATAGCCTCTACAAAATCATGCTCGATCTCTATGGGGCATGATTTCATATGCAAATCGTCACCTATTATAGGGATAATTTCCCTAAAATATTGAGGGAAAATTATCCTAGACTTCACCATTACATTCTAGGCTACATCTAGAGCTTGATACTACATTCTATTCTATGGTTCCATCATTTTATTCTATTATATTGTATTATGTTTATTTTCTTCCAAAGGTCAATTTCTACTTTTATTTATCAAAGGTCAGCTAAAAGGACCTAGGGGGCTTGACTATTGTGCCTCCAAGCACTATTGTACAATGGCCTAAGTAGGCCCCCTAATGCTAATCATATTTTTCAAGTGTTTGTCAAGTTATCTTGTAGGAACAAGAATTGTTGATAGCATTGGATAAAGGGATAAAAGCAAGGATAAATCACCGGATAAGCTAAGTGTTCTGATTAGTCTTTAGGTTGTTTGTTGAGTGCCTTATATTTCTGTTGTAAACCCTAGATCTGATTTTATAGAAATATATTTAATTAATTTCTAGGCATTTGAAAGATAAACAACATATAGTGTGCACTTAGGGTTAATTATGTTTGTGCATCTCTTCTTGAGCCCTTGCTTAAAGGTTTTCTATCTTGAAACCCTAGGGTTAGAAAAGCATTCAAAGAAAGAATCATTCTAGGGTTAGCTCTTGTATTCTTGCATTCTGTATTTTTGCATTGTCCTTTATCTTTCATAGCATAGATCTAGAAAGGCCAAATCTAGGTGTTTGTCTTGAATCGAATACATCAAACATTCTTGAAAACCAGAGGACTTGGAGCGAGTCCTTAAACCATTCCTGGTGAACCCTTCCCCCCTAGCACCGAGTGTAGAGAACAACATACCCCCATGGTTCACCCCAAAGGCTTTCTCTCTTGTGGATCCAGATTTTGGGAATTGTACGCGGTAGGGCAGTTTTCCCCCTCTACACTTATTAAGGAGGAGCTCCAAAATCTCCTTAACATTAGTTTTATCAAAGCTATCAACTATTCTGATTGGATCTCCAACATCATTCCTATGGCTAAAATGGTAGAAACAATCAAAATATGTACCGAATCTAGGGACATCAACTTAGCATGTCCCAAGGATGGTTTTCCTCTCACCAACATAGATATGATTATAGATTTGATTGCCAAATATGAAATTCTTTTGCTCATGGATAGTTTTTCAGGACACAATCAGATCATTATTACCCCTAAAGACGAAGCCAAGACAACTTTGATTACTCCATGGGGCACCTTTTGTTATAAATTCATGCCTTTTGGCTTGAAGAACATTGGCACCACATAACAAAGGGCTATGAATTATATTTTCCATGACATTATGCATGATATTTTTGAAGACTGTATGGATGATCTTCTTGGTTATTCCATACATTGAGAGAATCATGTTCAAGATTTAAGGCAAATTTTTGAAAGGCTTTGGTAATACAAAGGTTATCTTAATCCCTCCAAGTTTGGAGTCACATATAGCAAGTTGTTAGGTTTCATTATGACTATGTGAGGCATTGAAGTAGACCCCACTAAGATAGTGATTATCATCGACATGCCTCCTCCCCATAACCTAACCAAGTTGCGTAGCTTGCAAGGTAAAATTCAAGATATTTGTTGGTTCATAGCTCAATTAGCTGATAAGTGTCAATCCTTTCTTAAGCTACTTAAGAAATATGTAGTGTCCTAGTAGGATTTTGATGTCAGTAAGCTTTTGATGAACTCAAAAGGTATCTCACTTTCTCTCCTATCTTAGTTCCACCTAGATCGAATAAGCATTTGATGCTTTACATAGCAACCACAACTCATGCTTTGGGAGCCATGTATTAGGATTAAATAATAAAACATGAGCAATAAATAAATGTGGAAATAAAACATAGAAGAATAAAGCAATACACGAGACACATATTTACGTGGTTCACCCAATGTGGGCTACATCCATAGAGAAAATAACTAGGCCTTATTATTCCATCCAACAAATATTGAAGGGATACAACCTACAACAAATCTATCGTACTTCCTCTTTGATCTCACAATTATAGTCTCTCTTCCTTCTTCACTTCCTTCACACCCTTCACACTACTATCTCCAATTCCATACATCCTCTTATAAAATGAGGGTTACAATTTTAGGGTAAATCATTAAGACCCCAAAATAAAAAAGAATTACTATTTTCAACAAATTATATTTTCTGTCACAATTTTCCATTTTTAGTAATTACTATTTTCGAAAAATTATTGTTTGTTAGAAAAAATTTTGTTTTTAGTAATTACTATTTTTAGCAAATTATTTTTCGTCAAAAAATTCCATTTTTAGTAATTACTATTTTCGAAAAATTATTTTTTCGTCAAAAAATTTCTGAAAATAGTAATTCACAAAAAAGTTTGGATTAACATACAATTTGACACACAATTACATAACGTACATATCCTTTCATAGAGTGGGTCCAAACACGGCTAAAAATAGACCTTCAAATTAGAATCAGACTCCACAACCAACAATCTCCCACTTGGAGACTGATCACAGTAACTCCACCGCTACTACACTTGCTAGACTATGTTTCAAATTTGGACCTAAAAATTTTCTCACCTGTTACTATCATGTTTGAAGATCAACTAAAACTGAGCAAGAAATCAGTTTCTCCCTAGTTACTACCTTTGTGAACATATTTGCAGGATTTTGGCTAGTGTGTATCTTCTCCAATTTTAACTGTCCATATTCCAACACTAAGCGTATGAAATGGTATTTGGTCTGTATATGTTTAGTCTTGGAAAGAAATTCTGAATTCTTGGAAAGATGAATGACACTATGACTGTAATTGTATAATATTCTATTCTCCTACTTATTTTCTAACTCCTCCATAAGCCTTTGTAATGAAATCATCTCCTTACTAGCCTCTGTAACAACAACATACTCTGCTTCCATTGTTGAAAGTGCAACAACCTTCTATAATTTTGAAATCCAACTTACTGCAGTTCCACCTACAATAAAAACATACCCTGTGGTACTCCTACTATCTATATCCCGTATCTAAATCAACATATCCCTATAAAGTAGTTTTAGAACCTCCAAAGCATAATACCTAAGGGATAGTACCTCTCAAATACCTAAGAATCCACTTCACTGCCCCCCAATGTTATTTTTCTATATTTTTTAGAAACCTGCTCACAACTTCCACTACATGTGTAATATTTGGTCTTGTGCACACTATCACATACATCAAACTGCCAACTGTTAATGAATAAGGAATCTTGGACATATAGTCAATATCCTCCTATGTCTTGGAACACATCTCTTTGGTCAGTTTGAAATAATTGGTCAAATGTGTACTAACAGGTTTTGCATCTTGCATATTAAATATTTCCAACACCTTCTCAATATACTCACCCTGAGACAATGTTAATTTATGATTTTTCATATCTCTTATTAT
Organism: Wollemia nobilis; assembly: GCA_028583015.1. Lineage (NCBI taxonomy): Eukaryota > Viridiplantae > Streptophyta > Pinopsida > Araucariales > Araucariaceae > Wollemia > Wollemia nobilis. The sequence goes on from JAQPPZ010000040.1 coordinate 5,192,757, forward strand.
TCTCATACCAAGGATTTGATTTGTAGCACCCAAATCCTTCATTGCAAATGACCCTGCCAATTTTCTTTTGAGCACAATTATATATTTCATGTTATACCCTGCAACAAGCAAGTCATCTACACACAATAATAGGACAATATAGTTACCATTATCCAATCTCTTAAAATAAACACAGTGGTTAGAATAACATCTATTGTAACCTTGTTCTAACATAAACCTGTCAATTTTTGTATACCACTACCTTGGAGCTTGCTTCAGGCCATACAAGCTCTTTTTCAACCTGCATACTAATTCCTCCTTCCCTTTAACCTCATACCCTTGTGGCTGCTGCATATAAATCTCTTCCTCCAAATCCCCATGGAGAAAATCTATTTTTACATCTAACTATTCAAGATGCAAATTCTCTACAACCACTAGGCTTAAAATAGTTCTAATTGAAGTCATTTTAACAATAGGAGAAATTTTTTTATCATAATCAATACCTTTCTTCTGTGCAAACCCCTTTACAACCAGTCTAGCCTTATACCTATTTTTACCTCCATCTTCTTCTTTCACCCTATAAACCCATTTATTCTGCAATACTATTTTTCCTGCAGGCAACCAAACCAAATCCCAAGTTTGATTGTGTACCAAGGAGTCCATATCCTCTTTCATGCCTTGCTCCCACTTCTTCCTGGTTTCTACTTGCATCACTTCTTCATATGTTTTTGGTTCACTAGAGTTAGACAATAATACATAATATAATAAAGGAGAGTAATGATCAGGAGGTCTACTTATCCTAGTAGATTTTTTAACAATACTTGTAGGAGTTTGAGGTGCTTGTTGCTGTTGTTGTTGATTTTATAGCACCTTTGGAGTTTCAATTTCATCAAGCACTATGTATTCTATGTTTACCTTTTCTTATTTCTTTTGTTGCAAGTGGTCTTTATACATGACTTTATCATTGAATACCACATATCTACTCCTAATTATTTTGTGATTTTCATAATCCCAAAAATGATAACCAAAATTTTTAACTCCATATCCAATGAAAGTGCACTTATTGGATTTTATCTTAAGTTTAGTTCCATTTTATTTATCAATATTATGAATGCTTCACAACTGAAATTCTTTAGAAATGAGTAGTTAATAGGCTTACCTATCCATACTTCTTCTAGAATCCCACCATCCAGGGAACTTGAAGGCCCTTTGTATATTAAATAAATTGCAGTATCCACATCATCTATCCAAAAATATAAGGTCAAACCTGCATGTAATATCGTACATCTAGCATGTTCCATGATAGTCCTATTCATCGTTTTTGACACACTATTTTCTTGTGGAGTTCTTGGAACCATCTTAACTCTACGAATCCCATGGTATGAACAATAACTGTTACACTCTTTACTGTAGTACTCACCTCCATTATCTGAACTAAGGAAATTCAACTTATTTCCTATCTCATTCTTAACCAAAGCTTTCCATTTCTTAAAAGTATTAAAGACCTATGATTTATTTTGAATATAATAAACCCAATTTTTTTTAGTTGCATCATTAATAAACGTAACATAATAATAAGAGCCATCAAGAGATGAAACCTGAGCTGGTACCCATATGTTTGTATGCATAAGCTCTAGCTTTTCACTCTTCTTTTCTTTTCCAACTCTAATAAATCTAACTCTTTTTTGTCTTCCATAAATGCAGTGCTCACAAAAGTCCAAATTAACTTGATTCAAACCTAGCAAAAAATTCCTTGAGTGGAGAATTTGCATCCCCTTCTCACTCATGTTTTCAATCCTATGATGCCATAAAACTGTATTCGATCTTGTAGAAGCTAAAGCAATAGAAAGATCAGTATTACTAGTACATACATACAAAATACCTTTCTTCTTTCCTTTTGCTAATAACAGTTATCCTTTAGCAACCTTCCACGATTTTTTTGAGAATGTAACTGTACATCCTTCACTGTCCAACTACCCTATGGAAATTAGATTTCTTCTCAAATCAAGAATATGCCTTACCTCTTTTAGAAACCATTGGTTTCCATTCGATAATTTTATTTGTATCTTACCCTTTCCAACGATTTACATGGTCTATCATAATCCAAGTAGACCTATCCAAAATCACCTTAAACATAATCTAGAAAATATTTTCTATGAGGTGTGGCATGATATGAAGCCCCTGAGTCTAGCACCCAACAATAATTAATATTATCTAGTGAAAGGATTAAAGCATATTGCAATACATCACCTACTATGTTTGCTTCCTGATTACATTGTTTTTCTTCTCACTATTTTTATTTTTGAGTCCAATAGTCTCTTTTCAGGTGTCCTTTCTTTTTGCAATGTTAGCATTCCAACTACTATCCTTTGGATTTGGATCTACCTTTCTTTGATTTTCTATGTTTTCCTAGAATTTTTCCTCTATCCTTTTGTCTACCCCTATTTTCCACAATCAACGCATTACCCAATGTCTCACTTGTGATTTTTTGTTGTATTTCCTCACTAAGGATAACACCAATAACATCATCAAATTTTAAAGTATTTGAACCAAAAACATAATTACTCACAGCCATGACCAAGCCATTCTAAATTTTTGACAATGAGCATAATATCAAAAGAGCCCTAACCTCATCATCAAAATTTACTCCAACAGAATTTAACTGATTAGTGACCATGTTAAACTCATTTAAGTTATCAGTAATAGACTCACCTTCTAACATCTACATATTAAATAAATGCTTCATAAGAAATACCTTATTTGAAGTTGAGGGTTTTTCATATAGTTTAGCCAACACATTCATTAAACCCTCCATTGTATTTTCCTTTGAAATATTGAAGGCCACCAATGATGCCAGGCACAACCGTATTTTTCCTAGTACCTTTCTATCCAAAACTTCCCAATATTTATCTAATGTCTTCGCTGGATTTTTTGCTATTCCATCTAGTGGTAGGTAAATATCCTTCTGGTAAAGATAGTCCTCCATTTGTATCTTCCATAGCTGGTGATTTTAACCATTAAACTTCTCAATCCTAAACTTGCCTTCTTCTGCCATTGCTCCCACTCGAATCAAAAACCCTCCTTTTGAGTGCATTTTCAAACCCTAGGCTCTGATACCAGTTAGCTCAACATGATTATCAAAACAAAGAGTGAGTCATCGACTATATTAGTAGAACCTTTATTAGCTATAAAACCCGATACACTCCCTTAGAGGCTTTGTCTTATTGTAGTGTTTGCTTCTCAAAAGTTAAGACACTACATGCTTAGCCATAGGACATTGGTTGCTGGAAATTTTGATCCTTTGCACTATTTAATGTCGAAGCCCTACCTTTTAGGTCAAGATGCTAAATGGGTTCTAGCACTTAGTGAGTTAGACTTAAATTTTATAGGTAAGAAGGCTATCAAAGATTAGGTTATTGTTGATCAACTAGCCTCTACTACCTTAGAGTTAGTCCATACCTTAGTCATCAAGTTTCCTGATGAATGCCTTAGTTTAGAAGTCAAAGAGCCAAAGTCTTAGACTTTATTTTTTATGGAGCCTAATGCTTAAAGGGCACTAGTGCTGGAATTGTTTTAGTCACCCCAAAAAAAAACTCATCCCTTTTTCCTTCAAATTTTATTTCTCTTACATGAATAATACTATGGACTATGAAGCTTTGATCCTTGGTCTTAGAGCAACCTTAGCCTTGAAGGTTAGAGTTCTTTTAGTTTTTTATGACACTCAACTTATGGTTAATCAGATTAATGGTGTTTACTAGACTCTAGATGATAAGCTAAAACCTACAAATATATTATCAACAATATTTTGTTTGTGTTCTATCATGCAACCATAGAGTTTATCCCTAGATCCTCCAACTTCCATGTAGATGCCATGGTCACTGTTGCATCCTTGTTTCCCTTGGAGTTTGAAGATGATCAAGCATCGATTATCATTAAACAACTCCAAGAGTTTGCATCGCTTAGTTATAGTCTTGTTCCATTAGATGTTTTGACCATCAAAGCTTCTCCATATAATACATGGTATAAAAACATCTTTAATTTCCTTAAGGATGATTCAATTACTGATGGTTTAGACCATAACTTGTTAGAATATGTAATGCAACATTGTGTAAATTATTCTTAGACTAAAATATAAAGTCTAAAGAATAATATTTGAATTAGAAAATAATTCTATTTTATGTAAAAATATTCCCACCCAATTAATAAATAAAATAAGGGTGCTAGGAATATTTAATTTGTGGGAAAAAGTTATTTCCCCTTTTCTAGCAAATATTAGAAAGTAACTAATCACTTTCTAATATTTGATAGATGCCACTTATCACACATCTCAAAGATTAGATTGTGATAAGATTAGAAAGTAACTAAGCACTTTCTAATATTTGATAGATGCCACTTGTCACACATCTCAATATTAGATTGTGATAAGATTTAGGGTTGTAGTAGAAAAGCTTCTCTTTAAATAGGGGTGTTGTCTACTACATCTTAACATATCTTGTCATATTGACTTGTGTTGTAATATCATGTTGATGCATATTGTTGCATAACATTGAAGCATTCTTGTATTGTTGAATCAAATGAGTAATATAGTGAGCTTCATAGTGGATGTTTCCCTTCTTCATTTGAAGTAGGGTTTTACCACTTAATATTGGTGTTGTGGGTTTTCCTCTTTTGTGTGTGATTGATCTTGTGGAGCATTCTTCGATCTTGGGGAGACTTTGCTTGTCTCACATTTGGTATCAGAGCGGTTGGGATCTCCATCAAGTGTCTTCAATCCTTTGAGGTGAAAAACCCATTAAGGTATATTATTTTTTTGCATGCATTTGATATTTGGGTATTTTATGCAAACTTATTTTGCAAATCTGCCATTAGGGTTTATAGATTTATTGTGTTTTTAGATCTAGTTGTTAGATCTTTTGCAAATAGTATTTTCATTTTAAATCTATAATTTTTTTTTGGCATTGAGCTTTTGCTGGAAGGGTTTTGGAGCCAAACGGACCCCATGGTTGCGTCCGGAAGACCCAAAAACCCCTATTTCCATATATAGTCATTTTTAAATAAAAATAGTTAAATAAAAAAAATAGTCGACTATATATAAATAAAAAAATAGTCAGCTATATAAAAAAAAAAAAAACAGTCGGTTATATATATATATATATATATATATATATATATATATATCTATATATATATATATATATATAAACATCTATATAAAAATATATATATATCATTTTTTAATTTTAAATAAAAAATATATATATAAAAAATAGTCTTATATATAAATAAAAATAGTACTATATATAAAAAAAATCGATATATATATATATATATAAACAGTCGGCTATATAGTCTGAAAAACTTTTAATTTTTTTTTTTAAGTTTTGCTTTATAAAAATCTTTAAACTTTTTCATGCGATTTTTTTTATTAATTATTTAATAAAATAAATTTTATTAATTTAATTGCATATTTTTTAAGCAATTTTTGTATTAAAAAATTATTATTATTTTCCTTAAAATGCAATATTTTTTGTCTCACATTAACAATGGTTGTTTGTGAGTTTGCTTGTTTTGCAAGGTTATCCAAGTATGTTTTGGAGTATACAAGGCAATTTCGGATCAACTTTTTCACTCTCTTCCCCTATTTTTATTAATTTCTTCTAATCTCTCTCAAGCATTTGCTTGAAGCATAATGTAAATTAATGTAACTTGTATCTCTCATAATGAAAGTAAAAGAGAATGAGAGAGAGAGAGAGAGAGAGAGAGAGAGAGAGAGAGAGAGAGAGTGTATTTGTGTTTTGCTTTGTGTCTCCACTATCTCTTGTTCATCTTTCTTACATTTTTTTTGCATCTTTTGCATTTTGCATCTCAACTAATCTAACTACTAACTTACTAACTTGCTACTAAACAATCTACTAACCAACTAACTTGCAATTTACTAATTTTCATATTAATCAAGAAGGTTAAAAATGAATCAACTTACTAACCACAACTTTAGTATTTGATTAAAATTTACTTAATCTTGCAACACAGTTTATATTTGCTAAACACCTATTGAATCCAAAAGAATCCGCTCTATCGGTAGCAAGTCCTTTTTGGGTCCTCGTACTCGTACCTTTTTGGGTAGCTTGGTTGACCTTGGGTGAGATGAATTGGCAATTCATTAGGCTATAGCAAAACCTTAAAATGAACACTAACTTACTAACTTATTGACTATCTAACATTTAACAAATATTTTATGGTTCAATTCAAGTTAGTTTATTTTGTTGCAAGATGGTTGTTATGATTAGTTACCTTCTTATTGCAAGTTAATCTATTGCAAGTTGATCTTGGTTTATTTCCTTTATTCAATTGCAATATGGTTATAGTTGTTTATTGCAAGATGGTTATAGTAGTTCATGATAATGTTGATTATCTTTCATGATGATGCTTATCTCTCTTGATGATGCTTAATTTTAATTATCTTTCATGATGATTATCTTTGATGATTGAAAAGTAGATTACTTGAAAGTTATGTTTTTTTATATATGCAAGTATGTTTATCTACTTTCTTATTGCATCATTTATTTCCTTTGTCAATGCATCTTATGTTTTGATTATGTTCACTTTCTAGAATGGCTGATCATGGAATCTCCTTCACACCTAAGCACATCCTTGATGGATCAAATTTTGGAATATGGGAACCAAGGATGAGGGCTGAATTTCAAGCAAGAAAGTTATGGCCCATTGTGAATGGAGATGAAGCAATCCCAACCCAGGCAAGGGCACTTGAGACATACAACAACAAGAGTCACCTTGCACTTTCCATGATTATCAATAGTGTGAGTGATGAGATATTGCTCACTATAAGCCATTGTGAGCATGCTAAAGATGCATGGGATTTGCTAAAACAAGTCCATCTAGGGTCCAACACATCAAGGAAATTCACTTTATTGTCCAAAATTCTTAGCACTATGCAAGGTGAAGAAGAAAGTGCCTTGATCTTCCTCTCAAAGATGAAAGACATGAGAACTCAACTATTGGCTTGTAATTGTGATTGGATAAGTGAGAAGCTCTTAAGCTTTATCATTTTGAGGAACTTGTCAAGCAAGTTCAAGAATTTTGTCACCATTATTGAGACTAGGCTAGAGCAAGAAGAGGATGGCATTCCTCTCAACACTCTTTCACAATTATTGATTCAACATGAAGAGTCTCTTAATAGAGACAAAGTGAATGGTCAAGTTGTCAAGGAGAAGAATGTTGCCTTGAGTGCCACTAAGGCTTCCTTCAAGAAGAAATACAAGGGAAGGAAAAATCAAAATTTCCAACCCAACAAGCCTAGAGTTGATTTCACTTGCAACTTTTGTGGCAAGAAAGGCCACAAGGAACAAAATTGTTTCAAGAAGAAGAAGATTGCAGAAAAGGAAGAGCAAGAAAAGGCTAAGGGACAAGGACCTAAGAAATGGTTTGGCAAGGGAAAGAAAAAGAACAACAATGTAAAGCAAAATTCTAATAAAAATGCCTTTGTTTGTGCCCTCTACTCCATTGACTCATCTACTTCTAATGAATGGGTGTTAGATTCTGGATGCACTAACCATATGTGTTTTGAAAAGGATAAGTTTGTGGACTTTCATAAGCACTCTTCAGATTCAGTTGTCATTGGTGATAATACTAGACTTCAAGTAGAAGGTGTTGGCAATGTTGTAATTGAAGGGAAATTACTTGATAATGTCCTATATGTGCCTAACCTTAGGAGAAATTTAATTTTAGTTTTGCAAGTTGCTAGAAGTGGTCACACTATTGAGTTCAATGCAACTTCATGGAGCATTAGGAAAGGCATGCTACCAATCATTACAGGTTATGTGAAGAATAATATTTATGTGTTAGGTGATGCTCCTCCTAAAGTGTGTTTAGCAACTAATGTTTCTCCTAGTAGCAAGCTTTGGCACTTAAGGTTAGGCCATACAAACTATCAAAATATTCAAATGATGAAGTCCAAAAATTTGGTTGAAGGCTTGCCTAACATTTCACCTATTCATGGTTTGTGTGAAACATGCATCTTAGGCAAGATGAGCAAACAAAAGTTTGCAAAGGACAAGTCAACAAGGGCCACACAAATTCTTCAACTCATTCATACAGATATTATGGGTCCATTACATGTTAGATCACTTGGTGGTGCATCCTATATTCTCACCTTTATAGATGATTATTCAAGAATGATCTTTGGGTATCTACTTAAGAATAAATCAGATTGTTTTGAGACATTCAAGGAGTTCAAAGCTTTGGTAGAAAATCAAAAGGGAGCAAAGATCAAAATGATTAGAAGTGACAATGGAGGGGAGTACAATAGCAATGATTTCAATGAGTTTTGTTCTTCTCATGGGATCAAAAGGCAGTTTACTTGTCCATACACTCCTCAAAAAAATGGTGTTGCAGAGAGGAAAAATAGGACAATCATGGAGATGGTAAGATGCATGCTTGGTGACCACTTACCTCAATTTCTTTGGGGTGAAGCAGCCAGTACAACAATCTACATTCTTAACAGGTGTCCTTCAAAATCAGTTGAGGGGAAGACTCCTTATGAGGTTTGGAATGGTAAGAAGCCAAATTTGTCACACTTAAGAGTGTTTGGATGTGATGCATTTTCATATATTCCTTCAGAAAAGAGGAAGAAATTGGACAAAAAGTCTCAAAAATGCATCTTTGTTGGCTATGATGCAGAACATAGGGGCTACAGGTTATACTCACCTTCTTCACGCATTGTATTTGTTTCAAGAGATGTCAAATTCAATGAAGACCTTCTTGAGTTAGAAAAGGGTGGGCCTTGTGTCAAAAGGACCAAGTGGTTGGATCATTCTAGGGGTCCTAAAGAGCAGAATTCAGTTAGCCAAAGGATAACTAGAAGTATGACCCTTAACATGTCTCTTCTAGCTAAGATAGAGAATGATCATGAGCCTACTTCTTACCAAGAAGCTTCACAACACTCTTGTTGGGTTGATGCCATGAAGGTTGAGATGGATTCTCTTCTAAAGAATAAAACTTGGGATCTAGTGCCTTATCCTAATAAGAGAAATGTTATTGGGAACAAGTGGGTCTATAGAATCAAGTACAATTCTAATGGAGAGATAGAAAAGTATAAGGCTAGATTGGTTGCTAAGGGTTATGCTCAAAAACATGGCATTGACTATGATGAAACCTTTGCACCAGTTGCCAAAATGCCCACCATTCGGCTTCTCATTGCTATTGTTGTTGCTCAAGGTTGGCAGATTTTTTAGCTTGATGTGAAAAGTGCCTTTCTAAATGGTGATTTGGATGTGGATATCTACATGAGTCAACCACAAGGATTTGTTGTACAAGGTAAGGAAACACTTGTGTGTAAACTAAAGAAAACCTTGTACGGTCTGAAGCAAGCACCTAGAGCATGGTACATGAAGATTTCTGGTTACTTCTTGTCTCTTGGTTTTGATAAATGCTATTCAGATACAGATCTCTATGTGCTTAGGAAGGATAACTTGGTCATTTTAATTGCTCTATTTGTTGATGACCTTGTTGTGACTGGAAATGAGAATGAGGCCATTTTTGATTTCATCTCCAAATTAAAGTCAGAGTATGAAATGACTGACCTTGGTCTTCTACACTACTATCTTGGCATGCAAGTTTATCAGCATGAGGATTGTACCTTTTTGAGTCAATCCAAGTATATTGGAGATCTTCTTAAGAGGTTTGATTTGGAGGATGGCAATCCTACTTCCATTCCTATTTCTACAGGGGTTAAGTTGGAAGTAAGTACATAATCTCAGTTGGTTGATGCTACATTGTATAGGCAACTCATTGGTAGTCTTCTTTATGTTACCATCACAAGGCCAGATATTGCTTTTGCAGTTGGTATGATGGCTAGGTTCATGCAGAAACCTTATATTGAGCACTTACAAGCTACCAAGAAGATTTTGAAGTACCTTTCAGGTACTAGAGATTTGGCACTCAAGTATTCTAGGCTTCCTTCCTTTGCTCTTTTTGGCTATGCTGATTCTGATTTTGGAGGGGATAGAATAGACAGAAAGTCTACCACAACATATGTTTTTAGTATTGGGTCTACAGCTATCTCTTGGTCTTCCAAGAAGCAAGATACAATTGCTCTTTCTACAATGGAAGTGGAGTATAAGGCTACGACAATAGCTGCACAGGAAGCGGTTTGGCTTCGTACCCTCATGAAGGAAATTGGATTTGAGCAATTTGGTCCTTCACGTTTGCTCTTCGATAATCAATCAGCTATTGCCTTGGCTAAAAATCTTGTAATGCATCAAAGGACAAAGCATGTTGAAATCCAAGCCCACTTTATCAGAGAGAAGGTATTGGATGGGACTATTCAGTTGGAGTATTGCCCATCATCTTCTAATTCTACTGATTTGTTCACCAAACCTCTTCCCAAGGAGCAATTTTGTAAGTTGAGGGACTCACTTGGTTTGGTGAAGTTGTCCTCAAGGGGGAATGAAGTGTAGTTACACTTGTGTGATGACAACTTCATCCTTATGAGGTGTTTTGTGCTATATATATGAGTTGATCTTTGGTGGTATAATTGCTTTTTGCATCTCTTTTGAACATGGTACTTTCTTGTTTGCCTTGTGCAACTTTTGTACATGTTACTTTGTAGATGGCATTGTGCAATTATGGTATATGATGCAATTGCTTTATGCGACTCTTTTACATGGTACTTTCTTGTTGCCTTGTGCAACTTTGTACATGTTTTTATGTAGTTGGCATTATGCAATTGGTTTATCATGGTACTTTCTTGTTAGCATTTATGCTACTTTTGTACATGATATTTTATGGTTGGCTTTATGCAACCGGTGTGCACACTTTATTATTTTCATATACCTTATGCAAATTTTGTACATGGTACTTTAGAGTTTGCATTATCATGGTACTCCTTGTTTGCTTTATGCAACTTTGTACATGATATTTTTTGATCAACTATATAGCACGTGACTATAAGTATGGCTTGGCATCTTTTTGTGATGACTTATAGTTCACTATTTGTTAGATCAATTTTGTTATCATCTTTGGATATTCATATATGTTGTGGTGAATATATTTATGATGATGTATCTAACTGATCTTATGTTGAGCTGCTTGTAGCTTGCAGGTACTTCCATTTGGGGTTTTGCAGGCTTACTGAAGACACCCTTGTGATGTTTTCTTCTTGTCATTTGCAACCACTTGTGGTTGATGGATGGCTTTGTAAGCTGCTTGTATCTGAAGCTACTCCGTTGGGGGCTTGCAATCTCATTTTGGCCCATTTTGTATTGGTGCCTTATTGTAGACCATTCTTGGTCATAGAAGCTCATTGTAACTATATTACTCATTTGATTCTCATCCCCATTTGTATCTTTAGGGGGAGAATGTTTCTTTGTTTCATAATTCCTTTCCCCAATATTGCATTAAGGGGGAGTGTTGGAATATGTAATGCAACATTGTGTAAATTATTCTTAGACTAAAATATAAAGTCTAAAGAATAATATTTGAATTAGAAAATAATTCTATTTTATGTAAAAATATTCCCACCCAATTAATAAATAAAATAAGGGTGCTAGGAATATTTAATTTGTGGGAAAAAGTTATTTCCCCTTTTCTAGAAAATATTAGAAAGTAACTAATCACTTTCTAATATTTGATAGATGCCACTTATCACACATCTCAAAGATTAGATTGTGATAATATTAGAAAGTAACTAAGCACTTTCTAATATTTGATAGATGCCACTTGTCACACATCTCAAGATTAGATTGTGATAAGATTTAGGGTTGTAGTAGAAAAGCTTCTCTTTAAATAGGGGTGTTGTCTACTACATCTTAACATATCTTGTCATATTGACTTGTGTTGTAATATCATGTTGATGCATATTGTTGCATAACATTGAAGCATTCTTGTATTGTTGAATCAAATGAGTAATATAGTGAGCTTCATAGTGGATGTTTCCCTTCTTCATTTGAAGTAGGGTTTTACCACTTAATATTGGTGTTGTGGGTTTTCCTCTTTTGTGTGTGATTGATCTTGTGGAGCATTCTTCGATCTTGGGGAGACTTTGCTTGTCTCACATAACTAGCGTAAGCTTTTGCATAAAAGAGCATGCTAATTTGTCATAATTGGAAATACTTTATATCAATGTTATTTTGAAGGCATTCTCTTGTGATTCCTTAACTCTAATGAAGCCTGGCTAGATCTTAGTGAAGCTCATGAATGATCATGTGGAATCCATTTTAGCGGTAGTGCCATTACCAAGAAGATCCTTCAGATGGGGTATTATTGGCCTTCCATAGAGAAATATGCATGTGACCATATTTAATGCTATGACAAGTGCCAATGCCATGACAACATTGTTCATTGTTCTCAAAACCTTCAATTTATTTCTTATCCTTGGCCATTTTCCTTGTGGGGATTAGACATCATAGGGAAGATTAACCCAACATCATCTAATAGTCACAAGTTTATCATAATGATGGTTGAGTACTTCACTAAATTGGTCAAATCCATGCATCTAGCTAGGGTGACTAGAGCTCAAGTATCCAAGTTCATCTTCAATCAAATCCTCTATAGGTTCAGGATTCCTTCGATGATTCATTCTGATAATGGTATTCTTTTCAAGAGCAAGGATATCCATAATATTTGTACTAAGTACAAGATTTAACACAAGTGGTCAAATATGTATTACGCTTAGGATAATGGTAAAGCCAAAGCATCCAAAGAATATCTAGTTAAGATCCTTACGAAGTTGGTTAGTAAGACTGGTTGAGATTGGCATATCTAGCTTTAGCATGCCTTGTGGGCCTATTGTACTAGTGTGCAAACTCTTGCAGTTGCTTCTCTGTATGTCTTGGTCTATGGGATTGAGATCATTTTTTGTTCAAGTTAGAGGTTCCTTCATTGTGCATCTTGCTGCAAGATACTTCAATCAATGATGAGTATCATTTAGATCATTTAAAACAATTGGAGTTGTTGGATGAAAAGTGTATTCATACCTTAGAGCATATTTGAGCCTATCAAAATAGGCTCAAGTGATCTTATTCCAAGAGAGTTTGTAATTATTCTTTTGATATTGGGGACATTATCATCAAGAAGAACCAAAAGAACACAATTATTGATCATATCTAAAAGGCAAGTTCCAACCCAATTGGGTAAGCCCCTTTGTCATAACGACCAAGTTTGGATCAAGAGCCTATCATTTAACTTTGTTAGATGGTAAAGAATTTAAATAACCAATGAACATAATGCACCTAAAAAGATATTATGCATGATTTTGCATCTTCATTTTTCATCTTGCATTTGTTTTGCTTGCTCATACTACATGATTTCCTATCATATTTTGCATGAATTTCCTGATGTTTTGTTCCATTTGCATTTTTTCTTGTCATATATTTGTATTTTTGCTTGATCATATTTACATGACTGCTTGATCATGTAGATTTTTTGGGACATTGTGAGGATGGAAAGTGATTAAACATAGTTAGGTTCTAGTTCACATGCATTTCACTCATACTAGATATCTTATGCCTAGAAAATCCCCAACCGAGGATCAATCTCCTTGCATTTTCATCATTGCATTTGCTCAAGTCTCTTTCTTATTTTCTCTTTTCATATATTCCTTGATATTGGAAGTTTTATTAATTTATAATTTCTCCAAGTCAAGGGATATTGTTATTCATATCTTGTATGTCCTTTGACCTTTAAAGTTTTAATAATTTCTTCTTTTTCCCAAGACAAAGGATATATGTTCCTTCCTCTATATGCTCATTTTATTTTTCTTGCACTTCTTCCTTTTTGATATTTCAATTGTTATGAGATCCTTGTGGGAGAGGGTAGATACCACATGAATGTCATGGTGTTCATATGACCACTGAATATCTTACACACATCTCTTAGCTATTGAGATTTCAATAAGGACATACAACACTATTTGCTTCTTGCTCCTCTTATTTTCTATCTTCTTCTCATCTAACACACGCACACACACATTGTTTTATTATGTTTTGCTTTGCTCATTCATATTTTGCACACACCACTCCCCTATTGGGTTATAATCACTTTGGCAAATAAATCATATTTCACCCCATACAAGATAACTTCATGGTCACGAGTGAGGGGAAACATACATTCAACCATTTTTAAGCATACGTCCTAGAGGGTATCTTTTCACCTACGACCATTAGTGAGCACTATACCCATAGTGGGTATCGCTCCACACTTGACCATTTTTTGTGAGCTTAACACCATTATGGGATAGCTTCCTGGCCACTAGTGAGGGGCAGCATCCATTTGATCATTTATGAGCATACATAATTATAGGATTTCACTCCGCTTTATTCCTTTTTGCTTGGTTTATGTTAATTTTATCACACCGATATTTTGTGGTCTACGTTTACTCTAACACCATATTCCAAGCACCCTTTATTTTTTTTTGTTGACCTTCTCCATCTTCTACTTCTTCTTCTTTTATTTTCCTTATTTTTTTATTTTCTTTCCTCTTTACTGAATTCATGCCCTACTCATATGGGGCATGAATTCACTTTACACCAAATTCGCTATTCATTTTTACAAGATGCAAATTTAGCTAAAGCCATGTGTTTCTTTCTCTTTTCTTCTCAATCACATAAAAAATCACTAAAACATAAAAAATCATAAAAACACAAATAAGCACATTTTTATATATAATGCAACATGATATTACTCAAATGTCAAAGAATACATATTAGTTTGATCGATGTACCATAGTCTAAGATCGACACACTCGACCCTCCCCAAGGATGCATGCCATAATAAAAATTGTCATGTCATCCTGATCCTCACTCTAGCTCTATGAGCCTATCTCATTTGCTTCGCTTGCCAGAGGTGGTCCTGGTGGAGGTATGTTCATAGATCATGAAATATTATGTGATATCGATTGTGATTGACCTTATGTTTTAATATAGGTTGATGATGACACCCTTTGATCCATTGGAACCACCTAAAAGTACAAGTTTTTGTAAAAATTCTCCCTTCTATAGATGCCTCCAACCTCTTCCTCACCCTCTATAGCTCTTCTTGTAGTATACATATACCCTTGCTTTGTTGGCTATCAATCACAATATCCATCCTCTTAGCTTTATCCTATTATCACTCCTACTACAACTGACTCATCTCCTCTCTCTAGGTGATCTACCTCAACCCTCATCGTGTCTCACTCTGTGATTGTTGTGCTCAAGGCACCCCACAACCCCTTTATCCTCTTGGATCTACCCTCTTAGAGTAGGTCCATCTCCCTCTACATGGCTACTATCTAAGCATGTAGTGCCTCTATATCCCTCATCGAGTCCCCCTAATCCACTGTCCTACTTGATCCTACTACTACTAATGTAGAGGTCTCTTCAACCATCCTACTCGACACACCTCTCGCTACTATGGGGGCATTTCCTAATGTTCCCCCTACTTGGTCCCAAATATGATGGTCACCCCTACCACCATCTCTACCCAAACCTATGCCTATTTTAGCCATGTGGGCTCTTGGGTATATTGATGTTGCTCTATGGTGCATCGGGTCACCTCTCACAGTTCCAAATACCATATCGATCCATAACTTGGTGCCTCTACACTAGCATCGATGGGGATATCATACCATCTCCTATACCCAAGAGCCACCTTTATGTCGTCCATCCTTGGATCCATGTACAGTGGGTAGTCCAAGTCATCCTCCATCTCTCTCCCCACATCAAGGTCCCCTTTAAACCTTGATGGGTCCCTCTACACCCACTAGTACCATAGTCTTCCAGGTTTGGTATTTCTTGAAAGATGTCAAACTATAATTGGATTTAATTGAATTGATAAAGCTCCAAATCCACCTTCTCCATAGAGGCCCACTTGATCCTCTTGATCCTTGCCAACTCCACCACATCCTCTGCCCAGCCAGGGTGTTAGTACCATGGTCACCATATGATAATATGGTCTCACAACTCATCTATCATCTACCTCCCTAGTGCCAAGAAATTGAAGTACATCCTATGGACCTGTTCCAAGTCTCTAGAACACCTATATACTACTAGCCACTTTGGATTGAGCAATGGCCTTGACAATGCATACAATATCCAGATAACTATGTGATCCCAACACCATACCTGGAGCAAGGTCATATATACTAATCATGTATGTCATTTGTACACAATATTGTTCAATATCCTATACAAACAGGCCAACACATATGGGTCCTATGCGAATTGTACTTACTGGTCTCACATGTTTACCACTAGTCCTACTAGTATCCATGGTAGATGGTACCTACTTGCATGGCACACCAGGAACCCTATCGCAACCCCATAGATCATGGTAATTAAAGCATCATTCACATATCACCCTATCAACTCATCGATGTGGATCTCGCTTTGTTGGATATTATGGGTCCAATACCTCGATAATATCTACAATGTGGCTTATCACGCTCATTCTCTGTAAACTACTCTCCCCTTCATGGGGATGTGAAAGATGTGCCACACATCCTTCAATGTGATCATTATATCCCCCATCAATAACTAGAAGGTAGACAAATTTGGATACCACCTGTCTACCAACATCGTTAGTAGTACTCTATCTGCCTCAACCCAAGGCATCTCTACCAAATCTAGTAGCCCCATTGCCCCTAGGGTGTCCCTCTCTACTGCCTCAACCCAGGGTATCTCTACCAAATCTAGTAGCCCCATTTCCCCTAGGGTGTCCCTCTCTGCTGGTTTGATCTCCCATAACTCCTCTTCTAAGAAGCTCGATTGCCATTCCTTGATCTCTAGTACATTATGTTGTAACCACAAATAATAACAATTTTTTTAATTAGTTCCAAAAATCATAAAAATTAACAAAATAAAATCAAACACATTTAAGCAAGCTCGTCTCGTCTCTTGTTTCTCTTCTATTTTTTATTTGCCTTGTTCTTTTTTTTGTTTTTCTATCCTATTTGTCAAAATCATACCCCACTCTTGTTGGGCATGATTTCATCCTCTTCCTCCTTTCAAATTTGTGTCCCATCCTTGCAGGATGCGAATTCATGAATTCATGCCCTATAATTTTAGGATATGAATTCGATCACCACCACAAACTAGCCAAATTCGTGGTCAACCCTTGAATTCGTGCCAAGTCATATGTAAATATTTATTCTAAAAATATAAGTTAAATGCTTAAAGGATCTAAAAGCCTAATCTAGCCTAGTCTATAAGAAGAATTTTAGTCCTTACCCATGCTCACTTCACTGCTACACTAGCATCACCCCTTGCAATGACTGAATGGTGTGTGGGAAGTGCCATTTGTCTTTTTTTTCTAGAGCTCATTTTCTTCTTCTCGTGCGATGAAAATGAATTTATTTTCACCCTCCCTTCTTATTCCCTTATTTTTCTCTCTCCTATTTGTGATTTTGCCCTGTTTCTTTCTGTTTGCTACTCTCTTTTCTTTTATGTCTACCCTTTTTTTGTATTGATTTTGAAACTCGAGAGGGCACCTCAACCTAAGAGGTATTAAAGTCATTAATGCATCATTTTGCATGCAAAATTTCTAAGTGTCCAATATGAAACCATTTTTTGCAACCACCCCTTTCTTCTAAACCAGACACCCCTTTTTGTGTTTGTCGTTCTTCACCCATAAGGTGTCTACATCTTTCTTTGATACATTTATTAGGCCTTATATGCATCAAAGAAGGGGAAAAATTGAGACATGTAAAATTAACCCAGCTAAACAGGTAATATTTTCTAGAGCCCTTGAGAAGTACCTCAAAATTGTCAAGTACAAGTTTGGATTTCTCTCTCCCTCATTTTTTTTTTCTCTAGTTTTACCAAATTTCTGGTCACCCAGTACAGGGCACAAATTCAACAAATTAAGGTTTTCTCTTAGAAAACTCAAATTTTGGGTCGATCTCCAGGACATTGACCCTCCACTAGGTTTTACCCTTTATTTTCCTACCCAATTGACCTCCAAACCTATTATAAATAGAGGGTTTGGATCCTATTTTCCCTAACAAGTTTTTTAGAATTTTTTTTAACAAGTTGTTCCAAGCAATTTTGACAAATTATCCTAACAAGATCAAGTGATCTTCTGCTTCTCTACTTTTGTGATTTTGCTTCTCTTAGTGGAAAAGTGTTGGAGCCTTGAGGAGTCTACCATCTATGGGAATGTTTATCATTTTGGCTATTTTTTTCTACCACATGTTCCTTCTTACATTTTTAGTTTTCATAGATTGTTAATTACTCATTTTGTATTTCATTCTACATTAATAGACTATTTTGGCACTTTTGTTGCAAATTCATGTCCCATCTATATAAGGTATGAATTCGACATAGCTAAATTCAAATTCATCCCTTATGGGGCACGATTTTGGATCCTTTAGGTTTGGGGACAGAGTTTCACTTCAAAAATATTAACTTTCTTTTGTATGCTTCATTTAGCTCATAATATTACTATTTACACTCTATTTTTTGTATTGTTTCATTTTGTTGCATCTTGTCTTGTTTACTTTCAAAAATATCAATCATCACTCTTATTTTCAAACGGTCAAATAAAAGGATCAAGGGGGCTTGACTTCTGTAGAAAAAAAATTTACCCATAAAAACGAGTCAATTCTTTCGTAGACCCCTAGCTAGCCACCCAAAATTTCAAAGTGTAAATTTGGGGCTCTTTTGCCTTCCCCCTTTGCATTGTTCCCTTAGCTTTTCACACCCTATGGGGTACAAATTTGTCTTGCGATATTTGTGCCTTGTAATTCTGAGGTAAAAATTTGGCATTCTAGGGGTTTTTCTCACCAAAACCCCTTCCCTTGTCAGCTCGTTTTGGGGTCAGCCTTTGCCCATGGTAAAATTTCACATTCTCATCTATTTTACCCTCCAAACCTATTATAAATAAGGGTTTGGATTCCCTAAGCTTGTATAATTATTTCTAAGGATATTCTAACTATTGACTCACTCATTTTCTCATGCTATCAAGTGTTCTTCTACTGCAAGTTGTTATTTTGTAGTTTTATGCTTTCATGATTTCTACCCTTGGGGATTGAGTGGAGTCTTTATGTTTGGATAGATCAAAATTCTTGGAGTGCTTCTTCCACCTCTTCATTGCTCCTTATTTTCTCCATCAACTAATCAAATTTTACATTTACTTTAGTTTTCTTTGCAAGTTTGTTTTCACTGTTTAATGCTTAATTTTTAATTATTTTGAGGTCTGAAAAGGATATCTAAACCAAATTTGCATCCTACCCATATAAGGCATGAATTTGGTAAGCCAAATTCATGCTCCCTATTTACAGGGTATAAATTTGGTAAGCCATATTTATACTTCCTATTTACAGAGCATAAATTTGGTAAATTATGGCTTAGGGGCAAGTCTCGCACCCCAAAACCCTAATTTGCATTGTACATTTTTAGCATTCTATTGTGTCCATCCTATTTGCATGTCATTTTACTATTACATAGCTAATTTTCTCTATTTGTGCATGTTAAAAATGTCAAATATCAATTTTGCTTTCAAACGGTCATCTAAAAGGACCAAGGGGGCTTGACTATTACACCTCTAAGCTTAGTCTTATAGCAGCCTAAGCAAGCCCCCAAATGTTGATTAAATTTTCTAGGGTTTGTGAAGTTATTTTGTAGGTTTGAAACCATTGGATATTTTGGATGTAAGATAAAGCTTAGATCAACCATAAGATTAGATAATTTCCCCAATAGATATTTAGGTTGTTTGGTGTTTGCATTCTATTCATTTCTACTCAAAACCTAGATCACAAGTAAATAAATGCATTTGAATAAATTTCTAGGAATTTGAAAGAATAAAAGCATATAGTATGCATATAGGTTTTTAATCTTGTTTGTGCATATCCCTTAGACCCTTGCTGAAAGGATTTATTTTGTAATCTTAGGGTTAGACATCATTGAATTATATAATCTTAGAGTTAGTTCTTGTTTTCTTACATATTGTGTGTCTTGCATCGTTCTTTCCTTTTTATAGTTTAATTTATAAAGGCCAAACAATAGGTGTATGTTTAAATGATAGATCAAACACTTCCACCCTGAACTTGGAGCGAGTCTTAAAACTAGTCTTGGTGATCTTGTCCTTTCATGTCCCTAAGTGTAGAGAATATAACACACCCTTGTAGTTCACCTCAGCTCCCAACATATCCAGTTGAGAATCATATGCGGTAGGGTAGTTTTCCTCCTCTACATATTTTGTGAACCCGAAATGAAAACACATCTTAGTGGCTAAGATAGGAAGCCTCTTCCTTTGTGTCCTCTTGAAAAATTTAAGCAAGACCACTAATTATGTTTTTTTAGATATAAAAATATCAAAAACATCTTAAGAATATTCTTGTGTGTCTTTCCTTAGTTTTATCCTCTATCCTTTCACTTCTTCTAATGACTTCATTCCTTAGAAGTCATTGAAGGCATCTAGAATCTGATAAAATTTCTTACGAAGATGATCATGTTGATAGGGAGAATCATAATCTTGATGTAGAAGAGAAAGAACATGTTGAAATTGGTACTAATTATGATTTCTATGAGGGGCCTAATGGAGGCTTCACATTCACAATAGTTGATCATCTATGGGGTTTTATGAAACTCCACAAGGATACTTTGATAAAAGTTATGGAGTGGGAAGCTCAGCTTGAAAGAGGTGAGACTCCTCCTCCTCCTACCATCTCTCATAGGAATGTTCATAAAAATTCCTTGTTTGAATATTTGCATCATGGTAATATTATTTATAACCCAACATATGTTAATACTGTGACCACCAATATTGGAATAATTCCACAAGTTCTTCCAACTAGGACTACATCTAAAGATTATGTCCAATTCCCTCCTCAATTGGTTAATATCAATATTTATGCTTATGTTCCACCAACCATTAATTATCCTCCATAGAAAGATATCACATATCATAACCCATACCATAACAATGTCAATACAACCAACATGAGCCAAGTTCCATTTCAATACCCTACTTATACCCCTTCCCTAGGGAATCTAAGGGTATTGCACATCAACAATCCAGAAGTGCAGAGTTTAAAAAATATGGTGAAAAAATTGGCTTCAAGAATAGATATGCTTAAAATACATAGCTTCACTTACAACTACAAATAAATGTACAATCAACCATCAAACCCTATTTTTTCCTCTAGGCTCTACCTTGATCATTTTACAATACTATTTTTACCTATCTATAAGGGAACAAAAGATCCAATTGAGCATTTAAGAATTTTTAGGACATCAAGCCATTATATCATATATGATGATATTATATTACTAAATATGTTTCCCAAGAGCCTTGGTGGTATGTCATTAGAGTGGTATTATTAGTTGCCCAATCATTCTTTGAGGAATTTTGAAGAGACATCTGAAATGTTTATTCAACAATTTTGTGCTCATGTTGAAAATAATGTTACTATGAAATATTGTTAGCTTTTGAAGCTTAATACTCAATGAAACTACCACAAGAATAAATTACAAAAATATAATAAAATGCAATATAAAGCAATATCAAATGTAATAGATAATAATCAATAGATTATTTGAATATGAATGGAACTCACACACTGAATGAGTAAATGTGTACAACTCTTTCTTGCACTATAATAAATTACAAAATCTATTTATGAGAGTACAATGATCTCAATAGTATAATGGATTTATAATAAATGTAAGTGTCACAATACTTAAGGTTATAATATGTATAAATACCCTTTCTACAATGACTCTTGGATGGCTATGACTCTTCCATACCTTGTGACTCTTGGCTCTCTTTTGCACACATATGGAGCTCTATTTGATATACACTTGTAATATGACTCTTCACTATATTTTCCTAATATATGGACACATGTACACATGGAATAATGTGCACATTTATATTAATAAATATTATGCACACTTTAATAATACTTGTTGAGATTCGAATTGACATCAAGTAAACTTGATACTGCAATTGTCTATCTTCCAACTTTTTGATTAAGCTTACACCCGTTGGCCACAGCTTAGAAATCAACATTGGATGGACTAAATATTGCTCTAGCCCAACCTATAGAGTAGGTTAGTTCCTTATAAATTGATAGAATGTTGAATCAATTAAGCTCAATAATGGTTTTAAGATATAGGGTTAGAAAAGGGTTTAGGATTAAGAAGCTATGAGTAAAAAATGGTTGAATAGAGCTAACAACATAGGCATCCACAAGGAAAACCTTTCAGTAAATTATTTCTAGTGTCCCACACTCAAGATTAGTAGCACCCAAAATAGAGTAATCTTCATACAAGAAAAACTAAGCAAAGATATACTCCAAGAAGTAATTTCAATATCCACAATACAAACAATACAATTTAGTAAAATAGATCAATATCTAGATTAATAGAAATAAAACTATTGCAAGCATAGATCTAACTATGAAATTATTTCAATTGCCTTACAACTAGTAATCCAATTTCAGTGGAATGAACTAACCATAATAACATCGACATAAATGTGATTCATAGCTTGAACCTCTTAACAAAGATATCGAAGATGATAGTTCTTGAGTCAAAAATCCAAGTAATGATCCTTTGATTAATTTGAAAAATATGTACACAGTAGGGCAAGCAAACACTCTAGAGTTGACCCTAATAATCGAGGGTTCAACCTCTATATATAGTTTTACAATGAAAGACAATAGGTGGAACATTACAAGTATTAGACCATGCCAGATCAACATAATACTAATGGTGGTAGAATTTCATTCACCTACAAGGTCTGAGAAATCTGCTCTATGTCGCATGCCATGAGCTTTGCAACTTGCTGGTTCTGTAATGGTAGGTAGAATCCAGGCTATTATAAATAAGATCCAAGCCACCCATATTTCTTGAGGATTTCATATTGCTGTAGATCTATAATTACCCAGGTTCTTAGTTCTTGACTCCATGGATGCTTTGTCTACCTGCTCAAACCAATTGGTTCTCTTTTTCCAAGAATCTACATTTGTTTACTCAAGAAAATGTTAGCATGATCTCGATCGTTGATGCACTTGTGAATGACTACGATTAATCTTCAACAATACTCTATAGACGAGCGGCATAGAACATGTCATCAATCTGCTCTAGAAAGAACACTGATGTTAGCTTGGATTGCTTTGGCGAGCAACATGGAGCATCTACAAAAATACACTAAGTATTAAGCAGAATGTAGCATGTCACCAAGCCACTCACTTAATTATTAAAATTGCTTTATTTCCTTTCACATCTATGACATAGGGCATATATTGTAATCCACTCCTCAATATCTACTCCTTGATATCCACTCCTCAAGTTTTGACCCAATTTGACCATGGAATGGAGCATGTCACCAAGCTACTCAAGAAATAGTGTAAAATGCTACTTCGTACTATGCCACTACCTTGTGCTTATTTTCAGGCATTTGACCTTTTTGACCAACAGAATGGAGCATCTATTCTATTCTGCTTTAAAATATATGTGGAACTCAACGACATGGAACATCTCTAATACTTAGTCATTTTAGTGTGTGGGATAGGATAATGTATGATAATATGCTCTTTGGAGGATGTTGATGTTATCTTTGACTTGGTTTGACAACAGCGTGTAACATCTACGTTGAGCTATCATAAAATATACTAAATACTAAGCGATATGGAACACCTTGCTTATGCTACTATGAAAAAATACTAAGTGTTGAGTGGATGGGAGCATATTACACTGGGATGCTCTAAAATACACTATATCATGAGTGACTGGGAGCATATTTGTGCCTTAGAAAATATTTACAAAAAAATTACTAAGGATGTGGCCATTTTGGGCCTAAATTTTGGTGCCTCCTGGGTGGATTTGCTTTCAAAGCCAATAAACTCAAAATCTTATCCATTGGGTATCAGGAGTCAAAAATACAAATCTTTGAGCAATGCTTCATAGAATAATTTCTATATGACCATTACCCTCTAAAAATTTGTGAAGCCACCCAGAGGATAACGGTTCACATGGAGATCATGCTGGAAATAATGATATCCATCGCTCCTTAAAAACTACTCAATTATCAAGAAAAATAGAGCTGCACTCTCTCTTATAAGCCTAATCAAAATGATCTAAATGCCTTCACAAAAACTTCATTCTCTACTCTTTGGCCTCATGCTTTTATTATTATCTTATGATAGTGTCAGTATTAAAACAAATATGCAACAATTTTACATGACTACAAAAAATATTCAAAGTAGAAAACTTTACACTCGTACCTCTTGCGGGTCTTCAAAAACTCTATCTGGTTCTTCCTCCTCCTATTGAGCTTCTTGTTCTCTATTGTCTTCTTGGTCTTTATCAATGTCCTCTTCTCTAGGTGAGTCTTGTTGCTTATCCTTTTTCTCAACATCGGTCCCAAACAATTGGATCATTAGTTTAAGAGTCTACAAGGCTTGGTTCCAAACTACTTCAGAAAGGTTAGAAGTCTCCTTAAGCTGCTTATGAATAAAATACAATTTGGTAATATCTTCATAATTTTTAGAGCTTACCTTGTTCACCAGGTCTTCCATCATATCTACGAGTCTGGTTAAATCAATTATCATCTTGGAGACTTGTTCTTGATCAATTGGCTCCTTATAGGTATCAACCTATGATTCCTAATGGATGATCAAAGCTACACTCTTCTTGATATCATTTATAATAGAGTATTATTCTCAAGCTAGAGTCCTCCAAAGACATTGATTCATTTCTTGGTTGATATCTACCACATATCAAATTGTGTTTTCCACTTTGTCATATAACAACCAAGCCTTCTGAAGTAATCTATTCTTCTTCACTACAACTCTAGCAGCCAATCTAGAAATATTCCATTCCTTGTTGGGGATCGGTTTAGCAGTATCACTAATCTTACTATCAGATAATTTATATATTTGTTTTGCTGGAATAACCATGGGTTGCAGCTCTTGAGTGAACTTGTCCAGGTCTTCTTGAGTATTCTGGAGCAAATGGCTAGCATCATCCATATAATCTATTATGGGCTGTAGTTTAGAGTATTTATCCAAAAATTCAGACCAAATATCTTTTCTTACCTTCTTCACTCCTGCTTTTGTGAATCCTAAAGACCTAGCCTTTTCAATCTGAAGCTAATGCTTCAAGTCTTGTATTTCCTTGGTCTGTTCTTTATTTTTCTTTTTCTATTCCTCAACTTAATCTTTGAGCTTAATGACCAATTGATATTTGCTTTTCTAGTCTTTCACTTCATTCTTAACAACCTTTTATACCTGGTTTTGGTTGTTGATAGTCTTTCCTAACTTCTCTATTTTATGCTCCAAATTTCCAAATTTCTCCTTGTAGATATCAATCTTGACATAGAAAGTTTCTAGGTGAGCTTTTAATATGACCAACTCATCTTCAACTGGTAGTTGCTCAATATCTTTAGTATAATCCTCTAGATGATAATATTGCACAATCATCTCTACTTTAGGCTTACTCACTAAAGGGGTAATAGATCTAGATGCTCTCTACCTTGTGACTGGATCAATATAAATTGTGCTCATTTTTTATAGCCATTGTTTTTTAAGGCTTGGATAGCTTCTCTACCTAAAAATATTGAATCTTATGAGAAACCTCCTCCTCCTTTTGCAAGGAAGCCAACATGGGATAAATTTTAGGAGGAGGAGAAGCTATAAGATATGGAAGGGTAGATTTAGCAGTTGATGATAGCAGAGTGGTAGTGACCACAGTTGAATCTATGGTTATTGTTGTGGTTGCAATGGGGAAAGACATGGTAACTAAAACAAAACTCAAGGAAGAATGAGCAAGTGTAGATGAAATATCTTGTGCTTAAGATGATATTGGAGGTTGTGATGGCAAATTTGGGATGACCGAGGATTATGTGACTATAATTTTTGATGAATGTAGAGGAGATAGATTGGCTTGGTCCCTGTGCTTGCTGTTGAGACATGCAGTGAATTATGAGGAGGAGATGGTAGCTTTGTTTTGATAATTTATTGAGAAGGGGAAGGAGATTTCTTTGGGGATAGAGGAGGAGAAGGAGAATAAGGGATAGTAATTGTACCTTTTCCTATAGATGTAGGAAGTTCTATAATTACCTCTACACTTGGATGCTATATTTATTGTACCGACTTCTCTATAACTAAACCAAGGATCTTTTCAACACTCTTCCCCTTATCCACTTTTAGGTTCTTACAAACCTCTTTTTGGGTCCCTTTCTGTGTATATTTGGAATTTCTATTGAGAACTCTAAACATGGACAGCTTATCACTCTTAGTATCCTCTTCGGATGGCCCCTCTTGCAATGCATCTTCAAAAGTAGGATTCGGATCAACTATGGCTACAGTAGTGAAACTCACAGGTGTGAACACAAAGTCTTCATACTTTTTATTCTAGTCTATATCAATTTAAAGAGGTTCTTCACCTAGGGCTAGGTGCTTGGGCCTACTGACTATCTAATTGAATTTTCTGTTAACTGCCCTATCATTAAAATAATTCATTTTACTCATTAGCTGGGTCCCTACAGGGTATTTCTCCAGTTGTTCTGTTGAGGGTTCAGATATTTTAGGAACTTCTGTAGCAACTAATTAAGTGTTAATACCTACCTCTTGAGCTTCCTCTTATGAAGGTGGGGAAGAAGAATCTATCCCTTCTTGGGTCTTCTTATAAATCAGTACCAAATTCTTAGGGTCCTTGGATTTCTAGGTTTTAATATTCTTGTCATATCTCTCAAAAAAATCATCATCTATTACTCAATAAAATCTAGATTTATCTGTACCAGTTTATACTCTCATTCTCCACTAGTCTATGATTTTGCCTTCATACCAATTCTTCTTGTTTTCAATATCCTAAATCCTAGACTCTTTCAACTGGTGGCTTTCATTACTATTCAAATCAATATAAACTATTTTCTCATAGAAGTCTAGCCATAGGGGAAGTTGTTCCATTTTGGCAACATTCCAATCCAATGGGGCATTTTATTTGTTATTCCTCCCTTGTTCAAAATGAGGCCTTGAGGTCTTTTCAAAATTATGGGTCTTCTATCCATTAAGGGAAATGTTCCTCTTTAGGAACTTGTCATCAATGTCATATCTCCACATCTGTGGGATGTTCAAAAGGCCCAACCTATCCAAATATTGAGTGATTTTTTCATCCTGACACTTTCTGATAATTTTTATATCATCGACATTGTAGGAGTAAGTCAGCAAACATTTTCTCTTCTTACCAGAGCCATAGTTCATATTAATAAAATATGCTTACCTCAAATATTCCAGGGCCAACAACCTATTAGTGAAAAAATGGGGCAGCTAAAAAGGCTTTCCAATGAAGCCATAGAGACTAATAATTGTGCCCTCTGTGAGAACATACCAGTATTATTCTTCGATGACTGGTACTCTTAACAATTCTTTTGTTAGAGGTGGTAACCTAGGGCATTTCCCATACATAATTTTCAATGTTAGCCCTAGGAATTCCAAATTAAACTTGTAAATAAACTTTGTGCTCCTCAAATAAACGGTCCAGTAATACATAGGGATAGGATCTCCCTTGTCATTCTTCTCTTTCATAAGAATATAGGGCATCATGTGTCTTATATTGGCATAGAACATACATGCCAAAATCAAACACTTCCAAAAAGAGGGAGCTTTCGAATCCCTTTTCATCCATACCAATCGCTCATGTATTCATTTGGTAAGGAAAGTTGGCCAGTCAAATTAAATGACCTTGATACCTTTCTTTTCTATGTCAATTTTATGCATCCTTTCATTTGAAATTTAGTACGCAATGGCTATTTTCCAATCACTTACAAATTGGTTAGAATCCAAACCCTCTCAACAAGCTAGCATAGAGAAAGGCTTTAGGTTGAACTGTTCAATGTTCCTTCCTATTTGGTATTTACAAATAGTGCTTTACTACTCCCTTGATCTTCCTTCTAGGTAGGCATCACTTTTTCTAAATTAATGAGATTTACACTTTGGATACTTTTAAATGCTTTTGCATGCATACATTCCACCATTAATGCAACCGCTGTGAGAAACTGTCTGTTTGCATGCTTTTCAATTCAAACGTATGCATCTTGACAGCTGGGGATGTTATGTTTATGATTGATTAGTTATGGTGCAAGGCACTTTTCTAAACCTATGATGCCTTTCATTGTATTTATTTCCTTTGAAGCAACAAAGGAAAATCACATCGCTGATTGGTAAATGCTTTTGCATGCATACCTTCCACCATTAATTCATCCACTATGAGAAATTATATGTTTGCACACTTTTCAATTCAAATGTATGCATCTTGGTAGCTGGGGAGGTTAATTGATCACTGATTGGTTATAGTGCAAGGCAATTTGTTAAAACTATGGTGCATTTCATAATATTTATTTCTTTTGGAGTAGCATAGAAAAATCACATTGCAACTCGCGGGTCTTTCATTCATCGAAGAGCGATGTAGCACAAGTGTTCAATTTTTGCTCTAGAATGGTCATGGACTCGAGTGGTATGGAACACATGCTATGGTATGCTACCATATTAGCTTATTTAAGAGTGGCAAGGAACACATGTTGCATTTCGCTACCATATTAGGTTATTGGAGAGTGGCATGGAACATATGTTGTATTCCATTGCCACCCTTAGTTTATTTTGCAACTTGTAACTTGATTTTTTCAAAGCAAAATTTTCTCTCTTTTTTTAACACTTTACAAAAATGAAAACTTTGAACAAAGGAAAAGAACATTATAATACAAAAATATATGTACATATGTTACAATGAATGTAACTCAATCAAAGTAGAGTTTAATATGGAAACCATTGATCGAGATCTGCTGCATGTTTCCTTCAAGGTATTTAAGTTGGAAAAAATTGATCTCCTTAACCTCTACTATTTTGAAAGGACCATCCCAAAAGGAGTCAAAATTCTAATGATGCCCTGGCTTAACTATTTCCACATTCCACTTGAGGATATAATCTCCAAATTTGAACTCTCTGATCTTGGCTTTCTTGTCAAACCATACCTTGATATCAAATGAATACTTTTAGAAATCCTCATATACCTAAATATTTTTCTCTTCTAGCTGCAGCAGATGCGTTAACCTAGTTTCAACTGGATTCTACTTAGATTCATCCTCTATATCTACCAACTTGAGGGCTAGAATTTCCAAGTGAACAGGTAATACTACTTCTTTGTCATATACTAGGGCATAAGGAGAGGTCTTAATGGATTTTTTGATAGTGATTCTGTCTACCCACAGAGCTTATTCCAACAATAGGTTCTAAATTATCTTGTTACCCTATAATGATCTTCTCAATATTCTTAGAATATTTTTGTTAGTTGATTCTGCTAATCCATTCCCTTGGGATAGTAGTTAGAGATATTTTTAATGTTGATGCCATACTTGCTGGCAAACTCAATATCTTTAGCTCCTATGAATACTGGTCAATTATCACTCACCAAATCTTCTAGAACATCAAACCTTATGATTAAGATTTCCATGAAATCTATCACCACCTCTTGGTCTAATTTATTTATGGGAATAGCCTCTATCCATCTGGTGAGGTAGTCTATGGTAGTCAAAATGTACTTGTGTCCTACCAAGGAATTTGGATTGATAACCCCTATGAAGTCCAATCCCATAGGTTCTTCAACTTGAATTGGTTTGAGGGGGAATGATGCATTCCTAGTTCTTCCCACATACCACTGGCATTCATCATAGGCTCTTGTAACTTTGAAGGTGTCAACAAAAATGGTAGGCCAGTAATAGCCTACCCTAATGATATTTAAAGCTATGACTCTTCCTGAGAAGTGTCCTCCAGATAATCCCCCATGGAACTCCTCTATGACCTTTTGTTTCTAATCATCTCTTAAGCATATTAGGAGGACTCCATAAAGGTTTCTCTTATATATACATCTTAGTAATATGACACACTTCAAGGCTTAAAGTCTATATCTCCTCCTTTATGATGGATTAATATTAGAAGGACACACTCTAGTATGAAAGTACTTGGTCATCTGATACACTCAATCTAATTCTCTTGACAATAGTTCTTTAGTTTGATCTTCTGCTATTGATTAAAAGACTACAACTTCTACTAAAACCACTGCTTCTATCAAACCTTGGCATAATGCTTTGTCTCTTATAAGCTTGGTAGGATGAATTTCCATATCAAATTTTTGGATCTTGGTAATCCAACCAGCTCTTTTATCTCCTAGTTCACCTTGTAAAATGAAACTTCTCACATCCGGGTGAACCACATAGACCAGGGTTTTACTTTAAACCAAGTATTACCTAATTTTTTCAATTATTTCATCACTAAAAATACTTGTTTCTCAATAAAATTATACTTGACATGATATCCATGGAGAGTCTATCTCCAAAAAAATATGGGGTGTTCTTCTCCTTCATCATTTTTCTGGGTGAGCACTGATGCATAGCTCTCTTTAGCTCCATAAGCATAAAGAATGAAATATTTACTGTAATCTAGGTTGACTAGAACTAGAGCTGTATTAATGGATTGCTTTATGATTTCAAAAGCTTGCTTTCTCACTTTAGTCCATTTGAAATCTACATTCTTCTTTAGCAGTTCTGAGATAGGCTTTACCTTCTAAGCAAAATCAGAGATGAATTTTCTAACAAATTTTATATGACCAAAGAAGGACTACAAAGATTTCTTGTTCATGGGTAATGGAAGAGCAATGATGGATTTTATTCTATCTAGATCAATGGCCATACCTTCTTTAGAGACCACATGCCCTAACAACTTTCCCTCATGAACTACAAAAAATGACTTCTTTGAATTAAGAGAGATGCCAAATTCCCTGCACTTCTGAAATACTTGCTCTAGATGTGCCAGGTGGTTTTGCTTATCATGGAAGAATATATTCATGTCATCCAAGTATATTAGAATGACTTTGTTAATCAGCTCTCCAAAGACATCATCCATTATTTTTTAGAATGTGGCTCCTGCATTGGATAGACCAAAAGGTATTCTCTGATAGGTAAAAGTTTCCCATTTTTTGGTGAATACTATTTTAAACTGATCTTCATATTTCACCCAAATTTGGTTGTAGCCTAAGAATTCATCTAATAGTGAGAACCTCTCTGCTCCTACTACAATCTACAAGATTTGATCGATTTGAGGGAGGGTATAGTAGTCTTTTAATGATTTTTGATTGAGGTTTTTAAAATCTACACACAAGAAAATGTCACCATTCTTCTTCCTTACTGGGACTAAGTTAGCTACCTAGGTTGAAAGCTTGATTGGCTAGATGATCTTAGCCTTCAAAAAATTTAACAATTCTTCTCTCATTATGGCTTTGATTCTAAGATTCATAGGCCTTTGTTTCTACCTAAAGGAGCTCTAGCTCACTTGTATGTTGGATGAACTTCTTGTCATATACTTTAAGATCTTCATATGACCAAGCTACAATGTCTTGGTATTTTAGGCATAAATATTTCATATCCTCCTCTTCTTCTAGAGAATATCAAACTCTAACTTTGAGCTTATTTTCCTTTTTGATTTCAATTTCTTTGTAGATCTTTTCATTGATTTCCATGGATTTGATTATTTTCCTATCTTCATTATTAAAAAAGCTTTCTAGAGTGACCAATCCTCTAGGTATATGATTGTCCTTTAGCTATATGACATCTTGTTGGTCTATCTATTCTAGATTTTCCTCTTGAATGGTAGATAGACAATCTTATCTTACCAAGAAATCAATGATATGTTCATCACTTTCAAACACCTACCAAAAATTTTCTTGTCTGGTACTGTAGGCCTAAAAATCATTTTGATCCCTTTGTCTTTTGTGACTCCTATATCTATAGAAGTGTTGAAATTATCTCCCCTCGTTTCCAAGGAATCAACTAAGGTGTTCTGTCTTTTGGGAATAAAATTAATATTTAGGGCATCAAAGGATTCCATAAAATTCCATACCCTATTTTTATATAACTTTAGGTAATGATGCTTACTACTACATCTATCTCTTACTTGATTGACAATCAATTTAGAGTCACCATATATATTCAATATTTGGATACCCATGCTTTTAGCATGCATTAGTCCAATGTATAAAGCCTCATATTTTGCAGCATTGTTAGTGCATGACCATGTTAACCTATAGACAAAACTCTTTGTACCTTCTGATTGGGACTATAATAGTACACCAACACCAACACCATATTTGCATCTTGCACGATCAAAGTGCATGGTCTAGGTTTTTGTTTCTCTCAGGTACTGATTAGATATAGCAGGGATTATTTTCTCTATTTATGTGGAAATGCTATATGTACCCATACCTGTCCCAAATTGACTATAATCCTCTCTAAAATGTAGCTCATATTCAATCTCTAGCTCTTCAAAACTATCCACTAGTTCAAATTCCTCTAGAGGAGTGATATTACACGTCTTCTTCAAATTTTTCAATATGATAAGACACAGGCTTCTCTGGTGTTATTATACTCTTCCCTTTGAATGGGATCACCATACTGGAATAATATATGTACATGCATCCTCCCAATTTGAAAATGAATTCTCTTGAAAGGCACAAGCTGAAATAAGTCTCTAGATCCACCACCACTATTTCTTACATGGTGGTTACCTCCAGAGCTCTATGTAGCCTAATAAAAACATATTTTATTACCCCCACTATCTTCACTATTATCCCATATAACTATATAACTCTAGGGCAGGATCTAGTATATTCCATTTCCATATCCTCGTAGACTACCTTGGGCATTATTATGGTGGAAGCCCTTAAGTCGATCATGCAATTACGAAAAATCCACCCCTCCATCCTAATATAAATGTAAAAGGGAGGAGTATTGTTATTTAAAGTATTAGGGGACATCTTGTCTTTCCCAGAGGGTATGTTGAGGATTGTGGTAGCTTGATTTTCTTGCAGATATTTTTTTAGAGAAGTTTTCAACGGGTCTATTTGACTGGGAATGAAAAGAGTATCATATAGGCTAGCCTTGGAGGGTATTCTATTTATTTCCTCCATAATGTTATACACTGACTTAGCAGAGGTGGGTCTCTCAGACCTTCTCTCTAGTTCACCATACTTTCTCTTATACTATTGTGTGGCCTCAATTATCTACCTCTTGGTTATGGAGGGAAATCTAAACCTCTCTTGGGCTTCATTCTTGGATCTCATTCTATCTCCTTCATTTTTATTTTCAAACCTCTTGGGAAAACTGACTTCATTTTCTTGGCCTTTAGGGATAATGTCCCTCTTTTTATTAGCTTGGGGGATAGGGAATGTATCACTACTTTGGGCAGGTGGATCCTTCTTCTTTTGTGAGGGGACCTAAATTTGTCCCATATTTTGTGGATCAACCTGCAGCATTTTCTTGCCTGACCTTGTCATGACAAAAATGGATCCACCCTCATCAAGATATTTTCCAACCATGATCTGATATGGTTTCCAGAGTATATTCACTCTTCCTTTATGATTTCTCTCTACCTTCTCCATAGCCTGATATACATGGTTTTGGTACATAACATACGATTATGAGTGATGGGGATAATTGCACACCAGACACCATACATTCACTAGACTTGTTTCAAAATAACACTCTAGATCTTCTTGAATCACATTTAATCTTACTCTAGTGTTACTACTAGAACCAGGTCTTTGATATTTTTTGACATAAGAAAATATTCTTTGTTGAGATCTATCTATCTCTCTTTTTCATTGAATTCATCTTGTTGCTTATAGTTTTCAAAGTATTTTGAATATCAAGGAGGATAGAGAATTCTTGGGATATATGAGAAGGAAGCGATGGAAAAGGAATTGCCATAGGTGATACTTTTGAGTGAGGAATGGGGGTCATCTATGAAAGTGGGGATGACAAATGAGAAGGGTCCATATAATATGATGTAGCTACTTAAACTTGGGAATTGGGGTTTTCCAAATTGTAGGGCAACACAATTTTAGGGGGGAGTATTCTTACATAAATGAGAATATTTTCAACATGGACAACTACATTGTAGACATGTAGAAAGGTGTATACTCTAGCTTGTTGGGTTTGCAAAGCTAAATTTGATCTAAGGGATCTAATAATACATGAAAGCGAGGGTTGAAGAAGGTCTGGATTTAAGGGAAATCCTCTTCCAAGTCCTACTAAAACTCAAGTTGAAGTCTGAGATAGTTTATTGCTAATGCTTTTGTATGGATGTGAATTGGTTAAGGAGGGTGAAGAACACAAGATTATACTGAGAGGGGGGTGAAAAGTATAAGATCACTTTTTACTTTTCTTTCCCAAACAATATTATCCAATATAATCAATAGAAATATCAATAGCAGTAACCAAAGCAATGCATAAATCATCACACACAATAGAGACACCAATTTAACATGGTTCATCCAATGTGGGCTACTCCATAGAGAAAATATTTCACTAAAATTTTCTCAACAAATCTCTTAGGAACCTTCCCTATTACAATTTTTATGGACCTCTGTCCAAATGAGACACCAATCCCCTAATCTAGTTTGTGGACACCAACCCACAGGAGACACCAATATCCGTAGCTGATTCATGGATATCTATCCATAGGAGAACTCCTTATCCTCTGCTCTGGCTGGTGATCATCTAGAAGAATACTACCTCCACTGCTCTGGCTTGTAGATCTCTCTCCACTGAATACCTTTGTCCTCTCTACCCTGGATAATGGATATCTATCCACTAGAGACTACTATCCTCTGCTCTATCACCTCCAAATCTTGCTTTTAGCTCTAATAAAATCTGTACTAAACACTATCCTTCAGTATAGCACAAATCTGCTCAATCTTTGTCTCAAATCGATACTAAACACAGTCCTTTAGTCTAGCATAAATCTACTCAATATCTATCTCAAATTTGCACTAAAAACAATCCTCTTGTCTAGCACAAATTTGATCAATCTCTATTTTTGGTCTGGCACAAACCTATCCTCAAATATGAACCAAAATATATCCTCAAGTCTTAACACAAAGCTTGACCCAATCACTAATAAAATATGCTATATCTACCCCAAGCCTTAACACAAATCTTGAACAAATCAACCAATCAACTCTGCTCTCAAGTATTCACAAAGACTTACCTCAAATTTTCTCAACAAGTCCTCACTAGAACTTTTCCAATATACTCTACAAGTCTTCACCAAGACTTACCTCAAATCTTCTCAAAAATTCCTCACTAGAACTTGTCCAATCTACTCAACAAGTCTTCACCAAGACTTACCTCAAATCTGCATAATAAGCTTCCACAAAAGCTTAC
This sequence comes from Wollemia nobilis, assembly GCA_028583015.1. NCBI lineage: Eukaryota > Viridiplantae > Streptophyta > Pinopsida > Araucariales > Araucariaceae > Wollemia > Wollemia nobilis. The sequence continues at coordinate 5,227,947 of JAQPPZ010000040.1, forward strand.
TCAACTCTATCCTTAAGTCCACTTTAGAACTTACTCAAATCTGTCCACTAGATTTCACAAAATATTTCACAACTCTGTCCTTCAGTCCACTCTAGGACTTACTCAAATCATATCACAAGATTTCATAAAATCTTGTTAAAATAAATTGCAAAACTTGCATACAAAACTCAACTCAATCTCTTTCAGAAAACTTCTTCAATCACTCAAACAAGTTTCACACAGAATCTTGTATAACCTCAAAAACATATAGAGAATGGTTAGAGACTCAGTATGTTTCACACTCACAAAACTTAATCATTTTCAAACTCTCTTGTTTAACCACAGAAATGTATGGAGAATTGTTAGAGATTTAATATGTTTTCACACTCACAACAATACTTAATCACTTTCAAACTCTCTTGTTTAACCACAGAAACATATGGAGAATGGTTAGAGACTCAATATGTTTCACTCTCACACAAAAATCAATCACTTCCAAACTCTCTTGAAGTAAATTAATAATAAATAACAATTGATTTTACAGAACTTGAACTATCACTCCAACACTCTCAATCAACTATGCTCAACCAACTCCACTCAATCAATCACTTAATGAAACACAAATTGTTTACAAACCCTAAACAAGTGTTTCACTCCACTTTGAACAACTCACACTATGAATCTCAATCCTTGACTCAAGATGATTCCTCATTCACATAACAATGATACTCAAGTTATTTCACAAACCCTAGTTCAATATTGTACTCAACTTCACATAACAATGATACTCATGATATTTCACAAACCCTAGTCATGCATATGAACACTCACTCAAATATTTCCAAAAATGCTTATCAAACAATCCTTTTCACTCCAACATTGCATTTCACAACATTCAATCCAAAAAAATTTCCCTCATACGAAGATGTGCCCATACCTTTTGTTTTTATGGATATATATCTTCAAAACCTGTCTTAACCAAAATCAAATATTCTTTGTCAATATTAAGGTTAGGTAACAACAATCTTTCTCAAAATCTCCTTGCAAATATTTTCCCAATAATTATTCCACCATACAAAAATAGCAAGTCACAAGTACACCTTATAATCTCCAAACTTAACAGAATATCATTCAATATATAAAAATTAATTTCCCTTACTAACTCCAAACTATACTTTATAAACTCCTTTCCTTTAAAAAAAAAATAATTTTCATTCAACTTCCATATCAAAACAAATACCTTACACACCCTTATCACTCCAAGCCTTAACTCTTTTTCTAAATACTCAAAAAGAAAGACCCCAAACAATTCACATATTACAACAAAATATATATTATTATTTTTACCTTATAACTCCAATATCTAGCTTCCCTTCTTAATATTACACAGTCAAAAAACCCAAAAAAATTATAATGTAATTTTTAATATATATCCGTCTTACCCTTATGTCTCCCTTATAAAGTTATATAAACCCTTATAACTCCTAGGCTTATCAAACAACACGTATTACTTTATACCCGTCCATAACCATTCAAAATATGATAAAATATAAAAATAATTTAAAGCACACCTTATGTTGGAATATCCAACATTATTCCTAAGTTCCTAAGTCTTAAGTCCTACTATTTAGTTTTAGCATTTTGATTAATTCTTTGTTAGAATGTCGAGGTATTAGCTTGATTGGTCAATGTTTGACCAAAGACCAAGTTGTTAGGATTATAGTCTATGCTATTGTTTAGGAAGTGATATTCACATAGCATTATTGTAGTATCCAAGTTTAGTTTGTTTTGGTTGAGAATATCTCTCTCAACAAATATAAAGTATGTAATCATTTCTTTAATAATAGAATATTGAGATTCTCATTTGGTATCAGAGCATGATGCTCTTGGCTCATTAATTATAGCCTGAGAGCTGACCTGGGCATGGAGTACTTTAGAGGAGGTAACTCCCCGAGTTATGTTGTGCTTGTGAAGCTAAGCGGCTCATTGCAAAGCTCTTAGGCTTAATGCAAAGCCTACGTGGACTTACATGAATTTGTAATAGATCACACAGTCACACATTTACGTGCGCTTCTTACGCGAATTGAACTCGAGTCCTTGATTAGCATAGTGACCAATCTACCACCTAGGCTATACGCCCATGTAAGACAAAAATGACACACTTTAACTTTTGTCTTTCGTTGCCCTTGGAATAAGCATGAATTCATCTTCTTCCTTTTTATTCACGTGTTTGAGTGGATGCAAAATATTTTCTTTATTATGCCTTGCATTAACCATTGCCTTCATACACATTTTTATTTCCCTTTTATATAGTGCCATAAGCGTTTAAGAGACATCGACGGTTGAGAGGTGGTTAATAATTTTTTTAATCTTTAATTTTAAAATACCACCAAGGCCCTTTTAAAATAAAGCCATCTTCACTTTATTATAGTATGGTGCCCAACTTAAATATTTAAACTTAAATCTTTAAAGCTTATTTAAAATATTTAAATATTTAATTTTAAATTATTGAAGAATAATTTAAATATTAAATAACTTAAATCTTTTAAATATCCTTTGGGCCTTTAACCATGGTCTTTTAACCCTTAATATTATAATATTATGTCCTTTAGACCTAGGTATTTTTCTTTTCCACTCTTAGACCTTATCTTTCCACCTTTAATATTATAATAATAAATATTATAATATTATTTCCTTTAGGCCTAGGAATCCCTTTCCTTTAGGGTATTTAACCATCCTTTTGACCAATCATGTGAAGCTCTTAGACCAAATCTCTTGGGCTTAAAATATCAATATTTTAACCTTCCTTTTGCCAAATCCTACACTGATTACTGACACTGACTCTTGACATCAATGACAAAAAAACTTGCTCATATTTCCAACAAGAGGGAAAAAGGATCAATATACTCATTAAAATCTTCCAAAAAGGGTTATGCTAATGCTACCCATGAGGTAATGGTATTATATTATAGGCTCCTGAACCAATGTAGAATTTTTCCTCTAAAGGACAGAGCTAGAATTCTGACAATAACATCCTTATTTTTATATTATGGATCACTGCAAAATTCAAAATATCTTGGCAATGTTCATATGCAGTTTTATTGGATCCATAATATGTGGTAATGGCCTTAGAAATATCTTGGGGAATATCATGAATATAGGCTAGTCTAAGAGGACTAGCTGTATTCCAGCTAGGATACTTTTGCAAGGGCTGATTTGGAGTTGCATTTTGATTTTGGTTTTGATTTTGAGCCATGTTTCTAGGTGTAGCTCCTGTTGGAGGTGGCCTTGGGTGTACTGTAGGATGAACCTTAGGAGGAGTTTAATTTGAATAAAAATTATGATTCAAAACCCTTATGATAGTAGACCCTCTAAAATGGATCTCATAGTAGAAGAAGGATTGTGGGTTATTCCTTGCGGATGACCTAGTATTCATGAAAGAACTACGAGCTACAGGGATAACTTTATGGTTTCACAGAGCAGGGAGTCGCCAAGTGAATTTGCTGCTCACTGCTTAACAAGGTCAAGATAATTCACCAAATCTTGATTCCTTCAGGAAAAGATACAAACAATAAAGAATAATATGGGTTCTAGTGTTTCTTGTAAATAGGTCTTACAGGGTGTGCCAAAACTATTGGGATATGAATTGACATCAAGTAAACTTGATACTGTAACTGTCTATCTTCTATCTTTTTGATTAGGCTTGCACCCACTAGTCATAGCTCAAAACTCAACATTGGATGGACTAAATATTGCTGTAGCCCAAACTCTAGAGTAAGCTGGTTCCTTATCAACTGATAGAGCATTGACTCAATTAAGCTCAATAATGGTTTTAAAATATAGGGTTAGAAAAAGGTTTAGGGCTAACAAGTTATGAGTAAATAGTGGTTGGATAGAGCTAACAACATAGGCATCCATAGGGAAAACCTTTCAACAAATTATTTCCAGTGTCCTACACTTAAGATTAGTAGCACCCAAAATATAGTAATCTTCATAAAAGAAAAACTAAGTAGAGATATAGTCCAATAAGTAATTTCAATATCCATAATAATAACAATACAATTTAGTAGAATATATTAGTATCTATATTTAATAGAAATAAACCTCTTGCAAGTACATATCTAACTATGAAAATATTTCAATTGCCTTACAACTAGTAATCCAATATTAGTGGAATGAACTAACCATAATAGCATTGACAAAAATGTGATTCATAGCTTGAACCTCTTAATAAAGATATCGAAGATGATAGTTCTTGAGTCAAAAATCCAAGTAATGCTCCTTCTATTAATTTGTAAATTATGTACACAATAGGGCAAGGAAAAACTCTAGAGCTGACCCTGAGAATCAAGGGTTTGACCTTTATATATAGTTTTACAATGAAAGAAAATAGGTGGAACATTACAAGGATTAGACCATGCCTGGTAGAACCCTGAAGATTCTAGCAAAAAATTAAATAATAAATAAATAAATAATATCTAATTTAAGAGAATCACTATTGCATTGATAGGGGATCCCTCCAATGGGTCAAATAAACATTTGTTTTATATTATTCATGGATGTATTTGAATGAATGTTTGGACAACAATATATATCTACCCTAAACCCTACGTCTCTTCATCACGATGATTCATAATAATTAATATAATTAATTATTATGACTTACACTAAACCTAAACCCTAATATTATAATATAATAATTAATTATTATATTAACAATCATACAACCTTAGGATATTAAAGATATTATATTATTAATAATTAGGGTTAGAATAGGATACTAACATTCCACCCCTCTTAAAAATATCTTTGTCCTCAAAGCAAAAATGGAGGAAATGTTGGAAATATTACCGTAAAAGGCATCTCGTAATCATTTTAGTGATTCATATTGAATGTAGCTTTCTGCTTCCTGAAAGTTGGAGTTTTTTCTCTAATGCAAATTAGTGCTTGTATGCATAGGGTTTATTTAGGTCATAATTATTTAAGGTCTAGTGTGTTGAGTTTCTGCCTTTAGATTACTTTGAAAATATATTTACAATTTTTTTTTACCAAACTTGGAAACCTTATATCTCATACTTTAATTACAAATATCCTTCAATAAGAATATTTTGGAATGATCTTATTTTTATAGATTATTAAAACTTGGTTTAATGGTGGTTATTCCAATGCAATAGAAATCTTGAATATATCACCTTATAACTCCAACACTATGTTAATGGAAGCAAGCAATAATGGATTTACCTTTGTGCCTGTAGTACGTAGCTTGTAGCTTGTGATGTGGCTAGAGACTCAATGTGTCTTTATGATATTGCTTGATGTTGCCCAACATGCTCCTCATTTAATTATTCTATGTCTCATCTCTTATCTTACGTTATCTGCATGGCTTGACTTCAATATCTCCTTTATGTTCTTATATATTTTAGAATTTATGTCAATCCAATCCATAACATGAGTAACATTTGAACATTCATTATTAATGCATCTATCATTGATATTTTTCATCTTGTCCAACTATTGTCCATTTTTATTGAATCCTAATAAGAATATATTTGCCTCTACGTACACCAGTTTTACATTTTCTTCCTATAGAATGCTTCATTCTCTTGGTTGATAATTCCTATATTGATGAAAATGGTCTCCAGTTCCTCTAAGACTTAGTGGTTGAGGATGATAATTCCCCATAATCATGTTTCTATCCACATCCAAATTAAGTGACAATGAAAATAGGTAGAAGGTGGTCTCCAATATTCCATCCATGATGATCCAAGAAAATATCTTTCTCAAGCACATATTTAAACTGAACAATGAATTGTTATATTGTCGGTTATATATGTATCCCTTTTATTTGTTATTTGATTTAAAACAAAAAAAGGTTCAATCATCATATTCCACCATTATCATGTTCATATTTTTCTTCTCACATTATATCCCCCACATCTATAAGTGAAGCGAACCACTTTCCAGGCACTAGCCGCAATACCATGGGATTATATTTGAAATTATATATTATCCTGGCACATGCAATTTTTTTTTCCAAATAAATAAGAGGCCATTCCAAGATAATAATATGTAGCACTGCATTTAATTGATATTGTGTAGCACTATTTGACCAAATGATCTGGAATGGTCTGAATTTATCAACGAATATAAATTAACTATTGTAGCTTAATTGTTAAAACAATTTCTTCTCCTTCCAGTTGTTCACCATTTATAAAGGCATTTCTCATAAGATTATATATATATGAGAGGATGTGTAAGGCTATATAGAGATCATCATTTACCATCATATTTGGTCTACAAAACAAATCATGCCATATTTCATACTACAAGTTGGCTTTTCAAATAAAAATAACATCTATCCCTTCTTCCACCATTTTTGAATCTATGTGAGAAACACACAAATTCAATCATGTGCTTCAATCCTCCATCTAGACCAGCACATAATGGACTTAAAGCCTTGATTCTTATATTATCATGATTGTGGTGAACTTCATGAAGTGCAACCTAATATCTTCTTCATATGGTAGGACAAATTTACATAAAATAATAATCTATTTGACGTTTATAATTTCCTGTAATGTGTCTTTGAAAAGTTGTATATTCATAACTTATTTTTTTTGGATCCACCTAATATTGAGATATTTCATAACAAAGTATTTTCATTGTTTTTGTCAACATTTGAAAATATGAAATAAGTGTATGAAAAATACAAAGGTTCGAACTTCGAATATTCTTAATATTAAAAGATATTTTTCTGTAATCAAAAGTTCCAAAACACTCTCTGTTTCTCAAACAACGTTGGACATGACCAGAAGTTTATAAAAGTCTCTATCATTATGATGTTGAGATACCTCAAATAATGGGTGCAAGTCATGCTATCATCACATAATCGATAATTTTATATTCAATTTTAATTAATGTTTCATCTCGAAGGATTTACTGAAAACCTTGTGTATCCGTCCATTTAGCTTTGTAATTTTTTACCGTGGTGAGCAGTTTCTACCCAATACTGGAAAATGAACTGCCAATGCTACCGATGCTTCAAATCCACTCTTCTCGAGTGCGTTCAACTTCACAATAGTGGTTACAAGGTTTGCACATTAGTTTGACTAATTGGATTACCCTTTACTCTCTAATATTTATTTTTTCTTATGAAGGCATTTTTGAGACCTCGTCACATTTTTCTTTAACAAAATTTTGTCTTTCCTTTTTGCTATTAGTATTTGAATAAATTGCAACTATTATTCAATAAGATATCCCCAATTTATCACATTCTAAATGAATTTGCCTTTCAAATGTAGGTATTTTATCTGGTGGTAAAGAGTTTACTGGAGGACCATCAAAGGATTTCAATCCAGTTCTTTGTCTCTTTATTGATTGCAGCTCTCTGTCCACTCCCATCTTAGATTTACTTAGCTTATGATGTGTCTGTTGGAATGTGGAAGGTTATAATTTGGAATGCTTACCACATTGATTTGGTGAGAGACGTGGTGTTGCAGCCGCATGTACATCCTTAGTTTTCTTTGCATCATCCCAACATTATGTAGATATTACATAAACAATGTCATCAGTGATAATTTCTACATAGAGTCATGCACATATGTAGATGGTGTCCGTGTGAAATACCTGACCATATTTCAATTTATGGAAGGCTCATGTGTGTGAGTTTGAAAGAGAGGGAAAACCATGAACATCTGCTAGCACATCCATGACCGTCGGCTCATCTTCTTAAGTTGAAAAACTTGTCCCTATCGGTACAATTACTTCTATCAATGCATCCCATTGCTATTGGGTGGGAAGAAGGCATTGTACCACTAATTTCATTGGCTCATTCTAATGTTAAAAATGTGCATCATAATGTTGCTAGAGTGCTATGGAATCTAACATCCAATCTGGTAATGCTTGGTGGATTGTTGAAGAGGGTGGAGTTCCTACGCTTGTACATATTTGTTCATAATCTATTTCAAAAATGGCACGCTTCATGGCTGCATTGGCATTTGCCTATATGTTTTATGGGAGGATGGAAGAAGCAACAATAGCTGGTATGGTTTTTTTTTTTTGTAAAGTACTCCCAATAACTTAGATGGTCCCAGAAACAACATGAATCCCTTAAAAAAAAAATTATTTTCCATTATGGTGTAGAAGAGTAATATAATTGAAATAATGTATCAATATAATCCTGGAGGTCTTGCTTACTGTGTGCTTGTGATTTTATAAATGATCTTATCCTAGTTAGATTTTATTCCAAATAGATTTTTCTCCCCTCCTTTTTGTGGGTTTTGAACGCAATGGAGAGGGGCATGGATGCTACCTATTTTAAGTTTTGAATCTTACTCTTGTGGACATTCAATTTTTCCATCCAATTTTAGTTTTTTCTTATTAGAATAGTATGCATTGACTACAACAAAAAACCCCTTATTTACAGCTTGAATGTAGACAAGGGATATTTTATTTTTAAAGGTGATATATAGAATGCTAGATTGATTTTGGTAATTCAGATTTAAAGCTTTGTTATGTTCCAATTTTATTTTCATTATTTTTATTGATATTTGTGAGGGCACTTTATTTCCCTTTTGTTTTTTTGGAGATTCCTGGTTTTCAGGAAGGTCCTTTTTTGCACATATATTTTTTTAGGGTTTCCATGGAAGTAATAATCTTCCATTTTTGGAAGTTCATTATGTACCTTTTGAAAATATATGGCTATGGGATCCTTCGATTTTTTTTATGATTATCTCCTTTATTTGCAACTTCCTCTTTTTCTTCATGGGTGATATCTTTATTTTCCTCTGCTTCTAATTCCATTAGATACTTACTAAAAATGTCATTTAAATGTTGCTCAATATTTTTCCACATGGCTGGGTCCAATATGGCTCTGATACTAGATGGTAGAACCCTGAAGGTTCTAGCAATTAATTAAATAATAAATAAATATATAATATCTAATTTAATAGAATCACTGTTGCATTGATAGGGGGTCCCTCCAATGGGTCAAATAAATATTTTTTTATATTATTCATGGATGCCCTTGAATGAATGTTTGGACAACAATATATATCTACCCTAAACCCTATGTCTCTTCATCATGATGATTCATAATAATTAATACAATTAATTATTATGACCTACGCTAAACCTAAACCCTAATATTATAATATAATTATTAATTATTATATTATCAATTAAACAACCTTAGGATATTAAAGATATTATATTATTAATAATTAGGGTTATGATAGGATCCTAAAAATGCCAAATTAGTAGAATACTATGGTGGTAGCATTTCATTCACCTGCAAGATCTGAGAAATCTGCTTGATATCGCATGCCATGGTAGCTCAGCTTTGCAACTTGTTGGTTCTATAATGGTAGTTAGACTCCGGGCTATTAGAAATAATATCTAAGCCATTCATATTTCTTGAGAACTTCATCTTGTCATAGATATGCAACTACCTAGGTTCTTGGTTCTTGAATCCATGGATGCTTCGTCTACCTACTCAAACCAACTGGTTCTTGTTTTCCAAGAATCTACCTTTGTATACTTGAGAAAATATCAACATGATATCGATCATTGATGCACTCATGAACAACTATGATTAATCTTCAACAATGCTCTACAGAAAAGTGACGTAGAACATATCACCAATCTTATCTAGAAATAACACTAATGTTAGCTTGGACTGCTTTGGCCAACGACATGGAGCATCTACAAAATACACTAAGTATTAAGCAAAATGTAGCATATCACCAAGATGCTTACTTAATTCTTCAAACTGATTTATTTCCTTTAACATCCATGGCATAGGGTATATATTGTAATCTGATCCTCAAGTTTTGGCCCAAGTTGATCATAAAAATGAGCATATCGCCAAGCCGCTCAAGAAATAATGTAAAATGTTGCTTTGCACTGTGTTGTTGCCTTGTGCTTATTTCCAAGAATTTTGATCTTTTTGACTAGCAAAATGGAGCATCTGTTCTATTCCACTTCAAAATAGATGTGTAACTCAACGATATAATACATATTTGATCCTTAGTCATTTTAGTGCATAGGATAGAACAATGTGTGCTAATCCGCTCTTTGGAGGATGCTAACGTCAAATTTGACTTGGTTTGATAGCGGTATGGAACATCTACACTGAGCCACTATAAAATGTACTAAGTACTAAGTGGTGTGGAACACATTGCTTATGCTACTACAAAAAAATACTAAGTGTTGAGCAGATGTGAGCATCTTGCACTGGACTGCTCTGAAATACACTATGTTTTGAGCGATTGGGAGCATCTTCATGCCTTAGAAAATATTTTAAATTTTTTTACTAAGGATGTGGCCATTTTGGGCCTACACTTGTGCATTTATTAAATTACATAAAGTAAATATTCAAACTTTAATCTAAGGCACTTAACCTAATCTAATATTGTACCCATGATGGTACATTGTAATGTACCAAATAATGTAATTTTCTCCAATACCCCTATGTATTTTTTTATTTGGTTATTGAAGGCTCTAGTATTCAATATGGTCTTCATTCTGATCTCAGAGCTCATGTTGTATTCTCTTGCTCTCTCTAATCGGTTGCCTTTCTGTATATTATATCAAATGAATGGTTAGTATATTCCAGTCTTTGTGATTTCAAGATTACAAGTCTCTTAAAATATTTCACAGTCATCAAATTCTTGTATAAGAAAATTTCTCTTTCCTTTGCCTTTAAAAATGATATGACCCTTTCTTTTCTTGTATGGAAACTTTTATTTAATTATCTCCATTCTATGATTCTTCATAATTTGATTCACAACTTGCTTGAGCTTCTCTAATTTCTGATGCATGGATATAATAGATAAATTTGGATCACAATTGATCCATTTTTCTTTTTTTAATTTGGTAATATAACATTGTTTTCTATTATTGATAATCTTGAATTCTACTATTATACCTTGATCCATGAGTTGAAAAACTGAAAGAATATTGATAGTCAATCCGAGAACATATAAAACATTAGTTAGATTGACTAGAACATTTTTTATACCTTTTACTTCACAAGTCTTACTATTTGCTATAGCAACTAATTTTTCATATTTTTCTTGTAAAGCATTGAACCATATTTTGTTTCCAGTCATATGTTTACTTGCTTAAGAATCTATGTACCAATAATTCATAATTTAATTTAGATTTGGCTAATTCAAGATTCTAAACCTTTGAGATAGGATTCCTTTTGTCTTCCTAATTCCAAATAATTGAATGAAAAAATTCTAATTTTCATAAATACCTAAATTGGTGTTTAATGCCTTTTAACTCCCAAATAAGAAATTTAGAAATTTTGTAAACTAATATTTGTAAAATTATAATCCTAGTTTGGTGTAGGAATCCTTATTTCTCCAAAATTAATTAATTCCCCAAATATATTATAAATTAATCAAAATATTAATAAATAATCTAAACTTGGTCCTCCAAAACTCTACAAAACCTTACAAAATACCTTAATGAGGTTCCTAAGATTTAATTCACCAATTATTTTCCTTATTTCTCCAATTTCCTAATTAATCAAGGTGAAAAATCAATTAATAATATTTAAAATTAGTCAAATTAAATAATTTTCCAATCCTTATAACTCCAACTTTTAGAAAATTAAATATTAAATTAAATAATATATTTAATGTCTGTGGGCATGATTATTTTGATAAATTTTGCACTGCTCCAACATCAAACTTTACAAGCTTATCCACACATGGCGCTCACTTGAGTTTCAAACTCCTCCAAACAACACACTTCAGCCTTTGTCTATTCACATTCCTCTTAGCAACATGGCAAAGTGCATGTTGATTTTAGGTTGGTGCAACCACTTGTTTTTAGTCCTCTGAAATATGTTACACAATGTATGGTAGATTGAATTTTTTTAGTATGTGCAAGTAATACATTTCTCTTCTGTTTGTTTGAAAAATTGCATCAGCTAACATTATAGAATAGGTGACCTTTATTTTTTATATTTCACAAAGATAGTTGCCATCTATCGCTTGTCATGTTCCTTTTTGGTGCTACTAGTTTGCCATGTCCACACTACTCAACGATATTTAGGTGTAATTTTTTTGCAGTCATTGTACAAGTAGCCATTTTTTATTTCATGCATTTTCCTATGTTGTGGCTAGTGCTCTCCTATGAAAATTATGATCGTTATAACTAAATGAACTCCACCACATCCTCGACATTCATTGGTTCAATATGGTTGTTAGTTTTCCTATGCCCTAGACTATAACACTAGCTCACTATAAATGGATCATAGGTAATTGAAATCATCAACCTAAGATTCTCTTCCCTAGGTTCTCTCACTTCTCAACTTGTGACCCTCATCTGTGTTCACAATATCTTAATCTATTTGTGCCACTTGTCTACTTGTTTTTAGTCTAATAAGAAGACATTACAAGTGCTTGATAATATTTATTTTGCTTCTTCCTTCCACTAATGTATCTATGGTATGCACGCTTTGCATAATGGTTTCTCCTCCTTAAAAAATACACTTGAGTTTCTTAAACACTATACAGACTTCTTCCATACTTAGACTTTCCATCATTTTGACTCGAGATACTATATGAGCTTGGTGACAATAAAAACCAATCTAAAAATCGTGGCATGATCTACATCTCTAAATATCCTATATCACCAAGTGACAAAGAAGAACAACATCAAATAATAAGTCAAATGTGCCTTTGTTTGCTGAATGTGGGTGTTTTTAGAAAACCACTTGCTTATTCCTGCATTTGGATTTAGCACTCCACACTAAAGTCGATTACCTTTCTACTATCTATGGTGCTCAAAAGAAAAACCTAAAAAGCTATCTTCTTATTTCAAGTGGTTTTTATCAAACTCTTATTTTCTTCAACATGTATATTATCCTTTCAAGTTAGTATTTTATTCTCCTTATAACTTCTTTTCTAACTCTTCTTTTTCTTGTTGTATTATGCAAATTTTAATATAGCAATTATGCAATCTTATTCAACTTTGAAGTCTTCATTTTTGCTAATTTAAAACTCAAATGTGGTGCTTTCAAAAAACTTAGAATAACCAGATTTAATACTTAGATAAATAAATTTATAGCACCAATATTAAAAACTTTTTTGACCTCCTTTGTAGCTAGTCTTCTAGATGATTTGATTCACCTCTATGCTGTATTGAATTTGTAAATTTTGTAGCTACAAATGCTATCTTATTGTTGCCCAAATTCACAATAATTATTCTATCAAATATTCCTGTGCTTTACTGTCCAAAGCTCTTCCAAATATTTTCCTAAAATCCTTCAAAATGCAACTCACTTTTCTCCTTCTAATGCTACCCAAATTCATAGCTCAAGTATATCAAATTACTGCTTATAAAATATGAGTCTTTCATGGCCAAGAATATTCCAATTTGTTGTCTCTTTTTTTGGCCTAATATTCAATAATTTGAATGTCTTAAAGTCTTCAAAAATGCTCTTCAAAATTTGGCAAACTTCTTTCCAAATCCTTCTTCCTTTTGGGCTTCTTGTCGGATGGTGATAATTGTCACAAATTCTTATTTTTAGGAGCTTCTCCTACTTGCAATCTACTACCTCAAGCTTTATTCAAATATTCTCCAATGACCACTTCTTAAAATCTTTAAATGGGGCTTTTCTAGCTTCCTCCTTCTTTCTCCTTTCAAGTTTTCTTGAGGTCTTCTTCTCTTGGGCCTTCAAAATCTATAGCTTATCAATTCTTCAATAGGACTTTTTCTAGTCCTTCTCTATCTTCAATATTCTAAATCTAGAAGTTCTTCAATTTTCTATGGGAACCTTTTTCTTGGGTCTCCTCAATATTCAATATGCAATAGGATCTCTTTCTTGGACCTACTTAATATTTGATCTCTAATATTTTTCTCCAAGTACAAAATCAATCCCTTGCACGAGGAAAGCACATATACTTTTAGGCAAATGAATATGAATTTTTTCTCTATCTATTATCGGAAGCTTCTAAACTTCTAAGAACTAATTTTCTACAATAAATTATTAAAAGATGACAATCCAAAATTTTCAAATATGAAAATAATAAGCTTCACTAGTTACTCTCTTTAAACTAGTGGAATCAATGTTGAGTCCTAGTCTTCACAAGTTTTCCTGCAACTCTATGAAAAGACTCTAGCCAAATCTATTTTCAAAATTCTTGTAAATGCAATCTTCCTATCTCCTATCAAACTCCCTTGTGGCTCTAATACCATTGTTAACTTTTGATGCTTAATACTCAATGAAATTACCATAGGAATTAATTATAGGAATATAATAAAATGCAATATAAAGCAATATCAAATGTAACAAAAATAACAATCAATTTAGTATATGAATATGAATGGAATTCACACACTAAATGAGAAAATGTGTACAACTCTTTATTGCACTATAATATGTTACAAAATCTCTCTAAAGAGAGTACAATGATCTCAATAGTATAATAGCTTTGTAAGCAATGTAAGTGTCACATAACTCAAGGCTATAACATGTATAAATAGCCTTTCTACAATGACTCTTGGATGGCTATGACTCTTCCATACCTTATGACTCTTGGATCTCTTTTGCATACATATGGAGATCTATTTGATGTACACTTGTAATATGACTCTTCACTATATTTTCCTAATCTATGGACACATGTACACATGGACTAATGTGCACATTTACATTATTGAATATTATGCACACTTTAATAATATTTGTGCATTTATTACATTGCATAAAGTAAAGACTCAAACTATAATCTAAGACACTTAACCTAATCTAATCTAATCATGAACCCATGATGGTATATTTTCATATATCAAATAACGTAATATTCTCCAACAAAGATGTATATATATTGAAATAAGCTAAAGATGAAAGTTTTTCAAATTTTTTGTCTCATTGGAGGAGTCTAGTTGGACGCTTGAGATATACCCTACCTCCTTGAGACATGATTGAGATATTTATGGAAACTTACAAGAGCAAATCTCTTATGAATTGGAAACTACAACTATCACATATTTTGATCAAGTTATAGATCTAGCAAGAAGGGTAGAGCAAGCCCTTACAAGAAGAGGTCAACTTTAAATAAAATAAGATAGGACCACTAAAAAATAAAAATTAGTATAAGAACAAGCATGTGGATGCTGATGGGGTAAGAAATAGTAGGCCTATTAACAGTGTTTTTAACACCCTACAAAATATGGTGCTTAACCAACCTCAAAACCCCCATGAAGGAAATTTACAAGACTCAACACTCTCATGAATGTGGTCCTACAACAAATTTTGGAAGCTAATATGGTTGATTTACCTCCCATAAGGCAACTTGATACCACAACTGATTGATATAAGCCTGGTCAATATTGTGAGTATCATAGAGTGGAGGGGTATGACAAATGGATGTAAGAGGTTGAAACATATGGTTCGGGACCTAATTGATGAAATAAAACTTGTTATAGAAGGTTATTGATCCAATCCTCCAACAAAAAATTAATATCCTACTCAAAAAGCACCCACAACTAATCAAGACATGGGAATATTCCAATATACCCTCCCTAAGCATGGTCAATAGATAACTAATAAAGTGTTATATTGCAATATGCCACTTATCTATGATAATATGGTTGGTATGGTAGTAGTAACTATAAGGAAACAAGCATAGAATCAACCAAATCAACATCCTTATCAGGATATGAACTCTTCATCCAACCCACCTTCGAAACCCACCTTAGTTTTGAAGAATACCCAAAAAGGAGCACGAGGGTAGAAACCCCATATTTAGTGTTGAAGCCACAACCTAAATCCTCCTTCAATATTCAACAACATTTAGCTAGTACCCCAACCAAGATCTCTCTCTTAGAACTTTTACAAACTTTTCCTATTCATAGTAAAGCTTTTTTGAAACTTCTAAGACAATAATTTGTTCCTCAAGACATTTACCCTAGTGCTATAGCTAATATTTTAAGTTCTCTTGGGATACATCATATCACATTATTGAACAATGATATGCCTTCCTCAAACTTATGAGGGTATTCTTCTCTGTATATTACTGTGTTTATTGGAGAAAATTTTATCAAATGGATTTTGATTGATAATGGTTCTTCCCTCAATTTATGCACTTATCAATTCTTCCAAAAGTTTGGATTAAAAGATGAAGACTTAACCAAATCTGATATCATGATTAAAGCTTTCAATAATGAGTTCCAAGAAGCTTACGATGTTATATCCATTTCCCTTTGGGTTGTACCTAAGATATTAGATACTTTATTCTATGTGGCATCTTGCATTACATATTTTAATCTACTTCACGGATGCCCTTGGATCCATGCAATGAGGGCAGTCCCTTCTAATTTTCATTAATGTTTGAAGTTCAAATATAAATATCAACTGGTCACCATTTTGAGCTATCCTCACCCATTCAAATATTGTTCGATGATTGAGCAAGCTCAATCTAATTTTTTATGCCCATTAGTTTCCTCATCTCACATAACCAAGCAAATTAAAAATATAAAGGTGAGTGAGAAACATCTCATCAATGTTTCATCATGGAATCAATTTAATCATCATTTTTAGAGCCTCTTCTGGATATTGCCATGCTACCACCTTCACCAAGGACTATGGGTTTACCTCATAATAAGGGTGAAGTTGTACACATTGGCATGTGTACCTTTATCTTTGCAGGTGCATCCCATGAAGAAAATATCTATGGTAGAAATACTTGTCCTATTGAGCATTATTTTGCCCATTGTTATCTATTCAATAATTACCCACTTCCCAAGAAAATTCTATCTAATATGGGATATATAGGTAAAGGTTTAGGGTCATGATAGAAAGATATTCAAGAACCCTTGGATGTTGCGATTTGGCATAGGAGGTGTGGCATACATAGGCTACATCCCTAAAAAAAACCAACCTTTACCCTTTAAAAATGATGATCATCTTATCACTTATGCTGAACATTTAAATCATCAAATATTGGAGTGGAGTGATAAGGAAAAGATACCCCCTTATCCCTCAAATATTTTGTTTTACAATATGGTAAACATTGGGCATCCTAAGTCCAGTGTGAACCCAAAGAAAAAAAAAAAATGAGTACCCCTTGTGACATAGCTGATAAGCATATCTTCCAAAAAAGCTTGTCCTTCGATGGGTCTATCCCTTGTGTTGCACATGTTAAGTCTCCCCATTCTCGAGGAGACGCTGTTCCTATATCTTATAGAGACCTTGTGAAGTTGGGAAGGTACTATGGGTGAATCCCTTCATGATGATTTCATTATCCTAGATAAGGTACTATGGGTGATTCCCTTCATGATGAGAATCATAAATATATCATTGATGAGCCCCAGAAATGCTCATATTTTGTATGGGTTTTATCGATTATTAGACGATAATATAATAGAAACTATGTACTTTCATGAATTATTATGTAATTATTTAATATAATTGTGTGTGTTATCAAATTTGTGTGTTTTAGTGTGTTTGTGTGGAAATTTAGTTGATTTTGATAGATTTGGATAAGTCGAGGTCCTTCATGGACCTGGCACTCTATTTCTCCTAGGATCAAGGCATGGTGGTTAGGCGCCTTCCTCTTCAAGGAAGGCACCAAGAGAAGGTAGGTGCCTTCCATATAAAGAAGGCACTCAACATACCTAGGTGCCTTCCTCATAAGGAAGGTGCCCCCATACAAGGCAAGGCACCTTCCGCATAAAGAAGGTGCCCAACATCAGTAGGAGCCTTCTGCATGAAGAAGATGCTCAATACTAGTAGGTGCCTTCCACATAAATAAGGTGCCTTCCAAAGCATTCGAAGAAGGCACCTTCCTCATAGATAAGGCACCTCCATATTTCACCAGTTGACCAAATAAGTGACGTGGGCAGTTTTGATCGCTACAGTTCCAGTTCCACATCACACAAAACAATTCTAGGGAGTTGCACCAACGAACAAGGATGTCTTACCTACATCAGGCGAAGCATGATCCAGCTCAAGCAACTCGAACCAATCAACGAATGTGCCACCATTAGGAATGATGACTATTTTTAGTAGATATCGATTGCGGTTACCAGATGGTCCCAATTTAGTCTAGACTAAACTACTGTTGTAACCTCATTATAACAGAAGATCTGTGTGTGTGCTATATAAACACACACAGACCTCTTTGATAGATATCCAAAATTTATTGATTATTCTGAGGAGATAGAAGTATTGTAATTATCTTACAATTATAATAAATTTCAAGAGTTCCTAATCACGTGTTCAGCTGGAAGGGAGCTGCTGGAGCTTGGGCCCACTCCAAGCTAGTATTCCTTCCCTTTTACTTGTGCTTTCCTAGATCAGTTTCTTGCTTTAATAGGTTTGCTTTTTGTACTATTATTTTCATTACTATAGTAGAATTATTTTTATGTCTATTTAATTATGCACGTATGAATATTTAATTTCCAAAGATCTAATTATTCATACGTAAACTATTGTGGTGTGGATGAATGAATGTCATTTCTTTAAACCCCCCAATGATAGAATTAGTCGAACTCATCTCAAAAGTGGGTATTGTGAATGATCTTGTTTGAGACACTTCTAAAGTTTACGTGCTCCCTAGTATAATAATTTAAATGAACAGGTAGTGACAAAATAGGATCAAATTTAACTTGTGTTTGGCCCATAATATTTTGGCACTATTGCCGAGGAAGCACCTCTACTAGATTAATTGCAATACTTGAGAAACTTCCACATGACTTTATATGAGTACCTTGAGGAATAGAGGACCTGACGGTCATTTCATAAAATAAAGTCCACAAAAATTTGAGTCAGCTAAACACTTTGAATTTGAATTAGATTCACCCGACTCATCACCAGCAGTCCACTAGAGTGAGAATCCTCACCTTGTGCAAAGTGCCTCCTCATCCCACCAACCCCGGGGAAGAATGAACCATTGTAAATCCATTGTTTAAGAGGACATCCTTAAAGGAACCCCTACTGTGGAAAGTTGTAGAGGATCAAACAATAATGCCAGCCGACTTCAAAGCCCTGACCCAAAAAGTTTTGAACAATCGTAAGGCTATAAAAATTGCATTAGAGACCACATACCATGAAATAATGGCCGAATAAGATACTTCATCTAGATTTATCTTCTTCATAGAGGAAGGAGTTGGAGAAACCAAAATGAAGAATATATCCCCTGCTCACCTTCCTAATTTTAGAGGATACCCAACCAAAGACCATGACCTATTTATATTTAAGTTTGATGTTCTATGCAGGTCTATGGATTACAAATTTGATACGCAGAAGCTGAAGCTCTTTCCTTCCACATTAGACAATGCAGCTTTGTGATGGTTCATTGGTCTAGGAGATAAACACATTGCTACATGGGATCAAATGAAGAGGCTCTTTTTAGAGCAATATCAAGACTTCGAGAGAGCAAGAGACTCCAGAGAAGAGGTCCTAAACATGATGTAGAAGGAAGACAAATCTTTGGAGGAATACTGGGAGAGATTCAATTTCAATATTCAATGATATCCTCACATGAAGCTAGCTGACAAGTCTCTTAAAAACATATTTTTGAGAGGACTTAACAATGAATCATTAGAGACTCTCAATATGATTTCTGGAGGTGACGTCTACCAACACACTATGGAAGATATCTAATAATTATGCTAGAACTACTCAAGAAGGAGAGGCAAGACCACTTCTAGAACCATGAAAGCAACTACTTTGGTCACAAAAATAGAGATAGGAAATATGCTAAAATATTTGAAAAGTGAGATGCTTTGGTCTTTGGCATTGCAAATGGACACACTGCTATTAGAGAAAAAAAAGCAAGAAAACAAAGCAGCATTGGCCTATTTATACTCAAAATGTAGAGGGAAGCATGCAAAGAATGCATGCCTAGAAAAAAAATTTAGAGTATGTGCGGTCTGCAAACTAATTCATAAGACTCGATTGTGCCCACAATTACCTAGTATCAAAGAGGATGCTGATGTCATTGAAGCCTATTTTGTAGGCAATCAGAGGAATTGGCCACAACCCCCTATGGGGAATATGCCAACAGGAATACCATATTACGGGGAGGACCATACATGCCATAAGGCCAGCCTCAACCACCTAACATGGGGTGGTGGGGGCCATCGCCTTGGTCCAACACACCCCCAGGAGCAAAATTCCTGAACCAGTAGCCCTGGATGCCATATCAATATTTTGGGTAGTAGTGGAGGAGCCATACTCCATGGAATCTAGCTCCACAAAATGTAGCACCATCTCACCCCCAGAAAAACCTACCCACCTTGCCTATTGTGAGACCTGTGCAGTTACCTACACAACCGATGGTAAATCCCAACAATAAAGTAAACCAATTGACATACAATGTAGAAGGTGAGATGTATCCGATGTACCATATTAGTTGCAATCCTATTTAGCTTATATTAGGTAGACAACTAGGAGTAGGGACACCTCCACTAATAGAAGAGGAGGTAGATGTAGGAGAAACACCTCTTATAGAAGAGGTGGAAGAAGAAGTGGCTAAGAGAACAAAGGCTCCATTTCCTAACCGACTGCAAGAATAAAAGAAACTAACACAATCGAGTTTGATATTATTTCCAACTTGAAAAATCTTATAGTAACAATTCCACTCTTTCAAGCTATCTGAGACGTCCTAATATATACCAAGGTGATAAAGGAAATGTGCTTAAGAAATCTAGGAAGGAAAGCAACCTAGACCATCAATGTCATGGGTAAGTTGATAGATTTAATGATGGGGAAGGCATGTCATCCTAAATACGCAAACCCAGGCAGCCTGGTGTTGATTGTAAAAATTGAGGGACATTCCTTGGCCAACATATTAGTCGATCTCGATGCAGCCATCAATGTGATGCCACAAGAGATCATGCAGAAGCTATAACTCATAAACCTAAGACACACCACAACGATGCTACAACTAACTGATTGATCAACCATAGTGTCGAAAGGAATGCTCGAAGACATAATAGTGATGGTTGACGTGTGGGAATATCTGGCTAACTTCCTGGTTTTACAGTCCAAAGCAAGGCTAGGTGGCTAGTCGCTTATCTTGGGGAGGCCATGGCTGGTGATAGCTGATGCTTACATCATCTATCATGATGGGCTAATGACTATATCTAATGGACAAAACATCAAAATATTGATGATTTCACCCCCTATGCAGTCCATGGATTTATTGGGAGAGCCCATGTTGACCAAGCACAGAGACAATGAGTTGTCCATAATTCAACCAGTGATGGCATTGATGAATTGGTAGAGGATGAGGATGAAGATGGTGCTATCGAGGATTCCTCCAAGGGGAATATTCCATCACAATGCCTAAGTCACCATTGGTTGATGCTTAAGACGACCACGTTCAATAGATAAACATTGGTCCTAGAAGGATGCTAAATGTTAGTAGTGGGTTGACCCCCACAAAAATAACAAAAGTAAAAGAGCTCTTGGTAAAATACCAATGAGAATTTGCATGGGACTACTCGGATATGAAAGGTATTAGCCCTAAAATTTGTACCCATCAAATATACCTTGAATAACAGGTGACTTTTAAGTAGGCAACCATAGAGAAGAATGAATCTAGTAATGAAATACATTGTCAAGGTAGAGCTGCAAAAAATCTTGTCTGTCGAATTCATCTATCCAATTTCTAATAGTGAATGGGTGTCACCGCTTGTGGTGGTCCCCAAGAAGAATGGAAAGTGGTGGATTTGTGTGGACTATAGGGCATTGAACAAAGCAACCAAAAAGGATCACTTCCCACTCCCATTCATCGATCAGGTCTTGGATACACTTTCTGGGTGAAAGTACTTCTCCTTCTTGGATGGATTTAGTGGATACAACCAGATCCAGATCGGAGAACATTCACCTACCCATGGGGGATGTTTTCTGGATGAACATCTATTCACCATCAGTGAACAAACATCGTGGTATGCAAACATAGCCAACTATTTAGCCACTGGAAGAACTTTTCCTGCTCTTTATTCATGATAAAAGTAGATGGTGATAGAGAAGAGTGCCTCATTTTTAAGGGTTGATGACCTCCTATTTAAAATGGGACGTGATCATATTATGAGGAGGTGCGTTGCAAAATAGGAGTTTTTAGAGATACTCAAAGCTTGTCATGATGAAGCATGTGGAGGACACTTTGTGGGGAAAAGGACTTCCTATAAAATCCTATAGGTTGGGTACTTTTGGCCCACTTTGTTTAAAGATGCAGCTGCCTACACCAAAAAGGGTGATGAATGCCAGAGAATGGGTAGACCGACCCATCCAGATGAAATGCCCCTTCAACCTCAAGTGCACCTAGAGCCCTTCTATAAGTGGGGCATGGATTTTTTGGGGCCAATCAATCCACCTTCAGTAGGGAGAAGATTCATTTTAGTCTGTATAGACTACATCACCAAGTGGGTTGAAGTTCAAGCATTGAGGGATTCGAAGGAGGGAACAATCATTGAATTCTTATTTGCTCATATTTTTACATGATTCGGGGTCCCTAGAGAGATTACAATAGACCAAGGGCCTCAATTCACCTCCAAGTTGATCGAATAACTGATGAAGCAATATAGAATTCGACACAACAAGACTACACCCTACCATCTATAGGAAAATGAGCAAGTGGAAGTGACGAACAAAGAGATTGAGAACATCCTAATAAAAATTGTACAAAAACATAGAAAATATTGGGCTACATGATTACCGGAGGTAGTATGGGCATATAACACCATGTGGAAATCAACCATATGCTTCACACCCTTCCAGCTGGTCTATGGGAAGAATTAAATGATGCCCATCAAGTTTAAAATCAAGACATTGAGAACTACTTTAGAATTAAATATGAGCTTGGAATAAGCCCAAAAAGAAAGATTTTGGTAGTTAAATTAGCTAGAAAAAATCCAAATGGATGCTTTACAAAGAACGAATATCATACAAAAGCAAAGAAAGCAGTGGCATGATCATCACATTAAGTTGAAGCAGTTCCAGGAGGGAGAATGGGTGCTGTTGTATGATTCTAGGTTCTAGGAATGGAAGGGAAAATTAATGCAAATATGGATGGGACTATATGAGGTGGTAGAACTTATCAAAAATGGTGTTGTGTGCATCAAGACCATTGACGACAATAACACTATGTTGATAGTTAATGGCCACCGACTATGGCCCTATAGCACGTCTAAGAATTTATTGGTGGAATCTAGAGCAGGCATGGGGGAGACCCCATCCCTGTAAGCTTGGACAAAACTCTCAGCAATAATATGGTGGACATGGAGGTGTCCACTGAGATCAGTTAGTTTAGGTTTATTTATTTCTCATGGTGTGTTTTATAGGGACGATGCCCTCATGCAAGTTGTAGGCATCCTAAGGCCAGGGCCTAATAGGCATGGATTGCATCTAACTATTTGTATTTTATTTTATTTGTTTGATTTTTGTAGGTGAAGGGCCTAATAGCATGAAGAATAGGTATTTGGAAAACTAGGCCTAAACTGGATCAGTATCCTGACACCTATGCACGTAGTTTAGAAGCAACATCTATCCAAGCTCAGACGAAGGCAACAAACTCTCCTACAAAAAAAAAAATCACATGCCAAGCCTGACAAGAATATGCTGGGGCAACATGAAGTAAGTCTAAATAGGCTTGATCACCCTTGCATGGATGATCATGATGTGGCTACTAAAAAAAGGCCTTGCAAAATGCCTTCCTCTTCAAATAAGACTCTCCACTTAAGGAACGGTGCCTCCCTCCTCGAAGAAGGCACCTAACTAAGGTGGACATTTTTTATTGTGAAGAAGGTACCAAGCAGAGGCAAGGCACCTTTCGCATGAAGAAGGCGCCTAGTTGAAATAAGGCACCTTCCTTATAAATAAGGTGCCCAAAAAAATAAGGTGCCTTCCTTATAAAGAAGGTGCCCAATAGAAATAAGGCACCTTCCTTATAAAGAAGGCGCCCAATAGAAATAAGGTACCTTCCTTATAAAGAAGGTACCCAAGCAAAAAGGAGGCACCTTCCTTATGAAGAAGGTGCCCAACTGAAGTAAGCATATTCCTCATAAAGAAGATGCCCATAGTTCTTCCTAAAAAAAAAAAAAGAGGCACCTTCCGCATCAAGAAGGTGCCACATAAAAAAAAAAATGAAGGCACCTTCTCCATCTGGAAGGTGCAATACATTCGAAGTGCCTTCCACATCAGGAAGGTGTTGTTCATTCAAAGCACCTTCTACATCAGGAAGGTACCATTCAATCAAAATGTCTTCCACATTATGAAAGTGCCATTCATTCAAAGCACCTTCCACATCAGGAAAGCATCGTTCACTCAAAGCACCTTTCATAGCAGGAAGGTGTCGTTCATTGAAAGCACCTTTCATGTACAGTTGGTGCTTTGGTATAATGTGTACCTCGATTCAAGCAATATTAACACATGAGGGGGAAACACCAGATTACCACCATCATCCCACATGATGGAAATCCACCCCAACCAAAAATCTTGTGGAGTTACGGGGTAGGATCTTCTCACACACCCCAAGGATGATGGGCCGACATTCTTTGCACCAATCCACAACTCTATCTTTAGCATCAAACCTCAAACAATATAGCAGCAAGTTCAATGTAATCAGCACATGCAAAAATGCACATCCTCCATGTCATAGATCAATGAATCACCATCTTCTATGATGCACGAAGCATCCAATCAGGTACATGCATAATTCAAATTAAATTTTTATATAATTTTTCATAAACTATGCAGTTCTAAAAAATAATGCCGCCATAAAATCATGACCCCCCATGACCGAAACATCATGCCAATGTTATGACTCGAGAGGCATACCTTGTCAACCCCCAAGATTAAATTCTAGGGGTAGGCACCTTTTGTATAAGAAGGCACCTTTCTCAGAAAACTAGGGCAGAAAAATAGTGGACATAGTTGCGGTAGGTGCCATGGGAGGATGATCGAAGAACCATGTCGTTAAGAAGAATGAGCTGGGTGACACAGAAGGGATCAGAGGGGTGGTTAGAAACTAGTTTGAAGCTGAAGGATGGCTTGAGTACTACACCCTAGTAAGCCAGAACCAGGATATAGAGGTAGCCAAGGAATTTGCTGCGTCCTTGAGAGGTGACACAACCCAAGTGTGTGGAAGAGAGATTTCGATCACCCTAGAATACATTTCCTAGGTGACCGACTTGCCCCTCACGGGAAAGAGCACATACAAGGGCAACATGTTGAAATAGTACATTGAACTGCTACTAGAGGGGAATAATGTGTAGATAGAGAAGGAAGGGCTACCAAAAAGTGGACTTCTAATGAATTTGTGAAATATGTTCGAGCAGATTGCTCGATTCTTCACATGCATAGGGAAATATTTCCACCTGCACGCTAATCATGTGTAATTTTTAGACCACTTGGTGCATGGGAGGAAAATTAATGTGCCCTTATACCTGGTGAGTGCCCTGAAGGATGAAGCGGCTCGATATCAGAGGGGTGCACCTTCCACTTTGGCCCACCACGGGCTGATAACAACACTGGTTCGCCATGCAGAAGCACAAGAGGAAGGCTCGAGTGCAGAGGGAGATGGAAGCCAGGGAGAAAGGGTAGATTCTACCATTGAGTTAGGGCAATGTGGTGAAGACCCCATGGAGGAGGTTGAAGAGAGAGGGAAATCACCATTACCTAATTTTGCAGAGGAAGGGGTACAGTTTGCCAACGATGAAACTAAATTACGACAGATTGAACTAGTTCTCAAGAGGAGGCACCTGTGATGTCTACTCCTATCATTAGAGGAGGAATAGGAAGAACTAGAGGTTGGTCTCACAGACCAGAACATATAGGAATTAATAATCCAAAGCCTGCAAGGTGCAGGGACCTCTGAGGGTATTAACCAACATGTTGATGCCACCCTAGAAGAAGCCCTAGAATGGCAAACTGATTGCTAGATGATCCAAATTTTTTTTGAGGATTGTCAGGCTATGCATAGGGAAGAATTAGAGCAGCAAGTAAAAATGATCGCTCAAAGCTGGTCTAACAATTGCAAGATGAAAATCAATGATTTTGGGTCAAGGAAGTAGAGAAGAGGGATGCATCCACCCAAACGGACTGGGCGATGGAGGTCCCGATGAATTCCCCCACTTCATTAGAGTGAGTATTCTCTTTTGGGGAATTTTGGTCGGATGCTCAACAAGGTAGCCCGGAGGTAGGGGAGAACTCCTCTATTTTCAAAATTGATGGGAGAGGGAGCCCAATGGAGCCCCCTATTATCGAACTAAGTGACACAGAACCAAGCATGTACCAGCATCCGCAACCAAAATTAGGGATTATGGAAGAATCCCATAGACCTAAGGAAGGAGGGGCCAAGGGACCTTTTGGGTCAACACCATAGCAACCTAAGAAAGGAGGGATAGCTCCAGGGTTAGCAAAGAAAGCCCCTTGTGATGAAAAGACACCCACTGGTAAGGAGGAGAAACCCCCTATTCAAGCCATCACACTTTCTATTGGGACCAAGGCAAAAGGGCCCAAGATGGATCGAAGGAAGGCTAAGTTGACCTTCGTCAAACCATTCGAGGATGAATGAGATGAGGATACACAACCATTTGTGGAAAGGTAAGAAAGGTTCAAATAACTGAGTGACGAAATGGCAACAACAAAGGAGGCTAGGAAATTGGCTATGAAGGTCAAGGGAGAACTTGGTATCTGCATCAATCTAGTGTATGACAATCAATTATGGGAAATTTATGGATCGTCACGAGGATACCCATCTAAAATGTAAAAATACTTGGAGAGGTGGGGGGTGTTCGGGCCTAAATTAGAGGTCGCTACCATCACAAAAGAAAATGCAGGGCTCACCCCTGAGACAACCCGGCTACATAAGGCCCAGGTGATTCATCACGGGAGGGACAATTCTAACATCCCTCTTACAGTTGTCAGATCCCTGGATGCTGACCTATGGTAGGCTACGGATGCTGCATTCTAGGTAGCAGGAGCCAAAATAGCCTTGCCACCTCCAATGACAGTCGGAATGGGAAACTCGAATAGGAAAAGTCAGTAGATTGAGCAGAGGTAGAAAATAGAAGCTAACCACCTCAACACCATAGTTCCATGCTAGAAAAGAAATATCACACCTACTAATTCCGGTCCACAACAAAAGCGATCACAGGCCACAAGTACAACCAGGACTATCAAAAAACAATGACGAAGAGGAGTATGAAGGGCTACTTGTAGTTTTGATGCCACGAGAGCGTGGCATATGTTAGGCATGGTGGGATGATGAGCCCCAAAAATGCTCATATTTTGTATGGATTTTATCAATTATTATGTGGCAATATAATAGGAACTGTGTACTTTCATGAATTATTATGTAATTATTTAATAGAATTGTGTGTGTTATCTAATTTGTGTGTTTTAGTGTGTTTGTGTGGAATTTAGTTGGTTTTGACAGATTTGGATTAGTCGAGGTCCTTCATGGACCTGGCACTCTGTTTCTCCCAGGATCAAGGCATGGTGGTTAGGCGCCTTCCTCTTCAAGGAAGGCACCAAGAGAAGGTAGGCACCTTTCGTATAAAGAAGGTGCCCGACATACCTAGGTGCCTTCCTCATAAGGAAGGCACCCCCATACAAGGCAAGGCACCTTCCACATAAAGAAGGCACCCAACATTAGTAGGTGCCTTCCGCATGAAGAAGGCATTCAACACTAGTAGGTCCTTCTGCATAAAGAAGGCACCTGCCAAAGCATTTGAGGAATGTGCCTTCCTCATAGAAAAGGTGCCTCCATATTTCACTAGTTTACCACTGCAGTTCTAGTTCCATGTCACATGAAACAATTCTAGGGAGCTGCACCAATGGACGAGGATGTCTTACCTACATCGAGAGAAGCATGATCCAGCTCAAGCAACTCGAACCAATCAACGAACGCACCACCATTAGGAATCATGAATATTTTTAGTAGATGCCGATTGTGGTTACCAGACGGTCCCAGTTTAGTCTGGACTGAACTACTATTGTAACCTCATTGTAATAGAAGATTGTGTGTGCTATATAAACACACATAGACCTCTCTGATAGATATCCAAAATTTGTTGATTATTCTGAGGAGATAGAAGTATTGTAATTATCTTACAATTATAATAAAGTTCAAGAGTTCCTAATCGTGTGTTTAGCTGGAAGGGAGCTGTTGGAGCTTAGGCCCACTCCAAGCTAGTATTCCTTCCCTTTTACTTGTGCTTTCCTAGATCAGTTTCTTGCTTTAATAGGTTTGCTTTTTGTACTATTATTTTTATTACTGTAGTAGAATTATTTTTATGTCTATTTAATTATGCATGTATGAATATTTAATTTCCAAATATCTAATTATTCATACATAAACTATTGTGGTGTGGATTAATGAATATCATTTCTTTAAACCCCCCAATTATAGAATTAGTTGGACTCATCTCAGAAGTGGGTATTGTGAACGATCTTGTTTGAGACACTTCTAAAGTTTACGTGTTCCTTGGTTTGACAATTAAATGAATGAACAGTGAAAAAATAGGATCAAATTTAACATGTGTTTGGACCGTAACAATCCTCCATCATAGTCATTTATTTTATGTATCAAATACTTGTACCGCAATCATGTTTGTTAAAATAGGTGGCACACTCAAAATTTGTGTTGACTTTAAAAATCAATGAATATAATTTAATCTTTCAAAAAAAAATATAACAATTAATAAAAAAATATGCATGGTGTTGCATTTTCATCTAGTTTGCAATTGGTTTGCTTATTCATACTACATGATTGCCTATCATATTTTGCATGATTTACCTGATAGTTTATTCCTTGCATTTTGATTGTCATACAATTGCATTTTTGCTTGTTCATATTTGCATGGTTGCTTGATCATATAGATTCTTGGGGATTTTGCAACAATGGCAATTGATGACACCTAGTTAAGTCATATCCCACATGCATTACACTCTCACTAGGGCTATGATGCCTAGAAAATTCCCAACCTAGGGCTCTTCATGTATTTCTATCATTGCATTCGCTCATGCATTCTATATCCCTTGAACTTGACATTTTTTATTGTTTCTCTCCAAGTCAAGGTATATGGTTCTTGTTTTGCTCCATTGACTTTTTTCATACACTTTATTGCACACACCATGTCCCTATTGGGTAGCACTCACTTTTTCACATCATTGCACATACAAGACACCCCATAGTAGATAGCTTCATGGTCACAAGCGAGGGACAACCTCCATTCGACCATTTGTGAGCATACATCCTAGTGGATATATCTCTTCATTTCTCTGGCCATTAGCAAGCACTACACCCATAGTGGGTACAACTCTACCTTATCCATACTTTGAAAGCTTACAACCCTCATAAAATAGCTTCATGGCCACACATGATGGGAAACATCCATCTCGATCATTTATGAGCATACATCCTCATAGGGTTTTGTTCTTTTATTTTTTCTTCTTGACCTTTTGGAGCTTTTTTTTCATTCACCCATGCATTTCAATTATAGGATTGCATTTTAGCTACATTACATTTAGTTAGAAATATACCATTCTATTAATCTAAGATTCATTCATTGCATCCATTGTCTGTGTTCATGATGTAGGAGCATCCGGTGGCGAAGCTGCAATCTTGCATCACCCAAAATGTATTTTTTTGTTAAGTACTAAAACTGTCGCGATATCGCGACGCTTTTTGAAGAAGGGCGCCAGCGGGCCAAACTGTCGCGATATCGCGACGCTTTTTGATAAAAAGGGCCAAGGTGCAAAACTGTCGCGATATCGCGACGCTTTTTGAAGAAGGTCGCCAGCGGGCCAAACTGTCGCGATATCGCGACGCTTTTTCATGGAAAGGGCCAAGGCGTGAAACTGTCGCGAAATCGTGACATTTTCAAGGAATGCGGCTTCGGCGACAAAATCACTTAAGTGCCAAATGGTCGCGAAATCGCGACACATCCGGGAAGCAAGATTTGAAAGCACAGGAACATCTTTGGCCAAAAAGTTCTAAGGCACAAGAATCATCGCGAAATCGTGACACCTTCGGAGACAAAGTTCAAGGACGTCACGAAATCGTGACACCTTCGAAGACAAAGTTCAAGGACGTCGCGAAATCGCGACACCTTCGAAGACTAGGTTCCAGGACGTCGCGAAATCATGACACCTTCATGGACAAGGCTCAAAGACGTCGCGAAATCGTGACATATCCGGAGGAAAGGTTCCACAATGCAAAGATGTCACGAAATCGTGACATATCCGGAGGGAAGGTTCCACAATGCAAAGATGTCGCGAAATCGCGACATGTCACGGTTTCGCGGCCCGGAACGAGGCAGCAAGTACGGAACACAAAGATGTCGCGAAATCGTGACATGTCACGGTTTCGCGGCCCAAGGGAGGAAGGCGAGTAAGAAAAGCCTAGACGTCACGATTTCGTGACGTGTAGCGGAATCGCGGCCCCAAGGAGGAGAGAGAAGCCTAACGCCAAAACGTCGCGATATCGCGACCAAAGAGGAGAGAGAAAGTACTGGAGCAAAAACGTCGCGATATCGCGACCAGAGCTCTCACGACGTTGACCAGCCGACGATTACAGAGACCAGTGCAGAGGGACACGTGGCGTGAAGTTACAGGTGGCTCGAGAGTATGAAGCGGTTATAGGGAGCATGACAGTAGGACACGTGGCATCAACTGCAAGCGGCCATGGCGCATTCTTATGAATGATGACTTGGCGGAGGATTGACAGGCGACTGCAGGGCATGCCGCCACTACAGGCCATGATTTTTTTTTGATGCACCTGGCAGCATCATGCAGGCGGGACAGAGCATTCGTGCGGGCGGTATGGGAAGTCTCGCATTCAAGGTAATGATGGTCCAAAGAGAGTCGGGCCTGGGGATAAAAAAAAGGCCCGCACTTTGCGTAATGATGGAGAAGGAGGTGGCGGCCGAGGATAAAAAGGCGCGCATGCATTGTATTGAAGGACTCTTGGCCATTTATTTTGGGGGATAGCTGTGTATTCGAGGAGAGACCTCTGTTTAATGAAACTTGCTAGAATTTTTGGCCTGTGCATTGTTGATTTTTGCATTCTTGCTGTGTGTTGTGTGTAGTTCTATATCAAGTGGTATCAGAGCAGGTTGGTTCTGAGAGTGCAAACCGATCGCCGAACAGAGAGGCAGTTTGCGCCAGGACCGTGGTTGTGGGGTTGTGAAGAAGAAGCAAGATGCCTCCGCGTAGAGCCCATGGTGGTATAAGGCACAGGCGAGCAAGAAGGGAGGAGGTCGATCTAAGAGCCCTGCAGAGGCAAGTTGAGGCCCTGCAAGAGGAAATTCGAAGAGGAGTCGAGCCGAGAAGGGAAGAACCCAGCGAAGATGAAGTGTGGGAAGAAGAAGTTCCATCTGATGAGGAAGAGGCCTTGGATCCAGCAGAAGCTAGGCTGTATCGGGCTATCTCCCAGATCGGGAAGAAGCCAAAATTTGACGTCTCCACTTACTCTGGGAACCTCAACCCTGAGGAGTTGATAGACTGGATCAACGACATGGAGGAGTATTTTGAATACGAAGAGATATCAGATCCAAATCGGATCAGGTTCACGAAAACCAAGCTGAAAGGACATGCGAGCATCTAGTGGAAAGGAGTGCGGTTGGAAAGGAACAGGAGGGGAAAGGAAAGGATCACCAGGTGGGATAGGATGGTAGAGAAACTAAAGAGGCAGTTCATCCCTGCAGATTATGAGCTGGACTTGTTAAAGAAAATGCAGAGTCTTCGACAGGCTAGTAAGACTGTCAAGGAATATACTGAAGAGTTCTATCAAATCTCTATCAGAACCGGCCATTCGGAGGCGAACAAAGAGAAGGTCGCACGTTACATAAATGGATTGCGAACCAGCATTCAAGAAGAGTTGGGGCTGGTTAGAATGAGCACAGTGGAGGATGCATATCAGTTTGCATTAAAAGTGGAAGAGAAACTAAATAGAAGGTTTGATGGCAAGCAGAGAGGGAAGGACAGGGGTGGAAGAGCTGGTGGAAGAGGCAGTGGTGGAAGATACAAAGATTTTGGGAAAACTGGTGAAGCTAGCAGCAGCCAAAAATAGAAAGAGGTGAAAGAGGAGGATGACCAACGCCCACGCAATCCGAACAACAACTACCCAAGAGGAAGAGGTAGGTCTGGGCGAGGGTTTGGCAGAGGTGTCTTTCGAGGAACCTGCTTCAACTACGGAGGAGAAGGACACAGGGCATACAACTGCCCGCAGCATCAAGAGAGGCCAAATCGAAGACCTGAGGGTCAGGCTCGAGCTACTATAGTAGACGAAGGTGTAGAGTCTGAGCACTCAGAGGAGGCAGAAAGAGGAGAAGCAATGGTCATCAGAAGAGTCCTGTTAAATGAAGAAGAAAAGACAGACCAGAGGAACAGCCTATTTCGGACAAGATGCAAGTGTGCAGGCAAGGTATGTAACATCATCATAGATAATGGAAGCACTGATAATTTGGTTTCTGAGGAAATGGTTGCCAAGCTGCAGTTGGAAAAGAGAAAACACCCACACCCTTATCGAATTGCATGGTTGCAAAAGGACCATCGGGTGCTGGTGAGTGAGCAATGTCTGGTGAAGTTCAATATTGGAACTTACCGAGATGAGATTTTATGTGACATCTTGCCCATGGATGCATGTCACCTGCTGCTTGGGAGGCCATGGCAGTTTGACCGAAGTGTTGTTCATGATGGTCGAGCCAACACATATTCTCTGTCAAAGAATGGAGTTCGCCATAAGTTAAAACCCCTGAAGGAGGCGGATGAGAAAGTATGCAGCAGTGCACGAGTCTGTCTAGTTGATGGCAGAAGATTCTTGGAAGGCCTGAAGCCGGATCATATGTGCTATGCTATAATCCCCAGGGTTAGGGAAGAAGGATGCAAGGAGATTCCAATGGAAGTCATGGGACTGTTAGAAGAATTCCCGGATATCATTTCAGATAATGTTCCTGAAGGTTTACCGCCTGTTAGGAAGATCAGTCACCACATAGATCTGGTGCCTGGATCGAGCTTGCCAAACAAGGCTGCACATCGAATGACGCCTGTGGAGACTGAGGAACTAAATCGGCAAGTTCAAGATCTGTTGAAGAAGGGACTGATTAGAGAGAGTCTTAGTCCATGTGCTGTACTAGCAGTACTAGCACCCAAGAAGGATGGAGAATGGAGGATGTGCACCGACTCTCGGGCAATCAACAAGATCACCATTAAATACAGGTTCCCACTGCCAAGGATGGATGATATCATGGACTGCTTGAGTGGAGCTGAGTACTTCACAAAAATTGATTTGAAAAGTGGGTACCATCAGATCCACATTAGAGAAGGGGATGAGTGGAAGACAACCTTTAAAACCAGAGAGGGGCTGTATGAGTGGTTGGTTATGCCATTTGGATTAACCAATGCACCTAGTACCTTTATGAGGTTAATGAATGAAGTTCTGAAGGAATTTTTGGGCAAATTTGTTATTGTTTACTTAGATGATATACTGATTTTTAGCAGAACCTTAGAGGAGCACCTGATGCACATCAGGAAGGTTTTTGAGAAACTACGGGAGGAACAGTTACTGATCAATCTGAAGAAGTGCAACTTCGTGAAGAAGGAGCTGGTATACCTGGGATTTGTCATATCAGCAAATGGTCTCAAAATGGACCCCGAAAAGGTGAGGGCTATCCTAGAATGGCCTGTCCCAAGAAGTGTGACCGAGGTTAGATCATTTCATGGTCTGGCCAGTTTCTACAGAAAATTCATTAGAAACTTCAGCAGTATTTGCTCATCTCTTACAGAGACAATGAAGGGGAACAAGAAGGAATTTCAGTGGACAGTTGGAGCAGACAAAAGCTTTGCTATGCTGAAGAAGAAGGTCACTGAGCAACCCGTCTTAGCACTTCCAGATTTCAATAAGGTGTTTCAGGTAGACTGCGATGCGAGTGGCAATGCGATAGGAGCCGTATTGAGCCAAGAAGGTAGGCCTGTAGCTTATTTCAGCGAGAAGCTCAATGATGCCAGGAGAAAGTATTCGGTGTATGATCAGGAGTTCTACGCCATAGTCCAAGCGCTTAAGAAATGGAGGCATTATTTGTTGCCCAAGGAGTTTGTTCTTTACACCGACCATCAAGCGCTGCAGTATATCAACAGTCAAGGCAAATTGAATCAGAGGCACCTGAAATGGGTAGAGTTCCTGCAGAGCTATACCTTTGTACTGAAGCATCGGAGTGGAAGATCCAATAGGGTGGCAGATGCATTGAGTAGGAGGCAATGTTTGATGACAGAAATGAGAGTGGAGGTTGTAGGGTTTGTTGAGCTCAAGAACTTATACCCTGCAGACCCCGATTTCGTAGAAGCTTGGAAAGCTTGCACTGCGCCTGTTGCGTTGGACAGGACTAGATGGTTGGATTACCTGATTCAAGATGGAATGTTGTTTAGGGGGAATCAATTGTGCATTTCGAGGAGCTCAATGAGAGAGAACCTCATTAAAGAAAAGCACAGTGGGGGTTTAGCTGGACACTTTGGTCGTGACAAGACCATCTCACTGGTTAGTGAAAACTATTGCTGGCCACAATTGCAGCAGGATGTGGCAAAGTTTGTGCAGAGTTGCAGGATTTGCCAGATGGCAAAGGGTATGAGGCAGCCTACTGGTTTGTATCAACCGCTACCTATACCCGAAAGGCCGTGGGAAGATATTAGTATGGATTTTGTGCTTGGTTTGCCTAGGACGCAGAGGGGGCACGATTCCATATTTGTGGTAGTGGACAGATTTTTGAAAATGGCACACTTTATCCCGTGCCAGAAGACTAGCGATGCGGTCCATGTAGCTGGTTTGTTCTTTAAGGAAGTGGTACGCCTTCATGGGCTGCCAAGAAGCATTGTGTCGGATAGGGATACCAAGTTTGTAGGTTATTTTTGGAAGACCCTGTGGAAGAAGCTGAGGACGGAGTTAAAGTTCAGTTCTGCATACCACCCCCAAACAGATGGACAAACAGAGGTGGTTAATAGGAGTTTGGGCAACCTACTGCGATGCTTGGTAGGGGACAAGCCCAAGGGATGGGATCTAATTCTGCCGCAAGCTGAGTTTGCGTATAACAACTCGGTCAATCGGAGTACCAACAAGTCACCATTCCAGATTATCTATGGGAGCAGCCCAAGGAACGCTTCAGAGTTAAGAAGGCTAGATACAAGGGAGAAATGCAGTGCTGAAGCAGAAGACTTTGCTGAACACCTGAAGGGAGTGCATGAGGAAGTGACAAAACACATTGCCAAGATGAATGCTCAGTACAAGACAAGGGCGGATCAAAAACGTAGAGCTAAGGAGTTCCAAGTAGGAGATTCGGTCATGGTCCATCTGCGGAAGGAACGGTTTCCTGCCAAGACCTACAACAAACTAAAAATGAAGAAATTTGGACCATGTAAGATCATTGGCAAACGAGATTCGGGCAATGCGTACGAGGTGGAGTTACCAAGCGAACTCAACATCTCCCCCGTGTTTAACATCTCGGATTTGGTCGAGTATCATGAAGGAGAAAGCAGTGAGATACCCAGTCCAGATCTGTGGAGCATTCCCACAGCCATTCCAGTTGCGGACGAGATAGAAGAAGTTCTGGATATGCGTGAGGGCCGAAGTACTAGGAACAGGAGTTACTCGGAGTACTTGGTCAAATGGAAGGGCCGACCCATTGAAGACGCGACTTGGTTGTCAAAGGCTGAGGTTGATCGCCTGGGTCTACCTCGAAAAGATCAGAAGTGAGGTCACTTCTCAAACTCACCCCGGGTGTCTGATGCAGGAGCATCCGGTGGCGAAGCTGCAATCTTGCATCACCCAAAATGTATTTTTTGTTAAGTACTAAAGCGTCACGATATCGCGATGCTTTTTGAAGAAGGGCGCCAGCGCCAAACTGTCGCGATATCGCGACGCTTTTTGATAAAAAGGGCCAAGGTGCAAAACTGTCGCGATATCGCGACGCTTTTTGAAGAAGGTCGCCAATGGGCCAACCTGTCGCGATATCGCGACGCTTTTTCATGGAAAGGGCCAAGGCGTGAAACTGTCGCGAAATCGTGACATTTTCAAGGAATGCAGCTTCAGCGCCCAACGGTCGCGAAATCACGACAGCTCCGACAAAATCACTTAAGTGCCAAATGGTCACGAAATCGCGACACATCCGGGAAGCAAGGTTTGAAAGCACAGGAACATCTTTGGCCAAAAAGTTCTAAGGCACAAGAATCGTCGCGAAATCGCGACACCTTCGGAGACAAAGTTCAAGGACGTCGCGAAATCGTGACACCTTCGAAGACAAAGTTCAAGGACGTCGCGAAATCGTGACACCTTCGAAGACTAGGTTCCAGGACGTCGCGAAATCGCGACACCTTCATGGACAAGGCTCAAAGACGTCGCGAAATCATGACATATCCGGAGGAAAGGTTCCACAATGCAAAGATGTCACGAAATCACGACATATCCGGAGGGAAGGTTCCACAATGCAAAGATGTCGCGAAATCGTGACATGTCGCGGTTTCGTGGCCCGAAACGAGGCAGCAAGTACGGAACACAAAGATGTCACGAAATCGTGACATGTCACGGTTTCGCGGCCCAAGGGAGGAAGGCGAGTAAGAAAAGCCTAGACGTCACGATTTCATGACGTGTAGCGAAATCGTGGCCCCAAGGAGGAGAGAGAAGCCTAACGCCAAAACGTCGCGATATCGCGACCAAAGAGGAGAGAGAAAGTATTGGAGCAAAAACGTCGCGATATCGCGACCAGAGCTCTCACGACGTTGACCAGCCGGCGATTACAGAGACCAGTGCAGAGGGACACGTGGCGTGAAGTTACAAGTGGCTCGAGAGTATGAAGCGGTTACAGGGAGCATGACAGTAGGACACGTGGCATCAACTGCAAGCGGCCATGGCGCATTCTTATGAATGATGACTTGGCGGAGGATTGACAGGCGGCTGCAGGGCATGCCGCCACTACAGGCCATGATTTTTTTTTTGATGCACCTGGCAGCATCATGCAGGCGGGACAGAGCATTCGTGCGGGCGGTATGGGGAGTCTCGCATTCAAGGTAATGATGGTCCAAAGAGAGTCGGGCCTGGGGATAAAAAAAAGGCCCGCACTTTGCGTAATGATGGAGAAGGAGGTGGCGGCCGAGGATAAAAGGCGCGCATGCATTGTATTGAAGGACCCTTGGCCATTTATTTTGGGGGATAGCTGTGTATTCGAGGAGAGACCTCTGTTTAATGAAACTTGCTGGAATTTTTGGCCTGTGCATTGTTGATTTCTGCATTCTTGCTGTGTGTTGTGTGTAGTTCTATATCAAGTGCTAGAGAGACCTCTTTTTAATGAAACTTGCTAGAATTTTTGGCCTGTGCATTCTTGATTTCTGCATTCTTGTTGTGTGTTGTGTGTAGTTCTATATCAGTTCACCATGTATACAATATATAATATAAATAAATAAAGTAATTAGACATAAGCACACACATTTTAATTGCATCATAACACAAATAAATCACAACTATTATTACTCGATAGCACTAAGTGCATGCTTATGGATTGGTGTAACACAAAAGAGAGCTTGGCACACTCAACCATCCTTAGGGGTGCATACCATAATAAAAATTGATATGTCATAAACCCTCTCCATACGAGCCTATCCCCTTTGCTCTACCTATTGGAGGTGGTGGAGGAGTCATGTTCACAAATCATGAATTAGATCATGCTCATGATTGTGAATGACTCTATGACCACTAAGACAATGGTTCTAGAACCCTCTAATAAGCTAGGATGACATGGTAATAAGCCATATGGTAGTAGATCACTCTTCGTACTACTATCTCATAGGACTTCCTCATCCTCTATAGCTCTGTTAGTAGTAGGTGGTCTCCCTCACCTTGTTGGCTACTTACCATGAAAGCCATCCTCTTTACCTGGGCTTATCGACCCATATCCCCTCTAAGGTGATCTACCTCAATTCATGCCATATCTCACTCTGCATGAGTACAGTCCAACACACTATAGATGGACTCTATCTCCACCTACATCATTGCCACTATGGCTCATAGCCCCTTTGTCTCCCGTAGAACCATCTCTTTAGGTCTTTCCTATGACACATTTGGGGAAACGTCCTCCCATAGTTGTCGCTATCTCCACCTAAAACCATGACCACAGTGGTTTGTATGGGACTATACCTCTTTTTTTCCTCTAAATAACACATTGAGTGGCCTCTCAAAATGCCAATTGCACTTATCGACTCATCACCTGGCAACTCTGCACTAACACTAGTGGAGAGTTCCTTGGGAGCATAATGCTCTTGTACCATATATTGTACCTGAGGTCTACCTTGACATCATCCACCCATAGATCCACATATAGTAGGTCATCTAGGTCCTATTCCATCCACCTCACCACATTAGAAGTGCCTCTGCATCCTAGTGGGTCCCTCCTCACCCATATAAACTAGTAGTCTCCTAGATATAAAATATCCTATAGAATGCCAAAATAACACTGTACTTGATCAAACTTGAATAACTCCCACTCACCCTTCTCAGTGATGAGCCACCAAATCCTCCTTACCTGATCCAGCTTCTCCATGCCCTCCATATATCTTGGGTGTAGACACCATGATCACCATATAATCTGGTAGTACGTATATCATCTATCACCCACCTTCCTAGTGGTAAGACACCAAAATACGACCTATGCCCATGCTCGTAGTGTTGGATCCACATGTATGCTACTGGTCACTCCCTGTTGGATAATGGTATTGGTAGTGCACTTGGTCTCCATACTGCTATGTGCTCCCAAAACCATACTTGGGGCATTATAATACATATTAGCCCTATATTCCACTTATACATGATGCTATGTAGCATCCTATATAATCAAGCCAACACATATGGTGCCCATGCAAATCTCACTCCTTGATCTTGCATGTTTTACACTACTCTCACTAGTGGCCATGGTAGGTGTCACCTACTGGTATGTCATACCAAAATACCTACCACCACTTTGTATAGTATGAATATTAGTGTCCCAAATCCATATCGACATAGCATCTCATCGATATGGAATCCACTCTATTGGATCACATGTGTTGGATTCACAGACATCATCTTCGATGCCACGATAGATATCCATACCATGTAAATAATCCTCCCCCTAATGGGGATCCTCAAGATGCACTACACATACTATAGTGTGATAATCATCTTCCTAATCGATAGCTAAAATATGGATGATTTTACATACCATCGCTCTACCAGAGCCATCAATAGGGCTTGATCCACCTCAATGTGGGGCATCTCTACTAAGTGTAGTAGCCCCAAGTTCTCTAGTGTCTTCCTCTCTACCATTGTGAGCTATTTAATAGCATCCTTGAGTGTGCTCGACCACCACTCTCTACTCTTGTGTAAATCTAGTTGCATAATAACATAATTTTATCATTGACACATCTAAAAATCATTAAAACATAAAAATTAAAAATCTAGCTCTTTTTGTGCAAAATTTACCAAATTCATACCCTAGAATGTTTGGGCATAAATTTGGAAATGCCATACAAGGCATGAAATTGGATTGTGTGGCCTACCAAATTCATGCTTTGTGACCAGATTTGTGGTCGACGATGAATTTTGACAAAAATTGCTTTAAAAAAATGCAAAAAATACTAAAATGTTTTGTGTGTGTTGGTGCAAAATCAAACAACAGCAAGTGGGTCTCAATATGTAACTTCAACCAGTTAGTAGTGATCCCTACCTTACCCCTTGCCACAACAACACGGTGAGTTGGTCATGCCATTCTCCAAAGCTCTTTTCTCCTCCTCACACAATGAAAATGAGTCTCTTTTCCCTCCCTTTCCTCTTTTCTTCCCTCCCTCTTATTTTGCCTCCCTTTCTTCTCTCTCTTCCTTCTTTTTTCCCTCCCTTCTCTATCCTTACCTTTCTTCCTTTTCTCTCCTTATCTTGTTTGTTTTGCTTTTTCACCTTTTCTTGTTTTTTCTCACTTTTTCACCCTTTGTTCACCTTTTTGAATTTTTATTTGGAATTTCGTATTTCTTCTAAAAACTTGAGAGGGCATCCCTAGGCTTAGAGGCATTAATGGTAGTAATGCCTCATTTTGCATGCAAAATTAAGGTGTTCAGGCTAACACCACATTTGCACCATCCCTTCATCCAAATCTAACCACCCCTTTTTGTGTTTTCCCATAGGAATCTACATCTTTCTTTGAATCATTTATTTGGTCGTAAATGCATCAAATAGGGGGTAAAAGTAGACACAAAATTTGATCCATCAAAATGAGTCAATTCTTCCTTAGACCCCTAGCTAGCCACCCAAACTTGCTAAGTGCAAATTTGGGGCTCTTTTGCCTCCCTCATTTGCCTTATTTCTTTAGCTTTACCAAATTCATGTCTTGCATATACAGGGAATGAATTTGGATTGTCCAATTCATGCCCTATAATGACAAGGCACAAATTTGGTGTTCTAGGGGTTTTTATCACTAAAACCCCTTCCCTTATCGACCTATTTTTGGGTCAGACTTTGCCCATAGTGAAATTTAATTTTCCCACCCATTTTTCCCTCCAAACCTATTATAAATAAGGTTTTGGATTCCCTAAGCTTGTCTAATGATTTCTAAGGATATTCTAATTGTTGAATCACTTATTTGCTCATGCTATCAAGTGTTCTACTACAAGTTGTAGTTTTGATGTTTTTTTCTTTGGTGATTTTTGGCCTTGGGGATTGATTGAAGTCTTGACAATTGGATAGATCAAAATTCTTTGAGTGCTTCTTCCACCTCTTCATTACTCCTTGCTTTCTCCATCAACTCATCAGGTTTTTCATTTACTTTAGTTTACTTCACAAGTTTGTTTTCGTTGTTTTATGCTTAGTTTTTCACTATTTTGAGGCCCAAAAAGGGCATCTAAACCAAATTTGTATCCCACTTCTATAGGGCATGAATTTGGTAAGCCAGATTCATGGTCCCTATTTACAAGGTATGAATTTGGTAAATTAGGGCTTGGGGATAAGTATGTCACCCAAAAACCCTAATATACATTATGCATTTTTAGCATTCTATTGTGTCCATCTTGTCTGCATTTAATTTTATTGTTACACACATTTTTTGATTTGTTTGTGCATATTCCAAAGGTCAAATATAATTTTTATTTCGAATGGTCTTTTAAAAGGACCAATGGGGCCTAACTACTATGCCTCCAATCTTAGTCTTATAGCAGCGTAAGAAAGCCCCCAAATGCTAATCAAATTTTCTAAGGTTTGTGAAGTTATTTTGTAGGTTTGAAACCATTGAATATTTTAGATGTAAGATAAATCTTGGATCAACCACTAGATCAGATAAGTGCTCTAATAGATCTTTAGGTTGTTTGGTGTTTTCTTTCTATTCATTTCTACTCAAAACCTAGATCACAAGTAAAGAAAAGCATTTGATTGAATTTCTAGGTATTTGAAAGAATAAAAGCATATAGTGTGCATATAGGATTTTAATATCGTTTGTGCATCTCCCTTGGACCCTTTATCAAAGGATTTATTTTGCAATATTAGGTTTATACATCATTTAATTACATAATCATAATAGGATTAGTTTTTATCTTCTTACATATTATGTGTCTTGCATCATTATTTCATTTTTATAGTTTAGTTTAGAAAGGCCAAACAATAGGTGTATGTTTAATTGACACATAAAACACTTCCACCTAGGGTTATGCATAAGGGGTTGGAACTAAAATGTACTTATAAAAAATATTGAATCCATTTCGAAACCCTAGCGAATCTTGGCCAACTTCATATAGCAAGACATGGCGAATTACCTTATTTTTTCAATAAAATTATAAAAAAATGTTGAATTTGAAAGTTCTAACGAAACCAGGTGGAAAACAAGATCCGACCATGGGTCGGTGCAAAAAATGGTTCATCCTCGAACTAGATGTAGTAAATGGTCCAGTCTCAGACCGGGTACATAACATGGTGTTGGTTGTGGAGCTTGATTCTCTCTATAATTTAGAGGTCTTGTTTTTAGCTACACTTGGACCCACTCCACAAAGGGGGGTATAGGGGAGGCAACACCCCCTACTTATGTCATTGGGGGGTCCAGGGGAGGTGAACTGGTAACAAACAGCTATGGAGCCCTCCTTGAAGAGGGTTTGGGGGCAGTGCCC
The DNA here is from genome assembly GCA_028583015.1 of Wollemia nobilis. NCBI lineage: Eukaryota > Viridiplantae > Streptophyta > Pinopsida > Araucariales > Araucariaceae > Wollemia > Wollemia nobilis. The sequence goes on from JAQPPZ010000040.1 coordinate 5,270,059, forward strand.
CTAAAGCCAAAAATAGATGTATTTTTTGTTTGTAAATTTGGACCACTCATTATTAGGTGACAGATTGGATGGCATAATATGGTCTAGTCTCAGATCAAGTGTAAAAATTAGTTTGATCTTGTATAGGGTACAAAACAAGGTCCAACTACATATAGGGTGAAAAATAAGGTCTAGTTATGGACTAGATATAGATAATAGTCTGACAAAAAAAGGTTTGAAAGCCAGTTTGGGTGTAGAATAGTGTCTAGTAGTTGTTTGGGTCAAAAAGGAGGTTCGGTAGTCAGTCTAGTGCATAACTGGATCCAGTAGTCCGTTCAAATGTAGAACAATGTTTGATAGTCTATCCAGGTGGAAAAATTGGTCTGGTAGTTAGTATGAGTGGAAAAGAGGTCTGGTAGTTGGTCCAATGCAGAACTAGCTTTGATAGTTCATTCAGATGTAGAACAGGATCTAGATGTCGATCTGTGTGTAGAAATGGCTTCGATAGTTTACCTAAATGTAAAATAGGGTTTGGATGTTGATTCATGTGCAGAATTAGCTTCGATAGTCTGCTCGAATGCAAATTAAGGTTTGAATATCATTTTGTGTGCAGAACTAGCTTTGGTAGTCTATTCAGATGTATAATAGGGTCCAAATGTTGGTTTGTATGAAGAATAGGGTTCGACTATCATTTTGAGTGTAGAAAAGGGTCTGACAGGTGGTTTGGTATAGAAAAGATTTCGATAGGGTTTGACTATCATTTTAGGTGTAGAATAGAGTTTGATAGTCAGTCTAGTGTAGAAAAGAGTTTTATTTCAAATCGACTAGTTTTTGCACATGATCAAAGTTCGGTGGAATTATTGATTTTCTAATAGTTTGAATGTTTTAAATGAAAAAGTATCACTGGATAGTCAATTATATATAGTGGTATACTTGGTGAATTTGATAGGATAATTTTAAAATTTTAATTTTTTAAGATGAAAAGGGTCCTCAATTTAGGTGGAAGTGTTAGCGAATTTAAATAAAAATTGTAATACTATTATCAATGCATGGCAAAATGACACCTAAAATTTTTTTATCCCAAAAATTTTGGGTGGAAGGGTCGACGTCTAGGGTCCCCTAAATTTGATAATTTGCATTTTTAAAAATTCTAATATTCGCCCAATTTATGAATATTCATCACTGTGCATAACCCTACTTCCACCCCAGACTTGGAGCGAGTCCTAAAATTATTCTTGGTGAAGCCATCCTTTTGTGAACCATATCTAGCCTTAGAGACATTAATGATAGTAATGCTTCATTTTATGTGCAAATTTACAATGTTAAGGCTAACACCCCTTTTTGCAATGCACCTTCATTCAAATCTGGCTACCCATTTTTGTGTTCACCCATAGGACTCTACATATTTCTTTGACACATTTATTTGGACGTAAATGCATGAAAGAGAGGGTAAAATATAGAAAAAAAAAATTAACCCATAAAAATGAATCAATTCTTCCTTAGACCCCTAGCTAGCCACCCAAACTTGCTAAGTGTAAATTTGAGGCCCTTTTGTCTCCCCCCTTTGTATTTTTTCTTAGCTTTACCAAATTCATGTTTGATCTATACGAGGCTGGAATTTGGCTTGCCATATTTATGTTATGTAATTTTATCACTAAAAACCCTTCCCTTGTCAGACCATTTTGGGGTTGGATTCCCTAAGCTTGTCTAATGATTTCTAAGGATATTCTAACTATTGACTCACTCATTTGCTCATGCTATCAAGTGTTCTTCTACTGCAAGTTATTATTTTGTTCTTTGGTGATTACTGCCCTAGGTATTGAGTAGAGGAGTCTAGATTATTGGACAAATCAAAATTATTGGAGTGCTTCTTCAATCAATTCATCAGGTTTTGCATTTACTTTAGTTTACTTCACAAGTCTATTTTCACTATGTTATGCTCAGTTTTTTGTTGTTTTGAGGCCCAAAAAGGGTATCTGAATCAAATATACATTTTTCCCATACAAGGCATGTATTTGATAAGCTATATTTGCACTCTCTATTTACAAGATATGCATTTGGTAAATTAGGGCTTGGTGGTAAGTATCACACCCTAAAACCCTAATATACATTATGTATTTTTAGCATTCTATTGTATCCATACTATCTGCATTTCATTTTACTATTACATATATGTTTCACTCTATTTGTGCATGTTCGAAGGCGAAAAAAAAATATGATTTTGAAAAATAATCTAAAAGGACCAAGGGGGATTGAATTTTGTGCCTCCAAGCTCAATATTATAGCCAGGGTTATGCATAAGGGGTTGGACTTGAAATGTACTTGTAAAAAATGGTGAATCCTAATAGAAATCAAGGCGAATGCAAATCAAATCAATCATCTTCACACCAAAATTTGGGGCATTTGAAGCCCTAAAATGTAAGGTCATCTTTGGGAAAATTTTTGATCTATTAAATCACCTTATAACTTCATAAAAAACACCACCATTAGATCAGGCTCAAAAAGATCTTTCCAATGAGTACTATGCCTATGTTTGGATATATATTGTGGTAAATTGACCTTAAGAAAAAATTGGTTCCAAAAATTTTAGGTGAATGGGCTGACGTCGAGGGCCCTCATATTCACCAATTTCCAATTTTGGAAATCCTAATATTTTCCCAATTTGTGAATATTCGCCACTATGCATAATCCTACTTATAGCGACCTAAGCAAACCCCCAAACACTGATCAAATTTTCTAGGGTTTGTGAAGGTTATAAACCATTGGATACTTTGGATGTAAGATAAATCTTGAATTAACTATCAGATCATATAAGTGCCCTAATAGATATTTAGGTTGTTTTGTGTTTGTTTTATATTCATTTCTATTCAAAACCTAGATCACAAATAAAGAAAAGCATTTGATTGAATTTCTAGGCATTTGAAAGAATAAAATCATATAATGTGAATATAGGGTTTTAATTTTTTTGTGCATATTCCTTGGACCCTTGCTCAAAGGCTTTATTTTTCAATCTTAGGGTTAGACATCATTGAATTATAGAATCATACTAGGGTTAGTTTTTGTCTTCTTGCATCTTGTGTTTCTTGCATCATTCTTTCCTTTTTATAGTTTAGTTTAGAAAGGAAAAATAATAGGTGTTTGTTTAATTGACACATCAAACACTTCCACCTCAAACTTGGAGTAAGTCTTAAAACTATTTCTAGTGAACCTATCCTTTCGTGTCCTTGAGTGTAGAGAATATAACACAACCTCATGGTTAAACTTAGCTCCTAGCATATCTAGTCGAGAATCATACACGATAGGGAAGTTTTTCCCCTCTATAATTTTTGTGCCTCCAAGCTCAATCACATAGCAGCCTAAGTAGACCCCCAAATGTTGATCATTTTTTATAGGATTTATAAAGTTGTTTTGCAAGTTGTAAAATTGTTGATATATTTGGACGTAAGATTAAAGTTAGGATCAACCATCAGATCAGGTAAGTGCCCCAAATAGACTTCTTAGGTTGTTTTTTATTTGATTTATATCCATTCCTATTCCATATCTAGATAATAAAGAAAGGGAAAGGTATTTTGATTTTATCTCTAGGTAATTGAAAGAGAAAAGACATATAGTTTGCATTGTAGGCTAAATTTGTTTGTGCATTATCTTGAACCCTTGTTGAAAAGAAAAAGGTTTACTTTATTGCAAGTTAGGATTTTAGTCCCCATTGAAAATTAAAAATCATTTTAGGGTTAGTCTTTGCTTGCTTGCATCATTGCTGACCTTGAATTATTCTTTCATTCTTCATAGCTTAGATCTTAGAAAATCCAAACATAGGTGCTTGCTCAATATACACATGAAACATTCCATCCTTGGACTTGGAGCGAGTTTGTAGACACAAACAATTGACACATCCAAATGAGTCATTTTCCTTAGAATCCCATGAGAGGCCCTTAAAATTACTAAGTGTAAGTTTGAACCCTCTTTTATTGTGTTTTACCTTGTTTTTCTTGATCTTGACCAAATCCACGCTCGATAAATTATGGGGCACAAATTTGGTAAATTTAGGATTTTTTTCTAAAAAAATTCTTAATTTTGGGTCTACCTTTTGTGGCATCGGCTTGGCCAAGGTTATTTTTTTTCTCACCTTTCCAGCACTCTAAACCCTCTATAAATAAAGGAATTGGATCCTCTTTTCAAGAGAATGTTTTTCGAGGTAATCTTGATCTAAACAAGTTTTTGGGCATTCTTCATTTTGTATGGTGTTCTTGGTGCTTTGGTGCTCTACTTTTGGTGTGCTTCTTATGATTTACAAGTGGATAAATCTTGATGATAAATTTTTCTTCTTGAAGGAGTAGAGTTCTTCTGCCTTTGCTCTTGCTTCCTCTACATGCTTATTAGGTTATCACTTTGCATTCATTATCTTTTAAATCATTTAGTTTTTGTGTTAAGAATGTATTTTGAATCTGGATTCTTTTTTTAAGTCTCCTTGTGCAAATATGTGCCTCACCCATTATAGGGCACATATTAAAAAAACTAAATTTTCCTATTCAAATTTTTGTTGTTTATTTTTCTTTGGGTTTCGAATTCATGCTCGATAATTTATAGGGCATGGATTTGGTTTTGATAGACTTGGGGGTAACTATTTGTTCCCAAACCCTAGGGTTTTGGTTTACATATATTTTTAGCACTGTTTCCTTTTTTTTATCATTCTATTTTAACTTTTGTCATTCTATTTCACTTGCATTTAAATCATACTAGCTTGGGGGTAATTGTTTATCCCCAAACCCTAAGATTTCTAACTGCATACTAGTTTAGCATTGTGTTCATTTTGTTTGCATCTAGTTCATTGTTTCATGCTATCATATCTTGTTGTGTTTACTTCCAAAGGTCAACAATCATTTTTAATTTTTAAATGTCAACTAAAAGGACCAAGGGGGCTTGAATGCTACACCTCCAATATTAGTCATACAATGACCTAAGAAAGCCCCCATATGTTGATCAAATTTTCTAGGATATTGTGAAGTTGTTGGATTTATCTAGATGTAAGTTAAAGCTAAGGTCAACCACTGGATTAGGTAAGTGCCCTAATTTAATTTCTTAGGTTGTTTGTTGTTTGATTATTATCTATTTTTTGTTCTAAACCTAGATCATAAGTAAAATATTTTGACTGATTTCTAGGAATTCAAAAGAGAAAAGACATATAGTTTGCATTCTAGGGTTAAATTTGTTTGTGCATTCTCTTAAAAACCTTGATAAAGATAAAGGATTTGTTTTATTGCAAGTTAGGGTTTATTGATAATTAAAAATCAAGAATCATATTAGGGTTAGCTTCTTGTTTCTTGCATCATTGTTTGTCTTGCATTGTTATTTTATTTTCCATAGCTTAGCTTTTATAAATGCCATTCATAGGTGTTGCTAAATATACACAATAAACATCTCCACACTACAATTGGAGTGAGTTCTAAAAATGTTCTTGGTGAACCCTTTAATCCCCAAGCCCTCGAGTGTAAATAATATAACACACACCCACGGTCACCTTGGCGCCCAGTAGATCCAACCAAGAATCATACGTGGTAAGGCAATTTTCCCCCTCTACATATTTGGTGAACTCGACGTGAACACATATCTTAGTGGACAAGATAGGAAGCCTCTTAATTTTGTTCTTATTTTCAAAACTTATAGCAATACTAGTAAATTTTTTGGCTTAGAATTAGAAAATATTAAAAACATTTAAAAAATCTTTTATGTTTTTTGCTAGTTTTTAGATCCTCCTCTTCTCATCTATCCTTTCACTTTCTCCTAATGAATCCCAACCTTAGGAGTAAGTGAAGGCTTTTGGAATATGATATTATTCAATAAGATGACCATATTGATAGGGAGAATCCTAATCTAGATGAGGAAGAACATGTAGAAACTGGTATTGACCTTGATCATCTTGAGGGTTCTAATGGATACCTCACCTTCAAATCATATGATCAAATAAGGAATTTCATGAAACATCATAAGGATGATTTTTTTAAGGCTATGGATGAGGAAGCCCAACTCAAGGAGGCTAGGACATCTCATCCTGCAATCATTTCCTCTTAAAATGTTCACACCAATCCATTGTTTGAATCTTTGCATCATATTAATCCATTTCATAAACAAACAAATGTCACTACTATAACTACCAACATTGAAATAATTCCATGAATTCCTCCAACTAGTAGCACATATTAATATTATGCTCAATTTCCTCCTCATTTTACTCATCTCAACATTTATGTTTTTGTTCCACCAAATATCAGTTATCCTCCACAAAAAGATACCACATATCATAACCCATATCATAACAGTGTCAATGCCTCCAATATTGGCCAGGTTTCCTTTCAACAACCTACCTATAACCCTCCCTTAGGGAACGTAAGGGCATTGCACACCAATAATATTGACATGCAAAGTTTGACAAATATGGTGAAACAACTAGTTTCAAGAGTGGATATGATTCAACCTCCAAGTTTCACCTAAAACTATAAAGAAATGTGCAATCAACCCTTAGAACATTTATAAGGGAATAGAGGATCCCATTGAACATTTAAGGATGTTTAGGACAATGTTCCATGATATTATATATGATGATATGTTGTTACTAAAAATTTTCCCTAAGAGCCTTTGTGGATGGGATTGGAATGGTATTGTCAACTACCTCATCATTATTTGAGGAATTTTGAAGATAAAATGAAATTTTTTGTCCAAAAATTTGGAGCTTATGTTGAGAAAAAATTGATTATGAAAGATGTTTATATGTTGAAACAAGGTAAAGATGAATTTTTTTTAAATTATTGTCTCATTGGGAAAGTTTAGTTGGAATATTGAGATATAATTTACCTCCTCAAGACATGCTAGAAATATTTATTAGAAATTTACAAGATCAAAATTTTTATGAATTAGAAACAACTATTACCTCTTTCGATCAAGCCCTTATACGAAGAGGTCAAATTAAACCAAATAAAGAAGAAGATAGGACCGTGAAATATCAGTATAAGAACAAGTATGTGGTTAATGATAGGGTAACAAAAAGTAGACCTATTAACAGTGTTGCTAACACCTTGCAAAATATGGTGCTTAGCCAACCTCAAAAACCCCCACCAAGAAATTTCACAAGACTCAACATACCTATGATGGTGGTCCTAAAGCAACTTTTGGAATCAAATATGATTGAGTTACCTCCCATACGACAAATTTATACCATGATTAATTGGTATAAGCCTAGTCAACATTGTGAATATCATAGAGTGGAGGGGCACATGAAAAATTCATGTAAGAGGTTAAAACATGTGGTTTAGGACTTAATCGATGCAAATTGTCTTGTTACAGAGGACTCTCAACCTGCTCCTAACCACAATCCTCCAAGAAATAATTAACCTCCTACACAACAAGCACCCACAACTAATAAAGATATGGGATCTTCCAATATCCCTTACCTAAGCATGGGTAACATGCAATTAATCAAGTGTCATATCATAATGTGCCACCTCCCTACAATAATATGGTTGGTATGATAGTGAACACCACAAGACAACAAGCTCAAGCTCAACTGACTAAATGATCTCAGTAGGAGATGAGTTCTACATCCAATCAACCTTAAAAACCACACTTAGTTTTGAAGAGTAACCAAAAAAGGAGCACGAGAGTAGAAACCCACTCTTAGTGTTGAAACCTCAATCTAAAGTCTCCTTTGACATACAAAAATAGTTAGCTAGTACCCCAAACAAGATCTCCATCTTAGAACTTTTACAAACTTCTCCTGTTCATAGGAAAGCTTTGTTGAAGCTTCTAAGTCAACAATCGATCCCTCAAGATATTTCCCCTAGCACTATAGCTGATGTTGTAGGTTCCCTTGGGATACATCATATCATATTTTTGGATGATGCTATTCCTTCCTCAGACTTCCAAGGGGATTCTTCCATCTACATCATTGTATTATTGGGAAAATTTTTATCAAGTGAATCTTGATAGATAATGGTTCTTCCTTAAATCTATACACTTATCAACTTTTTCCAAAATTTTGTATTAAAAAGGAAGACTTGATTAAATCTGATGTTATCATAAAATATTTCATTAATGAGTCCCAAGAGGCATGTGACATTGTATCCCTCTACCTTAGGGTTGGACCTAAGATCTTAGATACCTTATTTAATGTGGTACCTTGCTCCACATATTTTAATATCCTTAGATGCCATTGGATTCATGTGATTAGGGTTTTCCCTTCTACTCTTCATCAATGTTTGAAGTTCAAACTCAAAGATCAACTTGTCACCATTTTGGGCAACCCTCATCCATTCCAATATTGTTCAAAAGTTGAGCAAGCTCAATATAGTCTTAATTTATTTCCATTAGTTTCTTCATATCACATCACTAAGAAACTTACAAATCTAAAGGTGAGTGAGGAACTGCTAATCAATGTTTCATTAGAAGATCAAGTCAATCTGTTTCTTCAAGAATCTATTATAAATTTAGCCAAGCTACCACATTCACCAAGGGCTATGGGTTTAACTAATAAGAAATGTGAAGTAGTACACATTGGCATGTGTACCTTTATATTTACTGATATATCCATTAAATAAAATATCCATGGAAACAAACCTCTTCCTAAAGAGCATTCTTTTTCCCATTGTTACCTGTCCAATAATTACTCATTTCCAATTAAAATCCTATCTAGTATGGGATATATAGGTAAAGGTTTGGGACCACAACAAAAAGGTATTCAAGAGCATTTGGAATTTGAGTTTTGATCTAGGAGATGTGGCATAGGCTACATACCCAATAAAAACCAACCTTTGCTATTTGATGTTGAAGATCACCTCATTACTTATGCTAAATATTTGGATCATCAAGTCTTGGAGGGGAATGATGAGAATGAGGGACCGCCTTATCCCACTGACATTCTATTTTGTAATATGGTTTCTTCAATGCATCCCAAGTTAGTTGTGACCCCATGAGAGTATGTTGAAGGGGATACTCTTTGTGACATGGATCATGAGGATATCCTTCAAAATAGCTTCTTATTTGATGGGTCAGTCCCTTATGTCACACATGTTGAGTCTTCTAGTTCTCAAGAGGATTTCAATTCTATGTCTCCTAAGGAACTTGAGCAACTAGAAATGATCCCCACCCTTAATCCTTATGAGGATGAGTCTCCTATTCTCATAGAGAATAGAATAGATGTTAACATAGGTTTTGAGGAGAGCCCTAGAATCCTTAAGTTAGGCAAATCCTTGTCCATGGATGAGTGGGAGCAATTGATAAATTTGTTGAAAATATTTCATGATATTTTTTCTTGGTCATATGTTGACATGCCAGGGTTTGATCCTAGTAGTGAAGCCTAGTGCTAAGCATGTTAAGCAGAAACTTAGAAAGATGCATCCTAAGGTTACCCTTTTGGTCAAGGAGGAGCTCCAAAATATCCTTGACATTGGTTTTATCAAAGATATCAACTATTCTGACTGGATATCCAACAACCTTCCTATGGCTAAAAAGCTAGGAATAATAAGAATATGTACTGACTTTAGGAACATTAACTTAGAATTTTCCAAGGATGATTTTTCTCTTCCCAACATAGATATGATCGTAGATTTCACTACCAAATATAGAATATTTTCACTCAAGGATGATTTTTAGGATACAATCAGATCATGGTTTCCCCCAAGGACCAGACCAAGATAACTTTAATTACTCCATGGGGTACCTTTTGTTATAGAGTTAAACCTTTTGGATTGAATAATGTTGGTTCCACATATTACAGGGCTATGCCTTATATTTTTCATGACATGATGCATGATATTCTAGAAGACTATATGGATTATATTTTGGATTATTCCATACATTGAAAGGATCATTCTCATGATCTAAGATGTATTTTTGAATGGCTTAGATGATTTAGGGTTCATCTTAAGCCCTCCAAGTGCATGTTTGGAGTGAGATCTAGCAATTTATGTTTTATCATGTTTAGGTAAGGCATTAAAATAGACTTTGCTAAGATAGCGACTATCACTGAAATGCCTTCTCCTTGTACCTTAATTGATTTTCATAGCTTGCAAGGTAATATTCAAGATATTTGTTGATTCATAGCTCAGTTAGTCGGTAAGTGTTAGCCCTTTAGTAAGCTTATTAAGAAATATGTAGTGTTCCAGTGGGATTATGAGTATCAATATGATTTTGATGAACTTAAATGGTATCTCACCTCCTTTCTTGCCTTATTTCCCCTATATTAGATAAGAATTTAATACTTTACATAGCACCCATAACTCACACTTTGGGAGCCTTGTTGGCTCAACATTATGATAAAAACAAAGAGAGAGATATCTACTATATCAGTAGAACCTTGGTTAGCTATGAAACTTTGTACACTCCCTTAGAGAAGATTTGTATTCCTATAGTGTTCACTTCTTAGAAGTTAAGATACTACATGCTTAGCCATAAGACATTGGTTGTTGCAAAGTTTGATCCTTTGCACTACTTAATGTCTAAGTTCCACCTTTCAGGTCAAGCTGCTAAGTGGGTTTTATCCCTTAGTGAGTTTGAACTAACATTCATATGGTAGAATACTATCAAGGGTTAGGTGATTGATGATCAAATAGCCTCCACTCCCTTAGATTCAACCCATTCCTTATTTGTTGAGTTTCTCAATGAGTTATTTAGAATAGAAGTTGAGGAGCAAAAGTCTTGGACTTTTTTTTTTTATGGAGTTCGATGCTTAAAGGGTGATGGTGTTAAAATTTTTCTCGTTACCAATTAGCTAGGGCTAATCCTAATATAGTTAAAATACTTGCTTGACACCTAGGGCATCAATGACTAAACTATCTCATAATAAGCATAATTAAATTCTCACTCCTATTTCTACTTTCTTGCAATATCATCATAATAAATAAGGAGAGATCAAACAAAGGATGTTCATATATGGTTTGATCTACTTTGGAATATAATCCTTGAGTAGAAATCAATGACCTTTGAAAAAAATCCTGGTAGAGCATCTCATCCTATTCTATGGAAAGCAGTGAACTAGCAATCAATGGATTTGGTTTTACCTACAAATATAAGTGAGAGAGAGATAAAGACTATTTGAATATTAGTAATAGAGGTATGAATCTCCTTAAAATGGTTTTAAACATATTTAATTTTAATCTCTCACACCCTAAAATTTAGAATTTACTTTTATGCATTTATTTGCTATATTTACTTTCAAGTCTTTAATTGCATGTAATTAGATTATATTAGTAAGTTTTTAGCAAGAATAGTGGGAATCCAACCTAAATATAAAGGTTATAAGAGGATTGTACCTCCCATACAACTTTCTAGAAACTAGAATTGAGGGTGCATAAGAAGTCAGACATTTTCCTAATTCTACATGGCTTAGTAGCTCTAGTTCCTCTTGTAGCACCAATTGAAGATAAAAAATATTAGTTTCCATGTTGTTACTGTAGTCAATTATCACTACATGTAAAATTAAGTACCCTCCCTTAGTAAAAAATAGGAAAGTGCAGGTAAGCTTTGACACAAAACAATCAAGACAAGAAGGGAAGGAAGCTAGGTGTGCCCATGATTTTGAAGTGATCAAAAATCATGGTCTGGTATAATTTAATAGAAAATATAAGAGGGGAGTAAGGCAAAATCAATTGTAAAGATGTGCCAAATAGACCATAGAATGTGTAAAAGAAAAAAAACTAGGAATCCAATCAAAGTTCGAGGAACAATGACACACAAAAGACTGATAACTAGACCTTGAGGTAGGCTATCTTCATCACCCAGGCACAATATTCCAAAAACATGGTTGGTGCATTAAAGACATCAACATGGAGGCTTACAAAAAGTTACCCAATCCTAACAATAGTAATTGTAGGAGATCACCATGTCCAATCTTCAAATATTTTTGACATGGTAAGATGGCATAAATTATAGAAAACTTCACTTCTTAAAAAACCAGTACCCTAAAGAATTAATGGCTCTAAATACAAAGACCTTGATATTTCCTACAATGAATGTGATAAATCCTGGACATAATTTTGAAAAGGACATTTTGAACTTTGGTAGGGAAAAGTTTTCTGATTTACCTATAAGTAATAATATTTTCTTCATTGTAAAGGATTAAAAGTTGCTTATTCGTGCCTAGTATCTGGCCTTGTATGTAATATTTATTTTACTAATTTTCTATGCAATAGTCTAGCTTGAGCCTTGAGTCATTTTATCAATTACTTTTCAAGCCTTTTTTGCTAGCATGATTGTAAGCAGACCATTATATATATATGAGAAATTATGGCTATTCAATGTTCTATCCTAGTTTTTATGTGTATACATTGTGCATGAATCTTAATGCTGGATGAGATTGCATTCACTTATAAATATTGATGAATGATGCATGTGTTCATTAATCCCAATATCATGCAAACTATCATTAGGATCTTGGTGCATCACCTCCCATAGTTTAGGTTTTTACATTTTAGTTATTTGCTTTTCATCAATCCCTCTCTTTCCATTTTTCCCTTGAAAAATGTAATTAGATTAGGCTAGCTTAGGAAGGTGAGTTTTAAGATCACATCTAAACAAGGATTTATCCTTGTAAAAAACCATATAGGTTGTCCTCTAAGCTACATATTGCACTCTTGATACTTTTGGACTGTTGTACTCCACATGAGGTGCATGTTTTAGGTTCATCTGACTACCATTGATCGTCACATTTAGAGATGATAATACTTTTCTTAGTATGCTTTATGGGATGAATCTAGAGTGATTTATCCCATAAATATTACTAAGATTAATTTATAAAATAATACAAAGACACAAAGCTCAAGAGTAATACTCATAGTGTGCAATAATTTTTCTTATTTCACAAGCTAGAGATATTGAACTAAGACTTTGGTGAAGGTTTTAGCTTGTTGGCTTATTTAAGCACTATGAAATTTCACCTGGTGACTCCCCTAGCTAAATAACTAAAGGTTTTGGAAACACTGCTAGAGAAGGGTATCCTGAGGTAGTCATTTAAAAAAATATCAAAATAATATTCCAATAAAGATATCAATCCATCTACTTGTCAAAGAATTTTCAACATTCACCTAGAGGATCCACTCAAACTAGAAGGGAATAAATATTTATGAATGCAAGAGCCACTAGTAAAATTTTTACAACTACAAATCCTCGAGCGCTAGTACAACCCCTAAGCCCAGTCTCAAGAAGAAGAAGAGATAAAAACTAGAATATGGTTTCAAATCAAAACCAACCCACGGGGATATTTCCATCGTATAATGATAGAGGTCCCCTAATTTCCTCTCTTTCACCTTCTACTTTATATCCAATCCTAGTCTCAACCCTCAAGTCTTTGGCTTACTACACTAGGGAAGATACAACTACAATGTTGGAACACTTGCATCACATCATAAACCTATGCATGGTACATAAAATTGATGAAAAAAATGATACACTTATACTTTTGGTAGCATATTTAAGAGGATAAATAAGAAAATTATATATAACTCTTGCACCACATTTAATCAAAATCTAGGATCAATTGGTGAATATATTTGGGGAGAAGACTAATGGAGTGTCTCTCTTGGAGCAATTTATCACTATCAAGAGGGAACCCATGGAGACAATGGATGACTTCAATATTTTATTTCATAAAACCTAGTATAGAATTTTGGATAAAATTTGACCTCCCCCATGTATGGAATTCATATACTATCTGAAATATTTCAATTTTATATATTTTCATGATGATTGAGTCTAAGGGAGGAAACTCCTCGTTGATGGCCTATGGGATAGCCATTCAATCCAAGAATGAACTGATTAATATAGGAAGCCTATCTTCCAGGGCCCCCATAACCATGTTTTCAAACACCCGACTCCCTTATTAGCCTCCTCTAGTTGTGCATCCCACCACATTTCAATCCACTCTAGTTATGAGCATAGTCTTGGTCCTGAATCCTATCATTGTTCCCAATCATGTAAATTAAAATTCTTAATCCTTGTATGAGCTAGAAAAATAAAAAATCTACTTTGAACACTTGAATGAAATATTGGATATTAGGAGACTAAAAATGCCTCCTCTTAATGGGTACTAGTGACCCCAATACTAGTCCAACAAAGATGCAAGCTAGATCTAGATCTATATTCAATAAATAGTACCTATCCTAACTCCATTGCAATAAATTCCTCCTAACCTTGTTAGATACATAACCTACAAGTAAAAAAATTACATGGAGGAATCTAAAACATGGTACTACCAATACTTGGATGCTTATCTTCTAAATATTCATTTTAGAGGAAACTTTAAACAATCCATGGTAGTACCAAATGAGGTAGTGCTTGTCCAAGAATATATTCCTCATTTAGGGGTGGAAATGCAAACACAAAACTAGCCTTACCCTACCACATTCCTCAATTATTTAAATTTTACTCCTATTTAGTGGATCCTAATCCCATGGGATGAGGAGGAAGCATATGTTATGTTTAGTAGAGTGAGTACTTCAACACCTAGCAAGCCACACATACAAATAGACTATACAATGAGGGATAAAAGAAGGAAACCAAAGAGCATGATAAGATTTATCATGGGACACTAGATATCCAAAGTAGACCAACTAGTCTAAGAGGGGATGCTACCACTGTAGCCACACCAAACCAAAATACACCAAAAATTTCAATGGCTATTGAGCAGAACATCCCAAAAGTTCCAAAGTAGTGCATGCTCCTACTAGAGCCTAAAAAAATTCCTCAATCAATTATGGATAAGCCTATATGTCAACCCTCACCAAGTACCCCTTATAATACCAATACCCTTAGGGTATTTAGCATGGTTTATCATTAAGATATCCATGGTGGTTGTGCCTAAATGGGATGAATTTTCTATTCTTGAGGAGGAGATTTTGAAGGAATCCATGGAGGAAGAGAAATAACTAAAATAAAATAAGGCACCAATAATATTACTATTTTTTGATCCAAAAATGATATAAGTTAGGCCCATGCCCTTCTACTTGACCTTGGTCTATGGTGACAATAACCATATGATTGAATGAAGGGCAAGTAATTCAATTTTACGAAGAGAAGTGGAAAATGCATTAGGATTGGCTTATCAATCAATCAACAAAGGGGTGGTGCAAATGGATGGGAGCCTAGTTTAGATGCTTGGGATAATGAAATATTTTCACTCACATTGTATGCCTATCCCAACCACACAATGCTATAGAATTTAGTGATTATTGACCTATTAGATTCATTTGGAATTTGTATATCTAGATATTTCACCGCTAAACTAGGAGGCTATTTGTATATGAATTGGAAACTCATGGTCCTAAGGTCTAGAGACTAAACCAATATCAAAATTCCATAAAAACCACTCCATGAGAATTATATTGAACACTTACCTATAACTAAGCTAAGCAATGATTATAATTCCATGGCTAGAGAGAAGCGGTTCAAGTAAAAAATATCTATAGTTAGGGTGCACTTTTTCATTCTTGATGAATGAAAAGAGCAATGGGCTACCAGTCCCAAAAGGGATTTTGAACACATGGGTATGGGTTAGGATTCATATGTAGGATGAATGCCATCCTTATTGGGGTTTATATATATGTGAAAAAAATATACTTTATGTGTAGGAAATATAAAAATTTGTATGTTAGGTTTTGGTTGAGGTTCGATCAAATGCATGAGTGTATACCTTGTTCAAACACAAAAGAATGAGGTACTATTATCATGCTAGCAAAAGAAGCCAAAGACAAAGCTCGACCTACAAAGTTATACTCTAATGCTATGCAGCTAGCTTTCCAAGCCCATGATTTTGTGAGTGGGCTATGCCATTAGCAACCTCTAAATGACTACCTATAGCTACCCTATGCCATAAAGGTTTGGAACCTTAAGTAGAGAGAGGCTTAGTAGTAAAGCTTTTTCAAACTAGGACACCTCTTTTTTAGAAATGTTGGGAAGTTTTCACATATTTAGGGAAGTTTCCAAGGTGTTGTAGACTCAACAGGACAAGTACAAAGGATCTCATAAAATAGAGTGGCATAAGAAAATCCATGATAAAATACCTTATACCAAATTTGTAGCCCAAGTTTCATTGATTAAATCTATGAGACCAATATGCTAGCTGAAACTATGATTTTGTGACTATGGGGGGCAAGTAGAGAGTAATTTCAAAAGAGTTGAAAGGTCCTCCCAAATGGAACATTAATGGAGAAATTGAGCATGTAGACCATTAGATTATTTGACCGTCCAAAGTAGACTCCTTAGAGAAAAATAGGCGATACTTGGTGCTAGCTTGTTCCATTGAAGAAGGTAAAACTTAGGCCATTCGATCAAACTAAGATAGGTAAGATGAAAAGCTTTAGAAATGTGGTATCAAGACAAAAAAATTTGGGCAAAAAATTTAAAATTAGCCATTCATAAGTAGTGGCACAAAAACCAATCAACCCTGATAGACAAGGAAGAATATCAACCACTCCTTTCAACCAAACAAAGATTGAAGCTCTACATGTGCATTGATGATAGGAGATGGAGTGATAAGTGTATTAGTATTTTCCCCCCTCAAGTCCTTCCTATTTTATTTGTAGTATTTGTAAGCTCTAAAGTACAAAGGTAGAATCAAAAGATAGCAAAGCTTTAGGGGCTTAGATAACCTGTAATGGTCATGTAATATGGGAGAAAGAGTAGGAGAACTACCCCATCCCTAAAAACCACCTTAAATTCTCACTAAAATTCCAAAAGACAAATCCACACTTAAATCACACAAATAGGACCCCTTAGATACGTTAAGGATGCAAAAAGAGGAGTAATAAATCCAAATTTATCAAAATATAGGATACATATAAGGGAATATACTTATTAAAAAAACTTTAAAAGTGAAAACAAATCCTTCATTACAAGGATTTGGACTAGTTGTCTAGCCTAGTATCTATTTCCCTAGGTACATTATTGTTATGAACTAGTGGAGGCATGTACCTTACATTATGATCCTCAACATAATATATTTAAGGACCATGACAACGAATTTTGAGCTAGTTTTTTTAGGAGAAGATATTGTGCAACAAATGCCCTTATTACAAGAGGGACTCATAAAGAGGATAACTAAGGCATGCTTTGGATTTTTATAAAAAAGGTGTTTTCTCCCTCTCATGGATTAAATAAAAAAGACACCCCTTTTCCCTCTCTATTATAAGGTAAGGTATGGATCCTTTTGTTAGAGTATATTACATTATTTGGTATATGTCAATATACCATATTGACTACATTATTAGATTAGGATTTTATCTTAGGTAATGTGGTTACTTGAGCAAGAAGTAATAAACGTACAAGTGTTAGAATGTGCAATTTTGTAAATGTATTTCACATGTACATGAGTCATAGGAGATTCTTGGGTAAAGTAAAGGACAAGGAATCTATCTTTCTATATAATGGACTCTAAGTTCTATTATTTATTGTACAATTTCATTCTATGTAATATGAAGTGATACTTCATTATGTAGCTCATTCTCTACTTTAGATATAATAGTGCCAAAACCATCATTGGTATCAAAGATACAAAGGTACCTAAAGAAAATTTGAAGAAGGTAGAGACTCCAGAAAAGAGTTCTAAAAAATATTAGAGATCGAATATCTCTATTAAATACAAAAGACTGCAAGATTTATAGAATTGTATATTGAAGAATTTGGGACAATTGTTACAATTAAAAAATAATCCCAAAAAAAAGAAGGATCCGACAATATTACAGAAGGAGAAAATAAACCTAGAAAGTGAAGTGACCTACAAGAGGTCCCATTGAAGAACTTCCAAATTTGGAAGTTTGAAGATAGAGAAGGATTGGTAGAAGTCCTGTTCCAGATTCCAGAAGCAACAAATTTCAAAAATATGAGAAGGAAAATCTTAGCTGCAGTTTGGAGGAGTTCCCTACCAATAATTTGAGATTCAAGGACAAAATTTTAGCAAAGATACTAACTACTTTACAATCTGAAATATTTCATATTTGAGGATAATAAGAAAGTAACAACTTGGATAGCATTAGTAGCTACTAAATTTTAGAGTTTGAGAAAGCATCGTGAAGGAGAGATAAAGTCACATATTATAGTTTTAGGGTAGTAAGTTAGAAGGTTTCATTTTAAAGTCTTCAAGGGAGTGCAGAAGAAAGTTTCTTTTAAGGTTTATATACTTGCACATTAAAATAGGAGTTAGATATATTTTGACAAAAAGAAAAATATCGTCTTCCTATTATCTAGTTATAACAAAGAAGACTTCATTAAGTTGCAGAGATTATAATGCATTTAGGAGCAATTACTAGTGCATGATTTAAGGTTCATTTGTAGGCATAATAAGGTGATATCAATATAACACTATACTAGTTGTTATTAAAGAGTTTCTTAAGATGCACTAAGTATTTTTTAGTTGTAGTGAATATTAGTGCAAAGTTAAACCTCTCAAATTACATATTAGTTGCATGGTTAAGAGTTTGGATTCATCGTTACTGAGTTATCCAAGTAAAGTGAGTTATAAGGTCAATGTTGTCTAGTAAGGAAGGCAACATAATTTGCTCTCAGTAAGCCACCTGATCAGAGAAATTAAAGAGCTTGGAAAAGGAGACATTGGGTCTAAAACCTTTGTGCAAGTTAAGGTACACAAAATTAACTATTTACATTACAAAAAAAAAACATCATTCTTGTACTTTAGAACAAAAAGAGAAGGACAAACAATATAGCCTCTAAAAGGTATTACAACGACTATCTATACATAGTTTTCAAGTGGCCACTCCAGCTAATAAAGGGGTAGATTCTGAGTAAGATAAGAGAGCCAATGAAGGGCTCACATAAATCAAGTATCAAGGTGTCTAAAAGGCACCATATTTACCATTGAATTGAGCACCCACAATAGCAGTTACCTACAATAATTAAGCCAATGTAAGGAGATTTTTATCCAATGCATGTCCATGTAAGAGGGATAGCATATCAAGGTATCATTAAAATGGCTATCATCTATTTTATATCAACAAAGAAGGAATAATTCTAAAGAAGCAATTACAAGGTGCATTACCCAAGGTTTGACTTACATGAACTACCAGATAAAATGAATCACCTAAAGCCATCGTCAGAGATCCATAGAACATCCATTATAGTTCCCTTTATACATCTTAGTTGGATCCACTCTCGTGGCATAATTTTTCACTTGGAAAGAAGGCGTAGAAAACAAGTTACTAAAGGTGTTTTTAGGAAAGAAGTATACAAAGAAAGATATGTTGGAAGGAGATCTACATGCACAAAACCTGAGTGCCACTTGCAATGTGAAGCCCAGGAATCTTGTACCACTTGGTACAAAGGGCATCTTCACCCTCTTATTTCTAATTCTCAATAGAAATGTGCTCATCTAAGTAATTCCTTCCATCACAGTATTAATGCCCAAGAAGGTATTCAACATATACCATGTGGTCTCTCTTCAAAGACTAGCACCACTGAAAGAGTAGATAGAAGGATCTTTGTAATACCTTGTGCCACTTGGCACTCGTTTAAATAGAAAGGAAGCACATTTATAACCATCAAAAGTAATAATGCTCATATTTGAGGAAGCACATCTTGTGCAACCATTGAATACATAGAAGTTAAGGTGAATTTAAATGGGATTAAGTGTCATCACTATCATATATCCACTATTGAAGGAATACAACATCTAATACAATGCCTACTATTTAGGAGGTTACAAAATTATAGAGGTAAGGTTTTACCTTAATTAAAATTACTTTCATTCGGGAGTAAAAGGTGTATAACATAAGGTTGAAGTTCATTCATCATTTACATTTGGGATTTTAGTAAAATAAAACTTAATACATTTGAAAGCATATCAAAGGAGTTAATAGTATTTCAAACCACTTTAATTGAAATACAAATATTTTAATATTTGCAATTAAATACCATAGGAGATATAAGGGTTTCTACTTGGAAAATCAAAACTTTATTATATTGTAAATATTATTAATTTATAATATTACAAATTAGGGAGTTATAAGGAATACTACATCAAACATAGTTTATTGGAATTTAAACTATTGGTTATTAAAGGTTAAAGAAGGAAGTTCATTAATTGCTTATAAGAGTTGGAATTATTTACTTATACTTGTTCCATAGTCACATTAAAGGGATAAAAGAAATCCAACCATTATAGAACTTCATCAAATTAAAAAGTTCATTAGGAGAGAAGGAAATTAAGAGTTGAACATTTTATCAAAATTTTCATCAAATGATCATGGAACATTGGTATATAAATTCTAGAGCAAGAAAACACATGACTGGAAACAAACAATTGTTTGATTCTCTACAAAAGAAAAATGAGAAACCAATTACTATAACAGACAGTAAAACTTATGAAGTAAAGGGGATAGGAAATATTTTAGTTGAACTAGTAAATAGAAAAGGGATAATTAAAAATGTTTTGTATCCCAAGACTGACCAATAATCTACTCTCAGTTTCTCAACTCATGGATCAAAATATGAATGTAGAGTTCAAGGTGTCCAATGGAAGAAAGTAGGTTAAAATTATTAAACATGAGAAAAGGTAGCACTGGGTACCTATATAAATGGTCTATTTTCTCTAGATATTACTACACATTAAACTTTTTCAATTAAGGCCTTAGATCTATGGACCAAACGTCTAGGACATGCTAGTGTATTTTCTCTGAATAAAATGTTTAAATATCAAATGGTTGAAGGAATACCAAATCTATCCATAGAGTCTACTGTTTGCCCAAAATGTTTAGCTGGAAAACAACATAGTGTTCCTTTTTAACTTCATCAACATATGACTCAACAACCATTAGAACTAACATATGCAGATTTATGTGGTCCAATGAATGTCACCAGTATTAGAGAACATATGTATTTTCAATTATTTGTTGATGATCGCACTAGAAAAATATGGGTATATTTCATGAAGTGTAAATCAGAAGCATTCAATTGTTTTAAAAAATTCAAACTTCAAGTAGAGAAAGAATCGGGAAATACTATCAAAGCTCTCCATTCTAATAGAGGAGGTGAATTTGTATCAAAATAAATTGATTTATTTCTAAGATAAAATGGAAATAAAAGAGAACTTACTACAACATATTCACCACAACAGAATGGAGTTTCTGAAAGAAGAAATAGATCTATAATGGAAATGGTTAGGTGTATGTTAAAATAAGCTCTTCTCAATCATCAATATTGGGCAAAAGTAGTTAAAACAATAGTATACTTGCAAAATAGATCACCTATAGGAATACTTTGACATGTTACACCAGAAGAAGCATGGTTAGGAAAAAAACCAAATATAGATAAACTAAGAATTTTTGGTTGCAAAGCTTATATGCATATTCCAAAACAAAAAAGGACTAAACTAGATGAAAAAACTATGGAAAGAATATTTTTTGGCTATGATGATAAATATACAAGGTACAGAATAATGGATCCACATACAAAAAAGGTATACATAAGCAGAGATGTAGTTTTTTTATGAGAAAGTCAAGATAGATATCGAGAAATAAAATACTGATGCAAAAGTTTTTTCTAAATTTCTTAGAGGAAGATGTAACAAGTGAAAAAATTGAGTCAGAATCCCTAGAAGAAGATCGTGAATACATATAAAATTCCACAATTCCTCAAACGAAAGAACCAATATGGCTTAGAGACACCCTCAAATATTCAAACTTAGAAAGAATGCCAAACCTTACTACTACTAGACCTCAAAATTATAGTCAAAGTAGAATAAATAGAGGGTTACTAAGCAATACAGTAGAGCCAACATCAACAGTTCAAGCACTAAATAAATCCCACTAGAAGATAGCTATGGAGTCTGAATATGCATCACTACAAAATAATAAAATATGGGATCTAGTAGAATTACTTCTAGAAAAGAAAAATTATGGGTTGCAAATGGATTTACAAAATCAAGTATAAAGAAGATGGGACACTTGAGAAGTAAAAATATCGGTTAGTAGCCAAAGGATATACTCAGACTGAGGGAATTAATTATGAAGAAACTTTTGCACCAACAACTAGAATGACTACTATTAGAATAGTTTGTGCTCTAGCAGTGCATCAAGGTTGGAAACTTCAAATGGACGTTGAAAGTGCTTTTATTAAATGGTGAATTAGAAGAGGAAGTTTACATGTCATAATAAGAAGTATTTGTTGTTAAAGGACAAGAGAGTAATATTTCCAAATTAAACAAATCCTTATATGGTCTAAAGTAAGCTCCCAAAGCATGGAATATAAAAATCAATAATCACAAATGATATATTAATTCTTATTGTATATGTTGATGGTATAGTGATCACTAGAATCTAGAAAAAAATAGTAAGTGATATTAAAAGGGATATTGAGAAGGAATTTAAAATGATAGATTTAGGACTGATGAATTATTGCCTTGGCTTGGAAATCCATAAAAATAAATATAATATTACAATTACTCAAAAAAAAATATGTAGAAGCTTTCCTTGAAAATGTAGGATGAAGGATTGTAATCCAAAATATCCAAAAATGATGAAACACCTTTTGTTTCAAAAACCATGTATCACCAAATAACTGGAAGTCTTATATACTTAACAAATAGTTGACCTGACTTAGTATTTACTATAAATTATCTTTCACAAATCATGCAAGAACCAAGAGAAAGTCATTGGAAAGCTACAAAGATAATATTACAATATATTAAGAATATTTTTGATTATGGCCTAACTTACATGAAGAATGTTAAGGATTTGTGTCTATAGGGTTACTTAGATTTAAACTATACCGGTTCTATTGATGAAAAAAAGTCTACTTTAGGGTGTGTTTTATCTTGGTTTAGGACCTATATATTGGCATAGAAAGAAACAACATACAATGGAACAATCATCTACTAAATAAAAATATCATGTAACAAGAGATACAACATGTGAAGCATTATAGCTACAATATATACTATCTGACATGGGCATTAAACAAAATCCAACCTTGATATATTGTGATAATCAAGGAGTACTCAATTTGGTCAAAAATCCAACTATTCATGAATTAACTAAACATATTGAAGCTCAATTCCATTTTATAAAATATCACTTTTAGAACCATCACATCATCTTGAAGCATATTCCTACAAAAGAACAACTAGCAGATATCTTTACAAAAGCTCTTGGCAGAACCAAGTTTTAGACTTTCAAATATCAGTTATGCAATTCAAAGGAATTTCATTCCAAATAATGTAATATAGGGGGGTGTTAGAGTATATTACATTATATGGTATATGTTAATGTGCCATATTGACTACATTATTAGATTAGGATTTTATCTTAGGTAAAGTGGTTACTTGAGGAAGAAGTAATAAATGCATGTGTTAGAATGTGCAATGATGTAAATGTGCATGTAGTCCACATGTACATGAGTCATAGGAGAGTATTGGGTAGAGTAAAGGATAAGTAATATATCTTTATATATAATGGACTCTAAGTTCATACCAAGAACATTTTAAAAACCCTAGTTTCTCCCACATATAAGACAACCTTATTGTCATGAATATAGAGGATTTTATTTGTGAGTTAAAAGTTGGCTCCTCTTTTTTGATATGTGGTGAGGTGGAGTGGGATGAGTGAGCTAGGGAAAAATCACATGTGTGACCTGAGACAAGGAATTTGACTAACCACCTGCTCCGTCCTGCTCCTCCAAGCTGTAGTGCATCGAAGCTGGGAAGTGTGAGGACCCTTTTTAAGAGGTACTAGCTCTCCAACCCTCTCACTCACTACACTATAGTAGTGGCGCTTCGAACTGGAGCCTTATAATCTCAAAGCTTTATTAATAGGTGGGATGATGGATAATCCATAGTTGTGCCTTTATGATCCTCTCATTTGGGTGATAGGGTTCCAACCAACATCTTAGACCCACACTCTAATAGGAATGCATGTCTGAAGGAATCCTCTACTCGCTCTATTGGGTGAAGGACTGAAGCAAAGGGTTAGATATATGTAGTGATCCATTGAACTTTGACTTGAATGTGAAGAATATTTTGAAATGAGCTCACCAAGATTAAACCTAAATTTTCAAGAGGGTATTATGAAAAAATAAAATATAATTGAACTTAGAGCTCTACGAGTAAAAGGAATCCATGCCAAAATTCCTCTTAAACCAAAAAATATTTAATGAAGACACCAAGGATGTTTTGAGTATGACTACATTCATTTTCAATATCGATGATGATGGAGAAGTGTCAAAAAAAGAGTTGGGCATCATCCACATGCTGGAGGGTATCCCAAAGAATAGTGCCCTAATCCTAGACTATAGTTATTTTATAGCCCATCAAACTCACGAAGGGCTATATAAATTTAGGGACTCTCACATATTTAGCTATGGATAATTCTTAGCCTATTTAGTACTATTTAAAACATATAGATATTTAGGCATTTGAGCCTAAATATGAAAGGTGAAGATGACTACATGAAGCCTATCAAAGAGATCCTCTCCCTAAACTCCTACTACCATTTTTAGATGAATTTTTGGCACCAAACTTGAGCACAATTGAAGGAGGAATATTTCAATGCATTCCAAAAGTGAGCACTAGGGAGCTACAATTTTAGATGAAAGGATATTGGTATTTCTTGGAGGATGCCACTATTATACATCTTTTTAGGTTCAAAAAACCTATATATCTGCTACCAAGGTAAATAATAGAAATGGTAGTCTTAATACAACTACTAAGATAGGCAAACTCAATCAATACCACCTATGGGAGTGGAAAAAAAAAAAAACATTCTACAAAGCCTTACTACATCTAGTAAGTGCATCTCTACTAAAAAGGAAGGAAACACCTAAATTGGAAGCCAAGCTAAATGAGTTGGGGTTAGAAACTTTGAATGATCCCTAGAATTATGATATAGATATGGATTTTGCTTCATGTCTAACAAGTGCAAATGTCTCCAAAGAATTCATCCATGAACCTAGGCCTAAAATTGAGGTGCATCAAATAACACATGAAGGAGTTTACCTACCACTCTAGAGGGAACAATTAGATACCTAGAGAAAGTTGTATGAGAGATTCTATATGAAGGTAAATGATGTTGAATCCTATTATTGAATGAACCCAATGAAGAAGAAGCTTATACAAAATTTAGGGTGAATCAATGGCAACATCAAATCCTGGTGGTAATTCTATCAAGAAATTAATAATATCAAGATGTATTTTATAGATCTAGACACAAATGAAGATGAGACCTTCAACCAATGCTATAACATGGAGAGCCATGAAGAAGTTCCCCATGATGTAGAGATACATTATGAAGAAACCATAAGCATGTAATCATACCAATTAACTTAAACAAAAGGTATTATAGCTACAAGACCAATTTCAACACCTCTAGACATAGCCACATCAATATTTTCAAGGCCTTCACAGGATGAAGTGAAGCAAAAGAGGTCAAGAAGAGGTATAACCACTCCAAGAAAAAAAAATTGATCCTTATACCTAAATCACTAGATGTGGGGTAGTAGAACAAGGTTATATATCAAGGTATCTCTCTACCATATCAAATAACAACTGCTAAAGGGATCATCTTAACACAGGAAAAAAGTAGTTTTTTTAGCCAAAAATGCAACCACAACACCAAATTCCACTTTTTCCTGGTTGTATAATCCTCAGATGTCATTCCTATTATTTTCCCCATCTCTATAAATTTATCCACTCATAACCACACAACCAATACAATATATAGCCCTTACTACATCACAAGTCATTGTGAAACCTTATTTCACCACCCTCACAAACATAGATCAACTAGTTATATTTCCCTTTTTGAGACCTTTGGCTATAACCTTGGGTGATTTATAGTAACTACCCAACATTTAGATTATCATATACATATAAGAGTTGCTACCTTAGTTATAACAAGTCTAGGATCATGCACGATAGTATGAGCAACAAGAGGAAACTGAGAGGGAAAAGTAACCCATGACAACACAAATGAGAACTATCCTTGACCTCCAAAAATCTACTCTAAATTTGGTCCACCTAGAACCCTCTATACCTAAGGTGGGGGGAGATATCTAGATTCAAGATTACCAAGTGGCTATCATAGAGATAACCCTTAAGGACACCTAATTGGAGGACACAAATAAATCCATAGAGAAAGTTTGTAAAATGGTAAGCCATGAATACTTGAGCCATGTGAGGAGGCTAGAAATAACAAAGGAGATAAGGAATATTAAACACACCTTCAAATACTCTTAGACTAAGGTCTAGGCATTAAAAATCTAGATGGACAATCTCATGTCTCAATTGAAATAAATAGAAGCTTTAAGGTGGGAGTTGGAAGAGTAGAGAAAAGAGATTTATAGGTTGAATAAAAGGGTAGGCAACATAAAATAATTATCTAAAATAAATTAGGAGTTATAGGACAAGGTTACCAAAGTAGTTGGTAATTTTTTTCTAGTACTAAAATTCATCTGGGCTACTGCCTCATGAAGCACCAAAATAAGCAAAATTATAGAGTAGGTTTTGGAAAAATAATAGCCCCAAACTTGAGGAGGCACAAGAGTATAAGGTTTAGATAACAAACCTAACTAATAAAAAAGGAATTTCCATGGGAATTTTATACCTATAAGAAGCAATCATTCCAATTATAGAAATACTTGAAGTAGATAAAGTTACATGCTAATGTAGGATCCATGTCAATGATCTAACATAATTAATGAAAAAATGGAAAGGGCATATTACCTCATTAATTCAAAATGGCCTCCCCTCTCCCTTAACTATAGAAGGTGATCTCTTAGAATAATAGTTTCAACAATTAATAAAGTAAAAGAGATCTTGATGTGTCACCATACTCCATCATGAATAGAGTGGTCTAGTCGATTAATCCAATGGTTGAGCTTGAAGTGTAACTCTAACAGGTTCTAGGTAAGGCTACTCACATCCCACAAGATGATTGATGGGAGTTTAAAAGAAAATTTATTTTACTCAATAAATTAAGGCTATCCTTAGAAAGTGAATGAGATGGTATACAAATAATTATGAGTAAAATTCAGTGGTATATTTACCATTTTTGGATTTTACATTTTTAACTTTGTGTTCAATAAATAAGGCAACCATTTTTTGGGTTCTCAATCTACACTAGGCTAGAGATCCCTGCGAGTCACCAAATGTATAGTGAATTATTACTACATGCAAAATCAAGTACCCTCCCTTAGCAAAAAAAAGTGCAGGTAAGTTTGAGGACAAGATAACCAAGACCAAAAAGGAAGGAGGCTAGGTGTACCCAAGATTTTAAGTGATTGGTAATCACATTTTGGTAACATTTAACATATACTATAAGAGGGGGTAAGAAAAAATTAGTTTTAAAGAAGTAACAATCAGACCATGGAATGTAAAAAAGGGAAAAAATTGGGACTTTGATCAAATTTCAAGAATGGCATGAAAAAGGGTGATAACTAGACCTTAGGATAGACTACCTTCATCACCCAACATGGTCTTCCAAGCAAGTAGTTGGCACATTTAAGACATCAAAACTGAGGCTATCAAGAAGTGATATTGAGCTTGAAAATATTAATTTTAGGAGATCCTATGTCTAATATTAAAATATTTATAGTATGAGTAGATAAAATGAATCATAGGAGACTTCACTTTTAGAAAAACTAGTGCCCTAAAGCATTACTGGATCCAAATCCAAAGACCTCAAGATTGTATACAATCAATGCAATGAATACCAAAAAAAAAATTAAAAGGCCATTTTGAATTTTAGGAGGGAAAATTTTCCCAGTTTTATCTATAGATAGTAATAATTTCTTTACTGTAAAGGATAAAAAGTTGCTTATTCATTCCTAGTATCTAGCCTTGTATGTAATATTTCTTTCACTACATTTTTGTGCAACAGTTTAGCTAAAGCCTTGAGTCATTTTATTAATTAGTTTTCAATAATTTTTTGTTGGCATGGATATAAATGGACCATGATATATATATGAGAAGTTATGGCTATTCAACATTCTATATTTCTACTTATGTGTATATATGTTCTTGAAACTTAATGCTAGACGAGATCATTTTCACTTACTGTTGTTGATGAATGATGCATGTGTTCATTAATCTCACTATTTTGTATAAGATCCTTAGGATATTGGCACATCATATCCTATAGCATAGATTTTTACTTTTTAGTTATTTTATTTCTCTAAATCCCTCTCTTTCTACTTTTCCTTTAAAAAATGCAATTAGATTATTCTAGATTAGAAAGGTGAGCTTCAAGATCACATCTAAACAAGGTGCTAACCTTAGAAAAAAACTTAGAGGTTGTTATTTGACCTGCATCTTATGCTCCCAATAATTTTATACTACTATACTCCATGGAAGGTGTGAGTATTTGGTGCTTCTAGCTAGCACAATGGGTGATTGTGGCATTCAAAGATGACAACCATTACCTCAAACTTTGTATGCTTAAATGATCCCTTTTTGACATATTATCTTAAGGAGTGATTTGTTCTCTTAATGTGACAATAATTCACTCATAGGGTTGTGAATAATCATTTCCTTCCATACTTATCTAATTTTACACCCATGAATGGATCACACCTTCTAAAACAAATTGCACTTTCCATGTCTTACTCAAAATTTGAAGTTATCTTGTTCTCCCCTTCTTATTGAGGTTGTTTTATAGCCTTTGTTTTAAGAGGGTTCATTGCAAATTTTATGTGTACCTCTATCTGCGTATGATGAGGATTATCATAGCATTTATTAATTTTGCAAACATTAGCATAGGAATTATTATACTTTTATTAATTAGCTTCCAAGGATTTATCACCTTTCTTTATCCTATATAAAATGTGACAATTAGTTGGTTAGGTTGTTAGCTTAATTTAGCTAGTTAGTTTTAGTTGATCCTTGAGATTAGATGTTCTAAATTGCACCTTATTTTTAATCTAGAAGATATATGAATATATTTTAATTTAGGCATAGTGATGCTTTTATAAACTTATCATTTTTCCTTTCAAATCAATAAAGTTTATAGTTTAAAATTTGTTCTATATCATTGGTATTAGAGAATTTTGATATTATATGTGAGGAGAAATTTCAATATAGAAATTCTCCTTCCCTTAATCATTTCATCACCTTAAAATATGTTTTTAATTTTCATCTAGATCTAGATGGTGTTTGGGACTTATTTGAGATTTATTTTTAGCACTTCATTGCATGTATTTTTGTCTATATCATTTTCATTGATCTCAAAACTATTTTACCTCTAAAACTAGAAGATGAGGAAAAATGAAAGGTCACAAAGGAAGCCTTGAAAATTATTTAGAAGATCTAAATCATTAGCATAACAAGTAATCACATATCCTACCATTGAATTTTTATTTTAGTCGAAGTCTCATGAAGTTCCTCTACCAACCATAGAAAAATGGATCAGTAGCAATTCTCATAGGTCTCTTGATGATATTTGATTGCTCAACATCTTCTATATATGCCTTAGTCTCTATGGTTGATGGAGCATTGAGGTATATAATCCTACATTAAACATAGAGAACTCCATATGTAGCTTCATATTTTATTTGGTATGACTCATAACACTGATTTATGCCACAACTAGGTCTATATTTTTGATTTGTATCTAGTATACATGAACCATTTGCATGCATAATTTTCCTTTGTTTGCATACACATGTACATGTACATGGATTGGATTTCTATCTTGGAATTTATGGATCTATTTTATCAACATATATTTGCTTTTTCTTTTGCATTATTGATTCACACTCTACTCTTATGCATAATATCCTACTTAGTGTTAAACAATTGGGTGTTGATAATGTTAGTAAGGATAATCTTATGAGTCCTAAATTTCAGAAATTATTTTCCATAAAAATATGCCATATTTGACTAATTTGTTTGATTAGACCTTTGTAATTGGCACATCATATTCAAATTTAATATAGAATTTAATTTACACTCAACAATCCCATTATGCATTAAGGCATTTTATTCTGATCAATTCTTTGGGCAAGATCTCTAATTTGAATTCTTTAGTGTCTCAAACTAATTTCATAGTTTTCATAATGCATAATATTAGTTTTACTATTGTAGATATATGATTACTTCATTGAGGATGAATACTAAAACCACAATTCACATGATCTTTGAACACATTGTGTTTCCTCCCAAGTGTTCTTATGTTTCATGTTACCTATTTGGATGAGATATTTTCATGCACTAGATAAAAAAAATGGTAGTCACATCCTTTTAAAGACAAGTGGAAGATCACCCATTTAGTAACTTCTACTCAACAACCTCTACTCAATATTATAATAATATATTGGGTCTTTAGAGCATCCAATCCTGCAAAAGGATTTTCATTTTTGCTTCTTTCCTTCAATTTTTTGAATCTTTGCTCAATATTACAACCAAATATTAGGTTTTTAAATACATGCAAGCTATTTTTTAGGTATTTGTATCCTTTATTGGATCTATTCAAGACATCCACCATATTCATTTTGAAAAGAAGTGACTATTTTAGAAGAAGACTTTAATTCAATACCATGGTCCTTTCTTTAGTTTCATAAACCTTTTAATTATAGGTCATGATTTAGGTTATTATACTGATAATAGGAATTAAATGGGTACTCCAACTTTGGAGTTGTCATTTTGTTCCAAAACTTCCTAACTTGTTGCCAAATAAGGTTAAATTTTGCATTAGACCTACTCGATATCTCACCATTAGATGTCTAAGGATTTTCCTTCCATTTTGTGAGCATGGAGTCCAATGCTTCTATTTTTGGAATGAATTATGAGGATTATTATAGGATTTATTATTTTTATGTACATATAGGAATTATTATATGCTTTTATAAAATTAGCTTCCTAGAATTTATATTTTTTGATTAAGGTAATAAGGGGTTTTAGGGTCCCCAAACCCATGCATCAAGTTGTGTAATATAATATGATATGATGAAATAGCTTGAAAAAATACTATAATCCACTTACTACTATGGCTAAACCTTAGAATACCACATATCAACCAAAAAATTTACAACATGTCAAATTACTAGACCACTTCCAAAATAAAACTTAAAATAGTTGTAGTTACCACCCAATCATAATAAAAACAATAGAACATAATAGAACATAGTAGTTGATAATAACAGATTTAGCTAAGACAACATTCCAATTCTAATAAACTTAGTCCAATAAATTGATCGTATCCATTAATTCCTTCATTCCAAGTATTTGCAATTCTCTCTTAGAGTCTTTAAAAAACCATCCTTCTCCAAAATTTACTCAACCTCCTCATTAATTTTCATCACCAAGGGTTCTATTTTAATTGGATATCCTCCCATATTGTTCTTCCACTTCAATCTAATCACCCTCTGGATGGCTAAAAATATACACATGTAGTCACTCACCTGGTGCTTCCTATGCAAACGATGTATTTTCTTCACATCTTGGGCCACTTCCCACTTTGAGATATAATGGTCAACCCATGCGAGCAAGATATCTACTCTCTCTTGACATGAGTAGATCAAGATTTTTGTCATTTGGAGGGGTCCAACTATCCACATCATCCCATGAAAATCCACCTAAGCTATTCTAATGAAATGTTAATAGTCTGCCTTGGAATTAGAAGTTACCCCATCATCAATCCTACCCCTACATACTCATAAAAAGGCCTATATTTTTTGGGGGGAGAAGGGCCTGACTGTACTCTCTAATATCTTGATACATTGACCAAGGTACTTGCATCCATTTCGTCTTACCTCCATGGTAGGTCAAATTTAATATATTCTATGATCCTCATATTTCTTCATCTCTATTATCATTGGCATTCCATACCTCCACATGTTTATCCAATACGTAACCATTCCCTAATTATTCTATATTATATATTTCCATCAATGGAGGGGGGATCCAAAAACCCAAGACCGTCTCTCCTCCAATAAGACTCCCATATTTGCCATGAAATTAATCTCTTTGTTCCCCTCCTAGTAGATATGTTGAATTTTAACATTCCTCAACTTTTTGAGATTCATTCTGCTTTCTAAAATTACTTCTATGAGTTACCCTCAATAATGACATTCATAGTCACTATCTGTAGTATAAACTGAGTTCCTAGAAACAATGTGTATGAACAAGAAATACCTCCTTTCATGAAATAAAATGCAATATGATGTAATATTATTAAGCACTTTTGAGTTACATAGGAACCCTCTTGGGGTTATTACAAATGGAGTCTCCAAGGTGGAGAACTCTCCTTTTGTCAAACAATGATTTAGGGTGTCTTCAAGAGTCTTCCTTTAGCCACACAATCAACTTTGTAGGAGGGTTTTGAAGCCTTGGATGCTTGACCTCCCGAGCTTTTTCGCTAGTCCAAACACCTACACACATGCAAATACCAAAATAGTTAGTAGCACCTATTTACATATTCAAGCAAACTAAAGCTAACATAAACAAATTGAAATGTAACATACATGCCTAATATCTAGAATGATTTTGATAGTATTTTAGTAGCTCCTTCATGTGTTGTTGCAAATGAGTGAAATGGAGAGGGATTTATAGAATTTGTGAAGGGAAGGGGTGTATGATATGGAGGTAAGGTGGAGGTGACTTGGAACCAAGTGGAGGGTGGAAAAGCTAAGGTAAATATTGGGGAGGATACATGGAGGAATGTGCACCCTCCTCATTTAATGGCTTTGGGTGCGGTGAATACTCAGCCACCCAAGTATTATAATATTTGGTCTAGGGGGTGATGAGATGTACATGGGGGTATGTGTGCATTGGGTTATTTGGGCTCGATTTAAAATTACTAAAATTAAAAGGTGGATGATGGAGTGTACAAGTGGCTTAATGAGGGAGGTTGACTTTGGAGTTAAATTTTAAATTCATCCAATTTAGAGGGAAATAAGTGAGGGAATCAATCCAATTAAATGGGAAGGACTTAGTTGAGTATTTTGGAAGGGATTTGACTTCTTAGGGATTTGCTTAGGATTTTTAAATTAATGGTACAATCTCCTAGGTATTTGACCAAGGGTCGAGGGGTATGGTTAGGGATTTAATGAAGGATTTGGGTGCATGTTGGACTTTATGAGGATTTAATTAGGAATTTAAATTTTAATGTGCATTCCTCTTGGTATTTGGTCATGGATTAGGGCATTATTAGGGCTTAATGGAGGGCTTAATGGAGGGTTAGGCTAGGTAAATGGAGGTTGGGGGAACTTCAAGGTGGATTTGAATGATTATGAATGCTAACAATGGATTAGAAGAATTAAAAAGAGTAGGGGGAAATTAGAGGATGATTAATAAAAATTAATGAATTAGGGGAAATTAATAAAATTAATTAAAAACTATGGAAGACTTAAGACACTTTAAGGGAATTTGGTGAATTTACCAAAATGAATGACAAGTGTAGGTGGATTTAGTGAAGTAGTAATGGTTTTGGGATTAATAATAATTGGCTTGGGTAGTGACAAAATTGGCTAATGTTTGGTGTTTACAAATACCTATTTTTGTATCATGTTGCATGAAACACAATGTGATGCAAAAACAAGAGACACCTGATCCATTGGATGAAATATTTCATTTGTTGCCCTAGAAAAAAGGTGATCGATTTCAAAAATTTTGGGGGTTTTTTCTACCCCCTCAAATGGTGAATGGGTGGAAGCTAAAAGCGGTAATCGTGAGCTAATTTGACAAAAATGTGGATATGCAAATAGGCCAATGATGGTATATGGGATGAGAATGATGAAATCAAAGGTGAAAATTTTTTATGTGGTGTGTGTTATGTGTGATGAGGTTGTGATGAATTATAACAGATGAATGCATTAGATGATTTGAGTAGCAATAGATAGATGGATGATAATGCATGTGATGGATATGATAGCATAGACATATATATGTATAAAATTTTGATTATTATTTGAGAAGGATTTAGATACGTCTTGCTATTGATGATTTGAAATTGATTAATTAAGGGTGTCAACACAATCATAACTATGAAATAAGTGGTAGGAGGTGTGAGATGAGGTATGCATGAAGTGATTGGAATGTAGAAGCAATAGGGGCATGAATTTTAACTTTGTATGTCCCAAAAGGAAGGATCAAAAAGTGCTTTCAAGAAACTAAAACACCCTAGTTACATTGATCAATATCATCTACTAATAAGTTAGGAGCTCAAAGATACTAAGACCAGTCTAGTGAGTCAAGTCACTCAAGGACCAAAGTGTGTGCATTGATGTTCATTTATTATTTTGAGCAAGGTAAGATTGGCCATTTGTAACTCAAGCCATTGTAAGCTAGCTCATCCATGAGCGGTTAGAGATCTATACAAAAGAAGGTTGCTAATGTGATAAACATATTGCCATGTGAAGGGCTTACTCTAATGCCAATCAAGTGTCTATAGCCTTGATGGAGATTTACCTCATGATCTAAGAACCTCAGAATTCCAAGGATTCAAGCTTTTACTTATTTTTTTCAAACTCTTTTCATTATTTTTTTTTGATCTTGTCCTTTTGTTAATCCTCAGGGTTAGATCATGTGCATGATAGGATGACCAGGGGAAACCGTTCACTTTATGAATTAAAGCTATGCTTGGCTTTATATTTTCTAAACGTAAGACTTGATTATTGTGTGATATTTTTACATAGTCCAAGAGAACACTCGAAGCAATTATAAAAGTCCTATAACACTCAAATACCTAAATATATTCAATGGAAGTTGATTGAGGGATTAGGTATGGATGAATAACTAAAAGAACATAAATATTCTCCAATAATAGGATAAGAATGAGATAAACGAGGGTGGGGATGTACAC
Organism: Wollemia nobilis; assembly: GCA_028583015.1. Taxonomy (NCBI): domain Eukaryota; kingdom Viridiplantae; phylum Streptophyta; class Pinopsida; order Araucariales; family Araucariaceae; genus Wollemia; species Wollemia nobilis. Next base: position 5,304,816 of record JAQPPZ010000040.1, read on the forward strand.
AAAAATAGTGGTTGATGACTGTTAGTGTAACAAAAAAATAAGCATGTGAAGTGGTGAAACACATTGAAAATGAACATACCCTTGATTACTACAACAAAACCTTGCTTAAAAAAATATGTGAAACTCAAATTGAACATGGATCAAGGTAGTACCGGTTTAAAAAATGAGGATACAAAACAAATATGATGAAGCAATTATGAGACAATGAGGTGAAGAAGATTACAAAATGAAAATAAAGGAAATTAATGATAATAACAGAAAGCAAAAAATACAGATATAGGAAGAGATAAGGGAAATAAGAAGAGGAACACACCTATCCATGGTATGTAGCCACTCTAAGCATGTTTGTACAACTAGGAGTGATGTGGGAGGGATTAGAAGAAAATGAGAGAGAGGATGAAGACACATTGTAAGAATAAATGAAATGGAGAGTGAAATGTGATTTGAATATACGTGGGTGTGTGCTTTGATTTGTTTTTATGTTTTTTTATTTCATTTTTTTTGGGGAGGGTTTAGATTTTTTTTGAACTAGATAAGATGTCAAGCGTAGAAGGCTATCAGGAGAATTATGTTAATGGTATCAGGATCCTCAACTCCCTTGAGGTTAGCAATATTTTAGGCTTATATTTCAAACTTTTATTTAACAATAAATGAACCAAGCCAGTTGGCAGTAAACTTATCATGAAGATGTGGAGGAAGATGAGAGTTTTGTTGGTTTTCCTTGAGGATGAGGTCTCCTACCTAAAATTCATATGGATGTATTCTATTATTATATGCTCATTTAAGGTGATCTTGATAAACACAAAGGTGCTCAAGAGAATTTATACAACGTTCATCAATAAGGGTTAATTTCTTGAGTTGTACTTGGCATATTGTGTCATCATCCATGAATTCTTGTAGAGATATGCACAGTGATGATATCTTGAGATCAAGGGGTATGATCACTTTGGCACCATAGAATAAGAAAAATAAAGTTACCCCAATAGGCATGTGAATGCTGGTACAATGGGCCCATAATACCAACGAGAGTTGGAGGTGCCAATCCTTGTGATTTTCTTTGACAATTTTCTTGAGGATGGTGCAAATAGTCTTATTGGAGACTTCAGATTGACTATTACTTTGGAGGTAGTAAGGCATCATGAAGTTGTGCTGGATATGATGCTTTTTGCAAAGCACTTGAATGTCCTTATTCTTTAAATGTGGACCATTTTCAAAAATGATCTTTGAAGGAATACCAAATCGATAGATAATATAATGGAGTATGAACTTCGTAATTCGAGGTCCTATCGTGTTGATAAGAGGAATGGCCTCAACCCACTTGGTGAAGTATTTCGTGGTGGTGATAATGAATGTGTGTTATCCCAAAGAAGGTGGGGATATTTTACCCACAAGGTCAAGACCCCATTGTGAGAAGGGCCACAGGGCTTGAATTGGTTGTAATGCTTGTGATGGTAGATGGGTTAAATTGGCATGATGTTGGTATTTAGGATATTTCTTGAAATATGCACAAAAATCATGCTCCATTATGGGTCAAAAGTATCTCATTCATAAGATAATTACCATCCTACTAAATTGACCAGCACATGTTCCATCATGAGTTTAAGAGACTACCCAATTTTCTTCTTGTGGTTTGAGATAGCAAAGGAGAAAACCATCATAGCCATGATGATAAAGCATGTACCCCAAGAGAGCATAGTGAGCCACTTTTTGTTTCAATGTTCATTTAGCAGCTTATGATAAATCCATAGGGATGGCACCAAATTTAAGAAAATATTTCACTTGAGAGAAAAAATCATGATACGACTCTAGTTGGACAAAATGGATGTACCGTTCATCCATAGAGGTTTAGTAGAAGATACTCAACTAATAAAGTATGGTTACATGAATAGTAGTGACATTATCAAAGAATATCTACAGAATGATGGAACTTAAAGAAGCCATGATGTCCACAAATTGGTGGGATAACATGGGCAAGTTTTCAATATTTTACTAGTCAAAATATGTTAAAAAATTGTCAACAATTTCTTTTTAGGACCTCAAGACTGGGCATTTGCATTGATAGATCATCTTTACTTGATCTACAATAATTTGGGAGTCACCAATGAATTTTATTTATTTAATGCACATGGCAACAATGATCTAGAGGCCAAGGATGAGGGTTTCATATTCTACATTATTATTGGTGCAAGGGAAGTTGAGTTTGAATGAAAAGGGGATAGGGACCCCTTGAGGTGTAAAGAACACAACTCCTACATCACACCATTGTTCATACTTGGAACCATCAAAGAAAATAGTAAGGTTAGCTTTATATTTAGGTTCAACATGTTCTTCTAGTTTAGTGACACTAAATATGGAGTCATCAAGAAGCTCTATAATAAGGGGTTTATCATCTTGAAGAGGTGCTTCAACCAATTGATCAATAATGATCTAACCCTTGATGGAATTTTTACTAATGAATTCGAGATCAAATTCTATTAGAAGCATAATCCATTTGGAATTTTGGCTATTATTGTATGTGTGACTCATCATATAGCACATCAATTTTTTCTTGATATGACATATGTGGTATGATTTATCATGTAATAACGAAGCTTTTTAGTTGTGAAGACGACAGCTAAGCATAGCTTCTCTACATATGCATACTTGGCTTCATAGCTCACCAAGGTTTGACTAATATAGTAAATTTATTGCTCTCAATTGGCCTCATTATTTTGAGCCAACATAGTCCCTAAGGCAAAATCAATGGTAAAAATATACAGGTGGAATGGAACACTTGGTCTAGGAGGTGATAAAATAGGTGGGGATGTGAGGTAGTGTTTAATGAAGTTAAAATCCTCTTGATATTTTGTATTCCATTGAAAGGAAACTGTATTTTACAAAAGATGATTGAAGGACTTGCATTTATTTGACAATTGGGCGATAAAGCAATGAATCGCTTGAATTTTTCCTTGTAAACTATGAAGCTCCTTGAGAGTTGTTGGGGGTTATATTTTGACAATTTCCTTGAACTTATTAGGGTCCAATTAAATGCCTCTTTTGGATATAATGAACCCTAATAATTTCCTAGAAATTACGGAGAAGACACACTTCTTAGGGTTTAATCTCACATTGTGCTCGAGAATCCGATCAAAAAAATTTCAAAGGACATCGATGTGCTCATGTAATTGTTTGGACTTGGAAAAAATATTGTTCACATAATCTTCAAGAATATTATGCATATATTCATGGAATATGTAAGTCATGGCCTATTGGTATGTTGCCCCTATATTTATGAGTCCAAATGCCATGACTTTATAACAAAATATTCCCCAGGATGTTGGAAAAATGTCTTGTGTTGGTCATTAGTATTGACATGAATTTGGTTGTATCCCAAGAAACTATCCATAAGGAAGAGCATTTCATGGCCAATAGTATATCCAGAAGTGTATCTATATTGGGAACTAAAAAGTCATCATTGGGGTATGCTTTGTTAAAATATAGAAAGTCAGTGTAGATGTGTATACCCTTGTTGATTTTACCAATGAGCACCATGTTTGAAATCCATTCTGGGTAATATTTGGGTTGAATTAAACCTGCATCTAAAATATTTTTCAATTCTTCTTTGATTATGAGGGCAATGGTGGGATGAATATTTCTCAATTTTTATTTAATCATCTTTGCATCGGGGTTCAACATGAGATTATGGATGACTAGGTTAGGATCGAGGCCAGGCATATCCTTATAAGACCAGGAAAAAAATTGTTTATATTCTATCAAGAGGGAAATGAAGCTTTCACACTCTTCGGTTGAGAGAATATTTCCAAGATTAAATATTTGGGGGTTTTCTGGATTGGTACCGAGGTTTATGGCAATGGTTTCTTTGATGAGCATGTTGGAACCTTCTTCGAGCTTATGAGGAGTGGGGATGAGATGGATTTCATCGATGATATTTTCAAACAGAGGTGGAATGATGTCACTAAGTGTGGCTTGAAAAATGGCAGAAGGAGAGGATAGAGAAGGAGAGGTAGACATTTGATTCATGAAGTAATTAGTCAAAAAGAAGGAAATCAAAGGTGGAAGGGGGAGAAGAAATTCAATCAAAGTCAATGAGATTGATGTTGATGGATATGGTATGTTAAGGATCATAAGGTTTATGGAGAGGCATGAATAGGTTGATGGAGATCATATTAACTTGAGGGGGTAAATGGGATGGAGGATGATAGGATGGGTTTTTGTACACATGCTTACAAGGGAGAATATGGGTTAAAATAGAAGGATAAGGATTGGGTGGGAGGATGAATGGTGAGGTTGAGGTTGGATGGGGGTATTAGGGTGCTCTAACAGAAGAAGCAATGGAAGGATTGTAAGAGGGAATATATGTAGGTAAAATTACCATCATCTAGGAGGTTGGTGATTAGGACAATCGAGAATGAATTATCTTTTGAGCTATCAAAATCAAGAGAAAGGTAATCAAAGTGATATTCAAAGTCATTCGCTAAGGTATAAGAGGGAACAGCATCAATGGTAGATAATTGGAAAGAGTAATATATTAAAGGCTAAGTGAATTGGGGATCAATGTAGTCTTCATAATTATCCTCCTAAAGACCAAGAGTGATGCATTGCATATCAGCTTTAAGGAGGTCAACAGAGGAGTGACTATTATAGCCCAGGCTAAATCTAGCTATGGGTAGTTGATAATGGGGCTCTATAATATTTCAAATAACTTTCTCATAGTGAACAAGACCACCACCTTGCTAATTGAAGCATTGAAAATATCTCATGGAAAAGAAGGGGTTAAACAAAAATTTCATGTTGTCACAAAATGGTACTTTGGGCTCTTTATTAGGAGATTTACCATAAGATGAATCAATTTACCCATATAATAAGTGATATTATTAGAGGGTAGGACACAAAAGAAAAAAAAATTATGGTTAAAGGAGGGTCATGAAGGTGACCAAAATCCCTAACTGACTCAAGCATTAAAGGCTATGCTAGGATTTTTTATATGGACATCAACATGTGTGGATTGGGATGAAGTATCTAAGATGTGGATGGAGGCAAATGCTTGATGTTGTCCTTCAAAGTGAATAATGGTGTGGATGCAGGTGGATGAAATAGAGTGTGCATCTCCTGGATGGTATCCAAAATGGTAGTGGATAGATTATATTGGTTTATATGAGGGGGTGGTTTGGGTGTTGTGGAAGAGGAAATGGTTTGGAACTATTGGGTTGAGGTAGGCATAGTGTATGTAGGAGGATTCATCATGGTAAATTTTCCAAAAGTGGATGGATAAGGTATAGAGATGGTATTTGTTAGTTGAGAAATGGCAGGGGATGAATTGTGAGTAGGAGGAGGTGGTAGTGGTTGGGAGGTAGTTGGTCTAGGTCAATGGAAAAAGAGGGTTGGAGGGGGAAATATGGGAGTGTAAGTTGACATAGGTAAAAGGGGTAAGTTGAATGATGGATACAGGGAATACGGTGGAATGGGAAGAAAATGATGAGGTTGATGGTGAGAGTAAGAAGGGAGGTGATATTGATGAGCATGAATAGGATGGAGGAAAGGAGGAGGGTATGGTTTTTGATCTGGTGGTTGAGAAGGCGAAGCATGTGAGGAATGTCATGATGACAAATAAGAATGGTGTGACATGGTGAGAGGAGTCAAATGGGTCAAGGGTGAAGAAGAATGAGGGGTCAAATTAAGAGGAATTGGGTGGGTAGGTGGTATATTAGGTGGTATTTTAGGTGGTGGGTTAGGTGGTGGATGATGAGGGATAATAGGCTAAGTATGTGATGTTAGAAAATTTTAGATTAGGGATAAATATGTGGAGGAAAATTTAGGTTCATGGCATTTAAAGAACATGTTACAATATTTGAAGGGCTCTTCATCGACCAAAATGTATTGTACACAATCCTCATGAACATATTTTAGGCAATGGTGTGATATCAAGGGTACACTTCGCATGTCTCAGATCCATGGCTGGATAAGTAGGATGTAATACATCTCACCTTCTAGGATGTGGCATAAAATATGGATAGACTTGACCCCCACTTGCATTGGTGGGATTAGCAAGGTAGATGATGAAGGCACACTAGGAGGAGCACTTGGTTACATTTATCTATCAGTATATCTTTGATTATGAGTGACAACATGGATAATGCCAACAAAACCTTGGTAATGTGAGATATTGTTAACATGGTTGATTTTATTAAGAGGAGTTGTCAAAGTTGAAGCCCCACTATTAGGTTGAGTTGTGTCACGTTAGGGTAAAGTATCTTGATAAATAACAAGGTTTTAATTAGGAGAGGTGAGAGGATTTTTAACGATAATAGTCTCCTGTTGATAAAGTCTTGTACTACATTTTTGAATGGCATGCAACCATTGATATCTGACCTTTATATCGATGAAAATAAAAGTAGTGATCTTCTCTATACCAGCTAGATTTAGGTTTATTCGAATAATCAAGCATTATAGTAGGCAATAAAATTGCTTGCGCCTCAAGAAGTATCTAGAAAATGGTTGACAAGGGCTTCAAAATAGGAGTGAAGTAATGTGGAGACCAAGGAGGATAAGGCATAGGAGGGTAAGTAGATTGATTTTGATATTGAGTAGGGGATGGTGTGGCTTGATATTTTGGAGGTAGTGGTGGATATAAAGGTTGTTGTGATGGGGGTTGGGGTTGTTGAGGTGGGTGAGGAGTGGTTGGGCTATTTAGCACCACTTGGTTGACTTGGAAGGGCTTATATTGATTATTGTTATTGCCCTTAAAATTCTTATTTTGTCATTCTTTTTTCTTGAGTTTGATCTCTCCTTCCTGGATTTTGATATTTTTAATTATTTTGGCCTAGGTTAGAGCTTCCTCAAAAGTTTAATATTTTTGGAGTTGCAATAATAAATATATATATTTTGAGCAACTCTGGGTGAAAATTAGAGTTAAACCAATGATGGGGATGGAAAATGGTAAATTAGTTAGTACAATTCTCCATCAATTGCCATAATTCAAAATAGATTCATCTTCAAATTGGTGAAGGTTGGTGAGATATTTCTATAGACACCAAAACCTAGCCACTTGTCCTCCATTCATGCTTTCCTACCATTTCCACCCATTATTCATATATATTTATATATATTTATTATATATATTTAATATTAATATTTTATATATTATATTATATATATTTAATTAATATATATTTATATAAGTGAATTAATCCCAACCATCCGATTTCATTTAATCATGTCTACACATATACATCAACCCATGCCACACCCTAAATTTTATATCCACCCTTTGATGTTCTTTTATCTCAGCCACACAATTAGTGTTGTTGAAACCCTAGCATGCCCTAGGTTGGATTATAAATAGGAGCCATTTTGATGGCTCAACCCCTAAGTTTTCCTGAAGTCTTTCACCTGAGTTCCAAAAGCAACCTAAGTTTTGGAGTCCTTGAGCAACTCGTGCCCTAAGATTCCTTGAGTTTCACCCTCCCTTGGTGTGTTTGAGTACCTTTGCCTCCATTATCGATCTCCATAATCCTTGTAGCTATCACCATCTATTTTCCCTCACCTGATCTGCTAACCACCAAGCACCTTTAGGAAATTTTTGCCACTGTTGAGCACCTCTGGGTGCCTCCCTTCCACCACCAAGCACCTCTAGGTGCCTCCCTACCATTACTGAGCACCCACGAGTATTTCTTGTAGCTGCAAAGCACTCGTAGGAATTTTAAGCAAGTGTTTTAAAGATCTCTCAGCCTTCAAGTGATTCTAGGGTATCAACGTGCCTACCACCTACAAAAAAATATCACAGATCGAAAGACAACAAGCAAAGTAAGGTAAAGCTATTGGTTATTAATTCATTCTATGCACTTTATTTTTGTTCACTTCATTTGCAATATATATTTAGGTTTTTATCATTTCTTATAGAGGGTCTCACATTGTGGAGCCCTCACAAGTATTACTAACTATTTTGTTGTGTCATTGTATGCAGATCTGAAGGTGCTACATCAAGCATTGGACAACTGTTTAAGTTGGAGTGGCCCAACATCGGATATCAAGAAGCCCACTCAATTCTATTTGGATAAGAATGCACCTGAAAACACCACCAACCTTGTTTGTTAGGGTTTCAAAGAACCCTAAACATTTGTAAATTTGTATAAAAAAGGATTCAAGGATCCACATTGTAACAATGGATTTTTTAGGCTCCCCTCGTTAATATAAGAATATCTATTGTAAAATTTTAGTTTCCTTGTGTTTCATTTATATAACATTTTTTGGTGTTGCATATTGCATATTTCAAATGGCGATCATGGTGGGACCCCCTCAGGGTTTCTATTTATAATTTTCTTTACTAATTTACTTGTTATTTTCTGTTATCTTGCATGATTTTTAGAAGCATAAATTTTGTATATTTCACTGGATCTAGGATTTTTGAAAGTTTGTAGAAGTTGCAGAAGGAGCATGAAACACCCAGTGGTGCTCGGAGGCCATCTAGAAACACCCAGATGCATTTTAGAAATTCCCAGGGATATTTTACAGAGATCTAGGATAAATATGTAGGCCGTTTGTAAGTCTGCTAAACAAACTCTAGTTTTTTTATTTACGTTTTTTGGTTGTTTTGTGTATTTTTTAGGATTTTGATTATAAAAATAATTTCATTAAGTAATATGGAAAATAATTCATCTTAGTCTGCATTTTAGATTTCTTTTTGCATCCATTCACACATTCCAGTTAGGGTTTTTATTTTTGATGTATTCACAAATATAAAATGTTGCATTCTGTTTGCACTTGAATTGATAATTGGCATAAATTAGAGCTACATTTTAGGGTTATAAGTACCTTCTTTTATTTATCTAATTAGGAATATCATTAGGGTGCCAAAAGTACTCTTGCCATTGGGTGATTCCAAGCAGAGGGGTGGATGAACCCTCTAGCTATTTTGACAAGGGGTCTTAAGCAATGTACTTCACACCATTTGGAGAAATTGGCATTCTCTTGTTGGCTTCTAACTTAGATTTATGAAATTGGTTGCTCCTAACATTGTTTTTCCACATTAATAAAAAAAAATTTTAAAAGGAACAACTCACACACAACACATTTCACTCAAAATAGTAGTGTTTGGATTTCACCAACCATTTCTTGAGATTTAGTGATGGTGGGTTTCATCTCCATCCACCAATCTCTACCCATAGAAACCATAGGATTTCCCCAAGAAAACTTACTGGATTTCATCACCAGCAAGAATATTTATGCCCTATCTTCACCATAGTTTTTACCTTTTTGATTAATTAAGATTAGAACATCAAAACACACAAGACTGACACTTAAAATGAATGCACATTAAAAAGGAGATAATCAATAAACAAGGTAATCCATACTGGTTTAAAATTAGCATTGGTTGTTTGTTTCTTTTTGGATCCTTAGAGATTTTAGTTTTGTGTTAAATTTTATAGTTTAATCTGCATTTTGATGTACTTGCTTTATTGTTTAACTCAAAAGCAAAAAATAAACATTAAATCAAAATAATCAAATGGAACCTTCATCCACCTTCCCCACCACTTCTGTGGTAGATTTCATGAATGTGACACAAGCAGATTTATCTACAAGTCCATCACATTATTTACCCTCCATAGCCTTCCATATGGCTATGCCCCAAGAGGAGTCAATATTCCCTACCATCGACAATCATATTACCCATATAGACATGTCAAGGGTAGAAGCTCGCATGAATTCTTCCAAATATGCCTTAGAATCCATTCCCAATTCACCTAGACATGATTCTACTTTACAAAAAGATCTTGTTTATTCCTAGTCCCCATCCACCTTTACCCAAGTGTATACCAACCCTATTTTTGAGGCATCAGTTGCACCTTCTTCCCATATGTCTATTCCCCAACCTTCATGTGCTCCTAGCACCTCATATACATCCACTTACACCAACCCCTTGTATGAAGCACATATCAATGCTACTTCACAAGTTCTAGCCTCACAAGTTGCTATACCTAGTGTAACTTGTACCCAAGCCACATCTTCCATACCATCTACCTCCATACCCTTAGCTTCTAATAGAGAGATTAGTGAGGTGTGGGAACACCTAAACAAATTTCTTAGACAATATCAAAATGCTCAACAACAAGTACAGAAAAACCCTAAGCCTTCACATAACTCTACTCAGACTGTCCTTATTAACCAAGATCCATCATGAGCACCCCAATATTCTATGGTTACCATCCATGTGCCCCCACCAAGTCATACCATCACCCATCCTATTCCCATTGGCCAACCTAGACATAACCTTCATCCATTAACCTCATTCCATAATTCCCCATATTTTCATCAACAATATCCCTTTCATCAATTTCCATCAAATTCACCTAGCCATAATTATTAATCTCATCATCATTTAGTCACTCCATAGAATTTCTCCACTCCACCACAAAATCATCAGGTAATTCAAGGCTTCCACATTTTGGAGAAATACCATCAAATTAAGGCCATGCATAAATAGATAGATAAATTGATTCAATTTAATCCTAGTTTTTTAAACTAGAAATCAACCTTACACCAATTGATCAATCAACCAATTCATCCTTCAGTACCATCATTGCCATATTTTACAGATTTTATGGTACCTAAGTTTTAAAAATTTAAGGGAACTGAGGATCCCAAAGAACATGTGAGCACATTTTTCATGCATGCTTTAGAATTCAAACCGATAATGCTCTCATGCTTCAAAATTTTCCTCAAACATTAGGAGGGGATGCCATAGAATGATACAATAAATTTCCAAGCCATAGCATTTATACTTTTAAGCAATTGATTGATCAATTCTTTGACCTCTTCATATTAAATGTTAAAAATAAGATCTCATTGTCTGATGTTTATACTTTAAGACAACATAATGATGAATCTATTTATGATTTTGGGATCCATTTGAGGGTTGTCATCACTAAATTTCCATTCATCCTACCAATGGATGATCTAATTAAGCTATTTTCCAAGAGTTTCTTAAAACCTATCTCTTGGATGCTTCAACTATGAAATTATAAATCATTTGAATAAGCTTTAGCTTAGGCTAGTGTCATTGAGGAGATAAAAATCCAAGAAGGCATATTAAAGCCTAAAAAGAAAGAATGGCAAAATAAGAACCAATACAAAAACAACTATTCTAGCCAACCAAAATCAATACAAGCTACCCCAACCAATAAATCCAATCAAGTCAATCAAGTGGTTATGAGCCAGTCGATAATGGCTCAACAAAAAACTAAGCAACAAACACCGCAACAAATTACTTATCATGCGGTACCCTCAACAACACAAGCCATGCAAAACATAGTGCCAACTATGGAAAACCATCCCCGATGATAGTTTGTTAAAAAAAATCACCAATACACCCCATTAGCCGAGTCATATGCTTCCATTTTACAAAGGTTATATGACACAAATAAGCTTGCTTTTCCTAAAATCAGACCCGATGATCCTGCCAAATGTAGTAAACACTATCAAGAGCATTTATTTTATCATTACCATAAACAAAACGTGCATGACATTAACAATTTCCATGTATTTAAAGATATAGTTCAAGATCTCATTGATTTGGGGATGATCAAGCTTGATAATCCCCTTGCTCAACAAAATCAAAACCTTGGTATATTTCAAACACCACTTCCTCATCATGAGGAGGTGCAACCAAATGTAGGGGGGTTAACACCAAAACTCCTCCTAATCAAGTCAATCATGTTCAACAATACCAAGGTTTTGTAGGGGCCATTCATGTGGTTACTAGAGGTCAAAGAAACAACCAAAAAAGGCAACCACCTCAAGTAAGTGTGTCTCAACCTTCTTCATTGCCACCATCCATGTTTCCTCTAATCCTTCATCACCCATCCATATCCCTAGCCAATAAAATCCTCCAAATCCATCCATCAATCATATGTCTCGATCAATCATCTCATTGAGTAGCCAGTTAACTACAAGTTTGAAAATGGCCTTCGCCAAATTGTCAATTTACGAGCTAATCCAACGATCTCCTCCACATCATGAGGCATTAATGGATATTTTAAAATCCATAGAATTGCAATCACAAGATCCTAATGCCTTTAGTAACTTTGTTGGGAGAATCCAAACATGCATGGAGCCTTCCATAACATTCTATGACTTTGAGATTAATCCAATCTCATCAGAATATGTAGACCCTCCATTGCATATCATGGCTTTAATTGACAATAAGTCTTTTAAAAGAGTCCTAATTGATATCGGTTCCTCTATCAACATCATCACCACATCCACTCTTCATCATTTGAACCTTTCTCCATCTCACATAACCAAGTCATCATTCACCCTCAATGCATTTAACGATGCTTTATTTTCCACAGTTGGCACTATTATCTTTCCCATCGAAGTCAGAATTAAAACATTACATACCATGTTTCACATCTTGGAAGGGTCCATGGCGTACAATGTACTCCTTGGAAGACCTTGGATCAGGGAAATGAGATGTTTTCCTTCAATACTACATCAATGTTTGAAATATGTTCATGAAGGATAAGTACATTGCATACTAGTGGATGTTAAGTCGTTTAAGTATTACAATTTATCTCAAATACTTATGAGTCCATGCTTCCTTCCACTCACCTTTTTCTTTCACCATAATCCAATCCATCCACCACTCCACAAATCTCTTCATTAAAGGATCCTATTTCTGAGGAGATCCCTATCACCAATCATCATAAAGCTTCCACACCCCCATCATCTTCATTATTGACTGCATGCACATGTGGTTACAGTTAGTCCACATCATCAACATCATTGCCATCCACTTCATCATAATCATACATTCAACAACCTTCCCAAGGTGATCCATAACCATCACCTAATATTTCACAAGTAAAATTTATGGATTGTGAGATACCTTCATCTTCACCATTTACCGATCCATCATATAACCATAGTCCTTCCATGTCACCCCAAGTCAAAGTCCACCTCACTAATATTGGTATTGGTGAATATGTGGTCCAAGACATCACCGTCATGCCCCTCATAATCCCTAATTCTAAGGATTTTGTTCACCCACATGATCAACCATTAGAAATAGGAGCAGTATATAAAATGGGTTCAACTCCAAATAGCATAAATTTTATATATGGGGATATTGATTCTTCATCAAGTCCAGCTCGCATAGAAGAACCCAAAGAACTAGTACTTACCAACATTCCAAACATGACAAGATTTCCATCTTGATATTTCCACATAGTCAATTGGCAAGGTCATGGCCTAGGATTGCATGAACAAGGAGTGCATCAACCTATCGATGTTCCATATTAAGAGGTGCACGACTATTCAAGTCTAGGCTACCACCCACTTTCCACCACCTCTTCTCTTGAACAAGCCTTCCAAAGGCTTAATCTCAATTCAGGAGAAGAAGCCCTTCATCCCGATAATTCTAATGATGAAATCTATGAAAAATTTGAGCTTATATCAATAATTTCAGATGAATCTAAAGAAGAATCAGAGCCCATAATTATCCATACCAAACAATGTGAGTTTTATCTCAGCATGTTCCCCATCCATGAGAATATCTTTCACTTTCTTCTTCCACAAGAGCGAGTTGCCCCTACTGGTGAACCACCACCTCCATTCCATTAAGCCATTTCATAAATCCAACTTGTAACATATGTACATAACACAAAAACAATGGTTTTCACCACTACCAAAAAAAATAAAAATAAAAAATCAATCAAAAAAATCAACAAAAACATTTTTTTTATTTGCATTGCATATGTAAATATATCATTTAGACAAATAAATTTATTTTTTTTGCTTGCTACTATTCAGGTTAACGAAGCCCCTAACACCATTTTTTAGATTCCATCCATTCCATCCAACCTCATTCACCTTACCCATAAGTCATTATGAATCCTGTTGATTTATTTACCCCACTCTGTAATCCATACGATCTGACTAAGCCAATTTGAATTGATATAAGCCTTATCGATATGGACTGGATTTCCTTATCGTCATACTTTGTTGAATTTGTCTTGTTTGAGGAATTGTTAAGGGCTTTCACCAACTACATTCCTCCATCCCCTTCACCTTCACCTTCACCTTCACCTTCACCTTTTAATCCTGAGGTTTTCCAGGCATAAATAGATGAGGATAAGCTAGAAGAGTTTGATGACATCTTAGATGACATTCATTTGATCCCTATGCCCCATCAACTTGAGAAATATTCCCATATGTCCATTGAATATACTATCGATGTGGACCTTAGTTCAGACAAATACAATCCCCAATTGTCAAACTTGGAAAAAGTTTATCACTCAATAAACAAGAGCAATTTATTGCTCTCCTCAAGAGGAATAAGGGCATATTTGCATCGTCATACAAGGACATGCCTGGTATTGACCCTAGTTTGGTTGTCCATAATCTCACCTTACATCCTGATGCTAAGTTGGTAAAAAAAAAAATAGGAGAATGCATCCTACTGTGGCCCTCTTGGTAAACTCTTAGATGTGAACTTCATAGTTCCTATCGACTATCTTGAGTGGATTTCAAACATGGTACTAGTTCGCAAGCCTAACAGGATGATACACGTGTGCACTGACTTTCGAGATCTTAAAAATGCATGTCCTAAGGATGAATTCCCTCTTCCAAACATCAATACTCTTGTTGATACCTGTACTAGCCATGAAATGCTTTCACTCATGGATTATTTTTTAGGATACAACAAAATTCAAATAAATCCTAATGACCACAACAAAATAACATTCACTACATCTTGGGGAACTTTTTGTTACAAGGTGATGCCCTTTGGCCTAAAAAATGTAGGTGCCACTTATCAATGTGCCATGACATATATTTTCCATGACTACATGTATAATATTATTGAATATTATGTGGATGACCTCTTGGCTAAATATAAAACTCGACAAGAACATATTGGTGTATTGGAGAAAGTTTTTGATTGACTTCTAGAGCATAATGTAAGGTTTAATCCTAAGAAATGTGTCATTGGTTTTACCTCATAAAAACTTCTAGGATTCATTGTCTCCAAAAGAGGCATTGAGGTTGACCCTAACAAGGTCAAGTCCATCATGGAGATGCCTCCCCCAACTGAAATGTGTCATTGGTGTTACCTCAAAAAAACTTCTAGGATTCATTGTCTCCAAAAGAGGCATTTAGGTGGACCCTAACAAGGTCAAGTCCATCATGGAGATGCCTCCCCCAACTAACTTAAAGGAATTGCATAGTTTACAAGGAAAGATCCAATCAATCCATCGTTTCATTGCGCAACTTTCTAACAAATGTAGGCCATTCAATCACCTACTACAAAATAGGGTGCCATTATCTTGGATAGATAAATATCAAAAAAAATTTGATGGAATTAAGTAATACCTAGCTTCTCCGCAAGTCTTAGCTCCTCCTCGTCCAAGGGTTCCTTTCTATATTTATATCTCAGCAATGAACTTTGCATTAGGGACAATGCTTGCACAAAATAATGAACAAAATTGAGAGCAATTTGTCTACTGTATTAGTTAAACATTGGTAAGATATGAAACCAAATATGCTTATGTGGAGAAACTGTGCATAGTAGTGGTTTTTACCACTAAGAAAATTTGACATTACATGCTTAGCCACACAAACTATGTCATAGCTAGAGAAAATTCTCTATGTTATATGATGTCTCACACTTACAATAATACCTTTATCACTAAATGGATAATGCTCCTTAATAAATTTGACTTGGAATTCATCAACCAAAAATACATTAAAGGTTAGGTAATAGTTGATCAACTTTTGGAAGCTCCACTACCTAGCTATCATCCTTTGATTATTGATCTTCCAGATGATTTGGTATTTGCTATTATTGAACAAGAAGAATATGTCATTCTGGAGGAAGATGCCAATATCACACTATTATTTTATGGATCTAAGTGCATGAAATGTCAAGGTGCTAGAGTTGTGTTTCATACACCACAAGGGGTATCTATCCCCTTATCATTCAAAATCAATTTCCAATGCACAAACAACACTACAGAGTATGAAGCCTTAATACTAGGTCTTCAATCAGCCATAGCTATGAGCATTAAGCATATTCAAATATTTGGTGTTTCTCAACTTTTTGTCAAACAAATCAACGAAGAATGCCAATGCAAAGAACCTACCATTAAGCTTTATAATTAAGTAGCAATGAATTTGCTCTCTAAGTTTGATTGGTATGAAATCAATAGTTTTCCACATTTAACTAATATATTTGTAGATGTGATGGCCTCCCTTGGATCATTGATTCAAAAATACTCCTTTGGAGAGGTACAACCCCTTATCATTTCAACAGTCTCTAAATCTACAATTTCTCATGCGTTTTCTTTATCCAGTCGAATTCATATAAGCCTTGGTCAAGCCAAATAATAGCCTTTCTCAAGTTTGGAACACTCCCATATGATATGTCTCAAACTGCCAAATGCACTTTCAAGCAAAAGGTAACTTGTTTCTTTATTTTGGGGGATGTGTTGTATAAGCATGGTTATGATGAAGTCCTCCTTCATTGTCTCAAGTATAGTGAGGCATAAAGAGCCATTTATTAAGCTCATGATGGTACTTGTGGTGGTCATTTTAGTGTATTGGACATCACAAAGCATATTTTATGCATGGATTATTATTGGCCCACAATGGAACGTGATTATTTCACTTATGTTAAACATTGTAAAAAGTGTCAAGAACATGCTAATTTAACTCATGTACCATCACAAGCTTTATAACCTATTCAAAGCCTTTGACCATTTTCACAATGGTGTCTATATCTAATTGGTAAAATTTCACCTCCTTCCTTGAGATAACATACTTTCATCATCATAGCCACTGAATATTTCACAAAGTGGGTTGAGGAAATTCCTCTAACCAGTATGACAGGACCTAGAATTGTAGAGTTTATACTCCATCATATCATTTGTCATTTTGGTATTCCCTCGAAAATCATTTTTGGCAATGGCAAGTCTTTCAAGAACAAGGATGTTCAAGCACTTTGCGAGAAATACAACATTCAACATAGTTTCTCGACCCCTTATTACCCATAAGCAAATGGATAAGCTAAAGCTTCTAATAAGACCTTAATTACTATTCTCAAGAAACCTATCAAAGAAAATCATAGATATTGGCATACATAAATTCCCTTGGCATTATGGGATTATCGAACAAGCATCCACATACCTATAGGGGCAACACCATTTTCATTGGTCTATGGAGCCAAAGCAATTATGCCTCTTGAGCTTGAGATACCTTCCTTGTGAATTTATTTTCAAGAATTCATAGATGATGACACTACTAGACAAGCACGTCTTGACCAACTTACACTTCTTGATGAGAGGCGAGTCAATGCTTCAGAGAATTTATGAGTTTATCAAGACCGCATCAAATGTTCTTAAAATGCCAAAGTTAATCTATGTGAATTCCAAGTAGGGGATATTGTCCTTAAATAGAACCAAAAAAACACCAATGTATTACTGCATCTTCATGATAAATTTTTGGCTAATTGGTTAGGTCCATACATTATCACACAAAGAGTGGGTAATGGTACTTACAAACTTGCCAGTCTAGAGGGAGAGGAAGAACCTGGACCACTTAATGTTATACACTTGAGAGCATTCTATACATGATTTGATTACTATATATGTATATATACATGGCTAATACACAAAAAAATTTGCATACATTTCATTCATAACATTGCATTTCACTTGCATATACATTCCAAAACCAATGAATTCACCCACATTGCATATTGCATTTCACATTTCACAAAATTGCATGTCATGCATGCATTCACATCCGGATTTCATATTTCATATAGGGATCATTTATTAAGTTCAAGGTCTTAATTGGTCCAACAAAATTCATGTTGCCTTAATCAGGGGCACCTTCATAATTTCATCCAAACAATTCCACCAAGTTAATTTTCCATTAGCACAAGCTACTTCCATAAAAATCCTAGGTGTTTTCGATCACTCGGCCACTCCTAGTGTTTTAAAAAACCTTTAAAATACATGTCAAGTTTTTGTTAGGACCATTGCACATATACACTAAGAAAATCTTAAGTTTTGGGAATTGACTCCAAAACATTCTTAAACCAAACATAATTTTTACATCTTAAAAACATCTTGTGTCAAATAAGGCTAACATTATACTTGGTATAAACCTCGAAGTGAAAAATTTTATCCTTTCTAGTCCCATAATGCAACATAGTCCATAAAAATAGTGGTTCTTACCACTATCACAATTCCAAAAATAAAATAAGGAGTAGGGAAAAATCTCCAAAAAAACCTCTACATATTTTACATCACACACCACTGATCAATTGGGTCGTAAGGATCGTACTAAATTTCCAATCAAACGGTTAGGTAGTCATCCCCAAAACTTAAGAGATCAACAAAAAGTCATGGACTATGGAGTTAGCCTCCATTGGAGCTATAGACACTTGACTGGCAGTGGAGTACGCTCATGCGTGGTGACACATCTCTTTTAAAAGAGACCTCTGACCACTCATACGGATAAGCTAGCTTCTTGATTTCATCCATAACAGGTTTACCCAATTTACTCAATATGAGTTAATAAACTCACTTGTACACACATTGGTTCTTGATTGCCTTGAGTCATTACCATTCTCTTGATTCATTAAATGAATCCACTGCACACACATTTGGTCCTAAAATAATTAGGAAGTTTTAGTGAGTTTGGTTTATGCTACTAGTATATTTGAGCCTTTGCAAAACAATAAGTTTTCCATATCAACATCCATATATTATTCTATATCAACATCCATATCTTCTTCCATATCAACATCCATATCTTCTTTCATGTCAACATCCATGTCACGTCAAAAGCCATTCATCCCTTACGCCACCAAGTATGGTGCCCCTGATTAAACAACAATGCTAGAAAATGGCCAAGCAAGGATCTAAACTATAAATGATTATTAGTACATGCCATCTTCCATTAATCATCCATATAAACATGCATTGCAAAAAATTATTCTACAAAAACATACACACAAAAATACATATAACACAAAAGGTAAAAGCCATGTATATATATGTGTGTGTGTGTGTACAAATATCACATGTATAATGAGTGCCAAAAGGCTACATATAATGGAGAACCAAGGCTCATATACAAAAGTGCATCTAAGCACTAGCTATACCTTCCAAGAGGACCCCTATGATCTAGGAGGAGCCTCCGACCTAGGAGGAGACCTAGACTTAGAGCTATGCCTAGAATAGCTACACGTAGTACCCCCAAACACAGATGAGGTTAGAGGATTAAGAAGTGGAATATGATGTTCCATCAAACTATCCTCCAACACCTCAATATATATATTCCAAGATTAAAGGTGTGCTATATCAACATTATGCCAATGCTCTCTCTGCTAGCTCTACCTAGAGCCTCATGATACTCGTATCTCACTCTATCAAATTCTACTCCATCTATGTCCAATCCTCCTCACTCTGACCTAAATATCCATTTGGAACCTCCTCTGCATCCTCCCCATCTCCTCTATCTTCCCCAATATTGGGAGTCTATTGAGATACACCTTAGCCCTTCACCTTCGACTATCAGATCAAAGGCACTACTATCACTTGGGGGTCTCCTAGGTCCCCTCATCACTGGCCTCCTAGGTCTCCTCATCCCTAGCCTCTTGAGTACCCTCATCCCTAGCCTCTCCACCTCCATCCCCATTGATCACTCCTTGGGGTAGTGCCCATGGTGACTAAGTCGTGAACCATGTGTCATACTCTGTTGTAGTCCCCATATCCTCCACATCCAAGATATCCATATCCTCATCATCCTCCAAGGCCACCCTCTATGGCTCTATGCATGGTAGCCCTATTTTCTCCTGATGTATCCTATAGCACATCGGCTCATTAGGGACATCCTACCTCAGACCAAACTAGTAGAGCACTAATAAGAATTGAAAGTACTCTATCTCACTCTGATGTCTTCCAACCACCCATCAAGTATACCGTACTTATCACAAATGCTCTCCATCCCTGATCCACATGTGACCTCACCATAACCTCCATATCACTTGGATGGATGTTAGTCCAACTCATAACTCCTGGTACCATTGGCTCATCCTTACTAGATGACTTGACTATACCTCCTCTGCCAATGCCCATCATCTAGCATAGGGCTACTCCCTATCCAAGCCTATCATAGGTAAGACTTCAAGTCAAGCCACACTAAAGATCTCTCATATCCAACACTACAGTAGTAGGTTGCACCCCAACCCCTTCCTCCATCACCTCATCACATCATATATCTCTTGGTAAACCTGCACCAATAAGGTGGGAGCCCATGCATATACCTATCACCTAGTGAGCATATCACTCACTACTCCTATCAGGTTCCATGGGAACCTGCTCCTAGTGTTTTTTAGGGCCACGATGTTGGCCAACACGAACATAACCAAGGTATGAAGGGGGTCCAACTCCTTGTCCACATACATGGAAAAGTAAGGAATACCTCCACACTCCACTTCACCCCCTACCATGCATCACCAAACATTCTCATCATATCATTCTTTTGGTTCAGCCTAACCTCAACCCAGATCCCCTCCACTGGAACCTTGAAGATGCAATATACATCCTCCAAGGTAACAATCACCTCACCCATGGGGAGCTGAAAGGTACCCCTATTGGCATCCCACCTTTCTATCAATGTGGATAGGTACCCCTCATTGACCCTTACCACATACAATCAAGCTACCTCCGCTAGCCCTACATCTTCTAACAACTCCCACTCCTTTTTAGAAACCACCTTCCTCATCCCAAGGATGTAAGGCAAGAACCGGTTTTGAGCCTCCAAAATCCTAAGCTACAACACAACACAAAACATTTATCAATAATTTTGCCAAAAAAATCATAAAAACTTTGTAAAATACATACTAAATAGGTGTTAGCTTAGCAACCCATGATCTAGCTACAACCCTAGCCTCTGCACCAGCTCCCTTTACTGTCATAGCTTCCATGCTCCAAATGCCTCACCTCACTTCACTCCACTCTCCCAAACACAGCTTCTCAAACTTCCAAATGCACAAATGAGCTTGGTTTCTCATCCTGGTAGCTATTTATAGCTGCTTCATGCACCTTGAGATGCCCATGGGATTTTACTGGTGCATTGAATCACCCATGGGCATTTGCAAAGCACCCAAACACTGATGGGCATTTCTACTATTAGAATTAAAGTGCACTATGCTTTCACCTTGACACTTGTCAGTTTCTATTGAAAAGTGTCATGTGTTGAATATAGGCTTATGCCTATATATTGTAACCATTTGTATCAATAAAATCAATCCCATCATTTTCAGTCCCAACATTTGGTATCAGAGCAGGTTCCCTCTCCTGCCTGTGAAACCCTTGAGGGGGGATTTCCCTCATGGAAATCCTCCCTCCTCCCTCATCCCCCCTCAATTTTTTCCTCCATTCCTTCCTTCTCCGAAAGGTTCAGGGAGTATGCTCTCCACTTTTGTGGATCAAAAACCAAAAGACCAAAGGGAGAATGATTGTTTTTTCATGGCTACCCATGAAGCTTCATTGCTTGGAGCCATGAGATCTGATGCAAACCCCATTACCATCTTCTTCGTTTCTCATACCTGCTTTGAATAGGAAGAAACAAATTTGACATGGTGATACTCATAGGGGGAAGTTAATGGTGTTTGTGGGATTCGAGATCTTTGTGGCATTCATGGCATTCTATGCACCGAAGCTCAAAGGTATGCTCCGTTGAGCTGGGAGCGGACAATAGCTTACGGGCCATGAGAATTTTTTTTTTGTGAGCCTCATAGTAGATCTATAACCGTAGGAGCCAAATATGATGTTTTGCAGACGTAGTGGATGTCAACGGATCGATGTTTTTTTAACAAAATGTTTATTTTTTATGAGTATTTGTTTTACAGGTTTGAAGAATTTTGTAAGCACTTAAAGGAGTATTCTCTCCGCCCGAACACACCTTTACCTGACTGATATTTGAGCCACCATCTTTTGACTTCTCCCAGCTTGTTGGATTCAATACAGAGTGAAAATGAGTGGACCCGTCGGACGACAGTTACTAAACAATGGCAGAATCCCACCATCGATCTAGAGCATGGATCACCATTATGTTCCCTCGCGACCAGATGCCGCAGACAGACATCGATGCGGACAAACTGACGGGTGTCGGTAACCGTTGACATGTCTATACCTACGGTGCTTGAGGTGACTCACATGGCCAGTAAACGTGTACGCCATCTAGTAATAGTGGTGGTAGTTCTCTGTACCTCACGGGTCTAGCCGTCGTCCTGAGGATATTGTCAAAGGAAGAGCTCATTTAAAAACATTCTACATTGCACAAAATTTAACCTGTGTGTGTAAAATTTAAAGAACGCCTAGCTCACCGGGACTCTTACATTGGAGGCAAAAATCCTTGCATTACCTTATACTGAGGCAAACTCGCATGGTGAAATGGCGAGCCCGGGCTATGGGAATATTTCATCAAAAAATTTGCCGATGGAGAAATCCGTCGTGTTGCATGTATTTTCCGGCCTGTCAAGGACGTCATCGCTATTTTTCATCGATATTTTGAAGCAATATTACATATACGAGTGCCATTTTTCTGTCACAAGATGCTCACCTGAGAGTATGCGAATGGACCACCTGTGATGCAGATGCAGCAGAAACCCTATTGTTCAAAATTATAAAAGCTACTCCAATCTGCTTCTCTGTCAATGCAATTTTCTATTTTGTATGCAGTTTGGGCGTTAAATATTTTATCTTCTCGTTACAGAAATCTATGGAGTCAACTTTTTTGCCATAAAGCCCCAAAAAACTAGTCTTGTGCATTGGGCATGTTCCTTCTAGTTTCCCTTTTGTCTTGGACTCTTCAAATACGACTTCAGCACAGGCAAGTTTTTTTTTTTTTTTGAAGCCTTCTATTTTTTGGAAATATTTTTCCAGATATCTGTGGCATGACTGGCGTGTCGGGAAATGTTTTCATTTTGAGGGTACCTATGTGTACCAAATCCACCATCAGTTCTACCCACGTAGTGACATTCTGCAGCTACATAGTCGTTCGACTGTTGTAGAAGACTATAAGGAAACGCGCCCTTGAAGTACAGTTCGCATGCAGAATGAAGAGATAAGTGGAATGATGGACAACACTACACGATCTCTGTTCGTGAAGGAGCCATCTGTGAGAAATTGAAGCGATCCAAGTGGATGCTATTGTGCCACCTGTCACAGGCATCGAGATTTTTTGAAATAAGGGTGGTGATCTCTTGGTGATTTTTCAAACAAAATGTCTATTTGTTGCCTTAGATAGGCATGATGGTTTTTCCTCATGATGACGGCCCATTTAATGGTGGAATATAGGGGTATTTATAGTCGTTGGAAACGTCTTTCTATGACGAACACAATGGTGGTGTCATATTGTAATTTTGAGGCTGTTTCAATTGAGTTTTTTAGCCTCAAAGTTTTTGCTACCTTGGAGTGCACTTTCGGTTGTACCCAACACTCCCAAGGCACTATGTAAGTGATCCTAGTATCTAGTCATCTTCTCTATAGCACCTAGTGGATGCAGTGGCTGGTTACCCATGCATTACGATGGGATGAGACGATCACAATAAGGAAACCTACTCTAGGGACTATAGACATAGACACCCTAGACTCTATCCGATGTTTTTTTTAGATCTACTTCTGAAGACTACAGACGAAGACACTTCAGAAGATTCTCTTCTATTATTTCTTCTTCTCCTCCATATTTGGATCTATGGCTCATTTTATTGTATTGAGTGCATTTTCGGTAGAGACCGACACTCTTATATGGCTCATTTTTCATTTGTATTAAGGTGCATTTTTGGTTGAGACCGACACCTTCTAGATTGAGTTCACCATAAGGAGGGATTTGATATTTATGGTGGGGCTAGTCAGTGACCTACAAGAGGCAACATCCTCTGAGGATGACCTACAGATGCAACATACCCAAAAGTGGCTGACCCTGAGGCACCCATGATGACCCTGAGGCACTTAGACGGCTGACCCAGTGGTAATAGACCCGTGGAAGTGTCTGACCCTGAGGCAACAGACCGAGATGTATACACAGTGAATCTAGCATTATTCACAGTTGGATATCCAAGTGCAAAGAGCACAAGCCTAGACCAAATTAGCAATAATAGAGGATGATAGGTTGTTTTAGAGAAGTCAACATTAAGGGGGAATGTTACCTAATGTTGACTTGTTTTATTTCTTCTTTAGTTAGGATAGTGCACTTTAAGGGGGAATGTTAGAATTAAAATGCACTATGCCTTCACCTTGACACTTGTCAGTTTCTCTTGACAAGTGTCATGTGTTGAATATAGGCTTATGCCTATATATTGTAACCATTTGTATCAATAAAATCAATCCCATCAGTTTCAGTCCCAACATCTACAAGCCAAAAGCGCCAATGGGTTTTTGGCATCAAATTTCACAAAAAAGATCAAATTTTCACAAAACAGTGGCTTCTCCCAACCAAATCACTCCAAATTTCACCCATGCATACATTTCATCATTTTATCAGGTTTTGTGAAGATTTTAACTAATTTGGACGCATAATTTTTGTTTGCGACCACATATTGCAAATTCACCAAACAAGTTACAAAAGCACCTCAAAATGGTCCAAATATTCACAAACGATGATCATCATCATTATCATAATTCATACATCATACTCCCATAATTTCACATCATCATTTGCACATTTTCCAAGTGCCAAACAACATTCAAGTGAATCTCGTATATAGTAGGTTTTTCTATATACTTGGTGATTGCAGTGATTTACATCCATGCAATTTGGTAAGATGAAAGATCTACCATAAGAACACTTGGTCATTTTCATCATCATATATCTCCTTGTTTGAAAGCATAATCATCCTTGGTACTTCACATTTTACGTGAAACCTTGCCAAGAACAATTTGCATAAAAGTTGTCATTGATGGCCTAGTTCGTGGGGCTTAAAACATGGATAAAAATAAAATCTTATCAATTCACATTTACTTGATATTCATCATGGCAACTGGCTTTAGCTAGGGTGATTGGTTTCGATCATAGGAATTATCTGTCAGTCACTAGTTGTCCCTTCGAAGTTGACTACTTTTAATCTTTGCATTATTTATCTTTGTATATCAATGATGTTGAAAGGCAAATTTTTCAACAGCATAAAATAAACCCAAATTTGGGGCAACCACATTTGGTTTTGACTTTCCCATAATGGGATACATCTTATATGATCATGACATCCACACTTGGCAAAATACCTTCATCTATTGGGGCAAAAATAGACATATTTTTTCAATACATGTTTCAAAAATCCCTTCATATGTTGGGGTAAAAATAGACACATTTTTCATCACATGTTTCACAAATCCCTTCATCTATTGGGGCAAAAATAGATGCATCATATCGCATTTTCACTTCCCACTGTTGGGGTAAAAACAATATCGCATTTCACATCATACATCATTCATTTGCATAAATTTTCAATTGGCTCGTGAGATTCATCTGTAAACTCATTTGCCAATTGAGGGGGTAAGCTATGTAAAACTCAAATTATTTTATTCTTGTCTTCAAGCTCATGTTCCACATCCCAAGAGAAGTTTCTTTTGCATCTGGCTAAAATTGGTGTCTCGTGTTTTTGCACTTCATTGTATTTCATGCAATGCAGTACAAAAATGGGCATCTGTAGACACCAAAACCTAGCCACTTGTCCTCCATTCATGCTTTCCTACCATTTCTACCCATTATTCATATATATTATATATATATATTTAATATTAATATTTTATATATTATATTATATATATAATTTTTTTTTTGGTAGATTAATAAATTTATTAAAACTAGGGTATTTGAAAGGCGCCCTAACGCCTTGAACAACAAAGGATCAAAAAGGAATAGAAGAAAGAAATTTTGAACTGCAAGCTAAAACAAAATTACAACCTCAAAAATACATCCTCAGACTAAAAGGAGCCAACAGCCTTAGACAAACAGGCACTGAGAGAAACACCAGAGCTCAAAAAGAAGTGGTCCTCGACCAAAAAGGAACTCAAAAAGACATGATCCACTATCGCAAAGGACCCAGAAAAACAAAGGAAGAACCATCAACCATCAAGGGGAATATCCAACTGCATGAGGGACGAAGCAACACCTTCCAGACCAACAACTTTCGCATCTATTTTAGAAATATCCTTAGTGCTATCCTTGGGAATAGTAGTGCATGCCTCCTTAGCAATCTCCATTACATATTCATCATTGATAGCATATTTGACATTAGTTTTTGTGTCAAAGGATACCCAAGCACCGGCTAGGGCTGAAATATTTTTGAAATTGTCATATAAGAACAAGAGGCTAAGTTCATGGTGTTGTTATTTGAGGGTTGAAATCGCCTTTCCAATGGCCAAGTGAACAGTTTCAATATGGTCAATGGTGGTAGAATTAGCATGCACAACCAACTTGTAAAGATACATTTCGACAAGGTCAGGAGAATTAGAATTATCCTTTAAATTTTTTACAGAGGTGGACAAAGGGGTTTTGGCAACTTCTTTATGTTTCAATCTCTGGGAACTACGAACATGGGTCATCAACTTTGGCCTTTTTTCTAGCGAAGAATTCAAAAATAGATTTGTCCCCTTTCTATTTTATTTTAGATTTGGAGGTTTTAGGGCTCGGGGTTGAGGATGAATTATCCTTGTTAGAATCAGGGGCAGGGAGATTACCTTAAGGGAATTGCAGAAGGAGGTACTTGTAAAGGACCTTAAAAAGACCCTGGTGGCAAGGTTTGGCCTCATCCTTTTTGGAATGGTTGGTGGTGATGGTATAGTCCATGGACCAAAATAGGGCAGTGGGAATGTTCATCATTTTTAAGTCTCGAAAATGATTTACAAATGCAATATGAAAACAACATAATTGAGATTCAGGGTTATCACAAGTAACAAAGAGTGTCAACTCTGCCTCCCAATTGTGCTTATTTCTTCTAATGATTTTCCGTCCAAGTCTTGCCCTGTCAGGTTCACCAACAACTCAAAGAAAATTTAGAACTAGACATCGTGGATAGAAACCAAACCATTGTACCAAGTTGTCACAAAATCCTTAGTAGCCTCATCGTCCACCCCGCAAAATAGATTGAAAAAATTGATGATCCCATGCTTATCCTTAAACATATCAGTAGAAATGGAATCCAGTTCAACAGTTTCAGGCTCAATGAAAACAACTTTCCCTTCCTTCATGGTGACAAAAGGAATTAAGGAAGGAAGGTAAATGGGTGGAAAAATACACCTATCAAAAGGAACATAAATGAAATGATATGTTTTCTGAAAAGACCATAGGAGGAATAAATAGAAAGTGATGCTTGACCAAAAAGGAAAACCTTGGCAAAAAGGATAATGATGGTTAGAACATTGGGCATAGCGCAAAAAATGGTGATGAAAACGGGTAGGAATAATAGGGCAGATCACCATCCCAAGGAATATGGATCTTTTAGTGATACTCATGTAATAAGGCCAATGGCAAAAGTAGGCACAAAACCCAGAAGATATTGGGATGCACATTCCAGAAAGCCTCGGGAGAATGCGAAAGGTAAAGCATTTAGACAGGGTTCTCAAAAAGGTAAAATTACAAGCATCATTCCACACGAGAACAAAATGATTTAAAATTAGGGTGGACATGGCATCAGGATTCCTCATGGAAACAATTATCAAAAAATAAGGGGCATAAGTACGAGGCGGCAGAGAACTTGAAATTATCAACATAGAACCCCTTTTCAAAGGAAGATAATGAGAATGATGAAAAAAATCTACATTTTGGAATTTTTTGGAACTTTGGACATGGGCCCAATGAATCATGGAAAAAAGGAGGTCTTGGGCAATGTAAAAATAAAGGATTTCAATATTCATCACGACAAATGGTATTTTGATCATAATTTGCCAACTCAGCAACTTCATTGGGGAGGACATTCGTCCAAGTCATCAAACCTTGAGCATTAACGCCAATGTTGGCTAATTTGTCAGCTACAAAATTGCCCTCCTTGAAAATGTGTTGAACCACAACATTGACTTGTTGATGAATAATTTGCTTACTTTCTTCGATAAGATTCTTGATCCTCCATCTGCTGGGTTTGGATGTTTTAAAAAAATTTATGATATTAAGAGAATCTCCTTCAACAATAAGTTTTCTTGGAATGTCTTTTAGAAATTGAAGGCCTCTCCACACTAATTTAGCTTCAGTAGAATGATTTGATTGGATTCCTAAAGGTTCAAAAAATGCAAATATGGAATTGCCACTGTGATCTTGGAGGATTCCTCCAACCCCAGCAAAGCCATGATTGCCTTTTGCAACGCCATAAAAATTAAGCTTGACCCACCCAAAGGGAGGAGGTTGCCATTTGATGTTGGTCCTAGATGAAGACTGAGTAACAGGCCTTGGGACATCAATGCAAATATCACAAGACTTTAGGATGCCCTTCTCAAAATATGAACAAGGAAAAGGATCAAAAGGAGCAACAAGGGCATTTTACTTAGAATAAAGGATGATTTTACTAGCAATAATGTTGGCATCCAAATATTTCAAGTCAAATATTCTTTTATTGCATTCTAACCATATTTGCCAAAGGAAATGATGCAAACAAAACTTCCAAAGTCCTCTGAGTATAGGATTTTTGAAAGGAATTGGCCATTGTTGGAATAAATCAACAATTGAAGGAGGATAGGCCCAAACAATCTTGAAGGTATGGAAAAGTTTGTTAAGCACCATTCTTGAGTAGGAACAAAATAAGAAGATATGAGAAGTACATTCCCAATCAGAAAGGCAGAGATGGC
Organism: Wollemia nobilis; assembly: GCA_028583015.1. NCBI lineage: Eukaryota > Viridiplantae > Streptophyta > Pinopsida > Araucariales > Araucariaceae > Wollemia > Wollemia nobilis. Next base: position 5,333,663 of record JAQPPZ010000040.1, read on the forward strand.
ATATGTTAGGCAAAGGAATACCTCTTTTAATGAGATTCTCCATGGTAAGGATGCGATCTTGAATACATAACCAGGAAAAGGAGGTAATCTTAGGAATCAAATATTTGGTCCAGACAAGCTTGAATGGGATAGGATTATCAATACTATTGAGAGAAATAAAGTAAGCTGATTTGACCATGAAATCTCTAGAATCAGTAGGTTCCCAAATAGGACAATCAGTCTGGTCATTTAAAGGAATTTTGATAGTAGAAAGTAGATTGTATAAACAAGCCATTTCATTTTCATGATCAGGGATATTAATCCTTCTCCATATTTTATGACCATTAGTAGAAGAAATGAAATCTATCGCTAGAGGTCCAGCCAATTGAATAGTAGTATTCCTCAACCTTTGAAACATAGGATTTTTATTGAGAGGCTGATCCCCCATCCATTTTCCATCCCAAAAAGAAATAGGTGCCATTAATTATATATATAATTAATATATATTTATATAAGTGAATTAATCCCAACCATCCAATTTCATTTAATCTTGTCCATCCATCTACATCAATCCATGCCACACCCTAAATTTAATATCCACCCTTTGATGTTCTTTTATCTCATCCACATGATTAGTGTCATTAAAACCCTAGCATACCCTAGGTTGGATTATAAATAGGAGCCATTTTGATGGCTCAACCCCTAAGTTTTCTTGAAGTATTTCACCTAATTTATGAAAGTAACCTGAGTTTTAGAGTCCCTGAGCAACTCATGCTCTAAGAATCCTTGAGTTTCACCCTCCCTTGGTGTATCCGAGTACCTTTACCTCTTTTCTCGATCATCGTAATCCTCATAGCTATCACCATATATTTCCCCTTACCAGATCTGTTTTTGCAACATCTTTCCTCAGTCACCAAGTGTCCAAGAAATTTTTGCAACCACCAAGCACCTCTGTGCACCTCCCTTCCATCACCAAGTGACTTTGGGTGCCTCCCTACCAATATCGAGTGTCCACGGGCATTTCTTACAGCTGCAAAGCACCTGAGGGAATTTTACATAAGTGTTCTGAAGACCTCCTAGTCTTCGAGCGATACTAGGGCATCAAAACACCTGCCACTTGCAACAAAATCTCACAGATCAAAATATAGCAAGCAAATTAAGGTAAAGCTATTGGTTATTAATTCATTTTATGAACTTTATTTTTGTTCACTTCATTTGTAGCAGATAGGATTTTATCATTTCTTATAGAAGGTCTCATATTGTGGAGCTCTCACAGGTATTACTAACTATTTTTTTGTGTCATTATGTGTAGATCTGAAGGTGCTACATAAAGCATTGGATAGTTGTTTAATATGGAGTGGCCCAAAATTAGATATAAAGAATCCCACTCAATTTTATTGGGATTAGAATGCACCGGAATACACCACCAACCTTGTTTGTTAGGGTTTTGGAGAACCCTAACCATATTGTAAATTTGTATAAAAAAGGATTCAAGGATCCACATTGTAACAATGGAGTTTTTAGGCTCCCCCATTAATATAAGAATATCTATTGTGCAATTCTAGTTTCCTTGTGTTTCATTTATATAGCATTGTTTGGTGTTGCATTTTGCATCTTTCATTTTCAATGTGATTTTCTTTTTAAATTTAAGGTAAAGCACTCCAAGAAGAGATTGGCTAATTGTTCAAATTTGTAGAGAATGTGATTGGGTAAATAATTGAACCAGTCAAATGTTCCTCCCACCAGGGATAATGGAAAGGTATGAAGCATGAGAGGGTCATTTTCATTAATGAGATAACAAGCATTAATGAAAGTGCTCACATAATCTTGGGGGTCTTCCTTACCCTTGAATTTATCAAATTTGGGTATTTTAAAAAGAGGATAGGATATGGTGGTGATGGTATGAAAGGGTGAATGGGATGATTGTGGATTTGGCTAAGGGTTGGATTTTGGTATCTTATATTGGTGATATATGATTATAAGCTATTGATATGATTAGTCAACAATTAGAATAGATCTAGCAAGGTCTGGAGGATTGGGGAAGGTACAACATGAGGGGTATAATGGGTAGGTTTAAGAGGAAAGAGCCACACTCTACATGTGGTCTTACAAGGGGATATAGGAAGAGAGGGCCACACTCTATGTGTAACCCCATGAGTAGATTCAGAAGGAGGGTATCATGCTTTGCGTGACCCTTGGGGGAGTGGGAAGGAGGAGGCCACACTCTATGCATAGCCCCATAGGGGCACTGGGAGGAGGGTTTTATGCTCTGTGCACATCCCCATGGGTAGAGTTAGAAGGAGGCGGCCACACTTTATGTGTGATACCATGGGGGATCTAGGAGGAGGGGACTGCATTGATCACAGACCTCAGGTGATATCAAGAGCAGGAAGCCATGCTCTGTGTGGTCCACCATGATTACCATTTTGTATGACCAATAAGTACACCCTTTTATGAAATAAAATGCAATATTTTGTGATATTATTAATCACTTTTGAGTTACATACAAACCATATTGGGGTTATTACAAATGGAGCCTCCAAGGTGGATATATTCCTTTTTATCAAACAATGATTTAGGGTGTCTTCAAGAGTCTTCCTTTAGCCATACAATCAACTTTGTAGGAGGGTTTTATAAGCTTGGATTCTTGACCTCCTGAGCCTTTTTGCTAGTACAAACACCTACACACATACAAATACCAAAATAGTTAGTAGTATTTGTTTACACATTCAAGCAAACTAAAGCTAAAATTAACAAATTGAAATGTAACATACATGCTTAATATTTAGAATGATTTTGATAGTATTTCAATAGCTCCTTCATGTGTTGTTACAAATGAGTGAAATGGAGGGGTATTTATAGGCTTTGTGAAGGGAGGGGTGTGGATGACATGGAGGTGAGGTGGAGGTGACTTGGAACCAAGTGGAGGGTGGCAAATCCAAGGCAAATATTGGGGAGGACACATGGAGGAATGTGCACCCTCCTCATTTAATGGCCTTGGGTGGGGTGAATCCTCACCCACCCAAGTACCATAAATTGGAATATGGGGTGATAAGTTGTGCATGGGGACATGTGTGCATTGGGTGGTGGGCTCAATTTAAAACTACTAAAATACAAAGGTGGAGGATTGAGTGTACAAGTGGCTTAATGAGGGAGGTTGATTTTGGAATTAAAGGGAAAAAATAAATTCATCCAATTTGGAGGGAAAGGGGTGAGGAAACCAAACCAATTAAATGGGAGGGACTTAGGCGAGGATTTTGGAAGAGATTTGACTTTCTAGGGATTTTCAAATTAATAATGCAATCTCCTAGGGATTTGACCAAGGGTTAAGGGTTATAGTTAGAGGTTTAATAAAGGGTTTGGGTGCATGTTGTACTTTCACTACACTAAAAAAGGGCTTTAATGATGGTTATAAATGACCCTTAAAGACCTTTAAAGGTGGTTATCTAGTCCTCATATATGAGGGAATCATAAAAAGTCCATGATCTATGATGGTGGCTAAAAAATACCTCAAAAAGCCACCCTCTTAGGGTCTCAAAGGGAGGTTTATAACCACCATCTTAGGGTTATGACCTCTTAGGCCTAATATGGCAGTTTTAAATCACCCTCTTATGATCTCATCTAAAAAAATATAAAGGATGCAAAAAAATCAAATCCAAGCTTTGGTAGCTTTGGAAAGGTGGCAAAAGATAATCATGGGATCAGGGCGGTCCACTGCAAGCTGAACAATCATGCAAATCACCTCTTCTCAAGATATTTTCAACATAACTAAAGCAATATCCTAAATATATTGTATGTTTCAACACTCTTAAGAGATCATGTCATATGTCCTTTAACATTATCATAATTATGTTAAATAACTCTTAGATAAAATTAAAAATATTTCATTCATACAAAACTAGAAAGCCAGAACATTTAAGGTTTGCTTTACATAATTATAGTATGATAAAACATCTAGATATTTTCAATCATCCAACACAAAAATACATAAATTCCCACCCCCGATGTGAATCCATATAATTTATACAATAATATTAATTGCTAAACCTTTACCATCATTACTCCACCATAATACTAACCTTAAAGATGTATATAGCCATAGTTAGATTATATAACATTTGCACAAAACACCCAAAAACATTGAATCCTTAAATAAAAAAACTATATATGAGCCACCTAATAATGACTACAACAAATTAAACAAGCTCCACTACCATATGTGTGGCTTATAATAATGAGAACCCAATGGTCAAATGAATACATAACATAGTATAAAAGATAGAGTATACCTAACTACAATGAACTATGATTTTACTTTTAAATATATTCCCTCCAAATGAATGTGTTGTCTTTGCATACCTTTAAAAAATTACATAAACATTACAACAACTCTCACTACTGAATCTTGTTCCATGGTTACATAACTTTGAAAACAAAACTTCATGGTAAGTGCTAAAAATTTAATAATTCATTCCAGGAAGAATTAACTCAGCTATACTTGTTTCTCAATATATTCAAACATCGCAAGGCATCTTCAAGATGAAACATAAATATTGTAATGAAAATAAGTGATCTCTAATATACACATAAAGTTATACTAACATAGAATTATACCTTAAAGTTGTATATAGCCATAATAAGATTATATAATGTTTGCATTGCACTATGACAGTCACACATAACACAAACCACCCAAACACATTGAATCCTTAAATACAAAAACTATATAAGAGCCACCTAATAATGACTACAACAACAAATTTAACAAGCTCCACTACTAGACCTTAACATAAAATTAAAACCAATCAACTATGGTCCTACCTTAGGGAGGTGTGTCTTATAACAATGAGAATCCAATGGTCAAATTAATCCATAACATAGTATAAAAGATATAGTATACCTAATTACAATGAACCATGATTTTGCTATTAAATATATTCCATCCAAATGAATTTGTTGTCTTTGCATACCTTTAACAAATTACATAAGCATTACAACAACTCTCACTACTAAATCTTGTTCCATGGTTACATAAATTTGAAAACAAAACTTCATGGTAAGTACCAAAAATTTAATCATTCCTTCCAGGAAGAATTAACTCAGCTATACTTGTTGCACAATAATTGACCTCTAATATACACAAATTTATACTTACACAAAATTATACCTTAAATATGTATATAGCCATAATCATATTATATAACATTTGCATTGCACTATGACAATCACACATAGCACAAAACACCCAAACATATTGAATCCTTAAATACAAAAACTATATAAGAGCCACCTAATAACTACAACAACAAATTTAACAAGCTCCACTACCAAACCTTAACATAAAAGTAAAACCAATCAACTATGGTCCTACCTTAGGGAGGTGTGGCTTATAACAATGATAACCCAATGGTCAAATGAATCCATAACATAGTATAACAAATATAGTATATCTAACTACAATAAACCATGATTTTGTTGTTAAATATATTTCCTCCAAATGAATGTGTTATCTTTGCATACCTTTAAAAAATTATAAAAATGTTACAATAGCTCTCACTACTGAATCATATTAATTTGAAAAAAAACTTCATGGTAAGTGCTAAAAATTTAATAATTCATTCCAGGAAGAATTAACTCAGCTATACTTGTTTCTCAATATGTTCAAACATCGCAAGGCATATTCAAGATGAAAAAAAAATATCGTAATAAAAATAATTGACCTCTAATATACATAGAAAGTTATACTTACACAAAATTATACCTTAAAGGTGTATATAGCCATAATAAAATTATATAACATTTGCACTGCACTATGATAGTCACACATAGCACAAAACACCCAAACACATTGAATCCTTAAATACAAAAACTATATAAGAGCCACCTAATAATGACTATGACAATAAATTTAACAATCTTTGCTACTAGACCTTAATATAAAATTAAAACCAATCAACTATGGTCCTACCTTAGGTAGGTGTGGCTTATAACAATGAGAACCCAATGGTCAAATGAATCCATAACATAGTATAAAAGACAAAGTATACCTAACTACAATGAACCATGATTTTGATGTTATATTTCCTTTAAATGAATGTATTTTATTTGCATACCTTTAACAAATTACATACACGTTACAATAGCTATCACTATTATATCATGTTCCATGGTTACATAACTTAAAAAAAACTTCATGGTAAGTGCTAAAAATTTAATAATTCATTCCAGGAAGAATTAACTCAGCTATACTTGTTGCTCAATATGTTCAAACATCGCAAGGCATCTTCAAGATGAAATATAAATATCATAATGAAAATAATTGACCTCTAATATACACATAAAGTTATACTTACACAAAATTATGCATAACAAAATTTAGATCTATACATGACATGTAAAAAGTCATAACTTGGAAATATACATCTCAAATTTGAAAATATGCATTTTACATTAATGAGTAATAATTAGCTTCTATATATTAGTTAAAAATAATAATAAACTTCTATAAGTACACTCCTTTCTACTCAACAACGATTAATGCTTTTATTGCACCCAACAAACAACACTACAAGAATGAATACAAGTTCATTTTTTTGTAGATCCCTATCTTTCATGAATTTATTACATCAGGAAAAATAAAGAAATTCACAAGCTTATTAGTACATGCTACTATTCACAAAAACATAAGAGTTTTGAGTCAAAAAAAAAAATATGATCTCCAATAAGATCCAATCCATTTTAAATGTATAGTGTTGTCAGGAAGTAGTTTATCCACTTCAAAGAGGGAACATGATTAAAACAAAATTCCAAGAGAGGGCACCATATCCAACCACATAAAATTTCTTCATTATGCATAGCAAGGAAATTACACATGTATAATGTTAGAAATAGCTTATATCACATTATTTGGGTCATGTAAATGTACCTTCCTTGGTACATACTTAGGATATTAGATTACTTTAGGGGGAAGTTATCTAGTTACTTCATGCAATGTAATAAATGCACAAGTGTCAATGTGCAAGTTGTAAATGTACAAGGTGTCCCTTGTACAACTAGGTAGAGTGTTGGCCAATGAACTTATCTTCCTATATAAAGGACCATAAATATAGAAGAGATAACACAGTAGTGTAGGATAGACAATAGTGTAGTGTGTGTGATCTATAATATTAGAGCTCATTAATTGAGCAGTAGCCTGTATCATAGAGTGTTCATTTCCTCCATAGCTACTATTGTACTTATTTTTATCATTTCTATTTATAGCATATTTTAGTCATATCACAAATTTACTTTCTTTCTTATTATTCTGCATATTTTTTTTTTTTGGTAATTAAGGAACAATTTCATTACATCCAGGTTTTCTAGGTTGACCCAAAACCTTTTACAAAAATCAGCACTATGCTATTACGGATCAAAACCTCAATAGGGACAGTCTGTCCTTCGCTACTAGTACCCTTCTGAGGCCACCCTGCCAAGAAAGAGCACAACCCCTTACACATATTTACAAACCCATTAGAACACAAGCAGTGGCCCACCACAATGCTTTCTTGCTGCTCCAGCCGTGAAAATGCGACCTATCACGAAATCGCGATGTCCTTAAGTCTTCTCATTCATTTTCTCTAGAGAGTCGCAAAACGGTGACATGTTGTGAAAATGATACATGTCATGAAATTGCGACATTATGCCTTCGTTCTGCATATTATGAATGATATCTCCCATTGCATATTGTATCAAGGTATTAGAGCTATGGTAGATCAAGCTACAATATATCAATAAGAAAATCATCATTATCATTAACCCTAAGTTTTTTATCAACTTGATGTGCCTTTGGACTAGACACTATCAAAATTTATTAGAAGAGTCTAGGTGATAGAACTAGGAATAGCGGCAAGTGTAGACTGAATAAAATATTAGTTTCAGAAATACTGAGATTGCATATGGCAAGAGTATTTCCACGGAGTTGTAGAAAAACTTGTGAAGACTAGGACTCATCAATTGATCCACTAGTTTGATGAAACAACTAGTGAAGCTCATATAAGAGATATGTAAATATTTACCTAAAGTTTCTTTTATTGTAGGGAATTAATTCTTAGATGATTGGGACACCTCCTACAACAAAAATCTAGGAGATCTCAACTTCGTTGCTCAAAGGTCAGAGTGCTTTCATAGTGTAGATATTAGTTGTTGTAGAAAGGAGAATACTTCATAAGAAACTTCTGGAAAAGAATCATGGTGAAGTCAGGAGATAAGAGATCTCCATTTCTAGATTGAATAACTTCACAAAAAGGAAAAGGCCATAGAAGCCTTGATATAGAATAAAAGGCCATAGAAGTCTTAATATTGAATAAAATGCCAAAAAGCCTTGATATTAAAGAAAAGGCCACAAATTTTTTGCCTTTTATTTTTCCCGGTAGGCGGGATTTTCAATATTTGGTTTCCTATATTCTCGTGCATTTTTCTATTTTCCTTCCTGAAGGCTTTCCTTTGCCTTTCCTGAAGGTTTTACTGAAGGCTTTACTCCAGCCTTTCCTTAAGTCCATCCTTGGGCTTTCCTGTAGCCTTTCTTGTGGCTTTTAAAATTTTGATGACTTGTTGTAATCAGGTTTTGGTTCCCTTGATAAAAGCCCAATTTAATTTAAATTTTAACTTACCAAAAAAAAATTCCATAGAAGCCTTGTTATTAAAACATGCCACAGATGCCTTTATCCTCAAGAAGACTCTATAAGAGAGTACTTAATTTATAATCAAATTTTAGTACTAATATTTTTATTGTAGGTAAAGGAGATCCAGTAAGTCTGGAAAGCTTCCTACAAGAAGTTAGGAAGAGTAGACTTTAGAATCAATCCAAAACCTGAAGCAAAAGAGATCAGGAGATATCATTGAAGAAGTTCTAGACAAGGAAGAAGAAGGACTAGGAGAGTCCTAATCGAATCCAGAAGAAAAAAAATCAAATATCTAGAAGAAGATCTCACCACCTAAACTTCTAGAAGTAGAAGGTTAAATATAAGGTCTCAAGGAAGACCAAAAGAAGTTGCAAGATCAAAGATATTTGTGAGGTCTCGATGATCATCCAGTAAAAGGCTAGGAGAGCCTTGTTGAATAAATCATTAAAGAAGAACTCACTAGAGAAATCCACTACCAAGGAGAATCCCTTGATAGTGAAGGAATTGGAACAATTATCACCATCTGAAAACAAGCCCAAGAGGAGGAAAATTTTGCAAGGAGTGCCAAATCTGAGTGAAAGAAAAATCTAGTGAAGATCTCAAGACATTCAAAATCTTGAGAAGAAGATCCTACTTGAAGTTAGAATTTGATAAGAAGACTTGAAGATAGAATAAGTTGGACAGAACCAAAATACTGAATATTGCCTCCAACAGCAAGAGGACATCGCTTCAAAGACACAAACTTCTCCAAATATTTAGCAGAAGAAGGAGGCCACAAGAGGAGAACAAAATCACCAAGTATTAGGTTCATGAAAGAAATTTTGAGACTACAATTTGGTGAAGGAGTTACTCAAGGCAACAACTTGGTGATCTAAGACACCAAGATCTACATCCTCTACAGAAGTGGCAAAGAAGCTACAAAAGCTTTCAGAAAAAGGTAAGCAACTATTGGTGCAAGTAGATTCATTAATTGGATTACTTTTTAGATTTTTTAAAGCACCTTAATATAGATTAAAGTTGCAACCTAAATTACAGTCTTCAAAAGTGCAAAATAAAAGGTTCCTTTTAGAGGTTCATTTGTACACTAGGATTTTATTAGATTCCAAATAATTATTATCTATCAAACACCTATTATCTATTTTGAAAAGCAAAAAGAATAATTGTAGTGAATTTTTAGAATATTTGAAGGTTCATTTAAAAGTATTCCCAATTAGTCATAGTGAATTGATCAAGTGCATTTTCTTGAGAGTAGATTGGAGTTATAAGGTGTAATTTGTTAGTGCATTAAAAAGTAAAATTTGTTAGATTCATTTGCACTATTATTACTCTCAAAAAAAATTAGTTTTGTGCATTGAAAAAAGGTACAAAATCTAGTTTGCATCAAGTGTCTAAATAAATTCTTAAAGCACAAAAACCTGCAACTCTTAGTGTCCAATAGAAGCCACCAAAATTGGTTAGTATAAGCAAAGAAAATCTAACCAAAAAGAAGCTTCAAATATTGAGACTTGGTGAGTCTCAAATCCAAAGCACTAAAGGGGTTAGTGCAACTAAAATAAAGCTTCTATTTTACAACATTTACAAGGCTTGGATTCACCATCAAATATCCAAGCAAAGAGGGTAAGGATTCTAGCCAAAGAGACATCCTCAAAACCCTCATAATGCACTCATAAAATCTGCTACAAAATCACAATCTCAGACCTGCAAAAGAGTGCAAGAAAAGGTGCAATAAAAAGGGTTTTATATACATGTAAAGGTTACATGGTATTGCAATTCTACAATACATCATATGTAGGGAAAGGAGCAGATTTGAAGGTGACTCAAAAGGAAAAATATGTATAGGAAAAGCTTACCAAAGAAGAGCTGAAATATTAGCGCTCTTCAACCATTGAAATGGCATACTCTTCACGAAAAAACCTACAAGACAAAGGAAGCTCATCAAAGTGATTTACGTAAACCAAAGTAATATTATCAAGGACATATATGAAGAAAAAAAGAAAAAGTTTATTTATTTAGACATAAGAGAGCTCATCCATGAAGAAATAGCATCAAGATTCCACTCCTACCAAGGAGAACAAGCAGCATAATAGGGAGCATATTGAACACAAGAAGAAAAATAGGTCATATGCGATGTTGAGAGTAACATCCACAAAAGGAATCACTATCATCCACGATCGAAGCTCCAATATGCCTCATGAAGCCACTTGTAGAAGAATAGGTTGCTTGCTGCCCAAGAAAATAAAGCAAGCTAAGGAGGAAGATAATCGAAGGAGTTACAATCTCCTTCTTGAAGGTGTTACATAAAAAGTCTCATGCAAGAATATTGAATGCCACTTGGCATAATATTCTCTAGAACCTCTCATTTCCTAATGCTCAAGAGACCATCAAAGAGGAGTTACAAGTGCCAAAGCAAATTCTTATATGTTACAAAGTTGTAATGTGTGTCATAGAAGAATTACAAGAAGATATTTATGTTACACAAGTGATAGTGCTCTCAATAAATGGAAAAACACTTGGCCACCCTTGACCTCCAATAAATGTAGTCTAATTTTGAATCAATAATAGAGTGAAGAGAAGAGCAAATTACAGTCAAAAGAAAGGAGGAAATATCATAGTCAAATCATTTCTAGCACAACGTGGAAGAAAGGGAGCAAGGAGCATTTAAATCTTCATAGAAGGATAGATTACCAACATCATACTCTCCAACATGGAAGAACAATCCTGACTATTTCTCACTCAACCATACCACACTTGGCCCATCTATATTTGTCAACTCAAGTGCCACAAAAAGGGTACATAAGAGTATTGTTATACTCAATCAAAACCAACACTATTCAAGTGTGAAGACAAGGAGCTAAGGTAAGATAATTATCTCATTAATATTGCTTTCAAACATAGGAGATATAAGGCTATAAAATCAAGGATAAATTTTAAGGTTGTAAAATCAAAAGATATAGGAGATAACTTACCAAAAATTAAAATAATATTTGCAAGCTAACCTAGGAGATATAAGGCCTTCTACTTAGGTTGAACTATTTAATACTTTGAAAATATTATTATCTTTTCTAATTTTCCAAATTTGGGAGTCATAAGGTCTACTACATCAAATTGATTTATTGGAAATTAGAAAAATTAAAATCAAATTTCAAAGGGCCATTATAAGAGGTTTATTAAAACATTTTAAAGGTTGGAAATTTATAATATTTACTTGTCTCAAATCTTCTCAAATTGAGACAAAAGTTCCAACATTAAAACCTCTTTAAATTTTGGAAAAGTGCTTAGTTCAATAGGAGCAATAAGGATAATAGAAGTTGATTTTATTATTTACAAAACTTTACAAAATCAACCAAAATTGAACTAAAATTTACAAAAGCACTTTATATCTTATCCAAAACATACTAGGGAGTCATAAGGCATTCTACAAAACCTAAGAATTGGTATTAGGGAACTTAAATGGCTTCAAATAAATTCTTCCTAGCAAAATCTCAACTACTCAAGGGTCCTAATTATTTCTCCTGGAAGAATAAAGTGAAAGCTATTTTGGTATATGAAAAACTTTGGGATATTGTCAAAGGGAAAGCTCAAATACCTACTACATATGATATTGAAATCCTAAAGTTTGTAGAAAATGATTCAAAGGCTCTAATGATAATAACCTTTTCTATCACTAATGAAATACAACCCTATATTAGTTTAGCAAAATCATCTTCAGATGCATGGACAAGCCTAGAGAATTTTTTGAAGGAAAGAATAAGGTAACTATTCTTCATCTTCAAAGTCAACTTCATTCATTAAATATGAACAATGGAGAAAGCATAGAACTGTTCCTAAGGAAAGTAGCAGATATCAAAGGGAAATTATTCACCTTAGGAGAAATAGTTAAGGATGAACTTCTTACTCAAGTAACCATGAGAGCACTTCCAGACAACTATAAAAATTTGGTAACATATTTACAAGTTCTAAGTAAAGATACTTCTTTTGATGACTTAGTCAATATTCTACAGGAATATGAAGTGGAAAATATAGTTAAATATGAGATGTCTAACATCGCATTGGTGTCTAAAGATAATCCACAGGGAAACATTGCTTCTTCATCAAAAGGACAAAAACCATGGTACAACAGGTATTGTCATATATGCAAGAGAAAAGGCCATAGTACTAGCTATTGCAGGTTCAATCCCAAGAATAAGAATCAAGAAAATTAGATGAACAATGGGAACCAATTTCAGCCACAACAATATCAAAATCCTCATCAATAACAATTTCAGTGTCCAACAAATTATCCCCAATTGGAGTATCGAAAAGAAATTAAAAAGGACATCTAGCTCAGAGGATAGAAGAAATTGAAGAACTGGGAGAACCAACAGATGATTATGAAATCAAAGCTCTTTAATAAAGAATGATAGGTTTTGAAGACACTAAAAACTTTCTTGGACATGTTACAGAAATCAGAGAAGAAGAATCAGAATTCCATATTCAAGAGGAAGATCCACATTGAAGACTAAAGTCTTCAATACCCAAATATTGTAATATAGGGGGGTGTTAGAAATAGCTTATATTACATTATTTGGGTCATGTAAATGTACCTTCCTTGGTACATACTTAGGAAATTAGATTACTTTAGGGGGAAGTTATCTAGTTACTTCATGTAATGTAATAAATGCACAAGTGTCAATGTGCAAGCTGTAATGTGTAAGGTGTCCACTTGTACAACTAGGTAGAGTGTTGGCCAAGGAACTTATCTTCCTATATAAAGGTCCATAGATATAGAAGAGATAACATAATAGTGTAGGATAGACAATAGTGTAGTGTGTGTGAGCTATAAGCTCATATCTCATTCATTGAGCAGTAGCTTGTATCATGGAGTGTTCATTTCCTCCATAGCTACTATTGTACTCATTTCCATAATTTCTATTTATAGCATATTTTAGTCATCTCATAGATTTACTTTCTTTCTTATTTCTGCATCTTGTGAATGCTATCTCCCATTGCATGTTGTATCAAAAGCTAAAATATAAGCTTTCAAGTTTGCATATCCTAAAACATTTGGACTAAATAACATAATATTTCTTGCAGAGTGAAGTTTATGGCCTTTGATGACCATAATAGTGGAAAAATACATTAGACATGCAGACTACTACAAATTCAACAAACCAACTAAATGTACAAGTACATAAAAATTAGAGGTTTCCTTGACCTGACATTATTTGCATCCAAAATCAATTGCACATTCATATCAACCAACACTATAGAAGCACCAACCCTAATTCAGAAGGTTTTAGAGCATCTTTAATGCGATAATTATAGAGGTAATAATGAAGTTGTCCATCACCTGGCCCAAACTTTAACTCCTTCAAGAAGGACTAATTTTGCATAATATCCAGAGCATTGAACACATCATAGTATTTTTACTTTGCCTTAATAAGGGCATCATTCATCAACTAAAGCAGAGGTGTCTAGGTAGAAATATTGTAATAGGAGTATGCAACCTTTAACATAGTGTAATTTGGGTTTCCAAGGATCAAATACGAAAGAGTGTAGAAGCTACACAAGGCTTGTATAATGTTTCATAGAATAAAATGCACATAGTAAGGTTTTAAAAATATCATGGGTGGATGAATGTATGATAATATAGCAAGATTTTTATGCACACAACCAATAACAATACTTAACTATAAATAAACTATTCTTTCCCTATGAAATGAATACAACCATTCATCCTCATAAAGAAATATACATGATAGCACTTTATGAGGTGATATTTCTTTTCCACAAAACAACAATTATTTTCTATGAAATGAATACATAATTTTGCATCCTTATAAAGAGATATACACACCCATATTTATAAAATAGTAATCCATTCATATTATTGAGGTGATATGATGATAATGCATTATGATTTTACTTATTTCCAAGAAAACATAAAAACAATTTATGAATGCACACAACAATATTTTTCATAGTCCTTCACAATCTCAAGCTTTGCATAATGTTTCATAGAGCGAAGGCACAACATGAATGCATACAACAAAGCTCTTATAGTCCTTCATAGTCCCGATGATAACACAATAAGCTTACATAATGTTTCATAGAATGAAATGCACACAACAAGGTTTTCAAAATCTCATGGGTGGATGAATGTATGACAACACCTCTTACATGTACAAAAGCAATAAATAAAGAAATTAGTTATGATTATATATGTAAATGAAAAATTCTTATTTCAAGTGCAATTCTTATTTATAGATATAGGTGAATGGACAACCTGAGACCTCCATATAATGGGTAGATCTCTAAACATCCCTACCCACCCCAACCATCAGAGATGAGGTGAGAGGGTATCCTAAGACTTTTGTCAAATAATAAATATTCATCTATGCAAATCAAGTACTTATGCTAAGGACTAGGACTAAGAGATAAACATGAAACATCAATTTCATAACTAACACTCACTCAACACAATAAACCTTCATTTCAACACATTACAACATGCATGCATGATTAGAATCTTAATCCTAATGCCCTAGCAACACTTGCATTCTTTTTTTTTTTACCAAATTACCTTCTTGTATCTAACTAGCCAACTTCATACTTAGGATGCCTACTCGCATCACTCCTAACTTGGATGCCCATTAATTATCTACTAGCATTTTATAAAAATATAACACAAAATTTCTAAAAACACTCGTTAATTATTTCTATTAATTATAACTACTTTTGAAGTATAGTAATTAGGATTCCAACCATGTAACCTCACATTCTTCATGGACATATTGAATGTTGCCATCGTTTGCATTTTAACTTGTGCAGTTTTAATTCCAACAAAATATGTTGCTTCAGAGACACTGATATATTTTGCCTTGTATGCTTAAATATCTTTTATCCCTCTTGGAGGTAATGTGAGAACCACATACCAGCTCGTATCAATTGGATCATTTACATAAAATACTTGTTAGGATTACAACGCTAGGATAAATGGATAATATTTTAGTCTTTCTTGACCAAGTAATCTGTTCATGTTGACTAGTGTGAAGCCCATTTTGTCCTTTCTACATCCATTCCTTGTATCAAGAACATTCACCCAATCACATTTGAATAGGGGCTATCAAAATTGATAGTAATCCAACAAGATTATTTTGCTAATAACACCATAATATGTGACTGTTTGAAGCACCGAGTTTGTTTCTTTTGCACTTGATCTACACCAAGTAGTAGCATCGACACACACACCACTATTTTAAGTTTTTATTTGGTTCTCTTTGTCTTTAATATGAAATCTATAACCATTGATCAAATAGCTTGAATTTTTGGCTGTAGCTTTCCTCGAACCACGTGCCAACCATTCTATTATGTTTGAGTCATCGTCATTATGTTGCATTCCTTCTCCATGAAACTGAAACAAAGAAGAATAGTTTAAATATGATTGAAGAACATTACATGACCTTTAGTACACGATAATCATATAGATGTCGAAGATCATATTCAAGAGAGCAGACAATAACCTAATCTCGTAACCAAGTGATGAATGTCTAATTATGGATTTTTTGCAACACCCCTTCATCTCTCACTGCACGGGGGTTGGTTTCCTTGATACTTACTCTACACAAGGTTGAACTTTGTCCATATTAAAGAGAGCACATTGATGGGCTTTCTCATAAGAAGTTTCATCTGAATCAAAGTTTCACCACTAGACAAAGGCCTCCCATAGATTATAGTTTCTTCATCCTCGTCACTTCATACATCATTACGACCAAGGTGATCGTCAATTGCTTACATAGATCTCATGTAGTCCACACATAATGAAACATATTCCTTGATAATATAATGTTCGATAATACAACCTTCAAGCCTAGCTTGGTTCTTTACATAGCCCTTAAAAATCTTGATAATTCTAAGAAAGGAAACAAACAATTTTGATTAGATGAGATCCACTACAAAAATTAAAAAAATAGTGGCTTATGAAATTGATGAATGCATACAAACCTCTCGAAAGTGTACATCCATCGATATTATACAGGTCCACATATACGTACCTCTCACACCAAGTGAATAGTTAGGTGCACTATGATATCAAAAAATGAAGGGAGAAGTACTTTTCAAGCAAACATAACATCTCAATGACCTCTATTGATAATTTCTCTATTTTTATGGGATCCACCACTTTAGCGCATATATCCCTGTAGAACATGCACAATTAACAAATGGTTTATCGCATTGGCTTATCAAGCAAATGCCATAGTACTACCAAAAGAAGTTGTTGCGTGAGAACAAGGTAGTTGTGTGATTTCAAGCACTAGATCTTAAGTTATTTCATAGAGACACATTTTCTAATATTTGAACTATATCTATCGGGTACTTTCATATTGTAAAGTGTACGACATAATATTTCTTTCTCAACCTTCAATAGATTATAGGGTGTTGGTGGAAGATATGTCTTATTTCCATTTTGATACCCATATTTTTAAATCCTCACAAGAGTTTTTGTCATCCTTTGACTTTTTATCGATACCTAGAAATGTTTTGAATAGGCTTTCATAGACATTTTTCTCCACATGCATCACATCAAAGTTATGATGAACTAGAAGATGTTGTTCATACATAGCAACATCAAATAGAAATTAATCAACATTGAGAGACATAACAACAGATACAGAAAGAAAGTTGCATGTTGTACCTCCTAATACGATAGATTAAAGAATATAGATTTCTTCTTCCATACTACTATAGGAACAATTATTCTATCCTCATCTATGTTGCACTTCCTTTTATTTAAGTTTCTCTTTCCCCAATTTGGTGAAGTTCCCTATACTATTTTTAGTATTTTTGTCCTATTTAAATTTTTGGGTGGTTTATCAAGCTCTTGTTTGCCATTGAAATATGTCCTCTGATGATAAAATAAATTATGTGGAGGAAGGAATCTCCTATGGTCCATGTAAATGATCTTTCTACTACATTTAAGATATTCTGCATAGGTGTTCTCCTCACATATTGGAAATGCTAACACTTCCTTTGTCATACATCCTGACAGGTTTCCATAAGTAGGAAAGCCATGGATGGCCCACATCATTATTGCTCTCATATTGAATGTAGTATTGGAAAATGCATCATATTTTTTTGCTTATTTAGTCCATAGTTCATGCAAGTCGTCAACCAATGATTGTAGATAAACATCAATATTATTGTCTAGTTTCTTGGGACTAGGTATTAAAAAGGTGAGCATTGAATGTTTTATTTTCATATACATCCATGGTGAGAGGTTGTAAGTGACCAACACAATGGGCTAACAACTGTAAGCAATACTAAAGTCATAAAAAGGATTGAACCTATCAGTTGTCATTGTAATTCATACACTATGTGGATCATTGGTGAAATATTTCCATTTAACATATATAGTTTTCCACGTTGAGGAGTCGACTGGATGTCGCATATTGCCATATGAAATCCTATGCTAGGAATTCCACCTCATATTCCCTACAACATTTGCAAAGCTATAGGAAGAATGCAACTCACTTCATTCACATCTAACAATGTTTAAAGAAACAAACACAACAAAGCTAATGATATAATAAAATCCCTTACCTATACATTCTCTTCAATCTCGATATAATGGAAAAATACCTCAACACCTTCACAGAAACATTAATGCATGTATTTTGTGAACGAGGGTCAACTTTCCATCGAGATGCATAACATGTTGGGCAAGCTTGATTCTTTTCATGATCTTTCCAATATAAAATATAGTCATTGATGCATGCATGTATCATTACATAATCTAATCCCAATCGCCTCATAATTTTATTCATTGCATATGTGGACTCTAAAATTATATTATCGATTGAAAGCATATATTTTAGTAACTCCAGTAAGTCACCAAAGCTTTTGTCTAACCAACCATGTTTTACTTTGAGATTAAATTAATTTAGTGGTCATCGATAGTTTTGTGTAATTTGTACAACCTGGGTATAATGGTCGTTTAACATCTTTGAGCAAGCTACAATATTCATCAACATGAACATCATATTGCAGTTCTTATCCACTCTCTAGGCAATTTACATTGAATAATATGTATGCATCATTGACCATTTCAATGATTTCATCTTGTCCATCTTCGGTAAGTGGACCCTCATTAGTGGTAAAGCACATGCTCGATGCACATTTTTCAAAACTAGAGGGTTTTTCTCCATGCAAAATATACTCAGTATATGTGTTGTCAATATCATTCCAAATCAAGTGGTCATAAACCTTCGAAAAACCAAGATATTTGAGCATGTTCGACATGGACATCTAGTTATTTCAAGGTTTGTTGATTTTTTTTTGTGAAATCTAGAAATTGGTGAACCCCACAATAATAGTCGTCACTATTTATACAAATAGACCCAAAAAAAAATAATAAAGTATAGTTATATGGGTATATCTAATAAAAAGCACAACTTTTCTTCATTAATGGAGATAACATAGTTGAAATAATTGGTTGCTCCTAGCAAATATTTGTCCATTATACTTGATGGATAGAAAATATTGACCCAATTGACCTGGCTAGAGTTGGTGCTTTGAGCCTTGAGGAATATCTATCTGTTGAAAGTAAAGATAATAATATTGTTGCCCAAGCACAACTTGTATAAGGTAAGTGGAGTTTCTTATGCAACTTACTACTAAGACCTTGATAACAAGCATAACCAAGAACAAAGCAAACAAATATGCTCTCCAAGTATGTAATAACAACTCTAATTTCCATTTCCCAAAATAACCATAATTTAGAAAAATCTCACAAGCCAAATAAGAAAAGACATTGCATCCTCCCTTAGTTTCAAATCAACATATATAGAATAATTATAGCAGTAGTGAAACTCTGTAGTACATCAAGAGTTTTGAAGCTTTTCAGCAATACATAGCAAGATAGAGCAGATTATAACTTAAAGATAATTTGACATAGCACATTGTTAATTAACTAGTTATAGTAGCATCCCCAAATCCTAAAACCTCTACATACCCAAACCTTAATCCCTCTACATACCCAAGCCCATAAAGAAAAACTCTCAGTATGTGCCATTATATGTTCATTGATGTTGTCACATTGAATTTTTTTTTATGATTCATCGTTTCAAAAACTTTACCATATCCTTATTACCAATATTTTATACTAGAAATCAACATACCCTATAAAGAGATTTTAAAAAAACATCCAAATCATCTATAGTGGAGAGATAGATTGACATGCTAATTATCAATTTTGGAACATCCACATTCTCTTTATGGGCTTGACAAGTCCATAGACCTTGACAGTGAGCATAACCAAGAACAAATCAACCAAATATGTTCTCAAAGTATGTAAGAACAACTCTAATTTCCATTTCCTAAAATAACCATCATTTAAAAAATATATATTACAATCCAAATAAGGAAAAACATTGCATCCTCCCTTAATTTCAAATCAACATATCTAAAATAATTACAACAATAGTGAAACTCCTTAGAACATTAAGAGTTTTGAAGATTTTCAAAAACACATAGCAAGATGGAGCAGATTCTAACTCATAGATATAATTTCACATAGCACATCATTTTTTAGCTAGTTAAAGTAGTATCCCCAAACCCTAAACCCTCTGGAAGATATAAGGAGTTTTCTTAAGTGTTAAATGGATGAAAAAAATGCTTCCCAAGCATAAGAAGAGTGTGATATTTGTTTGGTAGCCTACTCTAGTGAAGGACCTTATATCTTTGTTCAAGCTTATCACACACCTCAAAGAGCATACCTATCCTAAATAGCCATCAAGGGGATATTTTGGAACTGAAGCCTTTGATATCTAGTTGAGGTATCACACTACCTAAAGCCAACTAAAATAAAGCAACTCCTTTAAAATCACCAAAGAAAGTTGTTGTCTATAACAAATCAAGGCAACTTCCAAACAATGGAGAAACTAAAGGAAAAGAAAAAATATAAGAAATGGAGCTAAAATATGAAGAGCCAATAAGAGCAAAAAGGATCTAAAAAATTATAGAAAACAAATTGTACGCTTATATGACCACTATAAATTGATAACTTAATGACCCAATAAAGAAGATATGGTCAAATAGAGCAATGAGAAGGAAAACATGCAAGCAACTTCTTTAATATTAGGGATGGATATGAACCATTTTAAATAGGATCCAAAAAAACACACTGGAACAAATAAGAATCGAAGGACCAACAAGGAGTCAAGCACTAAGAATGCACAACAAATTCTACTTTTCAGAATGCCAACCTCGGCTAGATAAAAGTTTCACATCTGAGTTAAATTTGTGTTTCCATATATTTTTCTTGTCATATTCTAATAGAAGGTAAATAATGTTAAAAAAATTATTGTTATATCAGTCTAGTTGGTATGGTATTATATACAACATGCACCCATTGTATTGACTCTTGAGGAATGATATTGTGAAGAGAATCAATCTCTTTTTCCATGGTTGTGAACAAGGTAAATTGTAACATTCACCTACTATGGTTGAATTACACAACAGGTAATACACCATCGACCTTAGAATACCTTAAGGTCGAGTCAGGCTCTATCCCCCCAAATTCACTTAGCTTTAACATGCCCAACAATACTTCAACCCATCATCATGCCAATTGCTTCCCTTAACAATAAACCATAAGCCACTGGCCATGGAAAAGTTGTAGATAAAATAAAAAGAATAGACCTTTAGAAGAAAAATAGAGCTTTTATGTTGCCATAGGATATGGTTCGATATGAAAATGATAACATTACCACTAAGCAATTAAAGTCACCAATTGTTATGTTTGTTGCTTCATCTATTCAATCCATCAAAAACATGTGGAAAACAAATAAAACAATAACATTGATACAATGCAACTACTCTAATTTTTTTTTTGTCGATAAAAAATATTAATTAAAAGTGAGTTTTGAAAGGGGCCCCAAAACCTTAATACATCATGTATAAAACCAATAGGTTAACAAGCCCACCCCAAACCTGAATAAGCAAAGGCTAACAATGGGAGAAGGTCCCAAAGGGCCAATCTTGAAAAATGAAATTTAAAAAAATTTAGATTCTCACCTAAAAATTGAGTTGGCAAAACCACGAGAGCATAAAACTAGTGACCACCAAAGCAAAAAAATCAAATTTAAAAATACAAACCCATCGTAGCCATCCCATCGAGCCAACCCGATAGGTCCACCCTGCCAACAATCTCAAAAAATGAAATATTAAAATAAACTCATATTCTAGCCTAAAAACTAAGCTAGCAATCCACGTGAGCTAAAAACCTAGTGACTGTTGGAGTAAAAAATTCAAAATTAAAATTTAAACTTATAATACCATCGCGGCCATCCAACCAAGCCAACCCATCAAGGCCATTCTACCCAAAAGGGTCTGGAAAACCATAAAATAGTTAGAGGAGTAGCAAAAAAACCAATGATGAACAACTGTCTATGGAAGCCTAGGAAGAAAATAGGAACAAAGAAATCCCACCAAGGATTATCCATTCATCAATGGCTGCAGTAAAGGAGGATCTCATCTAGAAAGGGACAAGAGAATCATAGGTTGACCCAATAATAAAATCCCATCCGAAAGCATAGGAAAACTAGATTGTTCCATGTAGACACCTAAAACACATCATGTTTATGAGACTACTCATATGGGTGCCCTTGCAGACCATATGAATGAGCTTGGACCTTTCCAAGACCTAGTAGTGGTTTTAACCACTCATTTAAGGTAGCCTAGTCCTATGTAGCTCTAGTCATTGATGTCAATAGCATCTATGATCACATTTAATGATGATCAGAGTGACTAGGAGCTAGCCATACTATCGATAGTAGCTATAGGAAACTTACCCCTAGTCACACTGAGTGAGAGTGGCTAGCCATATAACCAACTTGGGCTCCCTCAGCTGAGAAAAATTAGTTGTATATAACCAATTTGTAATGGTTCTTGGGTGGTTTTATCTATGAAGCTTCCAAAAGCCTCACCCTAACTGCTCCATGACAGCTGGTTCTTGATCTTAGCTTCCTTGAGAAGCCAAGGTGAGTATTTGGGGAAGTCTATTTAAGGCTTCTCTAAATTGAGCAAAGATATATGTGTTGATCCTAAATTTATTGCAACGAATCCCTATTAGATTAGAGAATGATTTCACATCCCCTTGAGGAATAATGAAGTGCTATCAGATTGAGCAATGACAAGTACCCACCCACCCATGGAGATTACCACATTTTGAGAAGAACAACCATTGTTCAAGCACTCAATTCAACATGATTTGAGCCAATTTCCTACCCAAATTTATTTTGAGAGAATGCACCAAGAACGTTAATCTCCTTTGCATCGAAATTGATTGACACCAAGCCTGATATTTAGAGAGCAGATCCCTCATCTCACGATCACTATTTTCAATAGTGGCTCGTAGATGCAGTCACAAAATTTTATAGCGGCTAGAAGAGCTAGCTTCTCTAATTGATAGCACTTAGGTTCTAATGTCTCTTTTCCCCTATTTTAAGCCATTATATTAGATTAGCAATCTTTTCATTGGATTTCTAACTTAGTCTAGTAGCATTTTCATTCTTTATATTCAGTCTTTCAAACTTTATTTCATGTTTTCAAGTATTTCTTTATCATTTTATGCATTTCTTTCCCATTTGCATATTTCAATAAATTAGCCTCATCTTGAGAGGCATCATGTGTTATTGATGTATCCTATAGTTTCTTTATGTGCAGGTGACAGGAACAATCAAGGATCCAAGAGCATCATCGAGATCATATTCCTTGATATCAAAGAAGGAGGTAGCTAATAAGCCCTCTTATAAGCAAAGTAGTGGAGGAGTGAAAATCATTGGAGTGCATCTCTCCCCTTTGAGGGGCCACAACATTTGTAATAATTGTATCAAATTGAGGGATTCCCTAAGAGGAAAATATTGTAATCAAGATTCATTGTTATTAATAAAGAGCACCCCATTTTTTATCATCTTTTATCTCACAATGGTTACATGCTTTCTCATTTTCAATTTTTTACATGCTTGAAAATAGATTAGATGCATGATTTTTACTACTTACAAGTGGTAATCATGGCTGAAACACCCTATTTTTGCATTGCTTACTAATGTTTTTATATTTTTTCCTTCATGTAGGTACAACCACTCTGAGTGACAGTGACTAGTAGAGTCAATAGCCATTGGCTTCAGTGGCTAGCGTAGCAGCCACCCTGATCAATAGTGGCTAGGAAAAAAGTTAGCAAAATAGTCAACAACCTGTTTTTTCTTTAGATGAGGATTTACAGGTAAGTAGTCCTCTTTGTATCTTTCTAGTTTCTATATTTTCTTTGTGTTTGAACATCAAATCTAGAAATAATTACAACATATAATGAAAGCTAAGGATAAAATTTTAAATCCCTTGTGTTTGCTGCTAGCTACTACTGGGAACAGTGGTTTGTGTTGTTAGCCATCCCAGAAGCCAACGACTAGGATTCTAGCTGCTACTGTGTATAGTGGCCATAATTGTGCATCGTCTATTACAGTTATTAGCTACTGTTTAAACTTGGTTGTATATTTGTTTTCTTGGGACCTATTCAAAGGTTGGTTCATGTTAATTTACATTATATATTTATGAATATTAAATGTCTTTTCCATACTGCATTTTTGAAATTAAAATATATTTTAAATACATGTAGTGAAAAGAGCATCATATGCTATTTGATACATTTTTTTTATGCAAATTTAAAATGAAAACACCACACACCATGACTCAAGTAAACATTAGTGGTGTTGGGATTTCACATTCAACCCATTGATCAAGACCAAAGGTGGAAGTTATTACCACTTAATTGTCTTGTTAATTAAGAATTGTTCTTCGTTACCCATTTATGGCCAAGGCTGATTCAAGAACTATCCTATTTGTATAAAATAACATATACTCTTCTTTGGAAGGTATATCATTGTCTACAGTGTGCTAGATGAGAATTGGTAGTACATATGCTCCCTAATCGAATATGGGCTTCATATCCATATCTCGATGGGTAGACAACCTGGATGCCATTATCGGGTTTGTCATTGTGAGTGTATAGGTTAAAGCTTTAGATAATATAATAATTACATCAACTATTGCAAACACGATAAGATTTTAGATTGTATTCACAACAAACCATAACACACAAGATGATTTCTTAGGAACACATTAATCTTTTAACGAGATAATTATTTTGTCTACTTTGTGTATTTTTTATTGTTTGTGTAATCAACATAAGATCCTACCATTCAATCTGGGACCAAACCCCAATTAAAGAAAAATTAAATTACTACTTTTTTATTATGCACCCAGTAAATAAATAACCGTGCAAATCAGAGCTATAACAAAAAGGATATGTTGGTTTTATGATTACTCTATTTTTGAGTAATTTTTAAGCCAAAATAGGGAAAAACTGCACTAAAATAGTCATAAAATGCCCTAGATAACCCCAAAAATCACCAAATTATTTTTGTTGTCTTAGTTATACCCTTGTGCACCTCTCATAGTATTTTTGAGGTCTGACTCCACATTTTCCCAAGTTTCTTAAAATTGATCATTTTGCCATGAGCTCTAATTGGCCAAATATTCCAAAAATACAAATTTTTATCCAAAAGTCACTTTTTGGAGTCCTATCCCATTATGATCAGCTTGTCACACTGATCATTTTGGTATATAACACATACAATTTTTTTTTGAAGTAAATTTTTTTAATAAAGAAACAAAATGGTCGGGGGACCTCCCATGGTGAACAAGTTTTAGGAAACACAATCAAAACTTAAAAGAGATAAACACCCTATTTACTTTTTTTGTATCCTAAAAATTACACAAGAGATAAATTCACAAGGTTATGGTCACTGCATGTGGTCATCCTCGATCTAGGATGGAGGCGACACCCAATGCACCAGAGGGCCCAAACTACCCTAGAGGCAACACACCTGCCCATAACATACTTGAATGAACTTCAGGTAGTCTCAGAGGAGACAACACCACTCATGGCAGATCTCACCAATAAACCCCACCCGGGAGAACTAACATTAGATCTACTTGTGATCCAAATGAGAAAATTTCTAGATCTACTTCATCTCATCACATTGAGAGATAAAATTTACCTAATGAGAGGTGAGGTAAAAGGATTGCAACCATTCGTATACCCCTTGTAATACCAAATTATTTTGAACACAAAGGGTCTCATTTATCCTATGATAGTATTAGCCCAAGAGGTACACCTATTACCCAACCTTGGAAGTACCATCACCATGACTTCTTAGATCAAGGTGCTGGAAGATCACAACATAGCACATTTGAGCATGGAAGCATATATCATGATCATACTCCTCGGGGATCCACTCGGTTCACTGAGGAATACATCATGGAAGAGGGAATCAAAACCTGGTTGCATCCTATCCATACCCAAGGTGAGTGTTCCATGCAAACACATGACACCCCCACAACATACTTACATGAATATTGTACCCCTAGGGAATATCTTAATGTCAATGCAACCTCAATTAATTTAGGGAAGAAATTTGCCAATCTTGTTGCACAATTTGAGGTAAAAAAATCCCTTGCATAGAGCTACGAAGTGAAAGGCCCTATATGGTAGCCCGATAAAATCGGTCATATAGGTCAAACATAGTTCAAAGAGAACAAATGATGAGGATTTATGTGTGGAGCATGAGCGCTTAGAGAAGTTAGAATGAGAAGAGGTAGAATGACAAAGGTTTCTTTGCTAGTGCTTATACGAACATCACAAAGAAGAACAATGCATCCTTAATCAAAAGGAGTACGAAGAGTGATCGAATAGATTTGCTCAAGCCAACCTACCTATAACTAATTAGTATATAGAGCAACATAATATAAGGTATGCTACAATGTATCCTAAGATTCACACTAGAAAAGTGGAGCATCGCTCTCATTGTACTTCACAACATGCATCCAGGAAATAATAGCACCAAGCACAAAGTAAACTTGAGCATGATAAATACCAAGAATCAAAGCTAGATAATCAATATCAGTAGTATCCTAAACCATCCTTGGTAGACATGGTTGATGAGTAAAATTGACTACTTTGATCTCAAAGGAACTTACCTCCACTTGCACCCCAAATATCCCTTCAGGAGGAAGATATCATCTCTTCTCAAGCTTACAAAGTTCTTATCGAGAGAATCAAATCTCTTGAGAAACAAGATGGGGCTTTTCAAAATTCCACAAGCAAGATTCACAATCAACCCTTGTTTTTCATC
Source organism: Wollemia nobilis (assembly GCA_028583015.1). Lineage (NCBI taxonomy): Eukaryota > Viridiplantae > Streptophyta > Pinopsida > Araucariales > Araucariaceae > Wollemia > Wollemia nobilis. Next base: position 5,360,532 of record JAQPPZ010000040.1, read on the forward strand.
AATACCAAGCCTTGCTTATCCTAAATATTTTGAAATACCTAGATTAGATAAGTTTAAGGGTGATGAAGATGCACAAGAACACAGAAAACTTTATAAATTTATATTTCCAACTACATCATGATGATGCCTTGCTATTAAAAACTTTTGTGATTACCCTCTTGAGCATAGCCATTGAATGGTATAACCAATTACCAAGGCACAACATCACCAACTTTGAATAGTTGACGAATACTTTTCTTTAATGCTTTTCATTTGACATCAATAAAAAGACTAGTATATCTGATCTGGCTACCCTATGATAGTATGATGATGAGCCGATCATAGATTATGGGAACAAATGGAGAAAACTAATGGTAAAACTACCATTCTCCATTTCCACTATAGAACTTACCCAAATGTTTATAAATAGTTGTGCAAAACACAAATCGTTATTACTTCAACTACAACAATATATGATATTTGAGAAGGCTTTGGCACAAGCCAAAGTAATTGAGGATATCAAGTTACAATAAGGATACCTAGAGCTCTTAACTAAGAAGGAATGGAACAAAAAGAACACACACAACCAACAATATCAGGGTAAACCTACACCTATGAACCAAGTTATGTTAAATATTCCTAAAGGGGATAAGAACCAAAAACAACATAACTATCAGGCTCAACCTCCCCCTACACACTACAACCAGTGTAATAGGAACCAAGGTAAGGATAAACAAAAATGTCCACCTCACAACTATACACCATTTCCTAAATATTTGACATCATTTATCAATAGCCTTTATGAGGCTAAAGCTCTAATCCTACCTGAAATACATACCCTGGATCCTAACCACCCCAAACCTGAGGGGTAAAGGGAATATTTGTATTGTGTATATCATTGGCAAAACAACCATGATATCTAGGATTACATCACATTCAATAATGTGGTGTAGAATATGTTGAATAAAAATGAATTACAAATAGATAGTCCCCTGGCTATTTATAATTAAAATATCAACATATTAAAAAACTCTCTTCCCAACCATGAGGGTCAAAAAATCAATTTGAGCACGTCAGTGAGGTGCACATAGCCTCACCTAATGAGGGCTTTATTAGTATGATCAATACTATAGTAGGAAGCAATATATGCCTCGATCAGTCCAACACACCAAAAAAGTCAACTAAAACTAATCATGTAGAATGGTCCTTACCAACATTGAATTCAATTAACTTATACAAGTACCCTGTGATTACCTTTCATAGAGAAGAGATCAAGAAAATCTCTAGAGATGAACCTGACCCACTGCTACACATTATAACGAGCATCAATTATATTACATACAAGCAAGTCTTGATTGACATTGGGGCATCTATCAACATCATCATGACTATAGCTTTGAAATATTTAAATTTGCTACCTTCATAAATTAATGACTCAACATTCACATTGAGAGCCTTCAATGATGCCACCTCCCCGATGATTGACACAATAATCCTACCTATTCAGGTGGTGATAAATACCTTACCTACATTGTGTCATATTTTGGGGGTGAGAGGTAATATAATATATTATTAGGCAAATCATGGATGAGGGACATGAAATGTGTACCTTCCATTGTGCACCAAAATATCAAATTCATACATCAAGGATAAGTGTATGTGGTCCCCAATGATCTTGAACCTTTCAAATATTACAAAGTGATCAAAGAGCCACAATAAACTCTTGTGACATGCAATATCCACTCAGATGAAATGAAAAAAAATGACTAAAGCTTGCATCAAGCCATCACTGCCTTCTCCCATCAACAAAAGTCATGATATCACCTTACCTAATTAGGAGAATAAAACATCAGTTGACATAACTGATACATAATCATCTTGATCAATTGAGGATCCGCCCATATATTCTGAAAGTCACAACACCTTCTCACTATTTGTGAGAATGGTTAACATCAAAATAGAGAACCAAGTGACTCTAAAGTAGTTAAAACAATAGATTATGTTATCATACATTGCCACCACATCGAAAGGGCCAAAACCATTGAAATTAGTCACCCCTAATTCATTTCTCATGGCACCTCCACAAGAGCAATAACAAGTGTCTCTTCCATGTCATACTAGGGGTACTCAAGCCCACATAGTTAAACACTACAAAGTGAAATAAAGAGATGAACTAAGTAACAAACCAGAGCATGTGGATGCCACTTTAAAATTGGATCATCAAGAACCATCCACATTGATTCAAATGAAGGAAATTTGTTATTTGTATTTACCAAAGGGTTTTGTAGCTCCTACTCTTTCACCTCCTTCAGTCAATGATGGTATTCCAAGCTCGTCGCTAGCAATACACCTAAGAGCCTTATCAATATTGGAATGTATACAAGATCACCTGACTAATATAGAGATGTAGATGGAGTAACAAAATTAGGCATTGCAATTTATCATGATCCAACTTGATGGCTAGGAACTACAAAAGCAACCTACATTTGAAGCTGAACCACCTCCTATACAACCATAGAAAAAGACTCAGCAAGATCGAGCACCAAGTCAGTCTCACCAACAACCTTACATGTATCCACCATTTCTTGAGCCTACAATATCGGTGTTCAATCAATTATGCACCACAAACACCATCACCTTGCCTGAGATTCACCCATTAAATCTGAATCATCTGAAACCCCAAGGGTATGAGGAGGAATTACACTATTTATATCATAGATAGAATGACCGTGATATTATGTCATGTCAAGGTTTTAGAGCCATGATATACAACATGCTCAAAAATAGGTAGCTTCAGTTTGTTAACCGATAAATAATCATAGCCAGTAATCTGTTCCTTGCACCAAAAAATTAAGAGGAGCCTCCTAAGCAAGCAATTAACATACCTGTAGCTCAACCCCTTCATTAAACTAAGCCAGAGCATGCTACATACCCAAAACACCAACAATGTATTTGGAATCCTTTAAATGAGACTATGTCAGTCATCTTTCACAAGCTGTAAGAAGTTGAGGTCATCACCTTACCTACTATACACCATTTAGACCTAAAAAAAGCTAAAACTAAAGGTTATAGGGAGGATCACTTTTGCCTTTATCATCAAATAAAGGGCCATGACATTCACAATTGTTATGGGTTCAAAAATATGGTTTAGGATATTATTGATAATAAGGTTTTATCCATAGACGATACACCCATAATGCCTCAACATTCCCCAGTTTGGGCCACATAATACCATTTATGACCCCAAGTTCAATTGCATCCTCGTAGGACTAATAAGCCAACTCATTGAGTAGTCATATTTGAGATGACTAATATGACCCTATTTCAAAAGCTATATGAGTCAAATGCATTCACATTACCAGAATTCAAGCTAAGAGCACCCAAACTTGGGTCACCTTTTGAAAGACTTTATTGCATTTATCATTGTATACAGGGGCATGACATTCATGGCTACCATTCATTTAGGAAAGTGGTCAAAAACCTGCTAGAGTAGGATGAGCTTCACAAAGATAGTTTGCTCATTTTATCTCATAGAGGTCCATGCCTCAGCAGGGAGAGTTGATATCTATCACTCTTCCTAAGCAAGCTGATTATATTGCAGTGAGTGATATACGCAATGGGGATCCTCAAGCTAACACACCTTCCCCACCATCCACATCAAGATCAATGAAGCAAAGTGATAACTCCAAAGGTATCACACCAACCTCACATTCATTGAGTGGCACACACACTGGGGGTACCTAAGGTAGTGTACCTTTCCCCTAAAAACATTAAAAAAAAGCAAAAATAATGAAATAATAAAAAATCCAAATAAATAAAAAAACAACAAAATACAAAAATAATTTAAAACATAAAAAATACAAAAACATTTACATTTTACATTTTGAACATGCATTCATTTATTGGTATTGCATTAGGCATGTCATCCATTGCACTTGCATTAGGATAGGTTGTATGTACAATCTTACAAACGATACCACTTTTGTATGCTAATCATGCACCCACAAATCATCATCACCCATCATCCCCTATGAGTAATTATGTTTTTCAACACAACCCACCTTAGTTACTATAAGGTATATACTAGGTTTTTTGGTATTTTAGCCATACCTAGCTATATTTTCATATTTTGTAGAAATCTACCTTTGCTTTTGAAGTTGAGGTACAGTTTTGATAGTACCTTGCATATATCAAAATTCTATCACAATTTTAAACATTAATAATCCTAGTTTGAACAAGGAAAGATGAACACTACAAAGTGGTCCTCGTCACCTTAAGTGAAAATTTGTACTTTTTCATCTTGTGATGTGCATGGTCTTAAATGTTTTTAATTGGAAAAAGGGCAAGCTCCCCCCTCATCAAAGAAATCCCTTGCTTTCATACAAAATGATAAAATTCCCAAATCAAAGAAAATACCTTGCTCCAAAAGAAAACACAATGTAAAATAAATAGTGATTTGTAAAATAAAATGAATCTCGCCTAGAAATGAGGTAGTCTCATGTTTTTTCTAATATATTCATTTGCACACACAGGGATAATGAATATCTTGGCCTTCATAACAAAATCTTTTATCTTTTAGGAGTCTTTTGTAGTCAATATACATCTTTTGATTAATCAACTATGATGTTTTATTCTCATGGAAAACCTCAAAAATCCCCTATAGCAACAAATCATCTCGTTAATCATACACATCTTCTTTATGAAATTTTTTTTATTAAAGGGTGTTCATGGAATATGATAGATATCGAATGGATATCAGCAATGATATTTAGATGGCCACTAACTATTTTGTGCATATATTTTAATTTACAAAAGCTTATAAGGAAAACCCATACATCTCACATCATCTCATTTCACATATGGATGCTTAAATGATTAATTCTTATGATAAGAGTTACCATTTTTATTCATGATTTTTATACATTTTGTGGTGCCATCCAATAGTTTGTAAAACACATATTAGATTTATTCCTTATGTTTTAAGTGATTAAACCATACAGGTTCATTTGCATTATATCATCCTTATGTAATTAATGCATTCCATACATATCATTTATCATATCATATCACATAGACTAAATGCATAAACAATTGAAATAAATTAAACATGCATTTAAAATTCACCATTGCATCCATATATGCATACATAATAGTGCATCTACACATCTAGATCACAACATCTACTCATACATATATCATCTAGCTAGTGCATGTCATCAGTACAATGCATATATATAGCATAATAAAAGCATCATATAGACATTACATCCATTAATGCATACATAAAAAAAATCAAATAACAACAAAATCTCAAGTGCACCTCGTATCCAGTTATTTACACTATACACTTGGTGATTGCAATGACTTGCGCTCCATGTAATATGATAGGATGAGTAAATTACCATAAGGCCATTTGAACCAAATTATTCATCATCAAATTGAAATGTCCTTACTTCAATCCCTAAGAAGGCCATTGTAGTCAGATTGCTCCATGCGAACGAGGCATTCATTTCACTTCATCTATGAAATTTTAACAAATCATTGAATATAGTGATTCATCACATGCTTAAATTGAATTGCTATAATATTGATTTTCTAAGAAGGCCATTATGGTCGGATTGCTCCACAGGATAGAGATGTACAATTACTATTAATTGTTAAAATCATAAATGTAATAGGACCTACCTTACAACAACTATAATCATATTGAATTGTCCAAATTAGCCATCTTGGTCAAGAAACTTGTCACTTTCATCACTTGCCATTTTCCTCATTGACTCGTCGCTTGAGGGGGTAGTCATAATCAAGAATTCATAATCAAAATCAACAATTGAAAACATAATCTTGTAAATTATGTTCATATTATGAATCATTGCTAACAATAATCATAAGCTTTCCCATTTTTAGGGGAAAAAATCAAATATAATGAGCTAAGCCTTTGTTGCCCTATCTATCGATTCGAGCTGATTATACCCAGATGCACCAAAGCACAATTTTAAGCCTTTTATGTTGTTGGAAGTAATTATTATGACATGTATGCTCTTTATATGATTGGGGCATCCAACATTGACCAGATCAATGAACACTAATTAACCTATAATATGGCTTTAGGTTGTCTATTTTTCTTAGCGTTGTGTTTTCCCACAACGCATCCCAAAAGGGGCATCTGTAGACACCTAAAATATGTCATGTTTAGGAGACTACTCATATGGGCGCCCTTACATACCATATGAATGAGTTTATACCTTTCCAATATCCAGTAGTGGTTTTAACCACTTATTTAGGGCAACCTAGTCCTATGCAGCTCTAGCTACTAACATCAATAGTAGCTACGATTGTAGTCACTGATGATTAGAGTGGCTAGGATCTAGCCACACTGAGTAAGAGTGGCTAGCCCTGTAACCAACTCGAGCCCCTTGAGCTGAGAAAATTAGTTGTATTTAACCAATTTGCAATGGTTCTTGGGTGGTTTTGTCTACGAAGCTTCTAGAAGCCTCACTCTAACTGCTCCATGATAGTCAGTTCTTGATCTTGGATTTCTTAAGAAGCAAAGATGAGGATTTGAGGAAGTCTATTTAAGGCCTCCCTAAATTGAGAAAATATATTTGTGTTGATCCTGAATTCATTGTAGCGAAGCCCTGTCATATTGGAGAGTGATTTCACATCCCCTTGAGGAGTAACGAAGTGTTGTCCAATTGAGAAATGACAAGTGCCTATACACCCATGGAGACTACCATATTTTGATAAGAAAAACCATGTTCAAGCACTCAATTCAACGTTATTTGAGCCAATTTCCTATCCAAATTTGTTCTGAGAGAACACACCAAGAAAATCAATCTCCTTTGCATAGGAATTGATTGATACTAGGCCTAATATTTAGAGAGAAGAGCCCTCATCTTGTAGCCACATTTTTTAACAGCATCTCGTAGGTGTAGCTAGTGAATTTGATAGCGGCTAGCAGAGCCAACTGCTCTGATTGATAGCAGCTAGGGTCTAATGTCTATTTTCCCTTATTTTTAGCCATTATATTATATTAGCAGTCTTTTAATTAGATTTATAACTTAGTCTAGCAACATTTTCATTCTTTATATTCAATATTTCAAGCTTTATTTCATTTTTTCATGCATTTGTTTATCATTTTATGCATTTCTTTTCCATTTGCATATTTCAAGAAATTAGCCTCATCTTGAGAGGCATCATGTGCTATTGATGTATCTTGTATTTTATTTGTGTGTGCAGGTGATAGGGACAATTAAGGATCCAAGAGCATCATCGATATCATATTCCTTGAAATCAAAGAGAGAGGTAGCTAATAAGCCCTCTTATAAGTAAAGTAGTGGAGTGAAAGTCATTGGAATGCATCTCTCCCATTTAAGGGACCACAACATCTATAATAATTGTATCAAATTAATGGATTCCCTAAGAGGAAAATATTGTAATCAAGATTCATTGTGATTAATAAAGAGCACCCCATTTTTTATCATCCTTTATCTCACAATGGTTATATGCTTTCTCATTTTCAATTTGTTACATGCTTGCAAATATATTAGATGCATAATTTTTATTGCTTACATTCTAAAAAAGAATCCTATTTAGAAAGGTATATGAAACCTATAGACCCATCCCATTAATGATTAAAATGAAGTAGGGCCTGGAAAGACGATTAGTAGATAATAGAGATCTTGTTAGGCCGTAAGATCTCTCTGTAAAGGAGACTAAGAATACAAGTTGAAGAAGAAGGATCCAGAGATACCATCCATAAATATGACCCAATATTGGAGTGAAACTGAACACATGGATTATCCATCATGGCTCAAAAACTATATTAAATGATGAAGCATGAGATCCCACCCCAAGACCTTTAAAATTGTAGAACCAAACCACTAAATATGACCACCTGCACACAGTCCCACCAGTTGGTAAATCTGATCTGGAGCAAGAAGGGGTGACTATCTACAGATGCTAAGAACAAGCCCCCCAAAAGCCACAAAAAATACATATAGTGATCTCGAGCAGCAAGAACAAAAAATGCCAAACCCTCTTTTGGAAGCCACAGCCCCGCAACTACTCTAATTTAAGGGATGGATATAAACCATTTTAAATAGAGCAATGAGAAGGAACGTATACAAGAAACTTCTTTAATATCAAGGATGGATATGAACCATTTAAAATAATATCCAAATAAACATATTGGAACAAATAAGAAGTCAAGCACTAAGCATACACAACAAGTTCTACTTTTAAGGATACCAACCTCAGCTAGATAAAAGTTTTACATTTGAGTTAAATTTTTGTTTCCATATATTTTATTTTCATATTCTAATGGAAGGTAAATAAAATTAAAAAATGTTGTTATATCATTCCTATTGGTATGGTATCATATACAACATGCACCCAATGTATTTAATCTTGAGGATTGATATTGTGAAGAGAATCAATATCTTTTTCCATGGTTGCCAACAAGGTAAATTGTAACATTCACTTACTATAGTTGAATTAAATAACAGGGAATACACCATTCACCTTAGAATACCTTAAGTTCAGGTTAGGATCTATCCCTCAAAATTTACTTGGCTTTAACATGCCCAATAGCACTTCAATCCATTATTATGGAAATTGCTCCTCTTAACAATAAACCATAACCCATTGGCCATGGAAAATTCATAGACAAAATAAAAAGAATAAACCTTTGGAATAAAAACAGAGCTTTTATGTTGCCATAGGATATGGTTCGATATGAAAATGACAACATTACCACTGAGCAATTCAAGTCACCAATTATTATAGTTGCTGCTTCATCTATTAAATCCATTAAAAATAAGTGGGAAACAAATAAAACAATAACATAGATACAATGTAGCTACTCTAATTTCAGCGATGGATATGAACCATTTTAAATAGGATCCAAAAAAACACATCGGAACAAATAAGAAGTGAAGGTTCAACAAGGATTCAAGCACTAAGTATGCACAACACGTTCTACTTTTAAGGATGCCAACCTCAGCTAGATAAAAATTTCACATCTAAGTTAATTTTTTTTCATATATTTTTCTTGTCATATTCTAATGGAAGGTAAATAACATTAATTTTTTTTTGTTATATTAGTCCTATTGACAAGGTCTTATATAAATGTACTCATTGTATTGACTCTTGAGGATTGATATTGTGAAGAGAATCAATCTCTTTTTCCAATGTTGTCAACAAGGTAAATTGTAATATTCACCTACTATGGTTGAATTACACGATAGGAAATTCACCATCCACCTTAGAATACCTTAAGGCAGGGTCGGGCTCTATTCCTCCAAATTCACTTGGCTTTAACATGCCCAACAACACTTTAACCCATGATCATGGCAATTTATCCCCTTAAAAATAAACCATAACCCATTGTCCATGGAAAATTTATAGATAAAATAAAAACAATAGACCTTTGGAAGAAAATTAGAGCTTTTATGTTGCCATAGGATATGGTTTGATATGAAAATGAAAATATTGCCACTGAGCAATTCAAGTCACCAATTATTATAGCTTCTACTTCATCTATTCATTCCATTAAAAACACATGGGAAACAAATAAAATAATAACATAGATTTAATGTAGCTACTAAAATAAAACAAGATCAAAATTATTGTCTCCATGTATGTAAGAATAATAATTTTTGTTTCCCAAAATAACCATCATTTAAAAAAATCTCACAAGCCAAATAAGGAAATACATTGCATCCTCCCTTAATTTGACATAGCACATCATTAATTAATTGGTTACAGTAGCATCCCCAAATCCTAAATCCTCTGCATCCCCAAACCTGTAAAGGACTATTCTCAGTATGTGCCATTATATGTTCATTACTACTATCAAATTAAAAATTGTGTTCATAATTCATGTCTTAACCACTTTTCCATATCTTTATTACCAATATTTACTTAGTGTTAATTTTGGGACATCCATGTTCTCTTTATGGGTTTGACAGGTCTATAGACCTTGACGGTGAGCATAACCAAGAACAAAGCAACCAAATATGCTCTCCAAGTATGTAAGAACAACTCTAATTTTTATTTTCCAAAATACCCATAATTAAAAAAAAATCTTAACCATCATTACAAAGAAGAAAAGTTTCCTAAATTTTGAACATAATTTCCCCTGCATCCATAAACCCTGAGCAATGCATACCACTTAAAATCTCAAGATCTCTATCAATCCCTAGCTTGAGCTCTCTATCTCGCCCTAGCTCAATCTCTCTGTCCAATCCTAGCTCAAGATCTCTGTCTAGCCTCCATCTTAGAGAATACCCTAGATTGAGCTCTTTATCTAACCTCCATCTAAGTGAATGCCATAGTTTAAGCTCTTTGTTAAACCTCCATCTGAGTGAATGCCCTAGCTTGATCTCTCTGTAAAACCTTCATATGAGAAAATGCCCTAGCTCGAGCTCTCTATCCAGTGGAAAAAGTGAAATAAAATGCTCATTTTGCTTTCTCGTAATCTTATATTTTTTTTTCATTGAGACCCTAAGAGGGTGGTTTTAAATTACCCTCTTAAGATTGCCTAAACTGCTCTCTTAGGGCTAAGAGGGTGGTTTAAAACTGCCTTCTTAGGTCACCCTAAGATGGCAGTTTATAACCGCTATCTTAGGGTGACCTAAGAGGGTGATTTTGAATCACTCTCTTAAATCGCCCTCTTAGGGTAGCCTAAACTACCCTCTTAGGGCTAAGAGGACGATTTAAAACTACCCTCTTAGGTCACCCTAATAGGGTGGTTATAAACCGCCCTCTTAGAATCTATTAGGACAATTTTTTACCATCGTAAAAATCACCTTATTTTAGCCATCGTTAAAGCCCTTATTTGGTGTAGTGTTTGTGAGGATTTAATTAGGAATTTAAATTTTAATGTGCATTCCTCTTGGGATTTGGTCATGGATTAGGGCATTATTAGGGCTTAATGTAGGTCTTAGTGGAGGGTTAGACTAGGAAAATGGAGGTTGGAAGAACTTCGATGTGGATTTGAATGATTATGAATGCTAACAATGGATTAGAAGAATTAAATAGAGTAGGGGGAAATTAGAGGATGATTAAGAAGAATTAATGAATTAGGGGAAATTAATAAAATTAATTAAAAACTATGGAAGACTAAAGACACTTGAAGGGAATTTGGTGAATTTATCAAAATTAATGGCGACTTTAGGTGGATTTAGTGAATTAGCAATGGTTTTGGGATGAATCGATGAGAATTGGCTTGGGTGGTGACAAATTTGGCTAATTTTTGGTGTCTACACAATGCTCTTGCCTTAGCAAAGTGATTTATATTTTTTCCTAATGGCTTCGCATATGCCAAAATAATAGCTCATTTTTCATCTCTAATCACCCCTCTAGCTCTAGCTCCAATGGTTGATATGAGATAAGGCAAGTCTCTCCAGTGGAAATTAAAAAAAAAAAGATTTCAATAAACCTAAATTATAATATCTTGGAATGATAAATGTCCTCACCTCAAATGAGTTGTTTGGAATTTGTAATAAATTAAAATATGTGATAATACAATGAATTTAATGTTATATGTGGATTCAATGGTAAGTGAATACTAGCAAGCATCCTTATATATATTTTTAATATATAACAGAATCAATTATACTATTAGGTGTTGTCACTATAAAACCTAATTTGTTGGCTTAGATAAAGTCAAAATGACCTCAACCCTCGGGGCATTAAACAAGGACATCCAACTAATAAATACTCAACTGGTACCATGGACCTCCTCAAATATAGGCCAAAGTCCTAACCTATATTTTGGACATCCAACTGATAAATTTTTTATCGCTACCATGAACCTCCCCAAAGAGAGGTCAAAGCCCTAACTAGTGTGTTGTCCTCGTTGGACATCCTTAATGTTTAGCTACAAAAAAAAGCAAGTTAATAGATTTGTAGGATATATCTACTTAACCTAAACCATAGGTGTTATTTTTTTAAAAATAGGTGGAAGTATTTATCTAGCATGCTTTCTCATTATTATGATTTTTACTAACTTTTAATATTTTAACATTAGTTATTTGATTATTTGATTATTTTATTTTCAACTCATATTTTATGAAAATTTTGGATGCGAATGGTGATACTGGACAAATTTTTGGGATGGTCAAACATGTTTCAGTATGGTAGGATACATATCCAAAATAGGCCTCAAATCCTATGACAAGTCTTCATGAAATATAGTTTTAATAGCATTTGCATGGTCTACTCAAGTAATGTCTTCATCCTCTTATTTTGTAAAAACATGTCTAATATATTTATACAAAAAGAAAAATTGCAAGCATCATCATCCTACTTCATAAATAACTTATAAAATCAATGCAAATTATATTGTATTTGATAGTCTAAGAAAGAATGGCTTTGCACTAAGAATTCCTTAGAGGATAGTTAGAAATTTGGGTAACTTCTATTGGACTCTAGAGCATACTTTAGAGTATCTTCCCTAAAGTATATAGGTTCTAAATATTTAAAATTCATTTACATATAGTTGCACCAACTTTACTATTTGAGAGGAAATCAATTTTGTTGTGAGAGCATATAAGTAATTGTTTAGAGTGTTTCTAAACATAGTAGGAGCAAGTAAGATCTCCATAATAGTAGATATTTCAAACTGATTGGAGTGCTATAAAAGCATTGTAAGTTCTTATGATTATGAATCTAATGAGCATATTTTCTCATTTTGGTATCAGAGCAGGTTTGCTCAAACGGATCAAAACCTGTGGAGAGTGGTTTGAAGAGATCTGAAGCACGCACTTTGTCAGAGAAACTCAAGTGGCCAGCACTCAGCAGAGTTGTAAGGAAGAGCTCGATTAAATCATTAATATCTCACACATCCTGAGATATTTTCTTATGAAATTTTGAGGGTTGCTATATAATTTTATAAAGAGGATTAAGCCAAAATTTCAGGTGATTTGGAGCTAATTTTTTGATTTTATTAGCATTTTGAGTTCTTCAATAAAATGGTTGTATAAGGTGCAAGATAGGGTATTTGCTTCTCAATTTTTGGAAGAAATATTATTTAGCTAAAAATAATTCAAACAAAATTTCAGGTCATTTGGATCTGTATTGATCGATTTGTGTGAGTATTGATTTTTTCTTCAAAAATCCTAGATCCGAAATTGTGATAAAAATGGAAAAAGTAAATGATCACATATTTTTCACCTTTGCAAATTTTCTTCTAAAATTTATAGGGTTTTCATATTATTGTCTAAGGAATACAGATTTTAATTTTCAAAAATTTTGGAGCTATATGGATTGATTTATGTAAAAAACATTGAGGGTTTCTCAAAAACACTCTAAGATTTGGAAAGGGCAAAAGTAAATTGATCACATATTTCTCATTTGTGTGAATTTTATTCTGAAATTTAGTGGATTTTCATATATGTATATCAAAATTCTACAAGAAATATTTTAGTTTGTTTCAATCAGTATTGGCCGATTTATGATAAATTTGGTGCTTGATACTTTGGTAAATAAAAGAAGCATGTATTTTTACAATTAGAGGTTAATTCTGATAGATTGACTTAATAGGTTGAGTCAATTGAGTAAAAGAAGATCTGCTACTATTTTTTATTGCCAAAAAATTGTATTAGAAGCTATCTACATTATTCCAAAGTTTTTTTTATTAGCATAAATGGCTGCCAATAACAATCTTCCCATTCCTAAATTTAATGGATTAGATTACGAGTATTGGTCCATCAAGATGGGGACCTTACTCATAGGCAAGCGGTTATGGTATATTGTAGAAGAAGGCTACAATGAACCTACATATTGGACCACCTTGAGTGCAACTGATAGAACAAATAAAAAGGATGCCCAAAAGAAAAACTCATTTTCTCTCTACCATCTCCAAGAAGCTTTGGATAAAAGCATATCCAAGGATTGCTTCTTCTTCAACAACCCTAGAAGCATGGACAGCCTTGAGAGATAGTTATCAAGGGAGAAATCAAGTGAAGCAAGTGAGGCTTCAAACCTTAAAGAGAAATTTTGAGAATCTCAAGATGCAATATGATGAAAGAGTGGGAGATTTTTGTGTGAGAGTGAAATCCATTTTAAAAAAAATGCAAAACCTTTGGAGAAGACATCAAAACTGAAGTAGTGGTGAAGAAAGTGTTGAGAACACTTCTTCATAAATGCAACCATATTGCTATCATTATTGAAGAGTATAAAGATTTGTCTACTCTAAATTTTGATTCTCTAATTGGTTCTTTGATGTCTCATGAAGAAATATTGCAAGGTGCTACATCTACAAGCTATGGAGGTGATGAGAAAGCATTCTCATCCAAAGAAATATTGCAGGGTGCTACATCTACAAGCTATGGAGGTGATGAGAAAGCATTCTCATCCAAAGAAGTTGATAATGCACAAGTAATAGGACAAGAACAAGGACAAGGAAGAGGCCAAAGGAGAGGCAAAGGAAGAGGACGAGGTAGATCAAGAGGTAGCAATCAAGGAAGAGGAGGTGACAAATCAAATAATATTGTTACAATTGTGGCAAGGTTGGTAACTTTGCTAGAGATCTTTGATCCAATACTTCTCAAGATGGGAGAGGTCAATATGTAAACTATGGAGAAGAGGAAGGAGCTTCTTCAAATCTGTTCCTCACCTATGGAAAATAAGATCAAAATCTTAATGAAACTTGGATTTTGGATATTGTTTGTTCCAATAACATGAGTGGTAAAGAGGAGCTCTTTGCTACGATGGATTCCTCCTACAAATCAAATATCAAATTGGGATATGACAAGGCACTACAAGTTGAAGGTATTGGAGCCATAGAGGTTCCAAAAAAATAAGGCACCAAGAAGGTAAATGACATCTATTACACCCCCAAACTCCAACATAATTTGCTTAGTGTTGGACAAATGATGAAGAAGAACTATAGGCTTGTTTTTTATGAAGGAAAATGTATCTTTTTTGATAAAAACAATTGTAATAGAGTTATTACTCAAGTACCTATGACAAATAATAGGTGTTTGGGGAAAAAGGAGGTGCTCAACTTGCTAGTGTAGCTATTGCTAATCCAAGTGTGCTTTGGCACTTGATATTTGGTCATATTAATTTGGCAAGCTTGAAGTTGTTGACTTCTCAAGCTATGGTAAGTGGACTTCCAATAGTTGAATAAAACAAGGAGGTGTGTGAAGGATATGCTTTGGGAAAGCACTCAAGATCAAAGTTTCCAAAGGGACAAGCATCGAGAGCAATCCATATACTAAAATTGGTGCAATCGGACATTTGTGGTCCAATGCAAACCAAAAGCATTGGTAACAACTCTTACTTTCTCACTTTCATTGATGATTTCTCTAGGATATGTTGGATTTATTTTTTGAAAACTAAAGATGAAGCTTTTGATTGTTTCATAGATTTAAAAAATAATGTAGAGAATCAAAGTGAGTTTGTTATAAAAAGTATAAGGACTGATAGAGGAGGAGATTATTCTTCAAATGTATTTCTCAAATATTTTAAATATTGTGGAATAAAAATGTAATTCACAACTGCCTACACCCCACAAAAAAATTGTGTGGCTGAAAGAAAGAACTGCACTATAGTAGAAATGACTAGATCAATGTTACAAACTAAGCATCTAAGTAACATATATTGGGCTAATGCTATAAGACTAGTGTTTACATTTTGAATAGGAGTCCTACTTTTAGTCTATATGGGATCACTTCTTATGAAGGATGGTATGACAAAAAGCCAAATGTAAAACACTTTAAGGTTTTTGGTTGTCTTGCATATGCCCACATTCCTGATGAGCAAAGAAAGAAACTTGATCCCAAAATTCAAGCATGTATTTTTGTTGGATATTGTGAGTCTTCCAAAGCATATAGGCTCTACAATCCCAAAACACATAAAATTGTACTTTCTAGGGATGTAATTTTTGATGAAGGGGGAGAATGGGGTCATCAAAAAAAAAATTTTGATGATGGATCTCATGATGCAAGTTCCTCTCAAGTGCAGCAAGTGCAACAAGTGCAGCCTAAAAATAGCAAAGGAAGTCCTCCAAGCCCAAGTATGAGTACTACTTCAAGTAAACCAGATACTACTCCAAGTCCTTCTCCACAAAGATCAGTAAGTTCTTCAACAATGGATATTGATTCTCCATCAAGAGGTAAAAGAATACTTCAACACCATCCATATTTTCAAATGTTGGATAAGAATTTCTAGAAAATATACACTAGAATTCAAGCTAGTGAAATGAATGCAATTTTGAAAAGACTTGAAAATCTGCATATGTATGGTGATGATGACTCCCAAGAGCCTAAGGGAGGTGTAGTCAATTATGCTTTAATGACTAGTGTAGATCTAGAGACATCTATATATGAAAAAGCAAGTGCTCATGATGTATGACAACACACCATGAAAAAGGAAATGACCTCTATAAAAAAGAATGATACTTGGGAGCTAGTGGAGCTTCCTAAAGGAAAAAAATGTGTTGGATGTAAATGGGTATACAAGACCAAATTCAATGCTAATGGAAGAATTGAAAGACACAAGGCAATACTAGTAGAAAAACGGTTCACTCAGAAGTATGGGATTGACTATGAGGAGACCTTTGCTCCTATTGCTAGACAGGAGACAATCAGATCAGTACTTTCTTTGGCTACCCACAAAGGGTGGAAAATTCAGAACATGGATTTTAAAAGTGCCTTTCTCAATGGGTACTTGAATTAAGAGGTTTTTGTGCAACAACCTCAAGGATTTTAAGAACAAGGTAAGGAGAACCTTGTCTACAAACTAAATAAAGCATTGTATGGCCTCAAGCAAGCACCAAGGGCATGGTACTCACACATTGATGGCTACTTTTAGAAGTATGGATTCACTTGGAGCAAAATTGAACCTACTCTCTACTACATGAAACAAGGTAAAGACATTCTCATTGTATGTTTATATGTGGATGATATAATATTCATGGGTAGTAGTGCTAAGATGAATGAGGAGTTCAAACACTCCATGATGAAATAATTTGAAATGAAAGATCTAGATTTAATGCATTACTTCCTAGGCATGGAGGTACATCAAACAGGTAAAGGGATATTCATATGTCAACACAAATATGCTCAAGATATGATCAAGAAATTTTCTATGGAGCAATGCAATTTTGTTGCAACTCCAACGGGTCATGGGATCCAATTGAGAAAATATGATGGAGCACCAAAATTTGACATGACCACTTACAAGAGCATGGTTGGGAGTCTAATGTTTCTCACCAAAACAAGGCCGGATATTTAGTATGTTGTTTCTCTTATTTCAAGGTATATGGATGATCCATCTGAACTTCATCTACAAGAAACTAAGAAAATTTTAAGATATGTAAAGGGTACATTGGATTTTGGAATCCATTACCACAAATGTAATTCTGTAAAATTAGTTGGCTTTAGTGATAGTGATTAGGGCAGCAATATAGATGATAGAAAATCTACTTCAGGGAATTTTTTAGTCTTGGATCAGGACTAATTACATGGAGTTCCAAAAAGCAGATTGTTGTAGCATTGTCATATACTGAAGCTAAGTACATAGCCATCACAAATGCTAGTACTCAAGCTTTATGGTTGAGAAAAGTCCTTAAAGAAATTAGAGAGCAACAAAGTGGTCCTCAAAGATTGTATTGTGAAAATATGAGTGCCATCCAATTGGCACATAATCCTATCCACAAAAACAGGTCAAATAACTTTGACATGAAGTATCACTTCATTCGAGACATGGTGGAGAAACAGGTGATTAAGCTACAACATTGCAACACTTTGAACAACATAGCGGACATATTCACCAAAGGAGTTGCGAAAGCTTAGTATATAAAGCTGAGAGGCTGTCTAGTTAGTCCTCTCAACTTTAAGGGGGAGAATTTCAAACTCTAGAGCATACTTTAGAGTATCTTCCCTAAAGTATATAGGTTCTAAATATTAAAAATTCATTTAAATATAGTTGCACCAACTTTACTATTTGAGAGGAAATTAGTTTTGTTGTGAGAGCATATGGGAATTGTTTAGAGTGTTTCTAAACATAGTAGGAACAAGTAAGATCTCCATAATAGTAGAGATTTCAAACTGATTATAGTGCTATAAAAGCATTGTAAGTTCTTATGATTATGAATCTAATGAGCATATTTTCTCAGCTTTAAAAGAAGAACCAAAGTGTTGCCAATCGTAGTGACTTTTTGATAAAGTAAAAGGGCAAGCAGTCGATCTCTTATTTCTATGAAGAAGCTTCTAACTAGGTATTTTCTCTCTTCATGAATCCTAATAATTTCAATCCTTTGGTCATATCCCAGTGCACCACTGGTAGATCACTCCTCTTGTTGACCTTCATTTCCCTTAGTCTCAAGAGTGTCCCCTTAAGGATTTTGATATCATTTTGGATATTTCCCCTCAGTTTGCTTCAATTTTAGGCCCTTCTTGCCTCCCCCTCTTCAAATATTTTTTGAACCTTCTCAATTATCTCTCACCTCCTATTGGTTTCACTATGTCCCCTTTGGATGATATTTTCTCAATTAACTTAGGTGAATATTCTAGTTTGTCCAAGCCAGTTACTGGAAATCAAAAGAAAAACTCAACTGATGTGGGCAGTGACAAGAAGAAAGATAGATATTCCAATCATGAGCTAAGACAAAGAAATTGAGGATGAGATTTCCAATGGCACTCAATGGTGAGTAGAAAATGGTGTTTTTAAAAATAGTTATTTTTCTTCCATTTAATTTTATCAGTCCAATATTTTGTAAAATTGTTGAGTACCTACGAAAAATATGTCTTTAGTATTTGGGATATGAGTCCTATGTATCACTTGGTTTGGTGATGGTGTGTTGTTCGTGTCATTCAATTTCATCTAAACCAATAATAATTAAGTGCAGGAAAATAAATGCTAACTAAAACTACAAGAAAAGTAAATTAAATTATTATTGTCAAATACATGACTGAAAGGAAAATTGAAGAAAGTAAGCACACAACTAAAAGGAAATCACAAGAATTAAACACACTTGTAAAAATAAATAAAGCAGGAAATAATGACACTTGCAAAAATAAATAAAACAAGAAAACACACTTGTGAAAATAAATAAAATAGGAAAGAAACAACATAAATAATGAAAGCACAGGGAAGGAATATTTCTTGTAGTGGGCCCAAGCTCCCGCAGACGTCCGCCCAACTAGTTCACACAATCACTCTTTCAAACACACAAATAAAAGAACACTCGATATTTTATTTACTAATGTGATACAAAATAACAAATCATATTTAGGAATTTTTATTAGGGATACTTCGCTTCAGGAGTGGCCTACGTTTTATACAGAACGTGATCATCCCTTGTTATAAAAATAGGTTGTTCTAAAATTAATCAATTGACATGATTTGCTATGGTTGGTTCATGCATAAATTTAATTAATGTCTAATAAAAGAGTGGCCATGCTAAAATTAATCTTTTTAAGATAACAATAGTGCTCCCTAAGTTTGTACAACAATATATTTCTAAACTTATGCATGGTCTTCAAGTCAAACAGTCAACGCACACTTTATTTCATCGGATATAGTGCCTATCGACCTATCATTGGCATACAAGTACCTTTTAATTCTATCATCAGGATAAAGGCACTATATATAGGCCTTTTCCATTTCATTTGAGATTTGTCACTTTTTTTATCACCGAAAGATAGGCGTTCACTCTATCACTCAAATATAGGCATTGTTCAACCTGTTGTTGAAATACGGGTGCTTGTCCTATTATTGGAAGACAAGCGCTTTCTATTTCACTGGAAGATAGGTACCTTCCAACTTGTGGCTAAGATACAGATATCATAACTTAGAGAATGTGGATACCTTTTTCCAATGCCACTATCTCCATTAAACCATCCAATGCTCCTCAATCGCATTACAAGTGTTTTCCAATTCCAGGTCCATGTGGGACCTCAAAGGTGTGAAAAAGCAATAAAATACTACATCTACACACATTTTCCACTAAAAACATCAGTCAAGCATAATACATCAATTTATATTAAATGCATGCAATATTTCACATAAATACATCTCTAATGTTAATAATGTCACACAATACCCCATTAAAACATGCACAAAAATGAGAAATTTTGGTGCTCATCATCCCTCCATGCCTAAGTATTGCCATACCCTCATGGCATCTATTGCTAACAATCCCATATTTCAGTAACAACCTTCCAATAATCCATATTCCAATGTTTTCTCCCTCAAGATTTTGCCTTGTCTTTTTCTTTATTGCACTTACGCTTGCCACACTACTTTGGCTAGTTGGGACCTTCCTTTATTTTTGGTGCTTTCCCATGCTAACTACGCCTGAGGGAATGTTTGGGACCTTCCTCTACTTTTGGATTATTTTTTTTCAACCACTCTAATTTATGTCATCCATTTTCAACCTTGTGTATATAATTGCATCGCATTCTAGGGCTGATTTGGCTTGCTTCCAGAAGAAATTGTCCTTAGGTAGCCGCTCTACCAGTGCAATATTTGGTATATCCCATGGTGGAAACTAGGAGGATCAAATAGGTGTGATTTTAGTAGTCATGCTATATTTGGGTCAAGCACCACCTCATATGTATCATCCTCATCATCATTATATGGTAAAGGTCAATATGTCGTGACTGGTCATGGCATCATGAGCTTCCTATCATACAACCCTATTTTCTAAAAATATTCCATCTTCAATGGATGTTTACCATAATAACCATACAAGATCCATAATTAATTTGGTATAGTATGATTAATGCTAATGCGTGACTCTCTATTCATATTTTTATGGGCTCGTCATTCTTTCCTTTCTTTCTTTAGGCTCTTATTGAGCTCTTTAAATTCTTATTGGTGGCTTGTGAAGATTTTCATTGATGCAACCCATTCCTCATCAGAATTGGGATCCTACTACTCCTTCCTTCTTCTTTGTGGTGGTCTTCTAGCCTAAGTCTTTGATATCCTCTAGAGTGGCTACTTTGCCTTAGCCTTTGGCCAAATTTTTTTATAGGTCTCGAGGCTTTTCCATCCGTTGGTGGCACCGAGAGATCAATCACCACTTTCCTTCATGGAGGTGGTCTTTATTGGACTTTAAATGACTCTATGTATTGCATACCATAATCCATAGGTGTATCAATATGAGATTTGGCCTTGGGTTATTTGTTATACTGACCAACTATGGTTTGGTTAATCAATGGCTTATGAGATGACTATGCAGCTATCAAGGGATTGGTTGACTCCTTTGATTGGTCCACACTATTTTACTTCTTTGGATCCTTAGCTAATTGGATAGTAGGATCATGTATAGGTAATTCTCTAGCTCTTTGAGAAGCATCCACATGTGCCGTAGACTTCCCAGTTAACTTGAAAGTCCTCGATTGGTCAACTATTGGCTGACCATTTGATTGGGAAATTGCAAAGTTTTTGGTTGACTTAGTAGCCTCACTATCCATAATTTCGATCACAAAGAATCCATGTTGTGAAACAAGGTTCCCCTATTCCTAGGAAGTGTCCACCATAAGATCTTATTATTGATCCCCTACATCGAACATCTAGGTTTCTGATGCCCTCCTAGAATCAGAATGGAATACCCCTATAGATGTCACCTTCTCCTTCAAATAAAAAAAGGAAAACCTTGGGTCCATGGCCCAATTCATTTGTACAACAATATAAACTTGATCTGATTTGGTGGTCCCTTGCATATTTATCCTCTTCATCTTCCTGTCATCCATTGGTCCTATAAGGGCTTATGATTGGTCCCCTACATATTTATCTTCTTCATCTTCCTGTCATCCATTGGTTGATTTTGATGCAACAATATCCTCTTCAATGACCAGTACAACCCTTTGTGCCTCAACATGTTGAATTAGGGTTGAAATTAACCTGTGGTACCCTAATTTTATCAATGTACCCACTTGGTATTGATTGGCCTCATCCTTCAGGTTACACATTAGATAATAGGGTATATTAATGTGATCCCTATGCAACAGGTGATTTATAAACCGAAGGTGGTTAGCATTCAACCACAAGAATTTTCTAGTGTAAGTGAAAAATGTTGTTACTTTATCAAATACCTACTATCATAGTTTAGGGACATACTGTTATGATAACCCATACTATGTCAAATACATCATGGGTTATCCAAAAAATATTTCAGTGCAATACCCAACATTATCATCTTTGTATGTACGATCTCCTTTAGATGAGAGGTCGATAACTTCTGCAATGTAATCCTTCATGACTGGTATGACCAACCTACACATCCTCACAACACCATCATTCATAGAGGATATGAATTCTCATGCCACTACAAGAGCCTAATCTTGGCTGACCATGCGGCAATAGTCTATCCACCTAACAACGTCGAATGTTCCTGAACGAAACCAATTATGCCTAAGATATCCCTAGGCTCATATTTATTTAGTGCATGATTTCTTGAAGGCCCTCCCATGGCATTGTCTACTCTATTATTTTGGTTAATATCTGGTTGCAAACAGGTACTTTTATCCATTTTTAAGCATGTTGATCCATGCGATTGTATCCATGCATACATGGCACCTATCTTCCTGTAATAAACAATAATTATGAAATCCACCTAATTAACTCTTAATTCATGTGCCAGATATAGAAAGATACAATTACAACTTCCTTCCTTATGCCTAATTGGTGCCACATGGTAGAGTGCATATTGAGGGTTGCATGATTGGAAAATAGTTTCATGGGGCATGTGTTGGCACATTACACATAAATATTTATTAATTATAACTATGCACACATATAACAAGAAAAATCTATACATATCTAGATGATTTTTTGTGAAGCATGATGTGTAAATTCCTGGTGGTACAATTTTTTTGATCGAAGCATGACGATAGTGTTCTGGGATGAAAAAAATAGCATGCATTTTTTTGTACAAGCAATCATGTCAAAATAATTGTTATTGGGTATCGCATTTTTATTAGTCTTGAGGTCTCGTGTGAAACATGAAGAAAAACATGATTATTTTTATTTATTGTGGGAAAACACATGTCTTCCTTGGAATTTGATATGCATGTCTTTGGAGTATGCATGTTTTATCAATGAGAACATGTGGACTCCAATGATAAAATACCAGGAAACAAACAAATTCCATCGTAAAAAATGGGAATAAAAAAAAATGGGTATACTTTGCTCCATGAAAAGGTTGACTTCATTGAATGTGCATGGATATTGGCATTAGTTTTGATCCAAATATAGGTTTTTGCTATTTTACTGAAGTACAAGCACCTACTACTTTGATGTTGAATACAGAAGCCATCTTTATTTTGGAAAATAGGTGCCTTCCTTTGTTTGGAATACAGGCACCTTTCTCTACTCTACAAATACAGACACCTATAATTGGAATACAGGCACCTTACTTTGAAATTTTGGATATAAATGTCATTTATATTTAGAATACAATCACCTTGTCTCTATTTTTTGGATATAGGCACCCTATGTTTTGGATACAGGCACCTTTTTGTTTTATATGGGCATCATGTATTTGGGAGATAGGTGCCTCCTATGGAATGAAGGCATCCAATAGATTTTACGAAGATGGGTGAATTTTGCTTTTTGTGGAATGTAGGTGCTTTATCTTTGGTGTAAATTCAATGTCCATTGATTTTATCCAAATATAGGCACCTTTCTGTAATTTGAATAAAGGCACCTCTTCCTTTTGAAAGATAAGTGTATTTCTTCATGATCTGAATATAGGCACTTCCATCTAATGAAAAGTCAGCATATTTTGTGTTGAACTGTGTATAGGTGTTTTCTTCTATTAGAAAATAAACACATGTAAACGATCTTGGAGATACACACCACCCTCCTAGCAGGAAGTTGACATTTTCTCCACTCTACTACTCATATTGAAAGCAAAAAAGAAATTGTAGGGCAACGTGGCCTTGTTCCTGATAGGTCTGGTTTGAATTGGATGCCTAAAGATTGCATTCTAATTCCACATGGCTTGCAAAAAATAAACACACCAAAACAATAAAAAAATACGTAAAAGGAAAATAGGGATTCTGGCCTCTTGCCTGATAGGCCAAGTTTGACCTAACTATCTACATATTGGATTCTAAGTCCACATAACCCTGCAAAATAGGAAATAAAAAAAAACCTACATTAATCATTAAAAAATAATAAATAATAAGTTTTTTTCTTTTTTTTCTATGAATGCATGTGTTCATTTAACTACTAAAACATTTCATTAAATGGAGGTCTCCCCCATGATTACGTTTGAGTCGATTGCATGTATTGGAGGTGCATGGTATGAACATAAGTAGTGGTCATTGACTATTAAAATTATGTTAGTAACATCGATGGTTTTTTATGTGGACAACACCATTGTTAATTACCTAAACCACTTCATACGGGCCCATCCACCTCTACATGAGCTTTCCCTCGTGCTCTTGGAACTAAGAATCATAAAGTAATGCCTAATATCCCTATTTAAATCATTTTTACCATATGTGGTAGTTATGCCACATGGCCCTCTATTTTTGCATAACTTCTATGTGCTACAATGCATCTTGCAGATATTCATCCAATTGGTTCAGTTGGTGAATTTTTTCTTGTTGTGTAGTGTCTAAATTTAGATTCAACTCTACAGTAGTCCACAGAGTTTTAATTTCAAACTCAATGGGAAACATGGTGTTCTTTCCATTCACCAATTAAAATGGTGTAAATCCCATAGTGGTATTCTAGGTAGTATGATATACCCAAACTGCTTCTGGTAGGCGATTTACCTAGTCCTTCTTATGTTGTACCATTTTGGTGAGAATATTCTGTAACTCCTGATTTGTGACCTCCACCTACCCATTTTCTTGCAAATGATAGGGGATGGTTTTTTGTTGTTGGATTTGATACTCCATCAACTCCTGTATCATATTTGAGGTGAATTGGACCCCCTGGTCAGTGGTAATTTTCTTGGGAACACCAAACCTGGTGAATATGAATTTATATAAGAAATTTCCTATGGTTTTTTCCTTTGCATTCCATAGTGCCTACACTTAAACCCACTTAGTCACATAGTACAAACTAAAATATACCTTTTTCTTCTTTATTATGGATTGATTGGCCCAAAAAAATCCATTCTCCAATTATCAAATGGTTCAATATGCACATGGGGCTGAAGTGGCATCTCATCTCGTAGAGTTGGTCTACCCATCCTCTTACATTGATCACACTGGCTAACATATTTAACTGTATCTTTAAATAAATAAGGCCAGTAATACCCAACCTATAAAATTTTAAATGCAGTTCTTCTTCCTGCAAAATATCCACTGCATGGTTTGTCATGACAAGCCTTTAGAATTTTTGTAGTTTAATTTTCTGCAACACACCTATGCATGATTTGATTAGGGCCGATTTTAAATAGGTATTTGTCAACCCATGAGAAGGCTACATTCTTTTCAATCAAAGTTTGATCTTCTTGGGTTGAAAGTGTAGGAGATATTTTACTGATGGCTAAGCAATTAGCCATATCTACATACTATAGTATTTTTCATCAAGAGAAAAGATATGCTCATCCAAAAATAAGTCTTTAGTGGTAGTTTTATCATGATATATTAATCTGGAGAGAAAATCTGCAACAACATTATCCCTGTTGGGTTGTCAACAATGGTTACATCAAATTCCTATAGAATTAAAAGCCAACTAATAATTCTACCACTCATCATAGGCTTATTCATCAAATATCTAATGGTTGTATGATTTGTGTGCACAAAGATTTTATAACCTATGATATAGTGGTGAAATTTATTTATAATATGAACTACTACAAGGAAATATTTCTCTATGATAGTGTAGTTGAACTCAACACCCGTAAGATGTTTACTGACATAATATATGGCATAAAATTCATATGCATCCTTCTATCCTAATGTTGCCTCTATATCATTTTTGGATGCATCCATGTAAATATGAAAGGGGAGGTTCCAATTTGGACCTCTAAGCATAGGAGCAGTTATCAATATTTCCTTTAAAATCTAGAATGCTTGCTCACACTCACTAGTCAAGACAAACTTAGTATTTTTGGTCAAGAGTGTATGTAGTGGTTTGGTAGTTTTGCTAAAATATTGGATAAACCACCTATAATATCCAACAAAGCCTAGAAAATTTGGTATATTTTTTATCACTTCAATTTTTTGTTTGTCTACCTTGATCCCTTTAGCAAAGATATGGTATCCTAACACTATCACTTCTTGTATTAACATAAAATATTTTTCATTACTAATGACATGTTTATTTCTTGATAATGATGGAGTACTTTCTCTAGATTAGTTGTAGCTTCTTCAAACATTTCACCATAAATGGTGAAATCATCCATATAGACTTTTACAATCTCTCTGATCATGTTTAAAAAGATGCTAAGTAGCACCCTTTGGAAACTGGAAGGTGCATTACATAATCCAAACGGTAAGACTCAGTAAGCAAAGGTACCTCTAGGATAGGTAAAAGTGGTTTTTTCCTGATCCTCATCCCCATAATTGGAACACATTAATCACAAAGTGCTTCCATTAGAGGATACATCCACAATATCTACATAAATGTTGTAGTCAAAGCTTCTCTGAAATCAGCACCGAACATTGCTTGGAGAAAGATAAAATTATTTTTGTTTGTATGTGTTTTCTTTCCTTGGAGTTATAAAATTTAAATCATAGGAATTTATTTACATTGAAAGCCATATATCAAGGGGGATATTTTATCAAATGAATCAAATATTTGCAATATAAAACCTAGGAGTAATAAGGTTTTCTACTTGGAAAAAAATTGATTATTTACAAATATTATTGTGATCTAATTTATCCAAAGATTAGGGAGTCATAAGGGCTACTACATCAAATCAATCAATTGGAAAATTAGATACACTTAACCTAATTCCCAAAGGGTTATCTTTAAAGAGAGTTTTCTCAATCCTTTCAAAAGGAGATAAAAGATCCAACATTATAACCTCTTTAAAATTTGGGAACAATGCTTAGTTCAATAGGAGCAATAAGGGATAATAGGAATTGATTTTGGTATTCTACAAAATCTTACAAAATCAATCAAATATTGAACTATAATTCTACAAAAGCACTATATCTTATCCATAGCATACTAGGGAGTCATAAGGTATTCTAAAAAACTTGGTAATATCAATATTTATCATAGATTATCAAGTTACAAAATATAAGATTTTCTCATAATCTAAAATCCTTAGGAGTATATACTCACGTTACTTGGAAGACATAAGGTAGTCTAAAAAACAAGGATTAATAAAAGTTTTATCAAATCAAGATTATATTTCTTCAATCAGGAATCATATATCCTAACATAGAGAGTCATAAGGTAGACTTCAAAGATTATTGTAAAATCTAGAAGAATCTATCATGGATGATATCTTAAGAAATGCCTTCAATAATGAAGAACTACTACATGAAGTAGAGTACTACTCCCAAAACTTAATAGATACTCTAAAAGGATATGAGTATCTATCCATTAGTAACAAAGATAAATTCTCCTTGTTTCTTAAAGAAGCTAAAGAAGGTAACTTTACAACATTGATTGTTTATCTTCACAATATTCTCTTCACAGCATGGTGGAATTCACAAAGATTGGTTATATTTTCACTAGAAGAATTTTTGATGGTGTATCTATCACTAATTGTGTTTGCACTTGCTCAACACAAGGAACAAGATAAAGAATAATATTATTGTGATGACAAACTAACATGTCATGAAGCAGAAATTTTTTGGACATTTTGAGTGGATGAGTTGTCATTGATGTCAAGAATGAATGGTCATTAATGTCGAATATCAATTTTAGTAAGCAGTGCAAACGGAAGTAGTTCCACAATCTATGCAAAAAGAAGAGTCCGCATTCAGTTGGTCAAGACCCAGTTTCAAGAAGTCAGATATGGTCCAAAGTGCAAAGAAGAGGCCTAAGAAAATAATATTATAATATTAAAGAGGAAAATTTAAATTAATTATAAGTTAATTAATATAATTTTATTAATTAATTTAATTAACTTCAATTTTATTTAAGTTAATTATAACCCAGGTGTTGTAGGTGAGTTGGAGAGGAGAGGGCAATCCTCCAAGGGAGGTCCTAGGTTCAAATATCCACCCTACCAAAAATCTGAATTGGGTATCCAAAATCCAATTGATAATGTTGGTGCGGGAAGGGTCGGGTGCGACTCCCGGGTGAATTTGACAGTGTAGAACCCCCTGTTCATGGTCTCTTAGACCAAGGCGGCCCCGCAAGGGATTTTTTGCTTAAAAAAAAAAAATAAGTTAATTATAAGTTAATTTTAATTTAATTATAAATTAATTTTAATTTAATTATAAATTAATTTTAATTTAATTATAAATTAATTTTTATTAATTTAATAAACCCTAAAGAGGGTTATAAGGCTAAGTAAAAATCAAATTGGAAATTTGATTTGATGCGCCGATGTCATATAGTATGGAACATTGTGTATAAATTATGGCAAAGTTCTTTACCTTACATCTCCCAAGCTAACGATCGAATCTCCTATGCTCAATTGTTTTTTGCACAAAAAGAGAAAAATATCTTTGGTAGTAGAGGAATAAATTGAAGGGAGTTCTAACTCACAACACCAAAGGCATTGGTAGCACAGTTGGCAAACGACGGAGGTGCTAGGGTGTGTGGCAAGCAAAGCGTGCAGGTTCAAATCCCTTCGGGTTCATTTTTGGCTAAGAAGAGAGGGTATTCATTTTTTTCGTGCAGCACCTAACACAAGGATAAAGGGAGGATTACACCTTCCCTTCCCCATGGGAGCACCTAGCCCACATGGTGGGCTAGCGCCTTGGTAAGGCGCTCGACGGAGAGGTCTCTTGTTCGAAACCCATCGAGGCATTTTTTTTGTGACAAAGGTATGCACTGATGTTATTTGTGTTGGTTGCTAATTTTTTAATGTGCTAAGGTTGAAGGAAAATAAAAATATTTTTATGTGCATAAGGTTGAAAAATAAATATGTTTTTATGGTTTATGAGGTTTAATTTTTGCCTGAATTAATTTGGTTATTAAGTGTTTTTGAGGGATATAAAAGGGTAGGCAAATATTATTTTTGAAGGATTAATTTTTGAAGATTGACTTATTAAATTGGAGTTTATAAGAAGCAATTTGAGTGATTATTTTTATGTGTGTTATGATGATTGCTAATTTCAAGGAGTAATAAGGTGTGTTTGAGTTTGACTATTTTTGTAATTGAGTATTATTGTGAGAGAGTGTTAGTGTGATATTTTGTCATCTAATAATTGAAATTGGTAAAGAAGAAAATTGTGATTGAGACATGTTTTTTTAAGGGCACTTCTACATAAAAAAAAAGGTATGGGCACATCTTCCTAGTGAGTGATTTTTGAATGTTGTGAATGTTAATTTGGAGTGAAAAGGGATTTTTTGGAATAAGAGTTGTTGATAAAACCTTGTTTTATAAGCATTTTTGTGTAAGTGATTGATTGAGTGAAGAACTTGAGCTAGGATTTGTAAAGATCATGAGTATCATTGTTATGTGAGATTGCTTGATAAACATTGTTGTTGAAGTGATTGATTGAGTGAAGAACTTGAACTAGGGTTTGCAAAGATCATGAGTATCATTATTATGTGAGATTTCTTGATAAGCATTGTTGGAAATAAGTGAGTGAGTTTTCATATGATTGGACTAGGGTTTGTGAGAAAGGATTATTTCATTGAGTGATTGGTTGAGTAGAGTTGGTTGAGCCTAGTCAAGTGGATGTGATAGTTCAAGTTCTATGAAATAAATTGTTCTATATTCTGATTTGATTTGAGAAAGAGGTTGAGTGTTTGTGAAACATATTGAGTCTCTAACAATTCTCTATATATTTTTGTGGTAAAAAGAAATATTGAAAGTGTTTGAGCATTGTGGTGAATGTGAAGCATATTGAGTCTCTAACAATTCTCTATATGTTTATGTGGTAAAAAGAGAGATTGAAAGTGATTGAGAATTATGGTGAAAGTGAAGCATATTGAGTCTCTAACAATTCTCTATATGTTTCTATGATATTGGACAAGTTCTAGTGAGGACTTATTGAGCAGATTTGAGGTAAGTATTTTAGAAGACTTGTGGACAGATTTGTGTGAGCTTTTGTGGAATCTTACAATATAGATTTGAGAACATAGATTATTGAGAAGATTGGACAAGTTCTAGAGAGGACTTAAGGATATATTAGTGTGAGCTTTTGTGGAATATTACAAGGCAGATTTAAGACAAGTCTTTGAGAAGGCTTGTGAGTAGAGTTGATTGATTGATTTGTTCAAACCTTGAGTTAAGATTTGGGGTAGATCTAGCAGAGTTGATTTGTTATTGAGTCAAGCTTTGTGTTAAGGCTTAAGGACAAATATTGAGGATATATTTGTGCTAGACTTAAGGACTATGTTTAGTTTAGATTAGAGGACAAATTTGTGCTATACTGAAGTACTATGTTTAGTGAATATTTTAGGACAACGCTTGGTGCATATTTGAGGATAGGTTTATGCCAAACCAGATACAGAGATTGAGCAAATTTATGCTATACTAAATGACTATGTTTACTGTAGATTTGAGATAGATCAGAGAGTAAGATTTAAAGGTGATAGAGTATAGAGGATGATAGTTTTCAATGGATAGAGATCCATTAGCTAGGGTAGTGAGGATAGGAGTCTTCAGTGGATAAATATCCATTATCCAATATAGTGGAGGTAGCAGTTCTTCTAGAATATCACCAACCAAAGCTAAGGAGAAATTTCTCACATGGATAGATATCCACAAACTTGATTAGAGGATTGATGTCTCCTTTGGACAGAGGTCCATAAATATTGTAATAGGGAAATAATTTCCAAGATATTGATTGAAAAAATTTTAGTGAAATATTTTCTTCGTGGAGTAGCCCACATTGGATGAACCACGTTAAATTGGTGTCTCTATTGTGTGTGATGATTTGTGCATTGATTTGATTACTACTGTTGATATTGATATCTATACATTGCATAATATTGATTGGGAAAGAAAAGTAAAAAGTGGTCTTATACTGTTCACTCTCGCCTCTCAGTATAACCTTTTATTCTTCAATTGGTATAAGAGCAGGTTCCTTCGGAAGAGTTTAATAGCTTGAAGGAAAATCTTCCAGTATTTTATGGAAGTGATTATATATTTTGGAGTATGAGAATGAATATTCACCTGATGGCACTTGGTAATGAAATATGGGAAGCAATTGAAAATGGATACACACCACCAACTACTCCACCTAAAGATAAATATGGTAAGTTTCTACATCATTACAATTCAAAAGCAATGAATGCAATTTTGAGAGGTTTGCATAGAATAGATTTTATAAAGGTTATGCATTACAAATTAGCAAAAGCAATTTGGGATAAGTTGCAAAGCATTTATGAAGGAGATAAAAGTGTCAAAAATACAAAGATACAAAATCTCAAAGGACAATTTGAAGATTTAAAAATAAAGGATGAGGAAAAAATTAGTACTTATCTACTTCATGTAGATGAGGTTGTTAACCCCATGCAAGGACTTGGACTTGAGATTGAAGAATCTGATGTTTGTGATAAGATCTTAAGATCTCTTCCAAAAATATTTAGTGAAAATATCTTTGCTATAGAGGAATCAAAAGATGGTGATTCTTTGACAAGAGATATGTTATTTTATATTATTATAGCTTTTGATATAAGAACAAAAGAGGAACCTAATATATGGAAGGAAGCAGCCTTCAAAGCTACTAATAAGAAAAAGGGCAAGAAGTCAGATTCAAGCAATGAGTCATCCAGTGATGAAGAAGTAAATTATGGCAGAAAGAATAAGGATTCGAGAAGATTTAAAGATGCAAAATCTGTTAGATGTTTCAATTGTGGAAAGTATGGTCACTATGCAACTGATTTTTAGGAAGCCAAAAATAGCAATGATGAAGAAAAATAGGATCATAAGAACAGGGAATCAAAAAAATATAGGTATCAAAATAAAGGTAAGGATGGACAAAGAAGACAAGGAAAGAAGTTCTTTCAAATACAAAAGAGGAGCTACTATATAGATAATGCGAGTAAGTATTCAAGTGATAGTGATAATATTTTCTCATATAATGATAAATATGAAGTCTTATTTTTGATAGAAGGAAAATAAGAAGTTAAGAAAAGGTCACCAATAATTCTCAAGTGTTTTAGATGTGGTAATTTTGGACATCTTGAAGATGGTTGTACAAATAATGGGTTCAGTTTCAGTGATGATGAATATGATGATACACTTGAAGGACCAGAAGAGAATATTCTAATGGCACTAAAGAAGGAGGTGATCCTATAGAAGACAAGTCAGAAAAGAATGAATATGGTTTCAAATACAAAGAAATAGAGGAAGAATCAGAAAAAGGAGAAGTTGATCTTAAGGGAGAGATTATTTATGCTCTTAAAACTTTAAAGAAGGTAAGTAATCAAAACTCCCAATTTGAGCTTCAGTTTCAAGAATATGATGAAGAGAGAGGGAAGCTTATAGAGGATCTAAATAATTCAATAGCTAAGACAAATAAGTTCAAGGATAATTTAGAAGCAAAGGTCTTATAATGTGAAAGATTAGAAAAATAAGTAGCTCTACTAAGGGAATAAGTAGAGAAGTCTAAGGATAAGCTATACAAGTTTGGAAGGAGCTCAAAGAATTTGGATAATATTATCAAGACACAAAAGCCTACATCAAGAAAAATAGGTCTTGGTTTTGAACAGGCTCAAAAGAAATAAGAATAAGATTCAACCTCAAGTTCTAAAGAAGAAGAAACTTTAGAAGAAGATAGTGTGAGAGAAATTGATACTTCTGAGGATGAGTTGGACAATAGAAAGTTCAACAAGGAAAGGAACAACGCACAAAGAAGGAACATATGGAATAGGAACCAACATAGGGTAAAAGAGACTTAGAGACCAATTAGGTCAAGGCAAGAAAATTTCAATGGATGATGTTTCTCATGTCATAAATTTGGGCACGAGGCTTCACAGTGTAGGACACATGAAAGACAGTAAAATGGGAACTTCAGAATCAGGTAGCCTTTTCATTGATATTGCTACACATATAATCAGTTTGGTCACAAGGCAATGAATTATAGGGTTCATGACAGGAATAGATATGGCTTCACCATGAGAAATCCCATGACATTTGCACTTCCAAGGAATAATAAAATTAAGTGTTATAAGTGCAATAATTATGGACATACAATAAAGTGGTATAGAGCAGACATTACAGAACCAAGCATAAATAGGAAAAAGAACAAGAATATGGACATGAATAGGAATAGGAACATGGGCATGAATAGGAATAGTCAGAGAAATTAGAATAATCAAATGAGAAGGAAAGTGGACAAAGGTAAAGATCAGTGTTTGCTGGGAGTAGAAATACTCCCACCCCAAAATTTTATTACCTCAAGAGGAGTTGGGGGAGGGGCTAAGATAAGAGACTCATTCTTAGCCCCAAGCCCCTAAGGTGACCCTTTGCCATTGATGTCAAATGGGGAGAGATTTGAGTAATGGGGAGATTTTTGATTTAATAAGAAAGTATTGAGTTAGGGGGAGTAGTTTCCCAAGGAGAGCATAACAAAAAAAGGTTAAGGAAATTGAAAAGATAATTGGGTTGCCATCAATGACAAAGGGAAATATTGTTGGGCATTTTGAGTGGATGAGTTCTCATTGATGTCAAGAATGAAGTTCATTAATGTCGAATGTCAATTTTAGTAAGTAGTGCAAAAGGAAGCAGTTTCGCAATCCGTGCAAAAAGAAGAGTTCGCCTTCAGTTGGTCAAGACTCGATTTCAAGAAGTCAAATATGGTCCAAAATGCAAAGAAGAGGCCCAAGCAAATAATATTATAATATTTTATTATAATATTAAAGAGGGAAATTTAAATTAATTATAAATTAATTAATATAATTTCATTATAAATTAATTTATTAATTAATTTAATTAACTTCAATGTTATTTAAGTTAATTATAAGTTAATTTTAATTTAATTATAAATTATTTTTTGTTAATTTAATAAACCCTAAAGAGGATTATAAGGTTAAGTAAAAAATGAATTGGAAATTCGATTTGATGTGCCAACATCATATGGCATGGAAAATTGTGTATAAATGGTGGAAAATTTCTTTACCTTATATCTCCCAAGCTAACGATCGAATTTCCTATGCTAAATTGTTTCGTATGCAAAAAGAGAAAAGTTCTCACATTTTTTAAAATATCTCCAGCGGTAGAGGAATAAATTGAAGGGATCGCTAACTCACAAAACCAAAGGCGTTGCTAGTGTAGTTGGCAAACAGTGGAGGCGCTAGGGTGTATGGCAAGCAAAGTGTGCAGGTTCAAATCCCTTCGGGTTTATTTTTTGCTAAGAAGAGAGGACATTCATTTTTTTTGTGCAGCGTCTAACATAGGTATAAGGGGAGAATTATGCCTTACCTTCCCCATGGGAGCACTTAGCCCATGTGGTGGGTTAGCACCTTGGTAAGACACTCAGTGGAGAGATCTCTTGTTCAAAATCCTCCGAGGCCTTTTTGTTGTGACAAAGGTATGTGTTGATGTTATTTGTGTTGGTTGCTAATTTTTTAATGTGCTAAGGTTGAAGGAAAATAAAAATATTTTTATGTGCCAAAGGTTGAAAAATAAATATGTTTTTATGGTTTATGAGGTTTAATTTTTGCCTAAATTAAGTTATTAAGTGTTTTTGAGGGAGATAAAAGGGTAGGCAAATATTATTTCTGAAGGGTTAATTTTTGAATATTGACTTATTAAATTGAAGTTGATAATTAGCAATTTGAGTGATTATTTTTATGTGTGATGTGATGATTGCTAATTTCAAGGAGTAATAAGGTGTATTTGAGTTTGATTATTTTTGTAATTGAGGATTATTGTAAGAGAGTGTTAGTGTGATATTTTGTCATCTAATCATTGAAATTGGTAAAGAAGAAAATTGTGATGGAGATAGGTTTTTATTAGGGCACTTCTACATCAAACAAAATGTATGGGCACATATTCCTAGTGAGTGATTGTTGAATTTTGTGAATGTTAAGTTGGAATGAAAAGGGGTTTTCTAGAATAAGAGTTGTTGATAAAACCTTGTCTGATAAGCATTTTTGTTTAAGTGATTGATTGAGTGAATAACTTGAGCTAGGATTTGCAAATATCATGAGTATCATTGTTATGTGAGATTTCTTGATAAGCATTGTTGTTGAAGTGATTGATTGAGTGAATAATCTTAAACCAGGGTTTGCAAATATCATGAGTATCATTGTTATGTGAGATTTCTTGATAAGAATTATTGTAAATAAGTGAGTGAGTGTTCATATGCTTGGACTAGGGTTTGTGAGCAAGGATTATTTCATTGAGTGATTGGTTGAGTAGATTTGGTTGAGCCTAGTCAAGTGGATGTGATAGTTCAAGTTTTGTGAAACAAATTGTTCTATATTTTGATTTGATTTGAGAAAGAGGTTGAGTGTTTGTGAAACATATTGAGTCTCTAAAAATTCTCTATATGTTTCTGTGGTAAAAAGAAATATTGAAAGTGTTTGAGCATTGTGGTGAATGTGAAGCATATTGAGTCTCTAACAATTCTCTATATGTTTATGTGGTAAAAAGAGATTTTGAAAGTGATTGAGCATTGTGGTGAAAGTGGAGCATATTAAGTCTCTAAAAATTCTCTATATGTTTCTATGAGATTGGAAAAGTTCTAGTGAGGACTTGTTGAGCAGATTTGAGGTAAGTCTTTTAGAATACTTGTGGACAGATTTGTGTGAGCTTTTGTGGAAGATTACAATACATATTTGAGAGTAGATATTATTAAGCATATTGGACAAGTTCTATAGAGGACGTGTGGATATATTAGTGTGAGCTTTTGTGGAAGCTTACAAGGCAGATTTGAGATAAGTCTTTGAGAAGGCTTGTGAGTTGAGTTGATTGATTAATTTGTTCAAACCTTAAGTTAAGGTTTGGGGTAGATCCAGCAAAGTTGATTTGTGATTGATTCAAGCTTTGTGTTAAGGCTTGAGGATAAATATTGAGGACAAATTTGTGCTAGACCGAAGGACTATGTTTAGTACAAATCAAAGGATAGATATTGAGGATAAATTTGTGCTAGATCAAAGGACTGTGTTTAGTGCAGATTTGAGGACAAATTTTGGTGTATATTTGAGGATAGGTTTGTGCCAGACTAGATACAAATATTGAGTAGATTTGTGCTAGACCAAAGGACTGTGTTTAGTGTAGATTTTAGACAAAGCAGATAGCAAGCTTTGAAGGTGATAGATTATAGAGGATGACAGTCTCTAGTGGATAGATATCCATTAGCCAGGGTAGTGAGGATAATAAGTCTTTTGAGTGAGGATAGGAGTCTTCAATGGATAGAGAAAAATTAGCCAATGTAGTGGAGGTAGCAATTATTCTAGAAGATCACCAACCAGAGCTAAGAAGAAAGGAGTTATCTTGTGGATAGAGATCCACAAAATTAATTAGGGGATTGGTGTCTCCTTTGGACATAGGTCCATAAATATTGTAATAGGGAAAGAATTCCCAAGATATTGATTGAGAAAATTTTAGTGAAATATTTTCTCCGTGTAGCCCACATTGGGTGAACCACGTTAAATTGGTGTCTCTATTATGTGTGGTGATTTGTGTATTGTTTTGATTACTATTGTTGATACTTCTATCTATACATTGCATAATATTGATTGGGAAAGAAAAGTAAAAAGTGGTCTTATATTTTTCACTCTCCTCTCAGTATAAGCTTGTGTTCTTAAAAATTCTAATAACATTGATGCAGAATCACAAGATAAGAAGAATGAGGAAAATGAAGAAAAAACATGCTTAAAATAAACTTGGTATCATGAATACTGAACCAGTTGAACACATACAACAACTAGAAGAACCTCCAACTATAGCTTACTTTGCATCATATGAAGACACATATTATCTACTGAACCTGATCATAGTAAGAAATGAAGGAGAATACAAATTCCATTATCAACTGGAAGAAGATCCACATTGAAGACTAAAGTCTTAAATATCCAAATAATGTAATACAATGAAGTGTTAGAAATAGACTATTACATCATTTGGATTATGTAAATGTACCTTTCTTGGTACATACTTAGAACATTAGATTACTTTAGGAGGAAGTTATCTAGTTACTTCATGCAATGTAATAAATTCACCAGTGTCAAAGTGCAAGTTGTCCCTTGCACAACTAGGTAGAATGTTGGCCAAGGAACTTATTTCCTATATAAAGGGCCATAGGTATAGAGATAGAAATACACACACATTGTGATATAGAGATAGAGAGCAGTAGGAAGTAGTGTAGACCAGAGTGGCATGTAGTAGTGTGATGTATTGTGATGGGGTGTAATATGCTCAATGCCCATTATTGAGTTGTAGCTATATTCATGGAGTGTTCATTTCCTCCATAGCTACTTTTATAAACATCATCATTTCTATTTATAGTATATTTTCAGTAATCTCATAGATTTACTTTATTTCATATTATTCTGCATCTTGTGATTGATATCTCCCATTACATGTTGCATCAAAAGCTAATAGTCTTCCAATAATAATCATAAATCCAAATATAAGATAGTTCCTTATTTATCTTCTCTCCATCGTTGAATATTCAATAATCATCATATATTTTCCACCTCAGTCCTTTATTTTTCCCTAAATTGTTCAAATATTAAATTAATATACCAAGGTGTCTCTTGTGGAGATGATGGTGCAACTTCAAGAATTGTTTCAAAATATTTTTTAGGTATTTCTAGAGTGATATATTCTTTCCTAATAAAGCATCCATCTAGTCCTTTTGGTCTTGGAGGACTCATACACTCTCAGGTAGAGGTCTATGGGCTAGCTAATCTGAACTATTATTTTTAGGTTTGACTAACCTATAGATTTTAAATAATATAGTTGGCACTCCTCAACAATGGTGCCAAAATTATGAGCAAAAAATGGTGTTTCTAAAAATAGTTATTTTGCTTCCATTTAATTTTATCAATCCAAGAGTTCGTAAACTTGTTGAGTACTGTGCAAAATATATGCCTGTAGTATTTGGGATATGAGTCCTATGTGTCACTTGGTTTGGTGGAAGTGTGTTGTTCATGTAGTTCAATTTCATCCAAACCAATAATAATTAACTAAAACTGTAGGAAAATTAAATTAAATTATCATTATCAAATACATGACTGAAAGGAAAATTACACAAAGTAAGCACACAACTAAAAGAAAATTGTAGGAATTAAACACACTTGCAAAAATAAATAAAGTAGAAAGCAAACACACTTACAAAAATAAATAAAACAAGAAATAAACAACATAAATAATGAAATCAAAATCAGGGGAGGAATACTGCCTGGAGTAGGTCCAAGCTTCCATAGACATCTGCCCAACTAGTTCACACAATCACTCTTTCAAATATGTAAATAAAAAAATACTCGAGATTTTATTTACTAATGTAGTATAGAATAATAATTCAAAACTAGAATTTTTGATCGGGGATCCTTTGCTTCAGGGGTGGCCTGCGTTTTATACAAACCATGACCATCCCCAGTTACAAAAATAGGTTGTTATAAAATTAATCAATTGACGCAATTTTCTACAGCTGGTTCGTGCATAAATTTAATTAATGTCTAATAAAAGAGAGACCATGCTCAAATTAATATTTTTAAGATAACAACAATGCTCCCAAAGTTTTTAACAATATATTTCTAAACTTATGCACGATCTTCAAGTCAAACAGTCAACATGTACTTTATTCCATTGGATATAAGTGCCTATTGACCTTTCACTGGAATACAGGTACCTTTTCGACCTATTATCGAGATAAAGGCATCGCATATTGGTAATTTTTTTCACT
This sequence comes from Wollemia nobilis, assembly GCA_028583015.1. Taxonomy (NCBI): domain Eukaryota; kingdom Viridiplantae; phylum Streptophyta; class Pinopsida; order Araucariales; family Araucariaceae; genus Wollemia; species Wollemia nobilis. Next base: position 5,399,378 of record JAQPPZ010000040.1, read on the forward strand.
AATATTTATCACTTTTTTTATTGCTAGAAGATAGGGGTTTGCTCTATCATTGGAAGATAGGCATCGCTCGACCTATTGCTGGAAGACAAGTGCTTGTCCTGTCAATAGAAGATAAGTGTTTTTCCTCACTGGAAGATAGGTACCTTTTAGCCTATGGTTAGGATACAAACGTCATACCTTAGTGAATGTGAATGCCTTTTTTCAATACTGATATCTTTGTTAAACCATCCAACTCTCCTCAATTGCATTACAAGTGTTATCCAATGCTAGGTTTGTGTGGGACCTTGACTAAAAAGTGTGAAAAAGCAATAAAATACTACATCTACACATATTTTCCACTAAAAACACCAATAAATCATAATACATCAATTTCTATTAAATGCATGCAATAATTTTATAAAAATGCATCTCTAATATTAATAATGCCTATTAAAACATGCACAAAAATAAGCAATTCTGGTGCTCAGACCACTCTCCTCTCATCCCTTGAAAATTTCCAATGTTACTTAGACCACTCTCCTCTCATACCTTGTAGAAAAACTAGATAAAAACTTTCCTAAGGATGAGAAGAAGTGATCCAAACCCCTCTCATCTCAAAGTACGGGAGGGAAAACTATTTATCCAAAAGTCATAAGTGAAGATCCTCTCATGCAATGTGAGAGGCCTCAATGGAATAACCAAATAAAGTTTGGTTTTGTCCATGAGAAAATATCTTAGACCCAGTATTATCATGCTTCAAGAAACCAAGATAGATGAAGATAGCATTGAGAGAATTGCTAAAGCCATAAGGAAAAATAGTGAATTAATCACTAGTCCAACCCAAGGCACTTTTGGAGGTCTCCTCTACCTATGGGATTCAACAAAAATAGATGGTAGACTCTTATATTCATCAAACAAGATCACAAACATCCTCTTCTATTGTAAATGCACCAAATCAATATGGGTTCTCTCAAATATTTATGCTCCCAATAATTGATGAGTGCTAAAATGTGCATGTATTATGGAATATTTTATATGTATTTTATCTACAAATATATGAAAATGGATGCGTTTTGATAATTTGTATATCTTATTTGCATGATTTATGACTAAATTTTATTTATGATGTTAAAATGATAAATGCATGAATTTTACATAAAATATGTGCAAGTTGTGTATGCTTGGATAGGAAAACATTGAAGGACGTTTCACAAGAGTTTAATGCAGTAAAATAGGCTTCAAAACTAGATGTTGAACATAAGAGAAGATAGTCATGAAGATGATGTATGGAGAAGACTATAGATGCAGGTTATACAAGACAGTTACTGAAGTATGTTACAGAAGGTAGTTGCTGAAGACTGTTATCGAAGATATATTTTGCCAAAAAGTTACGAAAGAAATTTGACCAAGTCAATTTATCAACGCTACATGCCACATCAGTGACAACATGTCACTCTTACACGATAGAAAATTATTACAATCAACATATTTGGTTGAATTATCAAATATTATTCATGAGGATATTATGATTAATGAAGTTGTTGTTAAGTTACTTTATAAAGTTGTAAAATTAGAATATTGTTAGATTGTCTAGATTTTGACATAATATTGTTATGTCCTTCCCGAGAATAAAGGGGCATATAGTTACATTGTATATCTTACAAAATGTTCAAATTAGTATTTTTTTGTTATGTTCATTCATGAAGTGCCACTTGGACCACTTAGGCTATTTACTAAGTCCAAGCAGGTTAATAAATTGTGTTAGTTTAGATTATTTCTGTTAGGTACATAGTTGTCGCATTATCAAAGTCCACAATGCCACATGGAAAATTCATGGAAGAGTTATATTTATAATTGTCCAAGTTATATTATATATTACATAGGGAGACCTTTGAAAAGGTCTAATGGAGAAAATGTCTAATCTATGACTATTTCTAATGTAATCTTCTATATACAATTTTTGAAAGTTGGATGCGCAACTATGTATGTTTGAATTTCCAGTAATAAAGCAACAACATTTTCTTCAGAATATGGTAACTATATCTCATAATTTTTTATTCTTTGCTTGCTTTGGGAACTTCCATTTATTTTACTTTCCTACAACCATGAAATAATTAACATTAGATTAATTTAATGAAATAGATTACTGAAGTTAAAATAGAGTAGAGAAATGGGAGGAGGTTAATACTAACCTTTTGGAGGCAAGGGCCACTTTTAAATTTTAGTCCCTAAATCTCTTCCCCCCACTAACACGGTAGATAAAATTAGAACATAGAGTAAAAGTAGAACATAAACTTTATTAAAACTGCATATGATAAAACTATAGAAATATTAGATAAATAATGCATTAGTAAATTATACATGGATCCACACATATTCATATAGACTTAGTCTAAATTGCATCTTTAATTTAAACACAATTTTATTTTTATTTTATTTTTAGAAAAATTTAATTTCATGTAAACTTTAATTTCTTGCAAAACTTGAGACTAAAAGAGATCATAATCAAGCTTAAGAATTAATTACTATGGTACAATCTATACTAGATTTCTACTCTTTAAATCTAACCTGGATTAACCTGGATTGACAAAATTAAATGTAAGCTATTACAACCGATCATTTTGGCGTCGTTGCTCGGGAGAGTAGTGTCGTAGTGGTTAATCAGAAAATTTATTTGGCAGTGCAAGAAGAGAGGCTTACTTGTATGTGAAAAGAGATACGTATGAGTCCTTGGCATGCATATGAGTCAGAGTGGCACGAGATGGTCCCAACAAGCCCCTTTGTTCGATGTTTCTAGGTTCTTTTCTCTTGAGGAATCATTTTTACTACTTTCATAGTTAGAATTTTATTTCTTGCAAAATTTTATTTCCTACAAAATTTCATTTCTTGCAAATTTTTCTAGCTTTGGGTGATTGTTATTGCTAATTTGGTTTAGGACCTGTATATAGGAAGTAGGTATGGTTGAGTGACACATTCATAGTGAAAAATTACAAAATTTAGCTTAGGCCCTATAGAAAATAGGAAGTAGGTATGATTGAGTGACACAACCATAGTGAAACACACCTAAATAATAAAAGAAGCAGTAATAGTTTTACCTTTTATTTTCAGCAATTTTATTTCCAGTAATTTCCAAGCTTTGGGTGATTGCTATTCATTTGCTTTGGTCTAGGTTCTCCTATAAGAAAAATAGGAAGTAGGTATGACTGAGTGGCATAGTCATAGTGAAACACTCCTAAATAATTAGGACCTGTAAGAAGCATGAAGTAGGTATGGTTGAGTGGCACAATCATAGTGAAATAAAAGTTCCTATATAATCAAAGGAGTGATAGAAAAATAACCTTTTACTTTTAGTAATTTTATTTCCAAATCAATATTTCATTTTATTTCCTATTATACAAAAAATGGTTGTATGGATTCATAGATTGTGAGTCACACCTAGTTTTAGTTATAGCAGGATTGCTTAGAAAACAAAAATTATTTCATTTTTCTACTATGTTAAGGATAGTTATAAATTCATTTGTTGTGACTTATATCTAAACTTGGAAATAGTAGGATTAAAATAGAAAACCAAAATCAAAATCCAAACAAAACCAAAACCAAAGAGAGAGAAAGGAGAATAAAAGAAAAGTTGTTAGATGGTGGGAAACAGTCTAAGACAATCTACTACAATAAACCTCTAGAAATTATTATAAAAAAACTTATTATTATCGTTAGAAATGATAATAAAAATAATAAAAAATAAAATAAAAATAAAGTTATATATATATATATATATATATATATATATATATATATATTAATAATAAAATAAAATAATAATACCCCTAAGCGGATTGGTCTTCTAGAAATCCATCACTCAAACTAGGCATGTGATCCAAAAAGGCTTATGGTGGATTCTAGGTAATGGTGATAGCATCAATTTCTAGAGCGACAAATGGATTCAGGAGGATCCCCTAATCGACAATCCAGATATAGCTGGCCTTAATCCTCTTAAAGATACAACTTTTGAGAGCAGGGTGGCTAACTTCATCATACACTCTGACGGTCACCCTCAGTGGAAAATGATCAATGGTAACAACCTAGATGAGGCTATGAAATCCTTGTCCATCATCCTCGACTCAGCTACCATTCACACCAAATAAGGATGTGAAAGGCCTATTTGGAAAGGATTTGACAGTGGCATGTTCACAGTCAAAATAGCTTATAGCATCCAAACTTCCCCCCAAATTTTGCTTTTTTCGTTCAACCTAATATGGAAGAAAAAATTGATCCCCAAGGTTAATTTATTCTCTTGGCTTGCAATCCAAAACAAAGCTCTTACTATAGAAAATCTACACAAAATAAGCTTCATAGTTCCCAATAGGTGCTACCTTTGTATGGTTGATTGGGAGTCTACTGATAACTTGTTCTTGAGTTGTGACTTCTCCTCCACCATCCTAGGAGTCATCCTGGATTATTTCCACATCCAATGGGCTCCCTTGAAGTCTATCAGTGATATTTTTTTCCCAGTGGTCCAATCCCTTCCACAATCCTAGGCTCTAATTCCTTTGGGAGATGTGCCTTCACCACTTTCTCTGGTAGATCTAGCTCAAACATAATATTAGAGCCTTCACTGACTCCTCTAGGGATCCTCTCTCATTCACCTCTAGGGCCATTGCTTTTGCCATAGAAAATGCTAAGCTTACTCCATCCCCATCTGCTCCCTAGTTTTCCATAGAATCATTAATCTTCAAAACCCTCAACATCCCCTACGAAGTCAAAAGTTTTTGTTCTCACACCTCCATCCAACCTAGAGCCAACATCCACTAGGAGCCCCCCTTGAAAGGATGGATTAAAATCAACTTTGATAGAGCTTAAAATGGTAATCCAGGTTCTACTGGTGCTGGGGGTGTCATCTGAGACCATCATGATGAGTTGATTATTGCATACTCAAAATGTTTGTGCATCCAGACCAATCATGTGGCTGAAGGTATGGCTCTATGGAGAGCACTATGCCTCCTCACAAAGAATCCTAGAAGCCTTCTCATTGAGGGAGACTCCATGAATGTCATCAATTACCTGAATAACTCCAAAACTTCATCTTGGAGGGTCAATAATACAATGATAGAGGCCAAAAAGCTCCTACATTCAAGAGCCTCCTTGGTGGCCCAACACAGGTATAGGGAAGCCAACACTCTCGTAGATCGCATGTCCAATATGGGAGCCTCCCCCTGGCAGTTGACCATGTGGCATAAAAAATTTCCCCATGACATATTGGATGCATCCAATTATGAGAAACTAAGGTGTAATACCTAATAGTGATGTGTCTCCATGGGTCACGTAAGCTTTGGGTGAGGCTAAGGATACTCTGGTCTTGGACTCTTGTCCACGTCATCGAGCTATCTAGTTTTTGGGTGCTTATCCATAAGGAGTTGGGAAACCAACCTAGAAGCACTTCAACTATGATGATTAGGACTCACATCAACAAAGACATGAGGGGACTTTTCCAACGGTGGCCCACTACCCACATCTGGTGCATGATCTTGAATGATTATCCTTTTATTGGGAATTGGCAGGCATCAAATCGTGTCAATCCACCCCTCGACTATGCAAACTCATCCAATAGTAAACCCATGGAAATTTTACTCCTATCACTACTCCAGGTTTTGATGATCCAATCAAATTTTTTTGAATCTTCTCCAGATTTCTTTCCAGTCCACCCAAAGTTGGATGACTTTCCAAAGTGGATATTTTTCTCCCATTCATTTAAGTACCCCTCCCCGACACCCTTCATGCATGCCAAATTTTATTTTAGATGTTGAGTCTCCATGCAGAATATGGTTTTTTGACGATGCTTCCCCTACCCACGAGCCTCCCTTGAGAGTCCTTTTATTCATCCACACCATCCCTCCCACTATGTATCATCCCCATTTGACCCCTATTCCTTCCATCTATCTATGGTTCTGTATTTTCCTTGTGACCCCTACTCCCCTGGGTTCCTTTTGTCTCATCCACCATTGTGCCCCAATCTTTCTCACTTCCTATTTTCCCCCTCAATGTACATGGCAATTTTTCATGTGGATCCAACCCATCTCAAACTTGAAAGCATTGTGCAAGCTTTCATGGATGCCAATGGGTTCATCCCTTTTTTGCATAAGTTCGAAGGGCCAAATGAAGATGTCACCAAGGATTTTTTGGAAACCTGGGACAAAGGAAAGGTCAAGGTCTAGGGGGTCCATTTTCAAGTCACTTTGGAGCTACTATGCGAGATAATAGGGCTACCCCTACTTGATGCTTCATTTATAAAGATAAACATAGGGAGGAGGAAAATGACCAATTTTTGGACAAGGACAAGAACCTCAAGTGGGACAAGTCTGCCTTGTACTGGTTCTCTCTGCCTAGTCCTTGGAATGAATTCATTATTCCAATTATGCAGTATGTCACTTGCTACAATGCTGAGAAGCCACTGCATAGTTTCCACCTTAGTTTTGTTAATCATCTCCGCGAGGCCAAGCAAGTGTTTGTCCTGGACTACTTTCTATACTCCCTCACCATTTCTATTGAGAAGTGTTAGAAAACCCATGCTAAACCCCTACACTAAGTCCTTCTTATGGTTATCCTTAAGCATGTCATAGCAACCAAACCTCCTCTCCAAAAGGTGACCCCCTTGGCATCCAATCCCCCCTGGATTCCCCCTCTAATTCTGGGACCTACAATGTGAGCCCCCCCAAGGATGGAAAACCTAGCTTTGTGGCTTGGAGCAAGCCCACCCTACACAGGAGTGTAATATGAGCTTCTCAAAAGAAGCGAACTCCCACAAAGGATGTTTTATCGGCTCCCAAGTCCTTTGCAAGTCTAAAGAGACCCAAGTAGGAGAAGTCATCCTCCCCGATGCATGTAATTTCAGACTTTGATAGCGGTAGCGAGTCTTCTTCCACCCACCTCCTCCTGAAGCTCACCATAAATTTTATGGCCAACATAGCAAGATATTCCAATGACACTATTAAGGTACTCATGCATTTTGCTCAGAAGTGCGATGAAACTTTTGACGACCTAGAGGAAGTTACCAACAACTAACAAGTAGAGGACTCTATTTTTTGGAGGGTTGAATCTTAGCTGCCAGGGTAGGGCAATGGTCTTTACCAGTTGGTGTCTCTATGATGGGTTTTTTTAGACTTGGGCATCCTTATGCTATGCTTTCCTCTTACTATTTTTCTTGTTTTTGGCTATTTTTTCTTTCAGTTCTCCTTTCTAGTTTTTGGGATCCTCTAAATACTTTTTGACTGACTTCAAGGTGCTATGACCCTCTATGTAATATGGTTTTGGTATCCTCTTAAAAAACCTGCTTCTTGTATTTAAACTTTCAACTTACCAAAAAAAATAGTAATAGTAATGAAATAAAATAGAAGTATTATACAGGATTGAACCAACGAAATTATAAAGTGGTAGGACAAACATATTGTATCATGAAAATTTCAATTAGAAAATATTTGGAAATGGTGTAGTAAAACTCAAAGCCTATTGATAACTCAACTAGAAAATTACTACTTAAGGGGCAGAGGTTTAAGCTATACAAGAAGCCACTATCTAAAGAAAAAATTCATACACCACCCTAAGCAACAAGCTGATCTGCAGTGTATTTCTACACTGTAATCAACAACTATTGAATAAAAACTTCTCTCACAAAAAAAAAATATTATGCTTCTTTTTTTTCATAATGGAGTTCCTATATTTGCAATATTTTCAGTCTCAATATTTAAAAAAAAAATCCCAAAAAGATATTTCTTTAAAAGCTTGTAGGAAAATTACTACCATATGTTGCATAACACCTTGTTTGCTAAATAAAATCTAGGTGTTTTCAATTACTCAACCACCACTAGTGTTTTGAGAAAATTTTAAGTGAAATTCAAGAAATCTTTTGATGTTGTAGGATATTCCTAGTCAATCAAGTTTTCTCTTGGACTACGCACATTAGAACATATAAAAACATTGTGAGAATTGGAAGGATTAACTCATAAGTCACTATTGCCATTGAGTAAAAGGTTTTCCCTGCTTATCCATCTATGTGCATGGTCTAGAGTACTAATGAATTGGCAAAAGGACAAGCTCACCCTTCACCCTTAAAAAAAATAAAAAAAGGAGAAGAATAGTAAGGATAGGATCAAATTTTCATCAAGACTTTGATAGAGTGGTTGGGAATCCGACTCCCCAAAGTTCTTACTCCTTAAAAAAAAAAATTCCTTTCTTCTCATCTAATCGAGCAAGTATCTTAAAAGTACCTTCTTGCTTCCCCTAAAAATAAGCAAGAACCCCAAAAAGGCAATAAAAATCCCTTGCTCCTCACAAAATGAGCAAGTATCCCAAGAAAATTCAAATAAGGGTAAAAGAGCTTGAATCCCTAGAATTCTTAGTGTCTTGAAAACTAGGAGGTGATCCTCATTACCGTAACAGGTTGAATGAAACCTGCTTGGAAATAAGGTATCCCTACGCAGTAGCGCTAAGCCTGTACAATACCAATGGATGCTCATACATAAGCTAGCTTATTGACATAGGTGACCATAATTTTACTCAATACTTACTCATACTGGGGAATGAATATTCACTCCACACACAAATGGTCCTTGAGAGGCTTGAAAACATTAGGGCAGCTTTCACATCATATCGATTTGTGAAATAAATAAATAAATTTGTTTAAAGTCACTAGGATGTTTGAGTCTTTGTGAAACAACTCTAGAATATCATAAGTAGGCAAAAGTTAGAAGCAAATTCCTATGGAAGTACTATAGTTCATTTTATCCTACAAAAATGTGGTTTGTATCTCCCAAAACTTTGCATCCTTTAGAAAAAGCCATCAAGATGATATCAGAATATCTATTCCACTTTTTTAAGTGTTGAAATTATCCAAGCCTTTGATAGAAATCTATTTTTGCATATATTGATGATTGATATCAAGATTTATAATCATTACTTTTCTCTCACTTGGAAACTCCTTAATGAAATTCAGGAAGCACAATCACAAAAATAATTATAATAATCCCCCATAAATAAAATTCATTACTATATCATTCACCATAATATAAATAAAACACCCTTCATTTTTTTTGCTATATAGCCAAAATTACAGTTTGGGGGGGGAGTAAATAAATACATACATAATTCATAATACAGTTTGGGGGAAGAACCAGGTAAATTTTTTCTTAACTCTAATAACTACAGTTTCTGTAGACGTCTTCTATAGACAGGTTCTGTAGATAGCTTCTATAGATATTTTCTATATATAGCTTTTGTAGATGTTTTCTGTAGATAGATTTTATAGTAATATTCTATAAACACCATCCGTAACATTGCATAAAATTTCCCTATGTCGATATTTAGATTGGCCCCAAGTAAAAAAAAAACTATAGTGTGTTTTCGTAGATGTTTTAGTAGCATATTTCTGTAGACGCAGCTTCATGAAAATATTTTGAAGTATTTGGCTAGTAGACTCTCACATAACTGAGGACACATGTCAAAGTAGGATAAAAGTATTACAAGTCACTCAATAGTGGGTCTTATTAACAAAACTTTGACCTAAAGAAAAATGCATGTGAATATTTGAATTCTTACCTAGTGAGCCCTGGCATGAAAATCAAATCGTGGGTTTGACTTTGGAAATTGCACATAATTATTTAGATGCCAGGAAAGCACAGATTGGCAAGACTCAACCCACCACATAATCGATATGGCAATTATTAAAATATGGGTGAATGACATGGATGCTTACAAATGAAATATGGGCGTATGAAATCCTTTGAAAATAATACATTAATTTTCTGATCTTCTATCAAAATATCATTAAGGTTACATAAATCATTATGATACATCTATATTTCAACAAAGTTATAAAGGTAATTGAATGCCTTATAAATTATTTCATAATGAAAATATGACAAGGGTGAGTTCAAAAATATCTCGATATCTTTTTGAAGATGTTTGGGTGCTTGATGGTTTATGACGTGGTTGCAGTTGGCTCTCCACTTTTTATCAAATTTAATATTTTAAATTTTCTATGAGAATCCTATAATTTGGCATTTTCTAAACCAATTAAATTGGCTTGAGAACAAAGATAAATTTATATATAAATGGAGTAACATATTATACACTTAAAACTTTTAAAAAATGAGAATGCACATTGACATATATCATGCAAATTACTGGCTTACATGCCATCTGTTACAATGATTTATTAGAAGACAACACAATATTAAATATAATTTGTGCTTTTACCTCTGCCACATTAGATTTACATGATTCCTAAATTAGAAAGGAATCACTTCTTGAAAGAGTGCAATTTTCATGTTTTGTAACTTCGTACCTATGCATATACCCAGTTAATATTCGTACCTTGCATGGTATTGATAAGGAGATCAAAGGTTTGATCTAAAGGAAGATAAAGTATTTTTTACACCTTAAAAGAACCAACTTCTAGGTTCATCTTGTCAAATAATCTACAAGTTTGTATTACAAAATTTGATGAAACCTGATGTATTTCTTACCATTCAAAGGAATGAAAGCTGAATTCATTGGACTATTGAAAAACAAATGAATCTAGTGGGTTTATCTTGCATTGGATGAATGATTAGGTGCCAGAAAATTGTATATTGTTTAGTTGAAAATTATATAAATGGTTTTATTGAAATGGTAGATAGGGTACATGTATAAGTTGCTTCCAAATAAAGAAATCTTATTGTGGATGTCTTACCTGGTATTCGTGTCTGGCAATGGCCATATCAAAACACTCTTGCAGGTGCTACATGTGGTGAAGTAATACGTCAGGATACCTGATAACCATGGGCGGCTTCACGTCCAACCTTTGCAAGGATTCAATTACATTCATAATATCAATTTCATCCAACCTCGTGTAGTTCCATTCCAATTCTACCACCAAGAGAATCTTTGTGATTTAGATATAATAGAAAACTAGAGGGGCACAATTTTTTTAGGAGATTGGAATTTAAAAGGTTTTGCACATAAATTTTCATTTGGTGATCTCCTTCACAGTCATAAGTTGTTATCATAGATGCAGCTAGCAACACAGAAGGGCAAACAAAGAAATACATGGATTTACTCAAATTAAATGGCAAGCATCTCAATAAGCGGTATATGTGTCACATTTCGAGTATAAATTTTTGATCACCATTGAGAAAATGGTTGTGACACCGGATTAACAGGTTTGTTACCGCATACCATGGAAAGGTGGTAGGATAACAACCTTTATTGGCTGGAGGTAAGAAAATTTGAGTAAAGTCAACAAATTTCATGAAATGGATGGTTGGATTTTGGTTTCAGCTTGTGTGGATGAATTTCCATCGTAGATATCCTTGTTTGCATAGACAATGGTGGGGGTCTTCATAATGGATGGGTTAAATAATGATACTATTAATTGAAACATTGATAGTCAAAAGTGAGTGTGTGTGAACCAAAGCACAATAAAAATCACATATTATCTCCTCTGGATTGTGGACCCATGAAAAATAAAAAAATCACATGAACACAACTGACTTAGATGAGGATGATGAAGCAAAGCAAGCTATCCTGGCAGCTTCCATTGATGAAATAGAGTAGATCATACAAGGATGTCACCTCGGTTTTAAGGCAAAAATAGTTTGCATGAAGTAGTTATTTTGCTAGTAAAAATGTGGAGCCTCGGAGGTAACAATACAAGGATATTAAAACATCTTATAGATTTTTTGAATAAGTTATGGAGAATTCTTTGAAAGCCACTCAAAAGTGGTAAACTTCATTACAAGATTTAATATTTTGCTCAAAAAAAAATTGTTGTTGAAAGCTCAACCTAGTGTAGACATCTTGAAGGCCCTATTTGGTGATGGTCCATCCTAGTTTAGATGGCCCAAAGACCCTATTTGGTGATGGCCTAGCCTTGTGTAGACAAATTGAAGCCCCTATGTGATAAATATATGCATATTGTGTTTGTGCAAAATAGAGAAGACGACCCATTCTAAGATAAATTGCATGAAAATAGTAATTTTAGTGTTTTTCCAAAAAACATATTCAAAGTGAAATGAAAAGGAGTTGTAAAACATGGCATGGTAAACATGGAGAGATGTGGTAAAATGCATAGTCAGAATTTGTGATAAATTGACACATGCGGACACATTGAGGGTGGTTTGAAATGTAAAGTTGATTTTTTTATGCATGCACAAAAGAGAGAAGACATGAATGCAATAAGATATCCTTGCACCAAGTTTTAAAATTTTTAAAATAGTGGTCACAAGTTCAATACTCATTGTAGTTTATTTTTAAGGGAAAAATGAAAAGAAGTGAAAAGTTTATTTAAAAATCTTAAAAACAAATAGAATAGAAGGTTATTATTCTTCAAAATTTTCTATAGATCTTAAAAATTTTCAAAATATTTTAGATTATACTGAATACTTATCAAAAAATTTTAAAAAAAATGTGTATTTAAGAAATTCGAAGGTGTGTAGGAGTTATTTTTTAGTGGGAAATGTTTTGTAATTAAAAAAGGGGAATAAATACCCAGGTTTTGTAGGTGATTTGAAGATGAGAGGGCAATCCTCCAAGGGAGGTCCCAAGTTCAAATCTCCACCCTACCAAAAACTTGAATTGGGTATCCAAAATCCAATTGATAATGTTGGTACGGGCAGGGTCGGATGCAACTCCCGGGTGACTTTGATGGTGTAGAACCCCCTGTTCATGGTCTCTCAGACCAAGGCGGCCTCGCAAGAGGTTTTTCGCTTAAAAAAATGGGAATAAATATTTAAAAGAAGATTGAATTTTTTGAATTTTTTGGAATAAGGGGTCTATATTTAATAGTGAATAATATTTTTTATTAAAGTGTGCATTTTCGATAGTGACTGACACCTTTTTTTTTTAATTTTGCATCAAAAATAAAAAATTTGTACACAAAAAAGAAAAACATGTGCTTTGCACAATTGCAACATTCGATATAAATGACACCTATGAATTATGTTTATAGGTAATTTTGTCATGTTAAGTTATTGGATATAAATCCAAATATAGCTACCTTAACAACATCTAGGCATCGACCCTATAAATCATCGGGGAGGAATAAGTACACATTTATGTGATATTTTGTTTTACTTCATTCATTACTCATTTATTATTATCATTCAACATAAATCCTAAAATTGATAAGTATATAGGAAATTTATGCTGACATATGAGGATAGCATTTATAGAAAAAATTATTTTTAGTACTACCTTGGTGCTACATATCAATCTCTTTCACACACCTTAAATTATCTCTCACATACAACTGTATATATTGAAAGGACTAGCTTCTTCCACATACTGATAGGCATATAAAAAATGTAGTTATATTGAAAGGATTGGTATATAGGACTAGCAGTATATATAAAGGACGACCATTTGGAGATATAAAGAACCTTCGCAATGTCTACTTCAAAAATATTTTTCACAAAATTACAGTTGCTTAAGGGTCTAAATTTTGCAACCTAGAAGAAAAAAATGAGAACAATACTTGTGGTTGAAAAACTTTGGGATATAGTTACTAGTGTTGAAACTTGTCTTGGGGAGGTAGAATATAAGAAAAATTATGAAGAAAGAGATGCAAAGGCACTTATGCTCATTGCATTTGAAATAGTTGATGACACACAACCATATATTAGTGAAGATAATACATCAAAAGAAGCATGGGAAAAAATTTGAACCATATTTGAAGGAAGAAATGAAGTCAATGTCCTTCATCTATAATCATAACTTCATACACTAAGTGTCCAAGATGGTGAGAATCTTGAACAGTTCCTCCAAAGAATTGTTGACTTGGGGGAAAAGTTGATTACAATGGGATAAAAGCTTGAATATAATCTCTTAGTCTCAGTTTTACTTAGATATATCCCTGAATCATTCAAAACATTGGTGATATCTCTCCAAGTATCAAATAGAAGTGTGTCATTAAAAGAATTAGTAAACATACTTCAACAATATGAAATGGAGAATTAGTTGAGTGATGAGTTGATCACTAATGCTCTTCTCTCTACAAAGAAATCACAAAAAAATTCAAAGGGTCCTTCTACCCCATATTCATCACAAAATTAGCCTCAAAGGAGAATATGGTATTGTCATATTTGTGAAAAAGGACATAGTACAATATTTTGTAAATATAATTCATTGGATCAAAGGAATCAATTTCAAAGACCTCCTCAAGGAAATTAACAGTCTCAAAATCAACAAGGACATGGACAATATCAAAGAGAGAAACAAATATCACAATAACAAGGGTTTATTGAACAAGGTGGGTCAAAATAAAAATTATATTGTGAAGAAGAATGTGAAACAAGATATAAGGTCCTCATGGCCAAGGAAGTGTCAAAATCAAGAAACAAAGGTGAGAGTAAACAAGATAAGATAAAAGGGGAAATTCAAAAGTGTGTGTCATTAAAAATTAGTGATGGTGATGAATTTTTGAAACTAAGGTCTTGTTTATAGGTAATACTCAGAAAGGTTGGTGAAGGATGCTTTCCAAATAGTATGACAATCTTAGTTTATGTTGTAAAAAGAATGTGTATGCCATTAATCACCCTTGACATCCTTGAGGTGCAATGTAGAGATTAAATTAAAATAATTAAAAAGTTGAATAATAAGCCAATGATGAAATATGTTTTCTATGATACAAGTTATCTTCAAAGGATAAATTTAAATTATGATATGGTGATTTGAGGCCCATGATGGCAGATAGGTGTTGTGATACATGTGTTCTTGTTCAAAGGAAAGATGTAACTTTTAAAACAAATTATTTGAATATTGTTAGATTTTGTGTACAGGGAGGTTGTTATGGTCATGATAAAGGTTATATTATCAAAGTTGGTAGTGACAGTGACACTTTAGATTATATTAAAATACATTGTGATAATAATGGGATATGGTATTTGAATGATGGTGACATAGATTAGAGTGGCGATGAAGAATTTGGATATTTTTAAATGCATACAAAAGGAATTGGTTTAAAACTATTAAGAAGAATGGCATATGATGGTACATGATTGGGAATATATGGTCAAGGTATGAAAATTTCCATAATACCAAGTATAAGACCAAAGGATGAAGGCCTTGGTTATGATGGTCCAATAGGAAGTGGTGAGACCAAATTTGTAAAATGGAAACCTTAGGAAAAGAAGAAAATACAGATCAAGAAAGAAGTAATAAAACTAATTTTGTGATAGGTATCACAATATTTTTAAAGAAAGAATCATATGCAAAAGTTCCTAGGCTGGGATGTTGTAATCATTGTGAAAGAAATGGATATGTGACCACTAGGTGTTGGAACTTGTATTCATGTAAAATTTGTGAAGGTAATACTCACTCCAAAAGAAAGTGTTCGCATAAAAATGAAGTGACCAAAAAAATGCATATGAATTATAGATGGATTAAAAGTTAAAATGGAATAAAGTAAAAGAAATATTGAATGGCTTCTACACAAGGATATCAAGTTTGGTGGTTGAAAAAAATCATAGTTTGTTGAATGTAAAAAATATGCATTTTTTCATGGAAATTTGTCTTAGGAAACTTGATATAAATTATTTTAGTATCGAGATAATAACCCAAGTAGTTCTTGGAAGACGTGCAATGATAGGACTTGTAGTAAAAACCATATGTGGATAATGTAAAGACAAAAATGCAATACTTGTAGACACTTAAAACATGTCATATTTATGAGACTACCCATATGGACACATTCACAGACCATATGAATCCTCTTGGATCTCTCCAAGAGCAAGCAGTGGTCCTAGCCACTCAAGAATGGCAGTTCTAGCCCATCTAGGCTTGGCTACTCTCAGGCAGAGAAACTGCCACACCTGGCTGCTAAAGACTACAGTAGCCACACCTATCTACTTGACCTAACAGCAACTAGCACCATGCATAGTTTGGACATGAAAACAAGCCCAGATCACGCAGTCTGACTACACCTTTGCATTTTTTACAAGAGGATTTTGGTGAGGAACTCCTTGAGTTCCTCCTAACTGCCCCTTCAATACCAGTTTGTTACAGATGCTTCCCACCCAGGATGGCCAGTCGCATGAGATTTGTATTTAAGCTTCTCCAGGAAGCTAAGGTCCAAATTTGGAAGAGAGGGAAGTCTACATATGGACTCTCCCAAAAAGAGCAAAGGATCTGTAATTTTTAGAGTTTATGTAACGAATCCCTATTAGATTGGAGAGCGCATCTACGAGACCTTGAGGAGCAATGAAGTGTTGTTCGACTGAGGAGAGACTATGCATACAATATTTAGATCCATTACTATTCATCGCCATTTTGTGTACCTAACACATCCAGTGACCCTTGAACATCAATTTGAGCAAAGAACCTAGTGCTACAACCCTTGGAGTGCAAGGAGAAAGGTCTATTTCATGGTTTCTATCCTGGACAGTGGTTTGTAGGCACAACCTAGGGTTTTGGCATTACTTTCATTTGTGCTAGCATTATATTAGATTGTTTTCTATTTTAGCAATTATTCCTAGCGTAGATCTAATTTATAGTATGCATTTACATTAATGTTCTTTAAAACATGCCAGCATATTTCATTAGCTTTATTGCATTAATCATAGTATGTTAATTTATCTTACTTATCAGGTTTGATACTAACAACCTCATTCAGGGAGGCAGCTTGGACTACTAAGTGTGCTTTGTTATTTCAATGTACATAGATCTGCAGGTTTACAGGACCATATCAAGACATCTGAAGTATGGGATCCCTCTTAGATGATAGAAGGAGAAGGAGGCATATGTGATCCCTCATACAAGTTCATGTGCGGGATCAAGAAGCCTGTAAAAGCACACCACCCCTTTCCAAGGGGATATATTCCACCGTTTATGCCCCTCTTGTAACTAATTGTATCAAGAACTGGGTATCCCTCAGAGTGATGAATATGTAACTATGGATTAGAAATATCAATAAAAAGTATCTTTATTTGTTTTTCTCATTTACGTGTCATTTGCATGCACATTCATTTTTTATTTGATATAATAAATACAATTGCAATTCAGGACCCCCACCAAGTGTTGGCAATTTTGGGTTTGAGATCCTAGCTTCTTGTCTATGAGTTGTCATTGATGTCAAAAGGAAATGGCATTAATGTTAAGAGGATGTGTTGGTTTCAAAGGTGGAAGATTCCAAGAGAATATTTTTAAGAGAATCCGGAGAGATTCCATTGGAAAGGGTTTTTCATTAAAACCAAACCGGTTTTTATTAAAACCAAGTTGGATAGGGTTTTTATTAAAACCAAGTTAAATGGTTTTTATTAAAACTAATGGAGGTTCTCTTTATTATTTATTTAATTATTATTTAAAACCCTTCAAGGTTTTAATTAATTATTATTTCCATCGACGTCAAGGTGTCTTCGAAGAGACTATTTATTCTCCAACTCCTAAGGTTGGAAGGCTAATTAATTCGAAATTCCTCGAATGCAATTTGCGGTGTTTGTGCTCTGTATTTACTGCAATCGAAGGAAGACTTATAAGCACGTGCGGTTGAAAAGTCTTCGGGAGTTTTTTTCGAGGGTGAAGTGGAGGGAAGTTCACTTGTGAACTTCGTAGCCCGCATGGGCTAGTGGCAACAAAGGCTGCTATTGGGCGTTGCATTGGCGGAGGTCGCCGTTTCGAGTCTCGCGGGGGTGCTTTGCTAGAGTAACACACGTTTTTATTAAAACGTCTTTATGTCATGAAATTCGGAGTTTCTTGGACAGCGATTTATAAGGTGTGATTAAATTTTATGATTTTTGGCTTTTATGATTAGCATTGAATAAAAGCTTAGGAGAAATAAGGGCATATTTCTTTGGATGTATTTTTAAGATTATTATTTGCTATGCTAAAATTAAAAATGGAGGTATAAGGTGTGAGTCTGTGATTGTTGATTTATTGGCATGTTATGGTGGTTGTGTTTAAAGAAGTGGAGCTAAAAGGTGTAATAAAGGAAGTTTATATTATTGCTCATTTCTTTTTATTCTAACCCTAACTTGGTTGGAAGTTTGAGAGTTGTGTGTGGTGACGGCTTGAAGGTTCAATTATCTTCTACTCCAATAAGGTATGGGCACATTCTTCTTATGAGTATGATTGGTGTATGTTTTCTGAAATAAGGTTGGAGTGAAAAGGTATTCTACTAGGTATCCTTTGGCTAGGTGTAAATCCTATTTTTTGGTTTTTTGAAGACTACTTATGCATTGTTATCCTTAAGGAGAGTTTTTGGTGAATGCATAATTTCTGGTTTGAGATAGTGGAAGATTTGTGCACTAAGGTTTATATTTGTGAGTCTAGCTACTTGCATTGAGTTGGTGTAACCCTTGGTTGGCTGTTTTGAGTTTGATGGTTGAGTTGCTTCCATAGAGGTTGTTTGATCAAGTTATTGCTTTACTTGATTCATGATATTGGGCTTACTCCATTGAGTTGATTTGAGCAAGTTATTCTTTGCATTTGGTGATATTGTGTTGGTGGCTGTTTTGTTCAAATATCTTTGGAGGGAAAAGGATTTCTACTTGTTTCCTTTTCTTGTGATGATTGGTTGAACGCTTCAAGGTTGATGTTGAGTTGAATGGTGTTGGTTGACTAAACCTTGTTTTGATGAGCATTGTTGTTGAAACCCTAATTGATGGTGAAAATAACATGAGTATCATTGTTATGTGATTCTTTGCATAGTTGGCAATTGTTGGGGTTTCATGTTCTTGAAAGAAAACATTCTATCCTATCCATTTAATATATTGAGTTGAGTTTTCAGATTTGAGATTGAGATTGAGCTGAGTTGTTTTGAGTTGAGTTTTGAGATTGGGATTTGAGTATAGAACATATTGAGTCTCTAACAATTCTCTTTATGCTTCTATGAGTTTGAAAAATCACATTGAGTCTCTAACAATTCACTTTGTGATTTCCTACTAAGAAAGTTTTTCTTTGTGAGCTTGCTGAGTTTTTGGACAGGTTCCGGTGGGGACTTGTGAGCAGTTTTTGGACAGGTTCCGGTGGGGACTTGTGAGCAGTTTTTGGACAGGTTCTAGTGGGGACTTGTGAGCAATTTTGGATAGGTTTTGGTGGGGACTTGTGAGCAGTTTTGGACAGGTTCCGATGGGGACTTGTGAGAATATTTGGACAGGTCCTAGCAGAGGACTTGTGAGCTAAGTTTGATAGTTCTAGCAAAGAACTTGAGGACAAAGGTGCATTGGTTCTATGAGAAGAACCTGAGGATAGTTGGCAAGTCTTTGAGAAGGCTTGTATGTAGAGGATTGATTTGTTCAAGAGTTGGACAGATCTGACAGACAAAGGAAGACTTGTACTAGACCAACTGATCGTGTTTGGTACAGGTTGCTGAGCTACTGTGGATGTGATCATAGAAGGCGAAGGTCTCTTAGGCTAAGCATTGAGGATAGGATGTCTTCGATGGAAAGGAGTTCCACGTGTCGACAAGAGGTAGAGGCAGTTGATATTCTGAGGGATCATTTCCAGAGCAGAGGGGAAGGTATCTCCTTTGAGTAGAGGCTCATAAATTTTGATTGGGGGAAGGTATCTCCTTTGAGAAGAGGCTCATAAATTCTGATTGGGGGAAGGTATATCCTTTGGGCCAAGGCTCATAAACATTGTAATTGGGAAGGATTCCCAAAGAACTTTGAGATAACTTTTAGAGAAAAGTTTTGTGGATGTAGCCCAGCCATTATAGGTGAACCACGTTAAAATTGGTGTCACTTTGTGGATGATATTGTGCATTGCTTTGATATTACTTTGGGTATATTACTTTACTATTTTGAAGTATAATGGAAAAATTATAAAGAGGTCTTATACTGTTCACCCCCCTCTCAGTATAAGCTTGTGTTCTTCACCAAGTTTTTTTTTTTATTCAGTTTATTGGCATTCACAGGTTTGTGTGTAGGTTTGGCCGCTCTAGTTGATAGCGGCCAGCAGGTCTTGGCTACTCCGGTCAACAACAACTAGCTGATCTTAGCCACTCCTGCAGTCAATGGCTAAAATCAGTTGCTTTGGTCGACAGTAGCCAGTAGAAAAGTGCAAAAGAGGTTAGAATTTCCATCATCATAGCGGGATTTGAGGTTGGTTTCATCCTCTATTTTCTTTGTATTTCTATCTGCAAATTTTTATTTCCAAAAATAGCAAGCAAAATCATAGTTTAATCAGGGAAATATAAAGAAAAATGGGAAAATAGATTGCACTTGATGTTTCTTAGGACTTTCTTTAGTTTCTCTAGGCACTACTAGGAATAGCGGGCCTCTACTTGTAAGGTCTACCCTAGTCTCCAACATGCTAGGCTTCTGTGTGTTTGTATTTCTTGCATGCGACCCAACCAGTGGCCCTTAATTCATAAAAAATAATGCATTCTTTGGATATCATATAAGCTAAAGACATATTTTTGAAATAAAATATCTTTTATCTTAGGCATATAGGAAATATCATGTTTGCTTGGTTATGCATTTTGCTTACATTCAAGGTTAAAAAGAACCCCACACACATCATGTTTCATATTTAACATCAGCGATGTTGGGTTCTCACATACAACCCATTGATCGAGACCAACAGTGGAGGTTATTACCACTTGTTTGGCTTGTGAGAAATAGTATCATCGAGACCTGCCCATGGTCAAGGCCAACCCAAGAACTATCATAACCATGCAAAATAGTATGCACTCCTCTTTGAAGGATGTATCATTGTGCACGGGGTGCTGGGTGAGGGTTGGTAGTACCTATGCTACCTCGTCAAGTATGGATTTCATCACCATATTTAGCTTGTGCAAGTATATAGATGAAAACCTTTAAACATATAAGTACACCATCCAACAAGAATAAAACATGATAAGAGTTATCTTATTTATTCGATGAATCAAAACACACCAAATAGTTTAGGAAACACATAAATCCTTAAAAGAGATAAACATATGTTTTTTTTGTTTGTGTGCTTTTGAATCTACCTAAGAAGATAACTCATAAGTCACTATGGTGTACACACAGAGCAACCACCCTCGGTCTAGCACTGAGGGGGAAGCTAATGCTCCACAAACTCACAGCCATACTAGCATTGATCTGCCCACCCATAGTATCACCGGATGAATTTTGATGAGTCTTAGGGGTGACAACTAAATCCTTGAGGGGACTCCTCGAGAAACCCTAGCAAGAGAGCCACATCCTGGTTCCTCATCACATAGATATGAGAAGGCCTCATGGCCTCTCTCATCACTCAGGAACATGAGGGCATCACGACCTTCTTCATCACACATGTACGAGAAGGTCTCAAGGCCTTCCTCATTGCATAGGCAAGAAGAGGAATCATGACCTTCCTTTTTACACCGATATGTGGAGGCATCATGACCTCCCTCATCGCACAAAAATGCAGAGGCTTAAAGGCCTCCATCATCATGTCGATATGAGGAGGCATTAAGGCCTCTATCATCGCATAGGCATGCAAGGGTTGCAAAACCCCAAATTTCATATGATACACATAGGATAGATCAGCCCATTGAGGGGTAAGACCCCAGGGCTACGCCCAATTGTAGACCCAATGATGAGTCCCAGAATTACCTATATTTTTGTATGAGTCTTAGCAGATATTATGCGGTGATATATTAGGAATTGTATGTTTTTATCAATGATTATGTATTTATTTAATGAGATTATGCGTATTATCTGATTTGTGTGTTTTAGTGTGTTTCTGTGGAGATATTGTTGATTTTGTCGGATTTAATCAGTCGAGGTCTTTTTCATGGACCTGGCACTTTGTTTACTATGGAACTGATGCATAATGGATAGGCGCCTTCCTCTTCTAGGAAGGCGCTAGAAGAAGGTAGGCGCCTTCCCCTTCCAGGAAGGCGCCAATTGAAGATAGGCACCTTCCTCTTCCAGGAAGGTGCCAATAGAAGGTAGGCACCTTCCGCAAAGGAAGGTGCCTCTATTTTTGCATGTTGACCAGATCAAACATGACGCGGGCGATAATAAATGGTGCAGTTACAACTCCATGCCACACAGGATATTTGCGGGAGTTGTGCCGCCCATGCCAAGTGAAGCATGAGCCAATTACGAAACACACCAATATTAGGAACAAAGCCAGTTTTTGGTAGACAACGGCCGAAGCTTACTAGATTGTCGTCGTCAAGTCTGGAATAGACCGATGGTTGTAACCGAGTTGTAACAGAAGACCTATGTGTGTGCTATATAAACACACACAGACCTCTCTAAAGATATAGAATATAGAATATAGAACATATAGCAATTGTATAGAAGATATAGAATACACATTGTAATCCTTTGATTGCATAATAAAGTCTACAAGTTCCTAAAGCGTGTTCACATTGGGAGGGATCTGCTGGAGCTTGGGCCCACTCCAAGATAGTATTCTTCCCCTTCTTTTCTATGCTTTGTAGATTTCATGCTTTCATAGTTTCATTTCCTGTATTTGTGTTTTATTATTGCAATAGGTTTGATTATTTCTTAGATGCACGTATGAATGCTTTCTTTCTGAATATTTAATTGTTCATATGCATTTTATTGAGGAGTGCATGAGAGATTGACAACCTTTTGAACACCCCCCAATAGTAGAGTTAGAAGGACTCATCTCAAGGTGGTATTGTGAATGATCCTGTAAGAGATCCTTCAAAATTTTATGAATCCCTGGTTGATAATTAATGATCGGGCAAGTGACAAAATAGATAGAAAGTTAACCTTGTTTGGCCCACAACATTTTGGCATCATTTTCGGGGAAGCATCTTTTAGATCCATTCCAATACCCAAAACCTTCTACCTAAATTTGTATGAGTTCTTCGAGAAGAAGAGGACCTGACGGTCGGTTCATAAAACAAAGCTCTTTAGAACTAGAGTCGCTTGACTCGCAACCAACAATCCACTGGAGCGAGGATCAACACTTTGAATGAAGTGCTTCCTCATCCCATCTACTTGGGGAAGAACGAATAGTTACGAACTCATTGTTTAAAAGAACACCCCTAGAAGAAGCCTTGTTGTGGAAAGCTGTGCAAGATCAGACAATAACTCCAGATAATCTTAGCGCTTTGACTCAAAAAGTTTTAAATGACCATAAGGCCATAAGTGCTGCATTTGAGACCACATTTCCTAAAAAAATGGCTGACACAGAAGAAGTCTCATCCGGATTTAGCTTCCCGATTGACGAAGGAGTAGGAGACACCAAGATGAAAAACATATCCCCTGCTCATCTCCCTACCTTCAGAGGATACCCGACCGAAGACCCTGACCTATTCTTATTCAAGTTTGATGTTTTGTGTAGGTCTGTGGATTACAAATCAGATACATAGAAGCTGAAACTCTTCCCTTCTACATTGGATGATGCAGCTCTGCGGTGGTTCATCGATCTGGGAGAAAAGCACATAGTGACATGGGATCAAATGAAGAAGCTCTTTCAAGAGCAATACCAAGATTTCGGGAGAGCAAGATATTCCAAAGAAGAAGTCCTGAGCATGACGTAGAAAGAGGATGAGTCTCTCGAGGAGTACTGGGAGAGATTTAATTTTAATCTTCAATGATCTCCCCACGCAAAGCTATCCGATAAGTCCCTCAAAAGCATCTTCTTGAGGGGACTTAATAATGAATCATTAGAGGCTCTTAATATGATTTTTGGAGGTGATGTCTACCAACACGATATGGAAGATATCCGGCAACTCTATCGGAATT
Organism: Wollemia nobilis; assembly: GCA_028583015.1. NCBI lineage: Eukaryota > Viridiplantae > Streptophyta > Pinopsida > Araucariales > Araucariaceae > Wollemia > Wollemia nobilis. Next base: position 5,423,017 of record JAQPPZ010000040.1, read on the forward strand.
ACTCAAGAAGAAGAGGCAAGACCACTTCCAGAAGCATCAAAGTGACTGCTTCGGTGACAAAGACAAAACTTGGCAATATGTTGGAAGATATGAAAAGCGAGATGCTCTCTTCTCTAGCATTGTAGATGGACACATTGCTATTAGAGAAGAAGAAACAAGAGAATGAGGCAGCATTAACCTATTTTTTCCCAAAATGCAGAGGAAAGCATGCAAAGAACGCATGCCCGAAGAACAAGATTAGAGTATGCACAGTATGCAAACTGAATCATAAGACTCGATTGTGCCCAAAGTTGCCTAGAAACCAGGAGGAGGCTGAGACATCGAAAGCCTATTTCATAGGTAACCGAAAGAGTTGGCCACAACCCCCTATGGGGAGTATGCCAGCTGGAATGTCACAATATGGAGGAATGCCATACATGCCACAAGGTCCACCTCAACCATCCAACATGGGATGGTGGGGGCCATCACCTTGGTCCAACGCACCCCCAGGAGCGGCATTCATGAATCAACAACCCTGGATGCAGTACCAATATCCGGGGCAATAGTGGAGAGGCCACACACCATGGAATCCAGCCCCATAGAATGTAGTGCCAACTCAACCCCATCAAAAACTTGTTGGCTCTACCAACAGTGAGACCTGCGCATAGCTACCAGCACAACCGACGGCTAATCCAAACAACAGAGTAAATCAGCCGACATACAACGTCGAAGGTGAGATGTATCCTATGTACAATATTTAGCTTAGGTCAGGTAGGCAGTTAGGAGTAGAAACACCTCCACTGGTAGAAGAGGAGGAAGAAGAAGAAGAAACACCTCTTGTGGAAGAGGTGATAGAGGAAATAGCTGAGAGAGCAAAGGCTCCATTCCCTTATCGGTTGCAAGAATAGAAGAAACAAAAGCAGTCAGAGTTTGATATCCTATCGAGTCTGAAGAACCTCACAATGATGATACCACTATTTCAAGCCATCCGAGATGTTCCAATATACAGCAAGGCAATAAGAGAAATGTGCTTGAGGAAGCCAGGGTGGAAAGCAACCCAGACTATCAATGTCATGGGTAAATTAGCGGACCCGATGATGGGCAAGATATGTCATCCCAAGTACATGGATCCAGGAAGTCTAGTACTGACTATAAAAATCAAAGGGCATTCCTTGTTTAATACATTGGTCGATCTTGGAGCAGCCATCAACGTAATGCCTCAAGAAACCATGCAGAGGCTACAACTCACGAACCTGAGACCCACCATGACAGTGCTGCAATTAGTTGATCGATCGATAGTAGCACCAGAGGGAATGCTAGAGGATGTAATGGTGACAGTTAGCGCATGGGAATACCCAATTGATTTCTTGGTCTTGTAGTCCAAGACTAGGTTGGGTGGCTACCCACTCATTTTGGGGAGACCATGGCTGGCAATAGCCGATGCCTACATCAGCTATCGGGATGGGCTGATGACCATCTCCGATGGCCAAAACATCAAGAGATTGACCATTTCGCCCCCTATGTAGTCTGTCAACCCATTGGGAGAAGCTACGTTACCCAAGCATAATTATCAAGAGCTATCCATAATCCAGCCAGTAATGGCGTTAGATGAGTTAGCAGAGGAAGAAGATGAGGATGGGGCTATTGTAGAATTCCTCCATGGAGAGTCCTCTACCAGCACACCTGGATCACCATTGGCTGGCACTCATGATCATCACGTCCAATAGATAACTGTTGGGCCAGGAAGGACGTTGAATGTCAGTAGTGGGTTGACTCCTGCACAGTTGGCAAAAGTAGAACTCTTGGTAAGACACCAATAGGCATTTGCATGGGACTACTCGGACATGAAGGGTATTCACCCAAAAATTTGCACTCATAGAATATACCTTGATGAGCAAGCGACTCCAAGCAGGCAACCACAGAGGAGAATGAACCCGACAATGAAGGACATTGTCAAAATAGAGTTACAAAAACTCTTGGCTGTCGGATTCATCTATCCAATTTTTGACAGTGAGTGGGTGTCACCACTTGTGGTAGTCCCTAAGAAAAATGGGAAATGGCGAATCTGCGTGGACTACAGAGCGCTGAATAAAGCAACTAAGAAAGACCACTTCCCGCTCCCATTCGTTGATCAAGTCTTGGACACACTTTTGGGATGAAAGTACTTCTCCTTCCTGGATGGGTTCAGTGGATACAATCAGATCTAGATAGGAGGAGAGGATCAGGATAAAACAATGTTCACCTACCCATGGGGAACGTTTGCTTACCAGGTATTACCCTTTGGGTTATGCAACGCATCGACCACCTTTCAGAGGGCGGTGCTTAGCATATTTTTGGACATGATAGGAGAAGCGGTCGAAGTATACATGGATGACTTCACCATTTATGGAGAGACCTTTGAAGAAGCAATGTTGAACCTGGAGAAAGTGCTCGAAAGAAGCGAGGAGAACAATCTGTCCCTGAGCAATGAAAAATGCTTCATGATGATGCAAGAAGGCATCATGCTGGGACACCATATCTCTGCAGTAGGGCTAAAAGTTGATAGAAGGAAGATTGAGGTCATCAAAGACCTACCCAACCCTAGGACATAGAAATAAGTGAGGAGTTTCCTCGGATCTATCGGGTACTACCGACGATTTATCGTCGATTTTAGCAAGATTGCAAAACCACTGCACACTCTATTGTCTAAGGACGTAGAGTTCAACTGGATGGAAGACTGCGAAGAAGCTTTTCAATTGCTTAAGGAGAAGATGATAATTGCACCGATTTTAAGAGGACCAGATTGGGCCATACCCTTCCACATTTATTGTGATGCATCCAATAATGCGATTGGATCGGTCCTGGGATAGAAAGATGGCAAATATTTCTATGCCATCTATTACGTCAATAAAAACTTGGCAGGAGCCGAGCTCAATTATACGATAATAGAAAAGGAGTTTCTTGCAGTGGTGCACGCCATAAACAAATTCTGCCATTACATCATCGGCTATAAGGTGTTCATCCATACGGACCATGCAACCATCAGATACCTGATGAGTAAGCTGAATATTGGCGGGAGAGTGGTTAGGTGGCTCCTACTATTGCAAGAATTTGATATCACCATAGTTGACAAACTGGGCAAGGACAATGTGGTAGCAGACTTCCTATCCAGGTTGACACCAACAGACTATACGATAGTGGAAGACCAGTTTTTGGATGAACACTTATTTACCATCGATGAGCAAATCTTGTGGTATGCAGACATAGCCAATTACTTGGCCACTGGTAGAACCTCACCTACTCTCTCATACCGAGAAAAGTAGGGGGTGATAGAGAAGAGTGCACCCTACCTATGGATCGATGGCCTCCTATTCAAAACAGGACGTGACCAAATCATAAGGAGGTGCATGGCAGAGTAGGAATTCTCAGAGATACTCAAAGCCTATCATGATGAACCTTGCGGAGGACACTTTGTAGGGAAACAGACTGCATATAAAGTTCTGTAGGCTGGGTATTTCTGGCCTAACCTATTCAAATATGCAGTCACGTATGTCAGCAAGTGCGATGAGTGCCAAAGGATGGGTAGACCAACCCATCATGATGAAATGCCCCTCCAGCCTCAAGTACACCTAGAACCCTTTGATAAGTGGGGTATGGATTTTGTGGGGCCAATTAACCCACCTTCAATAGGGAAGAGGTTTATCTTAGTCTGCACAGACTATGTCACCAAGTGGGTTGAAGTCCAGGCACTGAAAGATTCAAAAGAAAGAACAGTTGTCAATTTTCTATTTGCTCACATTTTTACACTTTTCGGGGTCCCCGAGGAAATAACAACGGACCAGGGACCTCAGTTCACTTCAAAGTTGATTGAGGAGCTAATGGAGCAATACAAAATTTGGCACAATAAGACTACACCCTACCATCCGTAGGCAAATGGGAAAGTGGAAGTAACAAACAGGGAGATTGAGAATATCCTGATGAAGACCATGCAACAACATAGAAAGGATTGGGCTACATGGCTACCAGAGGCAGTATGGGCATACAACACTACATGGAAGTCTACCATAGGTTTCACACCCTTCCTATTGGTCTATGGGAAGAATGCAATGATGCCCATTGAGTTTGAGATTAAGACGTTAAGAATAGCTTTAGAATTGAATTTGAGCCTGGATGACGCTCAAAAAGAAAGGATTCGATAGCTGGATCAGCTAGATGAAATCCGAATGGATGCTTTGCAGAAGATGGAAATCACATAGAAGCAAAGGAAATGGTGGCATGACCGCCACATCAAACTGAAGCAGTTCAAAGAAGGAGAATGGGTACTATTGTATGATTCTCGATTCCAGGAAAGGAAGGGAAAGCTTATGCAGATATGGATGGGACCGTATGAGGTGGTAGAACTCATTAAGAATGGAGTTGTGCATGTTAGAACTATCAACGACAACAATGTTCTATTGATTGTCAATGGCCATCGACTGCATCCCTATAGCACATCCAAAAATGTACTGGTGGGATCCAAAATAGGCATGGGGGAGACCTCATCCCCGTGAATCTGGATCCAAACTCTCAGAAAAATAGAATGGTGGGCATGAAAATGCTCACCAAAAAAAAAAAAAATAGTAGATAGGTGTAAATAATTTTCTTACAACATGTTTTATTTTGCAGGGACGACGCCCGCATGCAAGCTGTAGGCATCCTGGCCATAGGGCCTAACAAGCATGGAATGCGTCTAACTGCCTACATTTTTCTTTTTTTTTGTTTGCTTTTTGTAGGTGGAGGAACTGATAGTTCGACGGATAGGCATCTGGGACACCAGGCCTGGTTCGGCTCAGCACCCCGACGTCGGCACTAATAGAATAAAAGTAGGCATGAAGTCAGCCCGAGGAGGCCTGATCACCTTTCTCGATCAAATACGACATGGCTGCCGATAAAATAAGGTGCCTTCCTCTTCCAAGAAGGTGCCCTATGTAAATAAGGCGCCTTCCCCCGCCAGAAGGTGCCCCTCAATAAGGCGCCTTCAGCCACCAAGAAGGCACCCACCGAAAGAAGGTGCCTTCCTCTCCCAGGAAGGCACCCCATGTGAATAAGGTGCCTTCCACTACCGGAAGATGCCCCACCGAAATAAGAATGTGCTAAAAAAAAAAATAAAAAGTAGGGGAGCGCCTTCCTCATCAGGAAGGCGCATCCTAAAAAAAAAAAAGTAGGGGAGCGCCTTCCTCATCAGGAAGGCGCATCCTACAACAAAAAAAAAAAATCAAATCGGAGCACCCTCCTTTTTGGGTGCATGAGCCTCAAGGGCACCTTCCTTACCCAGGAAGGCGCATGCATTTCAAAGTGCCTTCCATACCAGGAAGGTGCATCCATCCATCAGGCGCCTTCCACACCAGGAAGGCGCATTTATACATAAGGGCGCCTTCCTCTCCCAGGAAGGTGCACGTGTCCTTAAGGGTGCCTTCCTCTTCCAGGAAGGCGCATTCATTAAAGGCGCCTTCCCTCATCGAAAGGCGCATCCATGACTATATCGAGAAGGTAGCCCATCAGGCGCCTTTCGCATCGGGAAGGCACCACAATAGGCACCTTTCGCATCGAGAAGGTACCGAAGCAGGCACCTTCCGTATGCAACCAACGATCAAGTTTCACACATGCCTCAATCATCACGTGACACATGGCACAAATTTATCTCTAGGAGCACGTAAGTAGAATCCACCCCAATCAAAGCAAATCTCAGAGAATTACGAGGCAAAATCGGTGCACGTTCCAACAACAATCAATTTTTCTGGTTTGTCTTCAACACCTATCATCAAAGCAACTCAATAGCATAATCCGCACCAACAAGGTACCCATCCCCCATAAAGAATCGATGAATCGATGATCCCCATGACACACGAGGCATCCAATCAGGTATGCGCATACTCTACTTAGATTTATATGTAATCATTGTTAAAATATGCGAGTACCAAAATATCACCGCCATAAAACAAAAAAAATCATACACCCCCCATGGCCGATCGTGCCAACATGTACCTCAAAAGGCGTGCCTGGCAAGGATTGGGAGTTAGTTGTTCGACACCCTCCTTATAAGGAAGGCGCCTCCTTGAGAAAGCAAAGAAGAGAAATAGTAGCTTGCAGGAAGGCACCATGGGAGGTCGATCAAAGAATCATTCGATAAAAAAGAACGAGCTAAGCAGCATAGATGGGATCAAGGGGGTGGTGAGAGCCCAATTCGTAGAGGGATGGCCCCCGGAGCAGGTCCCCAACAATGAAATAATGGCCACTAGAGAGCCCTCTGACCGAGCTGTCGTAGTTCCTGCATAGGCCATAGCCAAAAGGCCTAGGACTGCTCGAAAGAAGGCCAAGGAGGCTGTCACAGAGCCAGAAGATGATGACTGGGATATGCATCTATTTTTCGATAGGAAGAAAGTGTTTGAACGGATGCGCAGAGAGGTGAGGGCAGCTAAGCAGGGGAGAAAATCCTCTTCGAGGGTCCGAGGAACCTCTGGCATCAGTATTGATCTAGCACATAAGAGTAAATTTTGGAAAATTTACGGCTCAGCCCCAGGGCGACCCTCAAAAATAAGGAAATGGTTAGAGAGATGGGGGATATTCGGCCCAGATTCGGAGGCTACAGCTAAGGCCGAGGAAGATCCAAGGCCTGATCCTGAGGAGGCTAGAACATATAAGGCCCAGGTGGTTCGTCAAAGGGGAAGTGATTCAGATATCCCCCTTGCGGTTCCCAGGACCAAAGAAACCGACCTGTGGTAGGCTACAGAAGCAACATTTCAGGCAAGGACACCCACAGTAGTCATGTCGGCCCCAATAGCAGCTAGAACAAGGAGAGCAGATCGACAAAAATCAACAGTAGCAGGAACGTCCAGATACAGGCGATGACCAGAGTGCCTACGGTTTTGATGCCACGAGGGCGTGGCATATGTTAGGCATGGGGGGATGATGAGTCCCAGAATTACCTATATTTTTGTATGAGTCTTAGCAGATATTATGCGGTGATATATTAGGAATTGTATGTTTTTATCAATGATTATGTATTTATTTAATGAGATTATGCGTATTATCTGATTTGTGTGTTTTAGTGTGTTTCTGTGGAGATATTGTTGATTTTGTCAGATTTAATCAGTCGAGGTCTTTTTCATGGACCTGGCACTTTGTTTACTGTGGAACTGATGCATAATGGATAGGCGCCTTCCTCTTCCAGGAAGGCACCAGAAGAAGGTAGGCGCCTTCCCCTTCCAGGAAGGCGCCAATTGAAGATAGGCGCCTTCCTCTTCCAGGAAGGCACCAATAGAAGGTAGGCACCTTCCACAAAGGAAGGTGCCTCTATTTTTGCATGTTGACCAGATCAAACATGATGTGGGTGATAATAAATGGTGCAGTTACAACTCCATGCCACACAAGATATTTGTGGGAGTTGTGCCGCCCATGCCAAGTGAAGCATGAGCCAATTACGGAACACGCCAATATTAGGAACAAAGCCAATTTTCGATAGACGATGGTCGAAGCTTACCAGATTGCCATCGTCGAGTCTAGAATAGACCGATGGTTGTAATCGAGTTGTAATAGAAGACCTATGCGTGTGCTATATAAACACACATAGACCTCTCTAAAGATATAGAATATAGAATATAGAACATATAGCAATTGTATAGAAGATATAGAATACACATTGTAATCCTTTGATTGCATAATAAAGTCTACAAGTTCCTAAAGCGTGTTCACGTTGGGAGGGATCTCGCTGGAGCTTGGGCCCACTCCAAGACAGTATTCTTCCCCTTATTTTCTATGCTTTGTAGATTTCATGCTTTCATAGTTTCATTTCCTATATTTGTGTTTTATTATTGCAGTAGGTTTGATTATTTCTTAGATGCACGTATGAATGCTTTCTTTCTGAAGATTTAATTGTTCATACGCATTTTATTGAGGAGTGCATGAGATATTGACAACCTTTTGAACACCCCCCAATAGTAGAGTTAGAAGGACTCATCTCAAGGTGGTATTGTGAATGATCCTGTAAGAGATCCTTCGAAAGTTTATGAATCCTTGGTTGATAATTAATGATCGGGCAAGTGACAAAATAGATAGAAATTTAACCTTGTTTGGCCTGCAATACCCAAGACATCCTACAACATCCCTACATATGGGAGGGTACCATTAGACTATGAAATCATTGGTGCCAATGGGACTCCATGGGATATCCATGGAGAACCCAACAACTTGATGAACTGGATCGAGTTCCATCAAGACCAGCTCCTAGAAGTATTGCTACTGAAAATTCTGCTTCGAGAAGTTCATGTAGCATAGCCACTAGACGCACCAATCAACCAGGGGAAGCTTCAAAGTTATCCTAGAACACATACACTACTTCAGATCATGGGGGTACTCAACCCATAACACATTATACATAATAGGTCACCCTAGTAGATAAGGGCAAACACATAGCAGGAGCCTCCTCAAGGGGCCTAAGAATTAGAACTCCTGACGGAGTTAGAAAGGCATGAAACTTTAGTAGCAGGTTTATCTAACTGAATACATAGGTTAGAGGAAGTGCTATGCATCGAGCGTGAGCGTGTAGAATCTCTTGAGCAAGAAGAGCGAAGGAAGAGGTGCCTATCCCTACAAGAACAACACTCAAGAGAGGAAAGAGCTGAGCGCGAGGAGCTAGTAGAGAGGCTTGCTTGAAAAAGATGCACACATAGGTGGTGAGAGATACCGACATGAGAGACGTGCTAATTCTCAGTAGGAGAGAAGCACTAGGAAATAAAATAAATGTGCTCACCACACTTCACAACATCAACAACACATGAACCTCGAACAAATACAATTCAATGAGGAAAGGGTAGGGATGGAAGACCAAGAACATTAATATCCTGAACCTCCATCCATGGTTAAGGGAGATGATTATAGATGCCCAAACCAAGCCAAAATAGGGTTACATACCTTACCATCATGAGCAAACCTTCAAGAATATGAGATTATTTCCTTGAAGGTATACCAGACACTCATCGAGAGAGTCAAGTCTCTTGAGAAGCAGGACACAAATAGATAGAAGCTGATATTGACCAAGATACACAACCAACCTCTGTGTCCTTAAGTCCCGAGTCTCACATATCTTAGGCACTTTGATATGCTTAGGCTAGATAAGTTTAAGGGTGAGGGAGATGTGCAAGAACATGTGATCAACTTCATGAACATGTGCTTCCACCTTGAGAAGAACGATGCCTTGATGCTGAGGAAATTCATCATGATGTTCTTTGGTGCAACAACTCAATGGTTCAACCAGTTGCCCAAGCATAGTATCTCTAGTTTTGAGAAACTGATGAATGTGTTCCTTGAATTTTTCTCCTTCGATGCCAAGAAGAAGGTGAACCTATCTGATCTGGCCAACTTGAAATAGTATGATGATGAGCCAGTGATGGACTATGGGGACAGGTGGAGAAAAATCATGGCAAAAATATCATTCTCCATCCCCATAGAAGAGCTCATCTGAATGTTCATGAAGAGCTGCCCAAAGCACATCTCTCTGCTATTGCAACTACAACAATATGAATCATTCAAAGAAGCCTTGGCTCAAGCCAAGATTATTGAAGATATTAAGGTCGATGAGGGAGACCTCAAGCTCCACAACAAGAAAGAGTGGAGCAAGAACAATTAGAATAACAAGAATAAGAAAAAGTAGGCCAAACCTACTCAAGTTAATTAGGTTGTATTGGCCATGCCGAAGGAGGGGAATGGATAGGAACCCTAGAATTATCAGGCTCACCCCCCATCAACCAACTATGACCCTAAGAACAACCAAGGTGAGAACAAGAAACATTGGACGTCTCATTATTTCATGCCTCTAAATGAATCGATGTAGTCGATATTTAATCAGTTGAATGAGGCACAGAGGATAAGGTTTCCTGACATACAACTTATTGACCCTAATCATCCCAAGCCAAAGGGATATAGGGAAGATCAACACTACCCATATCATAGGATATAGGGGCATGATATCGAGAACTACATTAGATTCAAGAATGTTGTGCAAAACATGATTGAAAAGGGAGAGCTAAGAGTTGACAACCTACTAGCTCCCGATAATAGAGATATGGGGATATTTAGGAACCCATTGCCCAATCATGAGGCCCCTAGAAATCAGGGCACCCAAGTCAACTAGGTCCGAGTCGAGCCACCTATTCAGGGATGCATCGGAATGGTTGAGTTAGTTAATGTGGCAACCAAGAGTCGAAGATATGGGCAACCACAGCCTCCAATAGCTCCCATTAATATCCTGGCTGCACCTCGGTAGAGACAGGTGTAGGAAAATCCTCCAAGTCCACCAGTAAGACCTATGGTAACTATTCGGAGTAGACTAGAAAAAAATCTACAAATAACTCCAGCCAAGTTATCCATTTATGAGCTCATACAATAGTCCCCTAGGCATAGGGAGACTCTAATGGAGATTTTGAGATCAATCGAGCTCCAGCCCCAAAACCTAGATGTGTTCACACATTTTGTGGGGCAAGTACAATAGTGCCAAGAGCCCGTGATTCATTTTTATGATCATGAAATTAAGGTAGTCCCTACTACCTCAACAAATACCTACCTTTGCACATTATTGCATCAATAAATGACATGCCATTCAAGTGGGTTCTGATTGATACAGTCTCATCGATCAACATCATCACTACCAAGGCTATAGGGCACTTGAATATCCCTAAGTCCAACATCATCCCAAATTCCTACACGCTCAGGGATTTCAACGATATGCTGTGCTCCACCATGGGCACAATTATTTTTCCTATAAAGGTAGGACATAAGACCATCCCCATGATATGTCATGTGTTAGAAGGGGTGATGTAATATAACATCCTTCTAGGGCATCCCTAGATTAGGGACATGAAGTGTGTACCCTCAATCCTACACCAATGCATCAAGTATGTGCATGAGGGACAAGTTCATGTGGTTCCATCCGATGAAGAGCCATTCAAGTACGTGCATCAAGTTGACTTGTCGAAGGACTTTGTCCTTCCATCAAAACACTTGTACATAAGGCCTTCATACACAACCATGCAGCCAAGAAGCAAAAGCAAATCAGTGCGAGGTGACCCATCCACATTGGCACCACCTCCTACATCCAAAGCTACTGGTGCTTCTGAAAAGCCTTTGACATCTAAGGAAAAAGATAAATAGAAGCTGAAGGCACCCCTAGTGGAGGAAGGACCCAAGGAGCTTTCGACCATAGCAACTATAGGAATCCCTACTCCCATGGAGGAGGAACATTCCCAAGAAATAGTCGAGGAGGTACCTCAACCTGCCTTGCCTGCATCATCAACAACGTCATCTACACCCCAGGTAATAGTTCACCTAGCCAACACAACACTAGGTGAATATCTTGTGTAGAACGTGACTTTCACACCAATCATTGAGTCTACACAAGACATGGGATGGCCAAGAGTCCCAAATCTACTAGTAGGGATAGTGGTTCCCCTAGGGGTTCCACCCAACCAAACAAATTTCATATATGCTGGTCTAGATTACACCCATACTACTCCTGATCTAGAAAGGGATGAGGATGAGCCATTCACCATGAATGTTCATTACTTGTCAAATCTCGAGTTTGCTCTGAAGTACTTTGAGCAATGTCACTGGCAAGGCTATGGCCTAGGCCTGTATGAGCAAGGGCATCGAATGCCATTTCAGCCATAGTACCAATTACCTACTGATAGGTGCGGTTTAGGCTATCAAATGTAGAGTCATGATGACTCTTTAGAAGTAGCCCTAGATAGGCTAAGCATCGGGTTTGGGGAGGACATCGATTGGAATCCCTATCAACCCCCTAGCAGAAACTACTTGGGTGACGGATGGGTGTCGATGGTCAATGTCGCACCACCTAACCAGTATCACCCTGAATCCTCTCTTGAAGCACCCCCATCAAGAGCCATCCTATGGGAGGAAGAGCCAATGCATGGATATGAGTGAGAGGAGTATGACTATGTCCCAAGCGAGGATGAAGATGAAGCCGACTTGGCCTACCATGGGCCTCGGTATGTGCAAAACCTTGCTTGGATAGGCCACACAGAGAGTGGCTACATCTCATATGAGAGTGAATACATCTCGGATGAGGGTGGATACATGTCAAATAAGAGTGGCTATGAGTCGAAAGACTCAATAGAGATGGCCTACCTATGGCCTAGACATATGAGCCACATCCTTGGGCCAGAGACAAATGCTAATGGATTCTTCATAAGTGATGATGACTATGAAGATGAGACTGAGCTGGCCTATCTGGGGCATCAATAGGTAAGCCACCACCCCATCCTAGGGCCAAAAACAAATGCCAATGGTTTCTTTATAAGCGATGATGACTTTGAGGATGAGATCGAGATGGCTTATCTTGGGCCTCGACACTTGCATCCAGTCAATCTGCTTGTGGAGAGAGAAGCGGTGCTCCATACCATAGATCCTAGCCTTCATTTCTTAGGGAGACCAGTGAACCTAGATGCCATCCATCACATGGTCAACCTAGATCCCCCAACATTTAGAGAGCAGTTATTGCCTAACGATCCCATCATCTCATCTATCCATAGACCAGATCTTGAGATCCCTATACCCCTAGAGCCTCATCGCGAGTATGGAGGGCACACCTTTGATATAGAGCTTCACCCATATGGTCCTGGAGATTTCATTCCATCCATCAACATGATCTCCATTGATTTGACCACTCCACTCCATAACCCAACAGATCCATCAAAACCATTGTGTCTTAACGTAGACGCTATTGATTGGGATCACGTTGATTCACCCCTAGAGCCTGAAGATTTCTTCCCTAATGAAGAGATGCTACAACCATTCCATTTTGCATCAGGTTGTGCACATGATGTCTATCATGCTGGTCTCGACCCTGAGTCAGTGGGAACTATAAATCCAGTAGATGACATCCATTTAATCCCCACTCCTCACCAGCTTGAGGAGGGGTCACATATGGCAATAGAGGAAACTTTTGAGGTGGACATCAGCAATGATCCTTCTCAACCAAATAAATTCAAGTTCGAAGAAAGCTTATCTCCAGAAGAATAGGCCATCATAATTCCTCTACTGAAAGAGAGACCAAATATCTTTGCTTGGACCTACAAAGACATGTCGAGGCTGGATCCAAAACTAGTTGTCCACAACCTTTCGCTAGACCCCACAAAGAAATTGGTCAAGTAGAAGCTCAAAAAGATGCATCCAACCATCACTTTGATGGTTAAAAATGAGTTGCAAAAACTATTGGATGTAGTCTTTATTGTTCCCATCGACTATCCAGAATGGGTATCAAACATGGTGCCCATAGGAAAACCTGATGGAAGAGTCTGCATTTGCATGGATTTTAGGGATCTCAACAAGGCAACCCCGAAGGATTCATTCCCATTGCCCAACATATATGCTCTTGTAGATGCAACTGTAGGTCATGAGATGCTCTCCCTAATGGATGGTTTTTCTAGTTATAATCAGATTCGGATTAAACTCGAAGACCAGCATAAAACCATGTTCACCACTCCATGGGGGACATTCTATTACAAAGTGATGCCATTCAGCCTTAAAAATGTTGGTGCCACATATCAGTAGGCTATGACATACATTTTTCATGACTACATGCACAAGATCTTAGAAGACTACATCGATGACTTGCTAGCCAAGTCATTGCTACGAGAAGAGCATGTTGAGACCCTCAGAAAGGTCTTCGATCGCCTGATTGAGCACAATGTCAGGTTGAACCCCAAGAAATGCATCTTTGGCATAACTTCTAGAAAGCTCTTGGGATTCATCATTTCTAAATGAGGCATCGAGGTAGACCCAACAAAGGTAAGGGCTATCCTAGAAATGGCCCCGCCCATGAACATCAAAGAACTGAGAAGCTTATAGGGCAAAGTAGCATCCATAAAGTGATTTATCATACAACTATCAGAAAAATGTCGACCCATGAATCGACTGCTACACAAGGGGGTCCCATTCCAGTGGGACGAAGAATATCAGTAAGCCTTTGCTAAAATCAAGGAGTACCTAGCAACATCGCTAGTCCTAGCTCCACCAAGGCCAGACGTGCCATTCCTGCTATACATATCCGCTACCAATTTTGCTTTGGGCACCATGTTGGCTCAAAAGAACATGTAAGACAAAGAACAAGTGATATATTACATCAGCCACACTTTGGTGAGCTACGAGATAGGATATGCATACGTAGAAAAGTTGTGCTTAGCGATGGTCTTTGCAACCAAGAAATTATGCCACTACATGTTGAGCCATACGAAATATGTAATATCCAAGCAAAATCCTTTGTAGTATATGATGAGCAAGACATATCATAATACACGTACTGCAAAGTGGATCATGCTATTGATAGAATTTGATTTGGAATTCATAAGCCAAAAGTCCATCAAGGGATAAGTCATAGCTGATTAGTTGGTTGAGGTGCCTCTTCAGAATAGTAGGCCCCTCACCATAGAACTTCCTGATGATGCAGTATTTGCACTATCAGAAGCACCCAAACCCGAAGAACCAAAAAATGAAGCTGACATGACTTTGTTCTTTGATGGTTCGAAGTGTGAGCAAGGAGGCGGTGCAGGGATTGTCTTTTTCATGCCACAAGGTGCTCCAATGCCCTTGTCATTCAAGCTAGACTTCCCTTGCACTAATAACAACACCGAATATGAGGCCCTAATCTTGGGTCTCCAAACAGCCATCGCCATGAGAATCAAGAGGCTAAATATCTTTGGTGACTCCCTCCTCATAGTCAACCAAGTCAAGGGACTATTTCAATGCCAGGATCCAATCTTGAAAGCTTACAAGGAGCTTGTTGACACATATCTAGCCAAACTAGAGTGGTATGACATCGAGGCAATCCCTCATTCATCAAATAGATTTGTAGACACCATGGCATCTCTAGGGTCCTTGATCCCTCAGAATCCATCTACTGATTTCACTACCATTCATGTCAAAATGCTCTCGCACTCAATGATCCAGCATGAGGCTTTTGATAACAAAGAATCAGTCAACATGATTCATATAGAGCCAGACCATGACTGGTTCTATAAGGCCAAAGACTTCTTAAATAAGGCACCTTGGGGGTCCTTGATCTCGTAAGGTCCTACGAAGAATGGTACCACTATTCACCATAAGGTTGTTTCTCAATCTGCATTCATGCAAATCAAATTGCAGGAGGAACAAGTCATCTTAGCGATCGAGGTTGTAGCTTATCAGGATTGGCTTTCCTAGTTACAAGACTTCCTTAGGCTTGGAATTGTCCCACAAGGACTATCGCATGCCGAAATATGAGCATTCAAGCAAAAAGAGACAAGATATGTCTTACTAGGAGGCATATTGTATCATCGAAGCTACGATGGAATCCTCCTACATTGCTTAGAGCCCCAAGAATCAGCTTGGGTGATTTTGCAAGCTCACGATGGTACATGCGGTGGCCACTTCAATGGCATGGCCATTGTCAAGTGCATCCTTTGAATGGGTTATTACTAGCCCACCATGGAGAAGGATTATTGTGAGTATGTTAGGAAATGCATTAAATGTCAACAGCATGCAAATCTGATGCACTTGCCATCTCAGGCCTTACAACCCATTCAGGTGGCTTGGCCATTTTCTCAATGGGGTTTCGATCTGATTGGAAATATTTCTCCCCCATATTTGGGTCAACACACGTTCATCTTAATGGCCACTGAGTACTTCACCAAATGGGTGGAAGCGGTCCCCTTAACCTCGACAATTGGTCCTCGGATTGTGGAGTTCATACTTCACAATATCATCTATCATTTTGGGGTACCCTTCAAGATAATCTCGGATAATGGTCCATCATTCAAAAACAAAAATGTGTGAGCTTTAACGACCAAATACAACATTCAACATAGTTTTGTGACACCATACTATCCATAGGAAAATGGGCAAGTAGAGGCCTCAAACAAGACAATAGTAGCCATCTTAAAGAAGACGGTGAAAGAAAATCATAAGGATTGGCATCTACAATTTCCCTTGGCATTATGGGCTTATAGGACTAGCGTACGGATGCCCACTGGGGCAACACCATTTTCACTTGTATATGGCACTGAGGCCATTATGCCCTTAGAGTTGGAAATCCCAACATTGTGCATCGCATTGAAAGAGTTCATCAATGATGACACTGCACGACAAGCTCACCTGGATCAATTGACCCTTCTGGATGAACGTCGCATTAATGCTCTTGAGCATCTTCACATTTACCAGGATCATCTAACACGAGCTTATAACAATAAAGTCCACCTGAGAGACTTTAAATTTGGGGATCTTGTGCTTAAAGAAAACCAACAGAACTCAAATCTGCCATCGCATCTGTGAGATAAATTTATGGCCAATTGGATAGGTCCCTATATCATATCTGAGAATATTGGGCCTAGGGCATATCTCCTAACAATGCTAGAGGGTGTTGAGGAGCCAGAGCCTCTCAACATCATTCATTTAAAGGCGTTTCACACATAAATCAACAAAATATCAAAAACATTCAAATAAATTTCAAAAGTTTCAAAAACAATAGAAATCATAAAAATCCAAACAAATAAAAAAATATCAAAATAAAAAACAAAAAGCTCCAAAGGCATCTTAAAGCCCTTTGGTCAACTCACAAAAATCTCCAAAGGCATATTAAAGCCCTTTGGTCAATCACAAAAAGCTCCAAAGGCATCTTAAAGCCCTTTGGTCAATCACAAAAAGCTCCAAAGGCATCTTAAAGCCCTTTGGTCAAATCACAAAAAGCCCCAAAGGCACCTTAAGCCCTTTGGTCAAAAGCAAAACATAAAAAACACAAAAACAATTTAAAATCAAAAAGTTCAAAAACATTCAAAATAATCAAAACTCAAAAACAATTGAAAGCATCAAAAATACAAAAACATTTGCATTTTGCATTTGCATTCATGTAGTTGCATTGCATTAGGCATGTCCATCCATTGCATTTGCATTAGGGTAGATTGTGTTTGCAATCTTACAAACGACACCACATTTGTACCTCAATCATGCATCTTCAAAATCCATCATCATCCATCACCCATGAGTGTAACTATGTTTTTCAACACAACCCCTTCCTATTGCTATAAGGAATATACTAGGGTTTTTCGGTCACTCAACCATACCTAGTGGTTTTATCAAACTTTGTAGAAAGCCATCTTAGCTTCTAATAGGTGAGGTTTAGTTTTGATAGCACTTGGTATATTTCAAAATCCTATCACTAATCAAAACACTAAAATCCTAGTTGGAACAAGGGAAAGATGAATGTTGCGAAGTGGTATTAGGTATCCTAAGGTGAAAAGTTTATCTTGCTCATCCCCTTGTGCGATCAGTTCGGAAATGCTGAGAATTGGCAAAAGGACAAGTTCATCCCTACCCAAAGAAATCCCTTGCTTTAATCAAAACAAGCAAAAATCCTCAACAAAGCAAAATTAAAAAACAAAATAAATAGTGATTATCATCACTACATAAATCCCTTGCTCAAAAGAAAAAAAAAATTCAAAATAAATAGTGATTTTCATCACTAAGCATGAGCAAGTATCCCAAATAAATATGAAGAAAATAAGGGAGTATTGAACTTGAATCCCTGGAATTCTCAGCATGAACGAGCCTTACGCACGATGATATGTCTATCACATTAGCATCTCACTTTTGTATAGACCAATGTTTGCATGTGGAAGAGCTAGCTTTAGGTGTCCTGTACCGCCTAGTGGTCTAATCCAACTGAGTCCAACTTAGGATCAGGATAAACATTTGAGGATCCCCAATACAACAATGGGCTGAATGAATCCCGCCTGGCACTGGGGTATGCTTATGTTCTATCTAATATATTCATTTGCACACACAGGGATAATGAGTATCTAGGTCTTCATAACAAAAACTTTATCCTTCAAAAGCTCTGTATGATCAGTATACAACTTTTGATGAAGCAACTAGGGTATTTGAGTCTCATGGAAAACCTCAAAAATCACCTCATAGCAACAACTCATATCATAACTCGCATCATCAACTTTCTTTAGGAAGTTTTGTTCGTTGAAGGGCATCCATGAAATAGGATAGATACCGGATGAATGTCAGCAATGATATTTAGACGACCACTGACTATTTTGTGCATATCCTTTTATGTATAGAAGCTAATCAAGAAAGTAAATACATATCACATCATCTCACCTCACATTTGGATGTTTAAATGAGTAATTCTTATTACAAGAGTTATTATTTATTCATGATTTTTATACATTATGTGGTGTCACCCATTAGATTGATAAACTCATATCACATCATACCATATGTTTTAAGTGATTAAAGCATAACAGGTTCATTTACATTAAATCATCATCATAATGCATCACACACATTTCATTTATCATATCATCACAACATAAGTTAGATACATACAAATAAATCAAAAGATAAACATGCATTTAACGATAAGCATTGCATCCATATATGCATCCATCATCATAATGCCATCCACACATCATAGACCACAAGTCATCTAAACGCATACATCTATCATCTAGCTAAATGCATATCAATACATCACATCATGTAGCATCACATCATAAAATCATAATACATAAACATAAAAACATAATCATAAAAGATACACATAATGAGTCTCAAAGTCTAGATATCATATAAATGTGTGTCAAATAAGTACATGTAGGTACAAAAATCGCCATAAGGCTACAATCGTGTAGGTTAGCTGACCTTACACTCAAAATAGTACAAGATGCCCAAAAATCCATAGTGCTCAAGAGTGGCCTGCACCACTAGCATCACCTCTGCCCTCACCGCCCCCTCTAGGAGGTGGCATAGAACTGGCACCCCTAGTCCGCTCTATCCGAGACCTGGTCCTGTGGCTCGACCGAGCTGATGACTACCCTGAAGTACTCTAGTCGGTCCTCTGTGACCCTCCTGCCATAGGCCTCTCTGGTAGGTGGCCTCCCCAAAGCTTGACCTCATGCTCTAGTGCTAGGATATAGGATGCATCCAGGGTGCACTACTCCAAGTCCTCTACTAAAAGCCCATGCAAACATTGGATCTCTGCACCTGCATCTAAACCACTAGGTCCCTGAGGCACTACAATAGGTGGCACAACCTGTCCTTGAGTAGCACCCCCATCGATAGTAAGCTGATCTATCCTATCCTATAGTGCGGTCCGCTCTGCCTCGAGGTGCTGAACCTGAGCTCGAAACCCAATAATGGTGGCATCCCTCTACTACACCTAAATCTGAGATATCTATAGCTCAGCCTCAACCTGATGTAGCTGAGCCCAGAGAGGGGACTCCTCCTCAAGAGCTAACCTCCTCCTCCTCAGGGGCAACCTGCTCCTCTACCACCTGCTCCTCTACTCCCTACTACCCTGCCTATCCTCAATCATCTATTTGAGCCCACACTCGGTGCCCATCCAGATCCTCGACCTCTGCCTCATCCAAAGTCCACCCCAAGTGACCGCCACCCTACCACAATCATGTACCCAGTGTACACCTCTGTAACTCTAACATCAACCACACTAGGATCAACTACAAGAGGGTCATCCTCCTCTAGAACTACTATAACTCGAGGTGGTGGAAGGTTCTTCTCTACAACAATCCAATGGTACACAACTAGCTCGAGAGGGACATCCTACTAGATGCCAAACTACCTAAGCACCCTAGAATAATAGAAGAACTCTTTGATGCCATCCTTATGGTTGATAACCCATCGGTCACATCGAGTCCAAGCTATGAAGCTAGTTGGGTCCTCCCAGGTAGGGCACTCATGATAGGGCCTCTAGATGATGTCAATAGCCTACAAACTAGTCAAGGAGGTCATGTAATGGGAAATCTCCCCTACAAAAGGTCAACTCTTGCACTCCTTGAGCGCTCTAGGCCACCTGGATCCATAACACTAGGTATCATCATCTACAGTAGTGATCTCCATAGGAAGTCCTATTGGGTGATCCACCATAATATGCTCCCATCCCTAGATCTGAAGGAGCAAGCTGCAAGTAATGTTGGCCCATCTATGACACTGAATATGGTATAACTCATCATAGCACTATGCCAACAGTGTGCTCCCCCAAGCATAGATGATAGGTGCCTCACTATCAATCAAGTCCTATACCATCACCAAGAGGTTCCATGGGAACCTCACTCTAGAGTAGTCAGGTATAAGGATGTTACAAATCACCATCAATAGGATAACGTGCCTCCAGGAGAAGACATGCTCCTGGTACCATCGAGCAACAAAAATCTTGCTAGAATGAGTATCCCGAAAGGCAACAGTGGTATGTCTCCCGAAGACCCTAGCGAACACTACATCTCTGGCACCAGTGGGAGAAGAGATAATGGGCACTCCATCAAAAGGGATCTGAAAGATCCTGTAGATGTCCTCTAGAGTGATCGTCATCTCACCGGTAGGTAGATGGAAGGTATTAGTCCTAGAGTCCCATTTGTGGGCCAGGGCAGTGAGGTAAGCCTGATCCGACATGATCATCGGAAGCCCAGTGACATACTGGAGCTCGTGAGCATCAAGCCACTCCCAGTCCATGTCATCCAAGAGGGGCAGAAGGTCCCCAAGTAGCTTCGGGTCCCGAGCCCAAGCAGATAAAATCTAAAGAGTGCAAAATAAATGCCTAAGTCAAATGCACTAACAAACTAATAAATGCATAAATCCTAAAAATGGTGCAAGATAATCTAAGATAAGCCTAAGGCATCAAGAAAAATAGCTAAGTGCACCTAAGCATCCAAAAACATCAAATATTACACTTCAAATTCTAAAAAAAAATCAATTAAATTGCTTAAAAATTCAAAAATCTGAGTAATCAACCTATGGCTACCTAGCCGCTCGTGCCAAGAGTGGCCACTAAGTGGTCACTAAAGCTAGAAGCGGCCAAGTTCCAATGGTCAAAAATTTGATCATTGGAGTTCAAGCTAGCTACTGACAGTGACAACGACCAGCCGTAGGCCAAGCTAGCCGCTCTGAGCGGCAGCGACCAATGGGCGACACGCCAATGATGTTCTCCCATGGCCAAAAATCCAAAAAAAATTGCAAAAAATCTAAAACAGAAGGAAACCCATCTGCTAAAACCCTAAACTAGTCCTATCTACTAGTTTAGTTCATTGCCAATAGGGTTAATGAGGTTCCTTTACCAAATTTTTTAGTTAGGTTCATTTTACCGCATTAACAAAAGAGGGGGTTAGGGTTTAGAAAGGTACCCATGTAGCTCTAACTCCTCCGTTGGTTGAAGCCTCCCCCTACTTGGCCATCATGTCCACTCAATAACAAATATAATAGCACTCTATGTCGTAATCAGACAATCACACCTCAGAGCTCCACAAGCACAAACTGATAGCTAGAAATAATGAGGTGAAAAACCCTAATTTTCAAATTTATATTTTCCCCTTTTGCCTCAGCCACTATTGGTGTCAGAGGCCCACACTTTCTGGCTGCTGGACTTGACAGATACCAAGAAGCAACAATTGGGGGTCATTGGACCTAATAACGACTAGAAAATAAGGAGAAATTTTGTCAATTTCTCACCACAGAGCACCTCAAAATAGGCCATAAAGCACACCTGTCGGTCCAAGGCAACCAAAATAAGCATAAATACCAAAAAAAATTACATATATCAAAATCCAAAAACATCATAAAATCCAAAAAATTAAATAACAACAAAAATCCCAATTGAGCCTTGTATTCAGTTATTTTCCCTATACACTTGGTGATTGCAGTGACTAGCGCTCCATGCAATTCGACAAGATGAGCAAATTACCATAAGGCCACTTGGGGAAAAATAGTTAAGGTAGAATTGAGACGCTTCACTTCAAACCCGAAGAAGGCCATGATGGCCGGACCACCCCATGGGAGCGAGGATTCATCTCATTTCTCCTATAGCAAATAGTGATTCAACACAAGATAAAATAGAATTGCTATCACCTTGATTCCCTAAGAAGGCCATTGTGGTCGGACCACCCCATGGGATAGAGATGTACAATTACCAAAAAAGGTTGAAATCACACCTGGATGGGAACAACCCTATAACAAAAAAGCAACCCTCTAAGGAGGTCCAAATCATTCATTTTGGTCAAGCGACTCATCGCTTTATTAATATTCCTCTCCTCATCGACTCGTCGCTTGAGGGGGTAGTCAAAATTTTCAACTATCATAATCAAAGTCAACAAAATATCATCTTGATCATGTCAAGATTGCGTTCATCTTATGAATCATTGCCAACAACTATCATAAGCTTACCCTTTGTTGGGGTAAAAAAAGCAAACATGACAGTTAAGTTTGTAGCTCTCCTCCTTTCGGACCTATAGTAGTACTAAAGCTACCCGATCACCTGATGAGCAGTGCAAACTACCATAAATTTAAGCCTTCCATTCTGTTGGAAGCAATGATTCTAGGATTTATGCCCTCCCGCATGACTGGGGCATCCAATGTTGATCAGATCAATGATCATCATCCAACCTACAATGTGACCTTAGGTGGTCTATTTTTTCTTCGTGTTGTGTTTTCCCACAATGCATCCCAAAAAGGGGTATCTATAGACACCTAAAACATGTCATGTTTAGGAGACTACCCATATGGACACATTCGTAGACCATATGAATCCTCTTGGATCTCTCCAAGAGCAAGTAGTGGTCCTAACCACTCAAACAGGGTAGTTCTAGCCCATCCAAGCCTGGCCACTCTCAAGCAGAGTGGCCGCCACACCTGGCCGCTGAAGACTACAACGACCACACCTAGCCGTTGGACCTAACAATGACTAGCACCATGCATAGTATGGCCATGAAAATGGACCCAGATCATGCAGTATGACTGCACCTTTGCATTGTTTGCGAGTGTATTTTGGTGAGGAACTCCCTGAGTTCCTCCTAACTACCCCTTCAATGCCAGTTTGTGACTGATGCTTCCCACCCGGGATGACCAATCACATGAGATTTGGATTGAAGCTTCTCCAGGAAGCCAAGGTCTAGATATGGAAGAGAGGGAAGTCTACATATGGACTCTCCCACAAAGAGCAAAAGATCCATGATTTTTAGAGTTTATGCAATGAAGCCCTATCATATTGGAGAGTGCATCTACGAGCCCTTGAGGAGCAACAAAGTGTTGTTCGGCTGAGGAGAGACTACACACCCGATATTCACATCCATTATTATTCACCACCATTCCATGTACCTGACACATCCGATGACCCTTGAACATCAATTTGAGTAGAGAACCTAGTGCTATAGCCCTTGGAGTGCGAGGAGAAAGGTCTATTTTATGGCCGCTATCTTGGATAGTGGCCCATAGGCACAACCTAGGGTTTGACATTAGTTTTCTTTGTGCTAGCATTAGATTAGATCATTTTTTGTTACAGTAGTTATTCCTAGCATAGATCTGATTTATAGTATGCATTTACATTATTGTTCTTTAAGACATGCCAACATATTTCATTAGATTTATTGCATTTAATCGTAGTATGTTCATTTATCTTGCTTATCATGTTTGATACTAACAACCTCATCTAGGGAGGCAATCCAGACTACTAAGCGTGCTTTGTTGTTTCCATGTACATAGGATCTACGGGTTTATAGGACCATATCAAGACATCCGGAGCATGAGATCCCTCCTAGATGAGAGAAGGAGAAGGAGGCATCTGTGAGCCCTCAGACAAGTTCGTGTGCGGGATTGGGAAGCCTATGAAAGTGCACCACCCCTTTGCGAGGGGATTTATTCCACCATTTGTGCCCCACTTGTAACTGATTGTATCAAAAACTGGGTATCCCTCAGAGGGACGAATATGTAACCGTGGATTGGAAATATCAATAAAAAGCATATTCATTTGTTTTTCTTATTTACATGTCATTTGCATGCTCATCCCTTTTCATTTTGATATAATAAACACATTGCAAGTCGGGTCGGTTGTGGTGCACGCTCCCCGGGGTTGCACAACACCAAATAATAAGATATAGATTGAACTCAAAAAGACAATATTCCACAATGAATAATTTTTATTGGTGGGGGAGCCTCAAAACTCTATTGTTACAATAAATAATCTTTGAACTCTTTGATACAAATATACATAATGATTGGGTTCTTTGAAACCCTAGCTACAATGATGGTGGTGTCTTCAAAATGTGTCTTTGCTACCAATATAAATGAGTGGGCTTCTAGTTATTCGATGTCGGGCCACTCTAGCTTAAGCAATTACACAATGCTAATGTAACACTTCTAAATCTGCACAAAAAAATAGTAAATAGGTTAGTAGCAACTGTGAGGGCTCCACAATGTGAGGCCCTCTATAAGTGCTACAAAAACCCTAGCTATAGACATAAATAGCATGAACAAAAATTGAAAGTGCATGGAATAAAACAACAAATAAAATATTTATCTTATGACACTTGCTATCTTTTGATCTATGAGATTTTTTGTAGGAAATCGATGCAGCGATGCCCTAGCATCACCTGAGGGCTAGGAGGGTTGTAGAACTCTGGTGTAAGATGCCAACGGGTACTCAAAGGCTGTAGAAAACACCTGTGGATGCTCAGGAATGGTGTAGGGTACCTAGACGTTCTTGGTGGTGGAGGGGAAGTACCCAAAGGTGCTTAACAATGATAGAGAGCATCCAAGGGTGTTTGATAGTTGAAGGGAAGGTCTGCAAAAGCAGATCTGGCTAAGCGAAAGGAGCAGCGGTGGATGCGAGGGTTATGGCAAGCGAGGATGGAAGGTGAGAGTACTTGGATACTCTAGGGAACTCAAGGGTAAACTTCAACTCAGGATTTAGGGCTTAGGACTTAGGACTTGGGACTTAGGGGTTGAGCCATCAAAATGGCTCCTATTAATAATCCACACTAGGGTATGTTAGGGTTTGAGCGACATGAATTGTGTGGTTCATATTAAAACATAATGGAGGGTGGATATTAATTTTAGGTGTGTGGCATGGATTGATGTGGATGGATGGCTAATATTAAGTTAAATCAGATGGCTCAGATTTATTCACACATAATATTTATATTTATTAAATATATATAATATAATATTACTATATTAATATTAAACATACATTTAATAAATATACCTAAAAATATATATAAATGGGTAAAATGGTGGGAATACCAGGATGGATGACAAGTGGCTAGGTTTTGGTGTCTATAGATGCCCCTTTTTTGTACTATGTTGCATGAAATACAATGCAGTGCAAATACACAAGACACCTGTTTAGGCAAGGTGCAACAATAACTTTCTCTTGGGATGAAAAATGAACTTGAAGATACAAGAATCAAAGAATTTGGATTTTCATAGCTTACCCCCTCAATCGGAATGTGATTTTACGAATGAGTCTCATGAGCCAATTGAAAAATCTGTGCAAATGAATCATGGATGATATGAATGATGTAAATGTGATACTATTTTTGTCCCAATGGAGAGAAGGGGATTGGTGAGAAATATGAAATTATGCATCTTTTTTTGCCCCAACAGATGAAGGGCTTTGTGAAAAATGTGATGAAAAATGTCTCTTTTTGCCCCAATAGATGAAGCGTTTTGTGAAAAATGTGTCTGTTTTTACCCCAATAGATGAAGGATTTTTTTTGAAAAATGTGATGAAAAATGTGTCTATTTTTTCCCCAATAGATGAAGGGATTTTTGAAAAATGTGTCTATTTTTGCCCCAACATATGAAGGGATTTTTGAAAAATATGATGAAAAATATGTTTGTTTTTACCCCAACAAATGAAGGGATTTTTGCCAAGTATAAAGGTCATGATTATGTAAGATATATCCCATTGTGGAAAAGTTAAAACCAAATGTGGTTGCCCCAAATTTGGGATGATTTTATGTTGTTGAAGAATGTGCCTTCCGGTGTCATTGATATACAAGAATGAATATGCAAAAATAAAAATAGTCAACTTCAAAGGGCCAACTAGTGATTTTCAAATAATTTCTATTATTGGAAAAAATCACCCTAGTTAAGGCCAATCACCATGATGACTGTCAAGGAGATGTGGAATGATGAAATGTGATTTTTTCCATGTTTTAAGCCCCATGAACTAGGCCATCAATGACAAATTTTATGCAAATTGTTCTTGGAAAGGTTTCAAGCAAAATGTAAAGTACAAAATGTGATTTTGATTTTGAACAAAGAGATATGGAATGATGAAAATAACCAAATGTGTTTATGGTAGGTTATTCATCTTATCGAGTTGCATGGATGCAAATCGCTGCAATCGCCATGTGTATAGAAAAACCCACTAGATACAAGGTTCACTTGAATGTTGTTTGAACTTGACAAATATGCATATGATGATATGGGATTATATTGATGATGTGAAATGATATACTAATGATGAGGATAGTATTTGTGGTTGTTTTGTGAATATTCTGTCCATTTTTGAGTGCTTTTGTAATTTGTTAAGCGAATTTGCAATTTGTGGTCACAAACAAGAATTATACGTCCAAATCAATTGGAATCTTCACAAAACATAATAAAATGATGGAATAGATGCATGAATGATGAAGTTATTTTGTGGGGGAAATCCAATGTTTTATGAAATTTTGTTTTTTTCATCAAAACTGATGTCAAACATCAGTTGGCACTTTTAGCATGCGCAGACATCTACTGATGTTTGGGTGTTTTGCAAATGCCTTGGTGCACTTCAATGCGCCAAGAAATGCCCATGGGCATCTCAAGGCACCTGAAGCAGCTATAAATAGCTGGTAGGACAAGAAATGAAGCTCATTTGTGTGCTTGTGAGTTTGAGAAGTTATTTCTGGGAGAGTTGGGTGAAGTGGAGGTAATTGAGGTGAAGTATATTGGGCACAGAAGCTATGACAGTGGAAGGAGCAGAGGCAAGGGCCAGAGATAGAGTGTGAGTAGCTGAGTTAATGTGCTTTTTTTTGTGCAAAAAAATTATGTTTTGTGTTGTTTTTTAACATGTATTAATGATAAATATTTTGTGTTATGCTACAACTTAGGATTTTGAAGGCTTAAAACTGATTCTCACCTTATATTCTTGGGATGAGGAACGTGCTAGTGGAGGAGGAGTGGGAGTTTCTGGAAGTTGTGGGGCTAGCAGAGGTAGCCCGGGTTGATGTAATAAGGGTGAATGAGGGGTACCTCTCTACCTTGGTGGAGAGGTGGGATTTGGATAGGGATATTTTTTAGCTCCCCATGGGAGAGGTGACCCTGATACTTGAGGATGTATACCGCATACTCAAGGTGCTAGTGGAGGGTATGCATGTCGAGGTTGGATGTGAACGAGGTGTAGAGATGAAGAAGATGTTTAGTGATGGCTGGCAGAGTGTGAGGGTGGAGATTTTGGGTATACCTTACTTGTCCATGTATGTGGACAAGGATTTGGATGCCCTCTGTGTCTTAGTCATGTTCATGTTGGCCAACATCATGGCCTCGAACAACACTAGGTGTAGGTTCCCTTGGAAATTGGTAGAGTTAGTGAGCAATATGCTCATTATGCGATAGGTGTATGTATGGGCTCCTACCTTATTGGTGCAAGTATACCGGGAGCTTTATAAGGTGACAAGGAATGGGAGTAAGGGGTTAGTATGCAACTTGTTACTGTAGTGTTGGGAATGGGAGCACTTCAGTGTGGCTCGATCGAAGGGTTTGCAAGTGGTAAGCTTTGGTAGGGAGCAACCTTATGCGAGGAGATGGGAGGTGGTCGAGGAGGTACAGTTGAGTCGGCCTGTGCAAATGAGCCAATGGTATCAAGATTTATGGGTTGTACTAACATCTTCCCAAGTGATATGGAGGCCTTGGTGAGGTAGAAGGTGAACCGAAGATAGAGAGCACTTGTAATGAGTGTGACTAGATAGGTGGGTGGTTGGGAGATATCAAAGTGAGGCTGAGTATTTTTAGTTCTCATGAGTATTATAATAGTTCGACTTGAGGTAAGGGATTTCGGAGGAGCCGATGCTCTATAAGAGGAATTAGGATGAGATATAACTACAATGTGTGGAGCCATGGAGGGAAGTGTACGAGGATGATAAGGAGATAGATCTCCCATATATGGATAATATAGGGACTACTCTGAAGTATGATGTGTGGTTTGTTACACAGCCACCATGGGCACTGACTCTAGTAGAAATTGGTGAATATGAGCATGAGACTAGATATGAGGGAATCCATGAGACTCCCAAGTGTGGTGCCTTCAATAAAATAGTTAAAGGAGGAGGATTAAGGGTGTGGCTAGGTAGAATTTTGAGAGTGGAGGAGATGGCAGATATGGGGATGATGTGGAGGAGACTCTAGATGGGTCTCCAAATTAGAGCAAGGATGATTGAGTGAGTTTGGAGCAGCAGGTGGTAGAGTGGTATGCGAGGATCACAAGGCTCCAGGTAGAGATACCATAGAGGGAGTATCAGCATAATATCGATATAGCATGCCTTCAAACTCATCATAGGTATATCAAGGCATTGGAGGATAGGTTGATGGAGCATCATATTCCACTTCCTGATCCTCCAATCTCATTTGTATCCAAGGCTACTAGAAATAGGGAGTATAGGCATAGCTCTAGGTCTAGGGCACATTCTAGATCACAAGGGTCCTCTTGGACTAGTGCTTAGATGCACTTTTGTTTATGAGCCTTGGTGCTCCATTGTATGTGCCCTTTTGGTACTTACTGTACATGTGATATTTATACATATATACATTGATTTGAATTTTGTGTTATGCATTTATGTGGATGCTTTTGTGTGAATGCATGTGTATATGGATGATGTATGCAAGTGGTAATGTGTTATGGATGATTAATGCAAGTTATGGAATGCAAATGTTCTAATGATCATTCATAGTTTAGACTTTGCTTGGCCATATTCTAGATTTGTTGTTTAATTAGGGGTACCAAACTTGGTGGTATATGGAATGAATGATTCATGAAATAACATGGATGTTGACATGGAATAATATATGGATATTGATATGGAAAATTGATTATTTTACAGAGATTCAAACATACTAGTGGTATCAAACAAACTCACTAAAACTACCTAATCCCTTCTAGGACCAAATGTGTGTGTAGTGAAATCATTTGGTAATAAATAACCAATGTGTGTGCAAGTGTCCTATTTTCAAGGTGTCAACCTTATTTTTTTTGGTTACCCTCACTCGTGTCCTCTGTACACTAATCGCCTCCATACTCTCCCTTGCATTATTACCTAGCGCCTTCATATTCATGCCCTTGCCTTTTCGATGTCCATTGTGCTTTGTTCCCCCCATACTCCCCTTAATATTCCCTTCCCTTGGCCCAATAAAGTGGTTACAACCATTATTTTTGCTCATTTTCTTGTTGTATTTTAAGCCAGTTCAAGAAACTTCTCATTGTTATTTGTAGTCCTTCCCAACTTCTTCAGCTCTTAATCCAAGGCATTACCTTCCTTATGCCTATGAATAGCCTCTGTAGGTTCCACCTTTATTCTACCCTAGACCCCATTATTCATAGAGCATCTTTGTTCAAACCTATCTCATCTCATGGTAGCCTATTCATCATGAGTTACGTCGAGCCTTCCTCTGTTGAAATTGACCCCATTGCTAAAGCTATGCTCTCCAAGAGAGGCTTCATGCCCTTTTTTAGATAATTTCTAGGGGTTGATTTTAAAATTACTTCAAGCTTCCTCAAAACTTGAAAAAATGGTAAAGTCCTCATCCATGGCATATCCTTTGAGGTTGACACCAAATTTCTTGTAAAGTTAACTGACCAGACGATGAGAGGGAGGTCTATTTGATGTGAGAAATACATCTGGGAGGTAGATTTGAAGGAAATTAAGGACAAAGATCTCTGTAAGTGAGTGAGGATGGGTATGCAGCAGTATGAGTTACCCATTTCATGGAATAGCATGATGAAACCAACCATGAAGTTTATCACTATCAACGACCCTGAAAAGATATTGTGCAGTTTCCATTTTACCTTTATAACCATTTTAGGGATGTTAACCTAGTAAATATTCCTCAATTCATCATTAACTCCATTTCCTATTCCATTGAAAATATTTGCAAGAATAAAAATGATGATTTACCCTCCCACCAAGGTATTTTCAAGATCCTTTACAAGCATTGGCTTATCCATTGTCCCCAAGGTATCCCCATCCTTTCTACTCATCCTAGTAAATGTAAGCCTAGTTCTCTCCCTACCAAGCCAAGCCAGTCCCAAGCAAGCCCCTCTGATTCTTGTTCCCTGACATTGTCGGCTAAGAAAAGAGTCATAGTGGAGGCTATAAAAAAGCTAAGAAGCCAGGATCCCAAGAAAATTAAGTTGAAGTTTCCAAAAAAACTAGATGGATTTAGATCCTCGCTTCGATTGAAAAACCTATTGCATCAAAAGAAACCTCTGGTTATTGACTCTGAGGAGGAATACAATGATGCTCCTAACAAGTGTATGAAGTAGTATATCATTAATTTCATCACCAACTACATTTCTCAATTTACATGCCTCTGTAATACCTTAAACTTGTTGTTCTCAACAAGAAGTTTTCTGAGGATGGAGGCAAGGATACTGTCACGAATGTTGCTAAGGACGCTAACGGGGACCATGATGCTTCAGTTAATAATGTGGATGATGGAAAGGATGAGCTAAAGGATGAGCTTAAAGATGCATATATTGAAGACATAGAGCAGGTCTAATTGCCTCCTTGTTGCTTTTTGTCTAGTTTAGGGCTTCCTTTCCTTTGCCCATCCTTACTATTTTTAAGGGTGTCTTGGTCTTTTTGTTGTGGGGCTGCATCCCCCTCTTATTTTTTCCATTGTGTTTGTGTGCTATGTTCTAGTGTTGTTTATGTATTTAGGTTTTGGGACCCTGTTAAAATCCATTTTGAATAAAAATTTTAAACTTATCAAAAAATGTGTGCAATTTAAGTTCATTCACTCATCTTGAGTAAATTGGGTGTGACTTGTTATGGATGAAACCAAGAAGCTATCTTGTTCGTATGAGCGGTCATAGGTCTCTTTAAAAAATATGTGTCACCATGCATGAGTGTACTCCATTGTCAGTCAATCATCTATAGCTCCAGTGGAGGCTAACTCCATAGTCAAAGGATTTGATATCTTAAGTTTTGGGGATGACTACTTAACCATTTGACTAGAAATGTAGTACAATCATTACAACCCAATTATCAATGGTGTGTGATATAAAATTTTTAGAGCTTTGGGGCATCGGATTCTCAACCTAAGTGTGATGAGAATTGTACCCTATCCTTACTACTCTATATTTTAAATCTTGAATCAATTGTGATAGTGGTGGAAAAAATTATTTTTGTGGACTATGTTGCATGATGGGACTAGCAAGGATGATCCTTTTCACTTTGAGGTTCATACCAAGGATGGTGTTATCCCTCTTTGACACAATATGTTTTTAAGATGTGAAATTGTGTTTGGTTCAAGAATGTTTTGAAATAAATTTCTAAAACTCAATATTTTCTTAGTGTATATGTGTAATGTTCCAGAAAAGGACTTTGACATGTATTGGTAGTTTTCCTAAAACACTAGTAGTGGCTGAATGACTGAAAACACCTAGGAATTGTGAATGGGTGGTTTGTGTGAATGACAATTTAACTTGGCAAAATTTTGTAGATGATATTGTGAGGGTTCCCCTAATTAAGGAAGCATGACTTTATTGGACCAATTCAAAAGCTTGAACTTAATAAATGATCCCTAATATGAAATGTAAAATGTGGAATGGAATGTATGAAATGCAATTTTGTGAAATGCAATATAAAATGTGTGTTAATATAAAGTGTTGGCATCTTTCAGCGACATAAAAGGTTTAAAATGATTGTGGCATGGTGGTTATATGGGTGGACTACACGAAGATCTGTGTTGTGACTTTCAAGGTGGACATCACGGCCATAAAATTCGAATAGCCTGCCTAGATTCGTGGCGGCTACCGATTACACCATGTAAATTAATATATATATATAATGTGTTGGCATGAAATGTATGCAAATGAAGTGTAATATTTGTGTAATATCCATGTATATAGACATATGTATATAAATCTCACTATGCATAGAATGCTCTCAAGTGTATAACATTAAGTGGTTCGGGTTGTTCCTCTCCCTTTAGACTGGCAAGCCTATAAGTACTGTTACCCACTTTTTGAGTAACAATGTATATATATTTTTTTGGTAGTGGTGAAAACCACTTTTTTTGTGTTATATACATATGTTACAAGTTTATCTTATGAAATGGATTAATGATATGGGGGTGGTGGTTCACTGGTAGGGAAGGTTTGCTCTTGTGGAAGAAGCAAGTGAAATATGGGCTCATGGATGGGGAACATTCAGAGATAAAACTCATTTTTTTCCATATGGGGAATAATGGGCTCTGATTCCTCTTTAGATTCATCTGAAATAATTGATATGAGTTTGAATTCTTTATAGATTTCATCATCAGAATCATTGGGATGGAGGGCTTCTTATCCTGAATTTATATTAAGCCTTTGGAAGGCTTGTTCAAGAGAAGAGGTGGTGGAAAGTGAGTGGTAAACTAGACCTAAATGTTCATGCACTTCTTGATATGGAACATCAATAAGCTGAAGCACTCCTTTTTCATGCAATCCTAGGCCATGACCTTGCCAATTTACTATGTAAAAATAGCAGGATGGAAATCCCAACATGTTTGGAATATTGGCAAGTGTTGGTTCCTTGGGTTCCTCTAGGGGAGCTAGATTTGATAAAGAATCAATCCCCCCATATACAAAATTTATATTATTGGGATCTGAACCCATGTCATATATAGCTCCTATGGCTAAATGTGGTTCATATGGGTGATCGAAATCCTTAGCATTAGGAATGGTGAGCGACATGATGATGATGTCTTGGACCACGTATTCACCAATACTAGGATTAGTGGGGTGGACCTCGACTTCGAAAGATATGGAAGGACCATGGTTGGATGATGGCTCAAGGAATGGTGGAGATGAAGATGTCTCACAATCCATCAAATCGACTTGTGAAACATTAGGTGATGGGGATGGATTGGATTAGGAAGGTTTTTTAATGGATTATGATAACATGGAAGGCAAGGATGTGAATTTACTTTGACCACATGTACATTAGTCAATGATGAGGATGATGGGGGATGAGTAATAAGGGATTCCTCAAGAATGGGGATCTTTGATGAAGAAATGGGTGGTGTGGTATATGGATTGGTTTATGGTGATAGGAAAAGGTGAGTGGAAGGAAGCATGGACTCATACTTATTTGAGATGAAATTGCAATACTTGAATGGCTCGACGTTTTTCGGTATGCAATGTACCTATCCGTCATGAATTTACTTTAAGCATTGGTGTAGTATTGAAGGGACAAATCTCATTTCCCTCATCCAAGGTCTTCTAAGGAGTACATTGTACACCATGGATTCCTCCAGGATGTGTAACGTAGTGTGCAACGTTTTGAACTCTACTTCAATGGGTAAAATAACAGTGCTAATTATGTAACACAAAGCATTATTGAATGCTTTTAGGGTGAAGGAAGACTTAATGATATGATATGGAGGAAGATTCAAATGATGAAGGGCAGATGTGGTGATGATATTGATGGAGAAGCCGATGTCAATTAGAAATCTTTTAAATAGCTTCTTGTCAATTAGAGCCATGATGTGTAATGAAGGATCTACTAATTTCGATGAGATTGGCTCAATCTCAAAGTCATAAAATATAATGGAAGGCTCCATGCATGTTTTAATGCTCCCTATAAAGTTGTTGAAAACTTTAGAATCTTGAGATTGTAATTCAATGGATTTCAAAATATCCATTAATGCCTCAAGATGTGGGCGATATTGTTGAATTAACTCATAAATTGATAATTTGGCAAAAGCCATCTTTAGACTTGTGGTTAACTGGCTACTCAATGAGATGAATCGTCATAGAGGATGATTGATTGGGGGATTTGGAGGATTTGATTGGCTAGGGATATGGATTGGTGATGAAGGTTTAGGGGAAACTTGGATGGGAGGTGATGTGGAAGGTTGTGACACACTCGCTTGAGGTTGTTGTGTTACATTTTTTTATTGTTTCATTGATCTCTACACCACATGAATGGCACCTACAAACCCTTGGTATTGTTGTACATGATTAACTTGGTTAGGAAGAGTTTTGGTATTATCTCCTCCCATATTTGGTTGCACCTCCTCATGGTGAGGAAGTGGTGTTTTAAAAATACCAAGGTTTTGGTTTTGTTGAGCAAGGAGATTGTCAAGCTTGATGACCTCTAAGTCAATTAGGTCTTGAACAATGTCTTTAAATGTATGGCAATTATTAATATTATACCCATTTTACCTATGGTAAGGACAAAATAAATATTCTCGATAATGTTTTCCACGCTTAGCATGATCATCTAGTCTAATTTCGGGTAAAGCAAATTTATTTATCATTTAACCTTCATAAAAGAGAAGCATATGACTCGGCCAAGGGAATATATTGGTGATTCTATTAGACATACTATCATTGAGGATGATTTTCTACAGCTGGCACTATGTTTTGCATGGCTTGAGTTACCGAGGGTACCGCATGATAAGTAATTTGTTACGATGATTGTTGCATTGATTATTTTTTAACCATTATCGGTTGTCTCATGACCACTTGATTAACATGATTAAGCTGACTGGTTGGAGTGGACTATGTTGATTTTGACTAGCCAAAATAATTGCTTTCATATTAGCCCTTATTTTGCCATTCTTTTTTCTTAGGCTTAAGTATGCCCTCTTGGATTTTTATTT
The DNA here is from genome assembly GCA_028583015.1 of Wollemia nobilis. Classification (NCBI taxonomy): domain Eukaryota; kingdom Viridiplantae; phylum Streptophyta; class Pinopsida; order Araucariales; family Araucariaceae; genus Wollemia; species Wollemia nobilis. The sequence continues at coordinate 5,457,697 of JAQPPZ010000040.1, forward strand.
CCTCAATGACACTAGCCTGTGCTAGAGCTTCCTCAAATGAATAATAAGTCTGTAATTGAAGCATCCAAGAGAGGTTTTAAACAACTCTTGGTCAATAGTTTGATAAGCTCTTCCATTGGTAGGGTGAATGGCAACTTGGTAATGACAACCCTCCAACGGTTTTCAAAACCATAGATAGATTCATCATGTTTTCTTAAAGCATAGACATCATACAATGAGACTTTCTTTCTAACATTTAGGATAAAACACTCAAGGAATTGGTCAACCAATTATTCAAAAGTAAAAATACTATGACTAGGTAATTGGTTGTACCACTCTATGGTGTCTCCTTCTAATGTTTTAGGAAATATTCCTAGCATGAGAGCATTGTCATTTTGGATTCTAAAACATGAGTGTACAAACATGCTCACATGATCTTTGGTATTCTAAGTTCCCTTGAATTTGTTAAATTTAGACACCATGAAATCTATCAGATATGGCAGTGATGGTACCGAAGGATGAATAGGTTGGTTGATCAGTTGATGTAAGGTTGGCTTCTAGTTTGTCAAACCAGGAGTATGTTATATAAATTGATCTATTTGTTGTTGCATGGCCTTAATTTTAGGGTCTTTACCAAGAATTTGGAAGCCCTAAATTAACTGATGATCTTGAGGTGAGGTGTCAAAATGTTGTGGGGTAACCAAATGATGATGAGATTGGTTATGATGACTAGGTGAATGTGATGTAAATGGATGAATGGGAGACTAATGATGAAAATGTGGATAATTTTATAATGTGGTCGAGGTGTGAAGGTTATGGATGTGTTGGCCAATGGGAATAGGATGGGTATTGGCATAACTTGGTGGAGTAACAGGGGTAGAAACCATAAAATATTATGGTGTCCATGATGGACCTTGGTTAATGAGGATAGTCTAAGTAGAGTTTGGTAGAGGCTTAGGATTCACTTGCACTTGTTGTTGAGTGTTTTGACATTGCTTAAGCAATTTGTTCAAATTTTCCCATGCTTCATTAATCTCTCTATCAGAAGTGGAGGGTATGGAAGCAGATGGTATGGAATATGTGGTTGGGGGACAAGTTACACTTGGTATGGTAACTTGGGAAGCTAAAAATTGTGAAGCATCATTTACATGTGCTTTATACAATGGGTTAGTATCTATGTATGTGTATGAAGTGCTAGGAGCACATGAGGGTTATGGAATGAACACATGAGAGAAAGGTGCAATTTATGCCTCGAAAAGAGGTTTAGTGTACACCTGGGTAAATCTAGATGGTGGTTGGGAATAAACAAGTTCCTACTGTAAAGTAGGATCTTGTCTAGATGATTTGGGGACTGACTCTAAGACAGTTAGATGACTTCATAAGGGCTTCTACTCATTCCATATCTATGTGGGTAATATGGTTATCAATGGTTGGTGAGGTTGAATTTATTTGGGAAATAGCCATATGAAAGGTTGTGGGTGACAAGGAATGTGAGGGACCTGCAGATAAATTTTCCTATGTCACATTTAGATAATCTACCATAAAATTTGCGAGGAAGGTGGATGAAGGTTCTATTGAATTATCTTTATTTAATACTTTCTTTTGTTTTCTTGTTAATACCATAAGCAATTGAACCAAAATACAATAAAACTAAAATTTCACAAAAAAAGTAAACAATCAATGCTAAGTGTGTTCAACAAATGTTTCTTACCTCATTCATTGATTATCTCATTTTAATGTGAATTCATTTTCTTAATTTTTTATTTTCTATGTTTCAAATGTACTAATTTGAATTAAATGGGGTGAATCATATGGCTTGGATGAGGAAACAATATTTTAGTTGGTGATGAAATCCAGCAAGTTTCCTTGGGGGTAATCTAAAATTTATAGGGGTAGATATTGGTGGATGGATATGAAAGCCACCATCACCAAATCTCAAGTAATGGTTGGTGATGAAATCCAACCACTACTGTTAAATGTGAAGCATGCAGTGTGTGATTATTTTTAAAATTTCTAGTTCTCTTATGTGTACATACAATGTTAGAATAATAACTACTTTTGATAGTCTAAATCAGAATCCACTACTCATAATACCAATTTTTCCAAAGGATGTAAAGTACACCGCTTAAGACCCGCTCTAGATAGTTGGGGGGTTTGTCTACTCCTCTGTATGGAATCACCCAAGTACAGGGATACATTTGGTATTTGAACAATGTTCCTATTTAGACCTACAAAAATAGAAATATTTAACCCTAGGATGCAAACAAATGGATGCACTTAACAGTTTAAATGCAAGCAATAATGCAACACACAAGAAAATTGGAAAAATATTTAAGCAAAAAATGTGTGGATGAATGCAATTATTAATCTAATGTCTAAAATGCAACTAACATGATTTTTTTTACCAAATTTATTAATGATGTTCATTTTAATCCCAAAATATAAAAAAATGTAAAAGTGCCAGAAAACATAAAAATGGAAAGTTAGGGTTTGATAGTAAACTTACCCAGAAGCCCACATTTATGCCCTAACTCTTTGTAAAATGATCTTGGGCACTTATAAAATGAACTTGGGCATTTTTGGATGTCCCTCGAGCATTGTCAGACATTCACACACCTGCAACCTTATGCAAATCTCTATAAACTTTTATCCAGTGAAAAACTATGAATTCTATGCTTCTGGAAACCCTATAAGATGATACAAAAAATACAAAATTAGTAAACAAGGTGAATCAAAGTAAGAAACCCTTAGAGGGTCCCACCATGATCACCATTTGTGAAGACAAAAATGCAACACCAAATAACAAGATATAGATTGAACTCAAAAAGACAATATTGCACAATGAATGGTTTCTATTAATGGGAGGAACCTCAAAACTCCATTATTACAATAAATAATATTTGAAATCTTTGATACAAATAAACACAATGCTAGGGTTCTATGAAACCCTAGATACAATGTTGGGGGTGTCTTCAAAATGCATCCTTGCTCCTAAAAAAAATGAGTGGGCTTCTGGTTATCCAATGTTGGGCCACTCCAGCTTAAGTAGTTGCACAATGCTAATGTAACACTTCTAGATATGCACACAATAAAACAAAAAATAAGTTAGTAGCAACTATGAGGGCTCCACAATGTGAGGCCCTCTACAAGTGATACAAAAACCCTAGCCATATGACATAAATAGCATGAACAAAAATTGAAAGTGCATGGAATGAAATAAAAAATAAAATATTTATTTTATGACGCTTGTTGTCTTCTGATTTGTGAAACTTATTACAGGAAATCAATATGATGATGCCCTAGCATCACTCGAGGGCTAGGAGGGCTACAAAACTCTAGTGTAAGATGTCTGCGGGTACTCGATGGTTGCAAAAAATGCATGTGGATGCTCGAGAATAGTGGAGGGAACCTAGAGGCACTTGGTGGCAGAGGGGAAGTTCCCGGAGGTGCTCAACGGTGGTAGAGAGCACCCAAGGGCATTCGATGGTTGAATGGAAGGTCTACATAAGCAGATCTGGCTAAGAAAAAGGGGTAGAAACATATGTGGGGGTTATGGTGAGTGAGGATGGAAGGCAAGAGTACTTGGGTGCTCTAGGAAACTTGGGGGTAAACATCAACTCAGGATTCAGGGCTTAGGACTTAGGACATAGGACTTAGGACGTAGGACTTAGGACGTTTAGGACTTAGGGATTAAGCCATCAAAATGGCTCCTATTAATAACCCACACTAGGGTATGTTAGGGTTTGAGTGACACAAATTGTGTGGCTTAGATTAAAACATAACGGAGGGTGGATATTAATTTTGGGTGTGTGGCATGGATTGATGTGGATGGATGGCTAGGATTAAGTTAAATCAAATGGCTGAAATTTATTCACATATATAATATTTATATTTATTAAATATATAAAATATAATATTAAAATATTAATATTAAATATATATTTAATAAATATACCTAAATATATATATATAAATAAATGGGTAAAATTGTGATAAGACCAGGATGGACGAAAAGTGGCTAGGTTTTGGTATCTACAGATAATTTCAAAGATGTAGAAGATTTCAAAGTTATACTTCAATGGTAATTTCCCAGATGTGATGACCTAAAGGCTAATACAGAGGTAATGATGACCCAGAAGTGACCAAGAGATGACCTAGAGAGGTGACCCAAAGATAATGATAACCCATAGATTAAAAGGTAACCTAGAGGTAGAGACCTAGAGGTGACCCAAGGGCAATGACCTAGTCTAGAGGTGACCTAGAGGGAACAACCCAAAGGTAGACCCTAATATAGTCCAAAGAGGTAAACCTAGTGGATATTACTTAGATTTAGCTAAACCAAAGGCAACAAAGCCAAATCCAACAAAATATAGATCTAGTAGAGCCAAATCCATAGATAAAGAGTAGTTTCAATATACCACTCCTGAATTCATGGGGTGGTAATGATCTTTATACTAAATAATATAAAAAGGAGGGCGTTAGACTTTAATACATTATTTGGAGTAATGTAATATTTTGATGTTTGTAATTATTGGGGATTGATAATATTTCTCCCATGAGAAAATTGAATAATCACATATCTTATGAGAAAATATGAGGAGAGGAAAATACAGTTGAAAGTGAAATACCAAGAGTTGTAAATATCGAAGAGTCTCTTGAAAACAAAGAGACATATTGATGCATTAAATATGTATTTGTATGCTGGAAAAGACTGGTGGATTATATGATGAATTGAAGATAATAATGGAGAAATATTGAGAAATAAGTTTATGAAAATATGTGTAATATTGTTTGTGTATAATTTTTTTTCCCCATTTGCAAGATTTAACTCTTTTAAAATTTCCAAAGGACCCTTGCAATAAACATTAGATATTATTTTAAATAAAAGTATGGCCTACTCTACTTTTGACTATAGTAAATGAAATATAACCCTAAGTTACATAACTTGGAACTAGACAACAAAATATAACTATAAAAAACCATTGCTTTGGTTTTGCAAATCACTTTTCCTTGAAAGCAGAGCATTGTTAAAAATGGATGGGGCATAATCATGCTTTAGAGTAGAGGGTTGTTAATTAATAGAGTGGGACAATTTCCTACCTTAGAGAGAGGTGTTTTCTTGCCTTAGGCAAGGTGTTATCTTATATTAGATCAAGGCATACTCCCAAATAATGGGGTGTAGTCCTACCTTAGAGCAAGGCATAGTCCCAAAGAATGGGGTGTAGTCCTATGTTAGAGCAAGGCATTGTTTTGCCTCCTAGAAAAACTTCATCTCAAAAGAATAGAGCACTGCCCTTCCTTAGAGAAAGACATTATCCTAACTCATAGCAAGGCATAGTTCTACCTCACATGAGGCACTATAAGGACATGGAGCAATACATTATCTCAAGTTAGAGTCCATTATAAGTACTTATATGGATCATTGATTTCAACCTAGTTGAATTCCTTCAACAATATATTTATATTTTTTTCCTTGCATGACTCTTGTTCGAAGTGTAGTGGTAGTAATAGGCTACTATAGTTCTAGTGGTTTATTTGTATGTTAAGCTTGATTGATGAGAGATCCTAGATCATTCCTTATTCCTTGGACATGGGGTCTAAAAATTTAAAATTTATTTATAACACAATTGTAATATTGTGGTACTAATATTCCTTTCAGTTTGATGGCATCAAAATCAGTAACATTTTCAAGTCATCTAAAGGTGCTTTCATGGCATCTAGAATTGTAATGTCACACACTATATATTTTTTTGATCTCTCAGAAGTTTTTATCCTTAATCTATTATATCTTATACTTTATCTATCAACCCTTATAGTTTAGAGATCTTATATGTAGAATTTGGTGCAGTGCCCTTACCTAACATATCTACCTTAGCCTTTTCATCTTCAATGACTTTAGCCACTCTTTCAGATGAAAGAAGTTGTCCTTAATCAAAGAAGATGTTAGTAAATCTATCATTCAACAACTATTGTGTCTCTTTCTTCATATCCTCTATGGATATTTTTAGAAAATTGTACATAACTTTGCATCCTAGTTTCCTCTATTTCTTAGACATTCTTTAATTAGATAAACTTTGCTCTTTTATCAATGTCAATTATTTTTCCCTATCATTGGATTATTTGTGTAATCATTGTGGTATTTTAGTATGTTTTTTCCTAGACGCCAACCCACTTTCCTCTCCTTTAATTGTAAATGAGGTATGGTTGATTAATGTTTCACACTCTTTGAAGTATATGAGATATGCCTTGGAGTATGTTACCTCATTGTGTATTTGGTCCTATAAGAATTTACCTAGTTCAACACAAATACCTTCATCTCCTTATTTTTGTCTTCTTTTCAAACTTATCATTCACCTTTCTTAGGGTAATTTTTTTTCATTATTTTGGAGTTATTTTTTCTTCATATTAGCCCTTAACTGGTCCAACTTAAGCCAGAGATATTATTTTTATTTTTTGAAATATTCTTTCAAATGATCTCTTTCCTATGCATGTTGTCCTATGAATTCCTTTAATTTTAGCATAATTTCATGTATTTGCTTTTTCTAATCTAGTTTTTCCTTTAAGTCATTATTATATTTCTTTATTGCCTCTAATTCCAATTGTAATTGGAAGATCTTGTCTCTCTTCTCTTCAATATTAACTTGTATGTGTTTAAGTGCATGGGCATCACTTTGGCTTCTTATTTGTATTTTTCTACATCTTTAGTCACCCACACACATCTGATAATAATTACTTGGTCAAGTTGTTATGGCATTCATAAAATATAAATTGGGTATCCCTAGAGAGACTCAAACTAGACATAATGGGTATAAGGTCATATTATTTAATACTTGTTCCACTCAAATCCTATTGTAGTGCTTCAACAATAAATAATTTTCCTTCATTTTCTACCAACTAGGATTGGAGGAGTGTAGGAGAAGTAGACAAAGAAGTTTGTATACTATCTATGTCCTAGTTGAGCTATCTCTTGGATTATTTTAAAATATTAGTCACTTCTATTATGCTTGTTTTAACTAGATTCTTCATGACCATAGGAATATATTGAATGATATATTAGTATCCAGGGTCAATAACTTCCTAGATATAGTTTAAACCATATTGATATTCCTTGCATATCCAAAGAGGAATGGTTCATGATAATAATATTGACCTGTTAAATGATGTTGACCAAACCACTAGTTATGGAAGTGAATATAGATGATGGAGCAAATTGAGTGATGATGGGTGAAAAAAGGGGTTAAAATATTGGTATGTGGTGCAATGCAATGGAGATACAATGTCCTTGTAATGGAATTACTGGTACCAATGGTGTGGGTGATACAAGGATGATGTCATTTAATAAGCCTAAGAGGCTTAACATTTTCCTTGTAAGAGAGACAAAAGACCAAGTTGAAATTTGTAAAGAGGCATTGATGATACGACCAAGCGGTTGTTATCATGCACTTTGTGCACTTTTGGTGAGAGAAAATGCTGAAATTTTTGATGAGAAAGTACGAGCTTATGGGCTCCATACTGTGTTTAGTCAGTTGCAAAACATAGTAATAGCACATCAGAGACATCCGGACTCAGGGTACGAGGCAGACTCTGAAGATAACTCATTCGGTAGTAGATTTGAGCAGTCAGAATCTGCACCACAAGACCCAGTAAATCCACAATTCAGCAATGATGACTCCATTGAAATACTAGAACTAGAATCACCAGAGATAATCTTGATTAGTGACGATGAAGAACAAGTAGCAGACAACTTCGTGAATCAAGTGATAGAAGCGCCCCAACAAGAGGAACAAGCAGTCAATGATATAGTAGAACAAGTCAGATTTGACTTAAATTTGTAATCTCTTCCTTCTTCCTTCTTCTTATTTCCTTCTTTTAGCAAAAGTACTTTATTGTAACCGTGAAATAAAGAGAGTTTTTTGGTAACTATGGCCTCACACAATAGCTTACCTATACCAAAATTTAATGGTTATGACTATGAGTATTGGTCTATAAAGATGAAGACCTTGCTCATAGGTAGAGGTTTGTGGGACATCATAGAAGAGGGCTACACATAACCCTCATACTGGACAACACTTAGTGTCGCAGACAAGAAAACATGAAAAGAAGAGAAAAAGAGCAACTCATCTGCTCTTTCTCATCTCCAAGCTACATTGGAGAAAAGCATATTTCCTAGAATTGTTGCTTGTACGACTACACAAGTTGCATGGAAAGCATTGAGTGATGGATTCTAGGGTAGTAATCAAGTGAAGCAGGTAAGGCTTCAAACATTGAAGCGAGATTTTGAAAATCTCCGAATGAAAGATGATGAAAAAGTCGATGATTATTGTGTTAGAGTAAAAGCAATTGTAGATAAAATGGTTACACTAGGCGAAGAAATCAAGCCTGAGACAATTGTAACAAAAGTGTTGAGAACACTTACACAAAAATGGAACCATATTGCCATAATAATAGAAGAATCCAAATATCTTTCCCTTTTAACATTTGATGCATTGATCGGATCGTTAATGTCACATGAAGAGAGGTTTCCTGAAACTCCTTCAACCAGCTACGAAGGCGATGATAAGGCCTTCACTTCCAATGAAAATAATGGAAGAGGATGGGGAAGAGGTCAAGGTAGAGGCAAGCAAAGAGGTAGAGGCAGAGGCAACTACAGAGGAGGCAATTCCAACAGAGGAGGCAACCAGAATAGAGGAGGCAATTCCAATAGAGGAGGCAACTCATACAGAGGAGGCAACCAACAAAGAGGTGGAAATCAGAATCGAGGTGGAAATCAAGGACAAAGTGGCAATCAAGGGCGAGGAAGTGACAAGTCCAAATCAGCCTGTTTCAACTATGGCAAGCCGAGTCACTTCGCTCGTGACTGCTGGTCAAAATCTTCACAAGCCAACAGCAGTCAATATGGAAATTATGGAGAAGAAGATGATGCTTCTAATATTTTTCTGTCATATGGACAATCAGATCAGAATCTAAATGACACATGGATTCTAGATATTGGTTGCTCAAACCATATGAGTGGCAAAGAAAATCTATTTGCTACTCTAGATTCCACTTATAAATCCCAAATCAAATTAGGGGATGACAAAGCATTGCAAGTAGAGGGAATTGGAGCCATGGCGGTTCCAACCAAAGAAGGACTAAAGAAAGTGAGTGACATCTATTACACTCCAAAGCTCCAACACAATCTGCTCAGCGTTGGACAAATGATGGAGAACAATTACAAGCTTGTATTTGATGAAGGACAATGTATTATTTTTGATAAAAATAATTGTAATCGTGTCATCACACAGGTCCCCATGACCAAGAACAGGTTATTCCCTCTCAAATTTGGTGAGCCAGGGGGAGCTCAACTTGCAAATGTAGCCATAACAAATCCAAGTGTGTTGTGGCACTTGCGATATGGTCACCTTAATTCTACTAGCTTGAAATTGCTAACTTCTCAAGCTATGGTGATAGGACTTCCCAAAATCAATGAACAAAAGGAATTTTGTGAAGGATGTGCTTTGGGAAAGCACTCCAGGTCGAAGTTTTTGAAAGGACAAGCGTGGAGAGCCAACTATCCACTTCAGTTAGTACATTCAGACATCTGTGGTTCGATGCAAACACAGAGTCTCGAAAACAATTCTTATTTTCTCACTTTCATAGATGACTTCTCTAGGATGTGCTGGATTTATTTCTTAAAGCACAAAGATGAAGCATTTGATTGCTTCATAGATTTCAGAAACAATGTAGAGAATCAAAGTGGGAATTATGTAAAATGTCTTCGGACAGATCGAGGAGGTGAATACTCCTCAAAAGAATTCTTGAACTATTGTAAAGCAAGTGGGATCAAAAGGCAATTAACCACTGCCTATACCCCACAACAAAATGGTGTGGATGAAAGAAAGAACCGCACCATAGTTGAGATGGCGAGATCGATGCTTCAGACAAAGCATCTAACTAATATGTACTGGGTTGATGCTGTAAAAACAAGTGTATATATTCTAAATAGAAGTCCAACTTCTAGTTTAGATGGCATCACTCCTTATGAGGGGTGGTACGAAAAGAAACCAAATGTAAAGCACTTCAAAATTTTTGGTTCTTTAGCATATGCCCACATTCCTGATGAGAAAAGGAAGAAGCTTGATCCCAAAAGTCAAGCTTGTATATTTCTAGGGTATTGTGAGTCTACAAAAGCATATAGACTCTACAATCCCAAGACTCATAAAATTGTACTCTCCAGGGATGTAATTTTTGATGAAGGGGGAGAATGGGGTCATCAAAGAATTTTTGTTGATGATGAGTCCCAAGATGTAAATTCTTCACAGGTACAACAGATACAACAGGTGTCTCCAAAGAAAAGCAAAGGCACACCACCCCCTCCAAGACCGAGAAGTTCAAGTACATCAACCGCCAGTCCAAGTCCTTCTCCATAGAGATCAGTAAGTTCTTCATCGATGGACATTGACTCTCCATCAAGAGGCAGAAGAACTTTACAACATCATCCTTCCTTTCAGATGTTGGATCAAAATTTTCAAAGAAGATTCACTAGAAGCCAAGCCAGTGAAATGAATTCAGTTCTACAGCAACTTGAGAATTTGAAATTGTATGGGGATGATAACTCCCAAGAACCTAGAGGAGATGAAGTCAATTATGCTTTATTGACTAGTACACAACTAGAACCAGCTAGCTATGAGAAGGCATGTACTCAAAATGTATGGCAAGAAGCCATGAAAGAGGAAATAACCTCTATAAAAAATAATGATACATGGGAGCTAGTAAAGCTACCCAAAGGTAAAAAATGTGTTGGATGTAAATGGGTCTACAAGACCAAGTACAATGCTTGATGGAAGCATTGAGAGGCATAAGGCGAGACTAGTAGCAAAAGGTTTTACTCAAAAATATGGCATTGACTATGAGGAAAATTTTGCTCTTGTTGCAAGACAAGAGACAATCAGATCAGTTCTTTCCTTAGCAGCCCATAAAGGATGGAATGTTCAACACATGGATGTAAAGAGTGCTTTTCTGAACGGATACTTGATAGAAGAGGTTTATGTTCAACAACCTCAAGGTTTCCAAGAATAGGGAAAAGAAAACCTTGTTTACAAATTGAAGAAAGCACTTTATGGCCTCAAGCAAGCACCAAGAGCTTGGTACTCATGCATTGATGGCTATTTCAGCGAGTATGGATTCACAAGAAGCAAAAGTGAACCAAATCTGTACTACCTAAAGCATGGAGTAGACATTCTCATAGTTTGTTTGTATGTGGATGATCTAATATTTATGGGTAGTAACAATAAAATGAATATGGAGTTCAAAAACTCCATGATGAAGCAGTTCGAGATGAAAGATCTTGGTTTAATGCGATACTTCCTAGGCATGGAAGTTCATCAATCAAATAGAGGGATCTTCATATGTCAACACAAGTATGCTCGAGACATGATCAAGAAATTTGCCATGGAGCAGTGCAAATCAGTTGCAACTCCAATTGGACATGGGATCCAATTGAGCAAGGATGATGGAGCATCAAAGGTTGACATGACCACTTACAGAAGCATGGTTGGGAGTCTGATGTTTCTCACCAACACAAGGCCCGATATTCAATATGTTGTTTCTCTAGTTTCAAGGTTTATGGCTAGTCCTTCTGAGCTGCATCTACAAGCAACTAAAAGAATATTGAGATATGTAAAAGGTACATTGGATTTTGGAATCCATTACCAAAAATGTAAGTCTATGAAATTAGTTGGCTTCAGTGACAGTGATTGGGGCAGCAATATAGATGACAGGAAATCTACATCAGGAAATTGTTTTAGTCTAGGATCAGGACTAATTACATGGAGTTCCAAGAAATAAACTGTTGTAGCATTGTCATCAATTGAGGCTGAGTATATAGCCATCACACATGCTAGTACTCAAGCCCTATGGTTGAGAAAAGTTCTTGAAGAGATTGGAGAAAGTCAAAGTGGTCCAACTCGACTGTATTGTGATAACATAAGTGCCATTCAGTTGGCATATAATCCAATCCACCATAGCAGATCAAAAAATTTTGATATGAAGTATCACTTCATCCGAGACATGGTGGAGCACCAGATCATTGAGCTTAAACATTGCAGCACTTTGGATAATATTGCAGACATCTTCACCAAAGGCATGGCTAGAGCTCAATATATAAAGCTGAGAGATTGTATAGTCAGTCCTCTCAACTTTAAGGGGAAGAATGTTGGAATTTAACCTTTGGGTTTACCTTCACCTTCTACCTTGGTTGGATGGCAGATAGTTAAGGTGGACGACAGACAGCTAGGGTGGACGACACTGACAAAGGAGTCATAGAGTTTAATTAAAATGTCCCTTTCCTCCCTATTTTCTCTCTTCCCTAATATCTCTCCTTAATATTCTCCAACTATATCCTAGGCATTATATATAGTTTGTAATCTGATTTTTCAAGTTAATGTGATTTTACATTTCATAAAATCTATCCTAATCCTCACATTAGCATAGGATGAAAATTAGGGAGAAGGGCTACTCTACTACTTGCTAAGTTCATCTTCATCATCCAATGAAGCACTCAACTTGGTTTGTACTTGCTCCTCTTATAATTTTTCTTCCCTTTCAATATGATCTCTTTTTCATGTACATATATAGTCTTGATCTATTTTAAAAGCAAAGTGCTCAAAAATATAGCATCAAAATAAACGGCCCAATAATATTATAATAACATCACTTTGAGACTCTCTAACCTATTATATAATTGGACATGGCATTTTCTTGTTGAAGGCATAATCATCATGCACTTTTCTTTAACCTCATAGAATGCTAACTTCTTTTACTCGTTGAAAAACCTTTGATCCATGTAGTTCAATTATGGTACAAATTCTAAGTTGGAAAGGTAGTCTGGCACATATGCTTGTAATTCAAAGAGTAGTCCAAAGATGCCAAATAGACTAAAAAATAATTGGATTTTACCTAGCTATAAATTCCTTTTTGTTGTTCTATCAATTTTTTTATTGATATGCATCCATATAATAGCATGGGTATTTCACATTTAAATTTTCTAACAATGGGCACATATGTCATTTCACAGTGTTATGCATAAGCATGAAACATCGTAAATTTTCTATATTTAGGATTTTCTAAATTTTAAATTTTTTAATTTTGGAACCTTTCACTAGGCCCATTCACCCAAAATTAACGGGGTGGAAGTTTTTTTGGGGTCAATTCTCCCATTGTTGATAATCATTATCCTATTTTATTTTAATTTGCCGACCACTTTCACCCAATTCTGCAAAAAAATTACCTTCAAATTATAAATAAGTTTGTTTTTGCCACCCAATTTGCCAAATATACTACTCGTATAAATACTTAAGGGGGTACTGATAAACATACATCTAAAACACTCTAACTCGAAAATAGCTCTGAAGCAACAAAAAACCTATTGTCAGTCGACATATTTGCCAATTGGTTGTAGGGTATTTGTAGAAACCAAAACCTAGGCATCCGCAAAATCACATTTGACACGCTACAACAAATTTTGCATAATAAGGTTATATGCCTAAGTTTAGACTTAGGTATATAAAATCGTACACATTAATCCATTTTCCAAATTTATTAAATTTAGAAAATTAGCTTAGGATACCCTGCCTAACCACTATACATGTGTCCTAGCCACCTCACCAACACCTCTTGCCACATCTCATACACCCTTGTCCCCTTTATCTCTTCACATGGGATAACCCTTACACCTCACTCCACTTGCATCCACTTCAACCTAGTTAAGTGAGACACCTTGGGTGACTCACTCTAACTGCCCCCTCCATTTGGTAGCCCTGGATTGCCACTTGGCAATCCTGGCTTTCCACCTCTCATTTTCCTCCAAAACCCTAAGGAGCCTATAAAGGCACCTTCACCCCATAAACCAAAAGAGGTTGATTACACATACTATCAGGCTACCAAAATAGGACCAGGAGCTCGCACGCATCCTAAGGAGAAGAGATATCTAAATCCTGAAGGTCACCTTTTGAAGAAATGTGGCACTCAATGTAAGTTGTTTATCTGTGGTTACGTAGTCAAAACTACACTTGCATAGTTTTCCCACCACTTGTGCACGGTTTACCAGTCCACACCACACATTTGTGGTTTCTTAGAGTTGAAATAAGACAAGATTGATCATGATCAGTAAGTTTTATTTGTAGCAAGGTAGTTGATTCATGTTTCTCTATTTTATGCAACTTATTAGTCGAGGGTTTTATTGCATGCTTTACACATTTGTATATAGGTGCTACTAAACCTCATTTGCCTTTTTGTGTGTGTGCAAGAAGCAGGTATATTGGAGTAGTTTTTGAAGCTAGAGTGGTCCCTGCATTGGATACTAGAAGCCCACTCACCCCTTAGAGTTGTAGTTGAAGAAGGAAGGACACCAGTTGATCTGTTTGGAGAGCCCGACCTTGCAATTTGGATACTTATATCATAAATTGTAATATTATACCCAAAACACTTGGGGTAATTCAAAATAAATCATTGTAACTTTGGGAGATTCAGGCTCCCCTATTTAATACAAAAGAGACCATTCTTTTATTTGCAAAGTGTTCATTTATTTGTACTTGCTTGGTGCCATTATTTTACTACAGAAATTTGTGATCACGGTGGGACCCCCTAAGGGTTCAATTTATTTTTGCCTTGCATAAATCAAGTTACTAATATGGTTTTTCTATGGTTATAGGTTTTTGGAATTCGAGAACGTGAAGATTAAAGGTTAGGATTTATGGATCTAGAACCTATTTGGTTCAGCCCTGGGATTGATAAACCATGCATCCATAGTTACAAACCTGAAGAACTATGCACCGATTGTTTGACACCTCAAGAAACACGCACTGATAGTTGTAGCACTATGGAACAACATATAGGTTGATGGGCTGTCGTTAAGCACATCATTAATTCTCAATGAATTTGTCAATCCAGGGTGGTTTCCAAGGCTATTTACGAGATAAAGTTCAAGCAGGGTTGTAGTTCAGTTCATTTGGAAGCAGCAGGTCTTATTGGTGGAATTTATTGTGTGGGGTTTTTGTGTCACTTCTACCCCTAATTACATAAATTAAACTTTAATCTATTTGCAATAATGAAAACTAATTGCTAATTGCAGAAATAAAACCCTAGTTACAGTTGCAAGAATGAAACCTAATTAAATTGCAGAATTGAAACTCTAGTTATAGTTGCATAATTGAAAGTATTTAATCTTGCAATAATTGAAATGAAGCATAAAAACTAGATCATGTCAATGCTCTGTAACAAAATGTCATCAATCTTCTATGCAGGGTTTTGACAGTAAAAACAAGAATGCATGGAAATTACAGAAAACTTGTAAATTGTTGGAAATGGAAATTTGCAATGAATTGAAAAGTTGCTAGGAATGAAAAGAATAACCAGATCTACCACTAATCATATCACAAAAACATTATGAACAAGAATTAAACAACTAGGAATGTTAGTTGTGCAAAAGAATGAAAATGACAAGTTCACAACTTATTCTACTGCAGCAAAATCAGAATAAAACTTGTCTGTCAGTCCTCCCCCTAGGTTTGGAAGTGGCCAGCCTCCTTTCTCAGAAGAAGGTTTGAATTCTTCTTTAAGTCTTACTCACACTCAGACATAACAAAATAAATAGAATGAAACTATAGTTTTATTGTTTCAGAAACATAATTACAATTCTACTAAAATCTGTTACAGGTCTGAAATTACTGTTCTATGATCTCCCTATTTATTTTCTATCTCCTCTATCTAATCTAATATATCTAATCTAATATTATATTAGCTCAACCTGGATGGGAGCTATCTTTTATATATGCCTAAAATATAATTACAAACAGAAAATATGATATTCCTAATATCCTGCAGAATTTCCTGGGTTTATCCTAGAAGAGGATCAATTTGATCTTTTCCATAAATGGTGGCTTTGGACGGCAAGGACAGAAAAATTATATGGGATATATTTTCCCTTAACTTTATCAACCTTATTATCCCCTTTTCCACCGCCAAAAGTCAGTCAACAAGTCAAAAAGCACATTCTATTTTCATTTCGAAGATAAGTGGCTCATTCCGAAGATACTGCAATTCTCATTCCGAAGATCCGCTCATTCCGAAGATACTGCAATTCTCATTCTGAATATCCGCTCATTTTGAAGATATTGCAATTTTCATTTTGAATATCCGCTCATTCCTAAGACACTGTGTTTTCTCATTCCGAAGATATCTATTCATTCCGAAGACACTATGTTCATTCCGAAGACACTGTGTTCATTTCGAAGATCTTTAGAATGACCAACTGTGTTGACTCCAAATGGTTTTGGCTGCATTTCTCAGGTGGATTAGCCCTCAAGATCAGATTGCAATAGTCTTCATTCTTCCTTGGATGTGAATTCCATGCCTTGCCATTCATTGGCAGCTTGCTGAAATTTATATGGAAAAACCAGTTTTCTGCTGCATAGTAATAAGTCTTTGTACTATTTGCTAAATTTAGAGAAACTAATGCTTAATGATCATCAAAATAAGACTACTGAAGTGTTGTTGTCAACCTAAGCATGACAAGATAACATAAAACTATACAAGAACTGTTAAAAATTAGAATATAATGTCATTAACACTTCAATCATGCAAACAGTTAATACACAACATATTAAATCAACTTAACTAGCATATAAGATAATTCACAAGAGTTTTAGGCAGTTTTAACTATTTAAAACATGCTATAAATGAGGCTTATCCAGGCCTCATCATTCCCCCCCAACTTATATTAATGCATGCCCTCATGCATTGCAATGGGCTATGGAGTCACAAATGTCCATACTCATATTCCATGTTTCATAGAACAATTTAGTGCCTATGTAATTTCTCATGAAGGTTTCTGAGTCATTCTTCAAACTGATCATTTGGTTGGGAATCCTCTTCAAAATATGATGGAACCATAGTAATGATGGTTGGAGGCCTAAATCTGAGACCTACCCAATAATGTTGCATAAAGGTATTTCTCTATATTGAGAAGGCAATGCCTCAGAATGGAAGGGCACTACTTCAAAGTGGAGGGGCACTACTTCAGAATGAGCATCTATGTCTTCATATTACCTATATAATCCAAGTAGTAACTAAACCAAATCTTCCTCTTTATCTGATGTAGTTGATTGTTCGTCAACTTGTGACAGCCTGCTTTTTAGTTTCTCCACTTTCTGCTATAATTCTCTAATTTTCTTTTCATGTTTCTCAATAACATCTTTTCCTTCCTCAATCCATCTCATTTGTATTTTTATAACACTATTGGCTGCTCTCAGTTGTTTTGTGACCTCCTCTTCTTTGTTTGACTCAAAACCTAATACTGATAAATCAACTGCAGTTTCTTTGCTCAACAATGATCTCATCCTCTGCTTCAGACCCCTACTCCTGTACAGGAGGTTCCATGAAATTATCTATGATTACATCCAAATTCTCGGTGGCTTGTTGCACTTCTATGACATCAGGGCTATCTTGTCTGGTCTTCTCTTCAATCATTTGTTCTTTTATCTCTTTTTGTTGGAGTCTTGCAGACCTCCTAGTCCTTAATGTATATTTTCTCTTCTTGCCCTATTTTCTTGTGGTAACAGGGGCTATAGGGATAGCTTCAGGATCTTCACTGGGAACTTCACTCTCCTATTCTAATAGATAAATAACATCTTTAGAAAAATGAACCCTCTTCTATTTTATTTTTTTGTTGTCAGTTTCAGCCCTTCTCTTCTTAGTTTGTGAGGTTGATGGTTCTAGAGAAAAATGCTTTGTTGTTTTTGCTTGCTGTGTTTCCTTCTCTGCAATAGCATTTTTTTTTTTTTAGCCTTTTATTCTTCCTCAGTATCATATTTTTTTTTATAGCAACATATGTATCCTCTTCTCTTTCCATATTCTTCTTCAAAAACTACATTAGTCAGGGTAGAATAAAACCTATTAAAGCTTCTAGGGTTTCCCCTAAAAGGATGTTGGCACACCAGTTTAATAAGACCATGATAATGAGGGCTCCTTTTTTTCCTCTTGATAATGTTTTGCCATGCTTTGTAGTTCTCGGTGCAGGTATGCTGGAAAATTCACTCTAAATTTAGGTTGTTGCCTACCATGCCTGAGGTGGTTTAAAATTTTGAAATGATGCCCTGACAAAATTACATGCTACCCTTCACAGTTTGAAAAATATGGTAACCCATGTGGTTACGTTATTCCAAGGTTCTTGTAGGCTGGCCCTTTTTCATTTTTCACTTCATTTCTTTGTTCTGATGCTGAGAAGACTGCTCTCTTCTACTGCTAGGTCACTGATTTCTGGTTTCTACATAATTACAGGGTTTGCTCTTGTTCTTCTTTAGAAAGAACTTTTAATTTTTTTTTTTACTTTTCCTTGTAATCATTAGAAAATATGTCTTTGGAAAGAAAATATGGCACACTTCCTTATTCTGTGCTCTGAACACCTGGCCATCAATCATTGGACATCCTTGCCATAAAATTTTCTTTACTATTTTTAGCTCATCCATTCTGCCTGCAAATTTTCCCACATGAGTGGTTATTAGCAATGATTGGTGGTGGCATGTTTGTTGGTTATTTTCCCTATTATTATCATACTTCCTCGATGGGTGCAAAATCTGAGATGAATCTAACCGCAAGCCAGCTGACATGTGTCAATGATCACATGGAGTAAAAACAATTATGCTGACTATGTCTTTTTCTCCCTCCTTGGATGCCACATGGAAACAGACTGTTAAATCTTCATTCTGAAGATTATGTTTTATTCTGAAGACTAAGCTGGGAATTTAATTCAAAGATAACCTCATTCTGAAGATAAACCTTTATTTCGAAGACAAACCTTCATTCCGAAGACACATCTTCATTCCGAATACAAACCTTCATTCTGAAGACACACCTTCATTCCAAAGACAAACCTTCATTCTGAATACAAACCTTCATTCTGAAGACACACCTTCATTCCAAATAAAAACCTTCATTCTGAAGACAAAGGCTTCATTCCGAAGATACCACGGTTATTGAAGATACAACAGTCATTCTGAAGACATAGCAGAAACCAACATTTTTCTCTTTCTCCAAGCATGTTTTGTTTATGCCAACTCTTATGAACACTTTTATACTAATTTTTAATTGTCATATACTATATATCAAATATTTACAATGAGAAAAGTGCAAGAAACATATATACCTGGTTAAAACAAGTTAATGCAAGTTTTGAAAGATGATTGTTTCTGTTGATATTCTGCTGAGGCTTCCTGCAACACTTCAAAAACAAGTGCAGTTGGTGAATTTGTACAATGGTGACTCAAAACTTTCAAGGTTATGCATACCAGAAAACTGATTTTCATGCATACCAACCCAGTAGTGCCTTAGAAAAGGTTTTCACTGCTAAGTTATTCATTTTTCTCTCTTTTTTTTTTTTTCTTGGTTTCCTTTTTTTTTTTTTACCTCTCCTTTTCTCTCTTTTTTTCTTGATTCTGATTATGCCCATGAAGTATTTCATGATTTCCCTAAAATCATACCCATGAAGGAATTCATAATCAGAATTTATTCATATTTTTGTTTTCTACTTTTTTTTATTTTTTTTCCTTTTCTTTTAAGATTCAAAGATATGATCATTTGAAATCTTCATCAGAAGAAGAAGCCTCTTCTGTCAAATGTAACTGTTTGAAATACCGACCAAATTCCACCTTTGTTAGTGGTTTATGGCACAACTATAAAAGATGTCCATTTACCACTAATATCCTCCTTAAATCATCAACTAAAGAAAGTTGAACAACTTCATTCTCAAACTCCCCTGGTTCATCCTTGCTGCTCTTAATGTGATCATCATGCCATATTTTCCATTTTTGTTGAGTGAACTCTATTTGGTGAAGTGCTTCCAACCAAAGTTCATCAAATGCATTCAACTGCAAAATTTGTTTTTTCTATACCTGCAACAACTCAATGTCAACTGCTAAAGATGCATAAAATGTTAGTAAAGCATTAGGATGTTGCACCAATATATCAAAAAAATTTGCTCCCTGGTTTTTAGTCAACCTGATATTCTCACAATGACACTGAGAGGGGGGGGTGAATCAGTGTAACTATTTAAAATATTGAATCTGCTATTCTTAAAACTTAATACTGCTAGCTTAAAAACAAATAAAGCAAATATAGCACAAGAGCATCACACAACACAGGATTTAACGAGGTTCACCAATGTGGCTACTCCTCAAAAATGACTGTTTGGACTACAATCCAAATCCAGTCTTTGCAAGGATTCTTTCTTTACAAATGATTCTCCAGCACCCACTGGAAGGAGCACCAACCCCTGATTTTTCTGCTGCAACAGATAGGAGCACCAACTCCTTTTACCAAGCACCAACTTGGATTTCAAATTTTAATAAAATATTGACATAGAAATGCCTTCTCTATTGCAAGACCCTGACTGGTCCTTAGCTCATTCAATTTTGTCACAGAAGCATAAAAAGAATAGTTACAATCTCAGTATCTTCTTTTTCACAGTCAAAACCTCTCTACTGATTTTTCAATAAAATTGCATTCAAGTTCAGGTTCTTGTTCTTTCACTATGCTTCGAACAGCACCCTTTCCACAACCTTCTCTCTTTTATTTATTTTTCATGAATATTCACGGTTGCAGTAACCTCCTACTGTGCTTGTTCGAGTCTTTTTATATGATTTTCTCGAATGACTCAATTTTTAAAACGGCTCGACTTTCCCTCCTAATTTCCATGCATTCTCGGCTACGGTCAATGTGTCAAACCCACTCTGACATGTTCTGCCTTTTAGCCGCTTTCTTTCTGACTCACTCTGACATTCGACGAGCCTTTTTCTCTGCACATTCGACGGTCTTTTTCTCTGCACTTCCTGACAGCCTTATAGCGCGTTTCGAAGCTCTCTGATTCTTTTCTTCCAAACTATATGAAACTGCTCTCTTAACGCTTTTGCACTTTTTGATGACACTCTTTTCTATACTCTGTCGATCCTTCTATTCTACCTGCAACTGTCGTATCTGATATGCACAACCATCGAGAGGATTTCTTGTTTGAAGAGATTATCTGGAATACTGCGCTTATGACAACTTGCGAGCATCACGGCCCTACAATAGCTGTTCTTTTATTAAATGCATTGCATCGTAACTTCCCTTGTCACTCCGGTTAACGATTGCGATATTTTCTCTAATCTTTCCCCAACACCTATCACTTGAGGAACTGTAGATTTGACTCTAGTTAACTCTACGTAACTGGCGCTATTTTGACACCTGTCACAGTGCATGCATTTTTGGCCTTTTTCCCGCCAAACTGTTACCTGTCGCGATATCGCGACGTTTTCCGCCTCCTGGACCTTCTCTCTGCATGCACCCGCGAAAATGATACATGTCGCGAAATCGTGACACTTTTCGCTTTTGCTGACGTCATCTTCAAAGTTGTCGCGAAATCGCGACGCTTCTGGCTTCCAGCGGCTTCTCTCGCAACTTGTCATGAAATCGTGACACTTTCAGCTATTTCTGACGTCATCACCAATGTTGTCATGAAATCGTGACGCTTCTGGCTTCCAGCGGCTTTTCTTCCACCTTGTCGCGAAATCGTGACACTTCTCAGTTTTGCTGACGTCATCCTCCGACTTGTCGCGAAATCGTGACGCTTCTGGCCTCCGTACAATTCTTTCTTCATGCAGCCGCGAAAACCTTACTTGTAGCGAAATCGCTACACCTTTCTGACTTAACATTTTTCTTTGCTACGGTTTCCGAAAATCTAACTTTGTTGGCTTGGTGTTTCCTCTTGCTTCGACTTGCTGATCTCAAGACTTGTAGCGAAATCGCTACCCCATTGTGTTTTGTGTTTTGCACTTGTAGCGAAATCGCTACACCTATGCCCCTTGCTTTTCAAACTTGTGTCAAAGTCGCTGCCCCTTTGCACCTTTTATTTCGAACCTGTAGCGAAATCGCTACACTTTTCGCCTTGCATTTCGAAGCTGTAACGAAATCGCTACACTTCTCCGCCTTGCATTTTGAACCTGTAGCGAAATCGCTACACTTTGCTGCCTTGCACTTTGGACTTGTAGCGAAATCGCTACACTCTTGCATTTTGTATTTCGGACTTGTAGCGAAATCGCTACACTTTCTTGACTTATCACTTTTTCTTTGCTTTTGCCAGAGAAATTGCAACATGTAGCGAAATCGCTACGCTTTCTTCACTTTGCTGCTTTGCCTCCAACATGTCGCGAAATCGCGACAATTTTCATGAACTTTCTCTCTCCTCCTTTTTGTCGCGATGTCGCGACACTTTGCGCCCTTAGTGCTTTTCTTCCGAAACTGTCGCGATATCGCGACACTTTCTCATGCACTTTCTCTCTCATCCTTTTTGTCGTGAAATCACGACAATTTTGCTTGCGCCTTCTCTCTCCTCAGCCATGTCACGAAATCGTGACAATTTTGCATGCATTTTCTCTCTCCTCCGTTATGTCGCGATATCGCGACAATTTGGCATGCATTTTCTCTCTCCTCGATTTTGTCGCGAAATCGCGACAGAAAACATGTCGCGATATCGCGACAGTTTTCTTCCTTGTATTTTTCTGCAAATTTTTGGATCTGGGTCCCCTCTATTTTCCTTGAAATTCATTGCACTTGATCTGACTGACCTCTGAACTGCCTCAACTGCACCATTATGTCTGTGTTGACAACAATGACAATACTTTTGCAATGCTTTTGCTGCACCTTGCTCAACAATCTCCCCCTTTGGAATTGTTGGCAACACACTGTAACCTTGCTCAATTTCTTCTCCCCCTTTGCCAATAATACCAAAGGGCTGCTGCAGACTCCCCCTGAGTCTATGCACAACATTCTCAGGCATAATGCTCCCCCTGAGAATGTGTTCCCCATAGCTAGTCAGTGCTTGGGAAGGGTGACTACTCCCAACTTACCCCTAAGGTATTCAAAAACTTCCTTGGGCAAAGGTTTGGTGAATATGTCTGCTACTTGCTCTGTAGTTGGAACAAACTCCAATTTGACCTCTCCTTATGCAACCTTATCCTTCAAGAAGTGATACCGGATTGCAATATGTTTGGTGCGGGAATGCATGACCGGATTCTTTGAAATGTTGATTGCACTAGTGTTATCACATTTGACTGAAATGGGCTCAGTGAAGTGAATACCTAGATCTTTCAATGTTTGTCTCATCCATAGTATTTGTGTACAGCATGTTGTTGCTGCAATGTATTCTGCCTCGGCTGTGGATAGAGAGACTGATTCTTGCTTCTTACTGTGCCATGCTACCAATTTATCTCCAAGAAAAAATGCTCCTCCACTTGTACTTTTTTTGTCATCAATACATCCTGCCCAATCAGCATCAGAATAGGCAAAAAGAGTGAAATATTTTCCTTTTGGATACCATAGTCCATACTCCATAGTGCCCTTGAGATACCTGAAGATCCTTTTCACAGCTGTTACATGAGTTTCTTTTGGACTAGCCTGAAATCTTGCAACCATGCAAACTGCCTGTAAGATATCCGGTCTTGTGGCTGTCAAATACAGCAGGCTCCCAATCATAGATCTGTACATTGTTTGATCAACATCTGGAGATTTATCATCCTTGCTCAACTTGCAGCTTGTTGTCATGGGGGTGCTCACCGGCTTACTATCTTCCATGGTGAACTTTTTCAACATTTCTTTCACATATTTAATTTGAGAAATAAAAATCCCTTTTTCGGTTTGATTAACTTGCAATCCAAGGAAATATGAAAGTTCACCTATCATAGACATTTCAAACTCTTTCTGCATTTTGTTTGCTATGTCTTTGCATGATTCATCATTGTTGCTCCCAAAAATTATATCATCTACATAAACAACAAGGACAATGAAATTGCCATTTTCAGTTTTCACATATAAATTGCTATCCACCATACCTTTCTTGAATCCTTGCTTAGTGAGATAGCTGTCCAATCTTGCATACCAAGCTCTAGGTGCTTGTTTCAAACCATACAATGCTTTCTTCGACTTGCAAACAAAGTTAGGATTATCACAAAGTTGAAAACCATCGGGCTGTTCAATATATACTTCTTCTTCAAGATTTCCATTCAGAAATGCTGATTTTACATCCATCCGATAAACCTTGAAATTCTTATGAACTACTAAAGCCAAAAATAGTCTTATTGCTTCAAGTCCGGCCACGGTGCAAAAGTCTCTTCAAAATCAATCCCCTCAACTTGAGCATATCCTTTACAGACTAACCTTGCTTTATTCCTTACAAGTTGTCCATCTTCATTCAATTTGTTTCGAAATATCCATTTAGTACCAATTATGTTTTTATTTTCAGGCCTTGGTACTAATTCCCAGGTATTATTTTTCTCAATTTGATCTAGTTCTTCATTTACTGCCTCCATCCAACTTTCATCTGTGCTTGCTTCAATAATATTTTTGGGCTCAATACTGGATAACGGAGAATAGTTATTTACTACTCTTCTTCTTGTCCGAATGCCAAGCTGTAGGGTCCCCAATAATCTGCTCTTTGGGATGATTTTTCTCGCCAATGCTCTGTTCCGAATTTCCTGTTTTCTTCTCTTTCCAAATCATCTCGAATCTGATTTCTGTCTCTCTTCCTTTTCTTGATCTTCATCTTCTTCAATAAATTCTTCATAGGTTGGGTAGTTTTCATTATTGCTGATTTCTTGTTTCCTGCCTTCATCAACCTTCACATCCGCACTCTCCACAATTTTCTTTAGTCTTTTGTTGTAGCATGTGTAAGCTTTACTTTTTGTTGAGTAACCAAGAAAGATACCTTCATCAGCTCTATCTTCGAATTTGCCAAGATTGGCTTCAGTCCGTTTAATGTAACACTTGCTGCCGAACACTTTGAAGTATTTTGTTGTAGCCTTTTTGCCAAACCACAGTTCATAAGGTGTTTTGCTTTCATGCGGCCTTAACATACACCTATTCTGAATATAGACTGCAGTATGAACTGCCTCTTTCCAGAACCTGTCAGCAATTTTGCTCTCTGTTAACATGGTCCTTGCCATTTCTTGCATAGTTCTGTTCTTTCTTTCAACTACTCCATTCTGCTGAGGTGTTCTTGCTGCTGAAAACTGTCTTCTTATTCCATGTTTTTCACAGAATTCGGCAAACTCATTTGAAATAAACTCTCCTCCTCTATCAGATCTCAAGCATTTAATTCTTTTTCCAGATTGATTCTCAACAAGATTTTTGAAGGTTTTAAACATCTCAAAGGCTTCTGATTTCTGTTTCAGAAAGAGTACCCATGTCATTATGGAAAAATCATCTATACACGACATAAAATATTTGTATCCATTTATGCTTTCTGTCCTCATGGGTCCACACAGATCAGTGTGAATCAGTTCTAACGGCTTGCTTGTGAAATACTCTTTTGCTTTGAAAGTAGATCTGGTTTGCTTCCCCTTTTGGCATGACTCACAAATGTTGTTTGATGGTTTACCAATAGTGGGTATGTCTCTTACTGCTCTTTTCGAGCTGATTTTTACCAGATTATCAAAGCTTATGTGACCGAGTCTTTTGTGCCACAGCCAATTTTCTTCTTCCTGTCCAACCAAGCAAGTTCCTTCTGAAGTCTCCGAGAGAGTATACAAATTTCTAGAAGTTCTCAGTCCAGTGGCTATTAACTTTCCATTTTTTGTCTTTCTTACTTCCATAGCCCTCCTTGAAAATTACTTCATGACCTCTGTCACAAATCTGACTTACACTCAGTAAGTTATGCTTCGATCCTACCACAAAAAGAACTTCCTTAGAGTTGATTTTACCGTCACTTAACTTAACTGATCCTTTACCCACTATCTTTGCTCCATCATTGTTTTCGAATTTTACAGAACCACCTTCGTATGTCTGTAGCTTGTCAAACTTCTGTTTGTCTCCTGTCATATGACTGGAGCATCCACTGTCCAGAATCCAAGGTGCAGATTTATTCTGGGCTTTGAGGGCTGTTTGAACGATCAGAGATTCCTTGTCTTTCTTCGGTTGCTCCTTTTCTTTCCACTGTGATTTGACAGCAGATCTGGTCACTTGCTTTACCTTCTCCCTTTCATTGGCTTGTGACAGTTTTTCGAGAAATTTTTTGTTCTATTTTGATCCAGTTGATTGATACTTTCTTCCCTGGTATTTATTTCCTGCAAAAGAGCTACGACAATTCCTTGCAATATGTCCGAAGTTATGACAGTTATAACATTCTACAGCATAATCTATCAAAGGAGAAAAAATATTTCTACTAGTAAAATTTCTTTGTTTTACATTATATCTACAACTTGAGATTTTATGACCATATGCATTGCATTTAAAACAATAACCAGAAAAGGAACGAGTGTACCTGGGTAATGGTTGTTGCCATGTTGTAGTAGGAGCAATGGGTCTTCTTCTTCTTTGATATGTGACTTTGGTAAATCCATCATTTGCAGATCTCCTTTCAAGCTTGGACTTATTGCTTTCTTTTGCATGATATTGTTTATCTTGATCAACCTTGATCTTGTCTTTATTCCTAATTGGTTCTACAGTTACAACCTTTGAGTCCTTTGAGGATTCTCCTTCATCAAAGCCTAAACCAAATTTGATACCCGTAGGCCTTTGATCATTTAACATTTTATTCAGCTTCGCAGAACTGTCTTCAAATTTATGATGACAGCTCAGTTTTCGATTCATCTCTTCTAGCTGCAATCTTAATCCAACTATGTCTTCTTCTAGCTTGTTGCACTCATTTATTTTCACGGTTAGCTGTGCTTCAAAATCTTTAGACTTTTTCTTATATTCTTCAGTTTGTACTTTCAAACTGATTATTAAATTGCTAGCATCCTCAAATTTCCTTGAAATATTTTTATTTCTTTTCCTTTCTGCACTTAACTCTTCAAGTGCAGCAACCAACTCACCTTCCAGATCTATCTCGGCCTCATCCTCTAATTTTTCTTCACATTCCTGGGTTTCTTCTGTTCTCTGTTCTTCAAAAGCCATGAACAAGGCTTCACCAGTTTCTTCTTCTGAGTCCTCACTGGAACTATCTTCAGAAGAGTCAATATTCTTTGAAATGAAGCTTTTCTTCTTGAAGTTCCTTTTTCTAAACTGTGGTTTCTTTTTCCAGACATTTCTTTCTTGGTGTGTCCCTTCATCACTTCTATTTTTCTCATTCATTGGGCATTTTGCTGCAAAGTGCCCGATGCCTCCACAATTAAAGCACTTGAACGGCAGCTTACCTCTGTACTTTCCTTTTCCCTTTACCAATTTTCTAACAAAATTTGCTTCGGTTTCATCTGTAGATTCTTCTTCCTCAGATTCTTGTTTAGATTTTATATTTTTCTGTGCTTGAAAAGTTGCTTCTCTGTCTGAGGGCTTAGTTTGTCCAATCCTCATTTCATATCGTTGTTAGAGAACCATGCATTTCATCCATACTTGAAAAAATTTAAATCTTTTGCTTCTTCTATGGCAGAAACCTTTGCATCAAACCTTTTATTTAGAGTTCTTAGTACCTTCTTCACAATGACTGCATCTTCCATTTCTTCCCCGAGTCCTCTTATTGCATTGATGATTCCATTTACTCTCAGTAGATAGGCTTCAATGTTCTCATCATCGGTCATCTTTAATGCTTGAGCTGGGCATGATGTGTTTGTAGCTTAGCTTCCTTGATTTTGCTATCTCCTTCATGAATGCTTTGCAGTTTGTCCCATATGTCTTTAGCAGATTTGCAGTTCATGATGCGTATCAACTCATTGTCTACTAATCCACACATAATAGCATTCTTGGCTTTCGAGTTGTTCTCAAACTTTTTCTTCTCGGCCGCATCTGTTGGAGGAACAGTGGGTATGGTGTATCCATTTTCAATAGATTCCCAAATGTCATAACCCAATGCACATAGATAAGTCTGCATCCTCAGTCTCCAGAAAGAATAATTTGTTCCATCGAACAGAGGAGCTTTGTTAGAAGAAAAACCTTCACCATCGGCCATTGTGTTTATTCCAAGATCACCTTAGCTGATTAAGCTTGTACAGGTGCCTGGCTCTGATACCAATTGATATTCTCACAATGACACTGAGAGGGGGGGTGAATCAGTGTAACTATTTAAAATATTGAATCTGCTATTCTTAAAACTTAATACTGCTAGCTTAAAAACAAATAAAGCAAATATAGCACAAGAGCATCACACAACACAAGATTTAACGAGGTTCACCAATGTGGCTACTCCTCAAAAATGATTGTTTGGACTACAATCCAAATCCAGTCTTTGCAAGGATTCTTTCTTTACAAATGATTCTCCAGCACCCACTGGAAGGAGCACCAACCCCTGATTTTTCTGCTGCAACAGATAGGAGCACCAACTCCTTTTACCAAGCACCAACTTGGATTTCAAATTTTAATAAAATATTGACATAGAAATGCCTTCTCTATTGCAAGACCTTGACTGGTCCTTAGCTCATTCAATTTTGTCACAGAAGCATAAAAAGAATAGTTACAATCTCAGTATCTTCTTTTTCACAGTCAAAACCTCTCTACTGATTTTTCAATAAAATTGCATTCAAGTTCAGGTTCTTGTTCTTTCACTATGCTTCGAACAGCACCCTTTCCACAACCTTCTCTCTTTTATTTATTTTTCATGAATATTCACGGTTGCAGTAACCTCCTACTGTGCTTGTTCGAGTCTTTTTATATGATTTTCTCGAATGACTCAATTTTTAAAACGGCTCGACTTTCCCTCCTAATTTCCATGCATTCTCGGCTACGGTCAATGTGTCAAACCCACTCTGACATGTTCTGCCTTTTAGCCGCTTTCTTTCTGACTCACTCTGACATTCTGACGACCTTTTTCTCTGCACATTCTGACGGTCTTTTTCTCTGCACTTCTTGACGACCTTATAGCGCGTTTCGAAGCTCTCTGATTCTTTTCTTCCAAACTATATGAAACTGCTCTCTTAACGCTTTTGCACTTTCTGATGACACTCTTTTCTATACTCTGTCGATCCTTCTATTCTACCTGCAACTGTCGTATCTGATATGCACAACCATCGAGAGGATTTCTTGTTTGAAGAGATTATCTGGAATACTGCGCTTATGACAGCTTGCAGCATCACGGCCCTGCAATAGCTGTTCTTTTATTAAATGCATTGCATCGTAACTTCCCTTGTCACTCCAGTTAACAGTTGCAGTATTTTCTCTAATCTTTCCCCAACACCTGTCACTGGGAACTGTAGATCTGACTCTAGTTAACTCTACGTAACTGGCGCTATTTTGACACCTGTCACAGTGCATGCATTTTTGGCCTTTTTCCCGCCAAACTGTTACCTGTCGCGATATCGCGACGTTTTTTGCCTCCTGGACCTTCTCTCTGCATGCACCCGTGAAAATGATACATGTCACGAAATCGTGACACTTTTCGCTTTGTCATCTTCAAACATGTCACGAAATCGTGACACTTTTCGCTTTTGCTGACGTCATCTTCAAAGTTGTCATGAAATCGTGACGCTTCTGGCTTCCAGCGGCTTCTCTCGCAACTTGTCATGAAATCGTGACACTTTCAGCTATTGCTGACGTCATCACCAATGTTGTCGTGAAATCGCGACGCTTCTGGCTTCCAGCGGCTTTTCTTCCACCTTGTCGTGAAATCGTGACACTTCTCAGTTTTGCTGACGTCATCCTCCGACTTGTCGCGAAATCATGACGCTTCTGGCCTCCGTACAATTCTTTCTTCATGCAGCCGTGAAAACCTTACTTGTAGCGAAATCGCTACACCTTTCTGACTTAACATTTTTCTTTGCTGCGGTTTCCAAAAATCTAACTTTGTTGGCTTGGTGTTTCCTCTTGCTTCGACTTGCTGATCTCAAGACTTGTAGCGAAATCGCTACCCCATTGTGTTTTGTGTTTTGCACTTGTAGCGAAATCGCTACACCTATGCCCCTTGCTTTTCAAACTTGTGTCAAAGTCGCTGCCCCTTTGCACCTTTTATTTCGAACCTATAGCGAAATCGCTACACTTTTTGCCTTGCATTTCGAAGCTGTAACGAAATCGCTACACTTCTCCGCCTTGCATTTTGAACCTGTAGCGAAATCGCTACACTTTGCTGCCTTGCACTTTGGACTTGTAGCGAAATCGCTACACTCTTGCATTTTGTATTTCGGACTTGTAGCGAAATCGCTACACTTTCTTGACTTATCACTTTTTCTTTGCTTTTGCCAGCGAAATTGCAACATGTAGCGAAATCGCTACGCTTTCTTCACTTTGCTGCTTTGCCTCCAACATGTCGCGAAATCGCGACAGTTTTCATGAACTTTCTCTCTCCTCCTTTTTGTCGCGATGTCGCGACACTTTGCGCCCTTAGTGCTTTTCTTTCGAAACTATCGCGATATCGCGACACTTTCTCATGCACTTTCTCTCTCATCCTTTTTGTCACGAAATCGTGACAATTTTGCTTGCGCCTTCTCTCTCCTCAGCCATGTCGCGAAATCATGACAATTTTGCATGCATTTTCTCTCTCCTCCGTTATGTCGTGATATCGCGACAATTTGGCATGCATTTTCTCTCTCCTCGATTTTGTCGCGAAATCACGACAGAAAACATGTCGCGATATCGCGACAGTTTTCTTCCTTGTATTTTTCTGCAAATTTCTGGATCTGGGTCCCCTCTGTTTTCCTTGAAATTCACTGCACTTGATCTGACTGACCTCTGAACTGCCTCAACTGCACCATTATGTCTGTGTTGACAACAATGACAATACTTTTGCAATGCTTTTGCTGCACCTTGCTCAACACAACCAACTATTGTTGTTCAAAGGTTTTTTTGGTTGTATTTTAGTTTTTTTTGTACCAGGCTGATTTGAATTGGTTCTTGGAGAAACATTTTTATTTACAACAATGGAGGCCAAAACTAAAGTATTATTTTCATTTTCCTTATGTGTTCTAAGAAATTGTGGGCTTTCTGTACAATCATACTTAGGTGTAATAAGTTTACCTGAAAGCAAGTTAACTAATTTTCCACCTTTTTGTATGGTTTTAGGATATACTTTGTTTTTTTTTTCTTGGTTTGCTAAAATAGATTTCTTGAACAATCCTATTAATGATTGGTACAACTTGAGGTAAAGGGATTGTAACAGTTAAATATTCTAATTCCTTTATCAAATCTGATTGTGAAGATGTTATTTTTGATATCTCAGATTGTTCAAAATATGATACTTTATTTGATGAGGTATCTTGTTCTTCTTGATGTTGTTTTAGTGTGGATTTGTTTTCATGTTCATTCTTTTTAACTTCACTTTCTACACTCGATAAGTGGAATAGGTTCAAGCAAGTGGTTCACCCGAACACAACCGAGTTTTAACACAGATCACTAACATTTATTAGGGTTGTATTTTTTGATTCAACCACAGAGACAGGGGTTACCTATTTAACATGATTTGGACTGACCACAAGTTGAGTTGAAAATAGAGGTTGTTTTAATTTTTGTTGTTGTTGTCCACGATAGAAATTATGGATATAATTAGGCAACAAATTTTATTTTTGTTTTTGACAATGTTGCTGCCTTTTGTATAGATTTTGATGTTGTACCCATTGATATCCCTATAATTTTGGCTACAACCATGGTGGATGTTGTTGATTCCATTGTTGTTGCATCCATCCATGTTGAGACCATGCTTGGGAGTATGCCCATGGTGGTTGACTCCAACATTGTTGAAGTGGACCTGAAGTAGACCATGGCATATACCAAGGATTATTTCCCCAATGTGCAAGAAATTGAGAAGCATTCTGATATGGAAATTTATGAAAATTATTCCCTTGTCCTTGTCCTACAAAATTGATTTTTTCATAGGTTGAGACTGTTTTTCAAAGACACTTTTAAGTTCTGGCAATAAACTACATTGATTTGTGGGGTGTCCTAATTGAAAAATGCTACATGTAGCAGGTATAAACATTTTGTTCAAAGGACAATCATGAAGAGAATGTTGCTTTTTACATTCTGAACAATAGATGGTTGAAGATTCAGTATATTCATTTTTTTCATCTAATGTTCTATCATGTACTAAAATATCGGCCTCTTTCATGCATTCTTTCAAATCATGTTTTTCATTACCAATTCTATGTTTTCTATGCCTTGAATGAGAGTAATTTTTACAGAGTTTAATAATTTCCTAAAATTTAAGTGCATTTGTATCTCCTCTTCCCAAGATATCTAATGCATCCCTAGATTCATCTTGTAGTCCCCTTAAGAATATGACTTTGCAAATTTCAGGTTCAACACTTCCACATCTCTTATGAAGAAAAGAAAATTTGTCTATATAATCTTCTAAGATTTCATTTTCCTCTTGTTTCATTGTAAGAATTTCATCATTTTGATTCTTGACTTGACAATATTCTTGGTATCTCTCCAAGAATATGTTTTCCATCTCATCCCAAGTTCTAATTGAGTCATGTGCTAAGGTGATAAACCATCGTAGAGCTAACTCTTTAAGAGTGGAAGGAAATAGTTTGAGCTTTTGATTGTCATTAGTGTAATCATGAGCTTGACATACAATTTTAAACTCAAACAAAAACATATCAGGATCTTCGGATGTAATTCCCTTGAAAGTTGGTAATACTACAGGTGAAATGACCTTCATGGGAGCATTTTGATTAAGATCTAGTTGGATGGGATTTTGAAAATTTTTGGCAGGTGCACTAGTTGCACTAGGGTGGAGCACATTGTTGGCTCTACCTTGATTCTCTTGTGAGCCTTCCATTGTAGGTTCCCAAAAACAATTATAAATCTTGTCAAATTTTCTTGATTGTATGGATTTGTCAAGAGAAGATGGTGTTGAACTACTTAATTTTCCTCCTTGTAATGATTTCTCAAAGGATCTTGTAGTGCTGGAAGTGGATGATTGGGATTCTTTGAAAATTCCAACATTTTTGGAAATAAAAATATTTAGACATTTTTGACATAATTTCAACCTCTTGTGAAATTTTTTTTCTTGTGGTTTCTTGCTTATTTCCTAAATGGACTGAAATACAATTTACCAATAACAATTACTTATACCAGTCATTACATTTATATTTTACTCTAAAATTCACAACTTAGCATATTTAATAATTATTGGACTGCTTTTCACCTTCTAACAACATCGTGTTCCCTGAAACGGTGCCAAAATTATGGGTTGTCGTTAAGCACATCATTAATTCTCAATGAATTTGTCAATCTAGGGTGGTGTCCAAGGCTATTATGAGAGAAATTTCAAGCAGGGTTGTAGTTCAGTTCATTTGGAAGCAGCAGGTCTTATTGGTGGAATTGATTGTGTGGGGTTTTTGTGTCACTTCTACCCCTAAATTGCATAAATTGAACTTTAATCTATTTGCAAGAATGAAAACTAATTGCTAATTGCAGAAATGAAACCCTAGTTACAATTGCAAGAATGAAATCTAATTAAATTGCAGAATTGAAACTCTAGTTATAGTTGCAGAATTGAAAGTCTATTTAATCTTGCAATAATTGAAATGAAGCATAAAAACTAGATCCTGTCAATGCTCTGTAATAGAAGATCGTCAATCTTCTGTGCAGGGTTTTGACAGCAAAAACAAGAATGCATGGAAATTACAAAAAACTTGTAAATTGCTAGAAATGGAAATTTGCAGTGAATTGAAAAGTTGCTGGGAATGAAAATAATAACCATATCTACCACTAATCATATCACAAAAATATTATGAACAAGAATTAAACAACTAGGAATGTTAGATGTGCAAAAGAATGAAAATGACAAGTTCACAACTTATTCTACTGCAGCAAAATCAGAATAAAACCTGTCCGTCAGTCCTCCTCCTAGGTTTGGAAGTGGCCAGCCTCCTTTCTCAGAAGAAGGTTTGAATACTTCTTTAAGTCTTACTCACACTCAGAAATAACAAAATAAATGGAATGAAACTGTATTTTTATTGCTTCATAAACATAATTACAATTCTGCTGAAATCTGTTACAGGTCTGAAATTACTATTCTATGATCTCCCTATTTATTTTCTATCTCCTCTATCTAATCTAATATATCTAATCTAATATTATATTAGCTCAACCTGGATGGGAGCTATCTTTTATAGATGCCTAAAATATAATTACAAACAGAAAATATGATGTTCTTGATATCCTGCAAAATTTCCTGGGTTTATCCTAGAAGAGGATCAATTTGATCTTTTCTATAAATGGTGGCTTTGGACGGCAAGGACGACAAAATTAGATGGGAGATATTTTCCCTTAACTTTATCAACCTTATTATCCCCTTTTCCATCGCCAAAAGTCATTCAACAAGTCAAAAAGCACATTTTGTTTTCATTTCGAAGATAAGTGGCTCATTTCGAAGATACTGCAATTCTCATTCCGAAGATCCGCTCATTCCGAAGATACTGCAATTCTCATTTCGAAGATCCGCTCATTCCGAAGATACTGCAATTTTTATTTCGAAGATCCGCTCATTTCGAAGACACTATTTTTTCTCATTCCGAATATATATATTCATTCCGAAGACATTATGTTCATTTCGAAGACACTGTGTTCATTCCGAATATCTTTAGAATGACCAACTGTGTTGACTTCAAATGGTTTTGGCTGCATTTCTCAGGTGTTTTAGCCCTCAGGATCATATTGCAATAGTCTTCATTCTTCCTTGGATGTGAATTCCATGCCTTGTCATTCATTGGCAGCTTGCTGGAATTTATATGGAAAAACCAGTTTTCTGCTGCACAGTAATAAGTCTTTGTACTATTTGCTGAATTTAGAAGAACTAATGCTTAATGATCATCAAAATAAAACTACTGAAGTGCTGCTGTCAATCTAAGAATGACAAGATAACATAAAACTATACAAGAACTGTTAAAAATTAGAATATAATGTCCTTAACATTTCAATCATGCAAACAGTTAATACACAACATATTAAATCAACTTAACTAGAATATAAGATAATTCACAAGAGTTTTAGGCAGTTTTAACTATTTAAAACATGTTATAAATGAGGCTTATCCAAGCCTCATCATAGGTAATTGAGTGCGTTGGAGGAGCAGCAAAAGGATAATAGGTTTGTACCCCTGGAACCTTATTTCCTCTACTTTTTAGTTTTTAGCATTGCATTTAGGTTATATTAAGAGTCAGTCCTATTTGCCCTTGTTTGCATTTAGGATCTTAGGCTAGGCATATTCAAATTTTAAAATAAAAATATAAAACAAAAGAATCGAAGAATCCGCATTTCAAATAATTTTACAAAGCATATGCATAGCCTAGATAGAAATTATATAGGCACATTCGAGGTTTAGGCCTATTCTGCCTTTGTTCTACTATTTAGTCAAAACCGCATATCCATGGTTGGTATTCCCAAATGCGCGCATATGGTTGGTGAACCGCGCAAACACGGTTTACCAAAACCAATCACCCACCCATGGTTGGTTCTGATAACATAACTTTATCAGGATCTTGCTCAAAATTAGCAACTTCAACCCCTGATATGTTCTTGTCTATTGTTCTCTATTTCTTGTTGTTTGCATTAGGTATTAAACATAATTGCATAGCATTTTTGCATCACACAATAATAAACAAAACCTCACACACTCACGTAAATGGTGGACAAGGTTAGACTTCATCACAAATCTCCAATATATATTATTACATGTCCATGGCCAAGGTCGGCTCTAAGAACTATCCTATCCATGGAATAGAGCACGCATTCCTCTTTGGAGGGTGTATCACTGACCATGGTGTGTTGGGTGAGGACTCGTAGGTCCTAGGCTCCCTCATCAGATTTGGGTTTCATCTCCAAGTCCTAATGGATTTCATAACTCGAACTTCATCACTGGGTTGCATGTGATAGAATCTAGATGAAATCCATAATCATTTTAGGGTAAATATTTGCACATCAATTTTTCTTTTTTACCAAAAAAATCAAACTACAAAAAAAAAATCAAACTCTACGTAGAATTAGGAATAAAAATATTGTTTTTTTGTTTGTTTTGAGTGTTGTTTTGCATTGTGCTTCCATCATGCATTCACACACCTACATTTTTATTTTACACTTCATCTCCTTTTAGTATATGGTAACAATCCATGGTTAGGCCAGAAGCTTAGCCCTAGTTTAGAGCCAGTTTTCTTCTTCCATGGATCCATATCAGTCTTTTTAGGCCACTGACACTTCAGTGGTAGGTCAAGGTAGTGTAGTTCCTACTATGTCCCAGAACTTGAATGCAGGGCCTTCCAGTAGTGCCCCCATATTGGACATAGATGTCATGCATAGGGCTACCCATACCGCTATTCCTAAGATTCCTAGGTGTGAGCCACTTATACCAATGTATGGTCATGTCACGTACGTAGACATGGACGTTGTTAGGTTGTACTTGAATGCAGATAATATGGTATTTCCATCATTTCCACAACTTACCATTCCACCCCATACCATACCATCATTCCATCAAGAAGCCACCTTACCACACCCGTAATAGTCTAGCAAAACCTTCATGAACCCACTCTTTGAGCTAACTATTGCCATATTAACCCATAGTCATCCGTAATCATCTAACCAACCACCCATCATCTTGCCAAATCAAAAGATCATTTGCACCAACCCCCTTTACGAAGCACCAATTAGTGTTGCTTCGCAAATCCCTATGTCCATTCCATCCACCGCACCCATAAGTGCCATGGACCATAACATCCCCCATTAGCGACAATGTAATTTTCCACTTACCCTCCACCTACATCCACCCACATGGTTACCACCCAACCATGCCAATCATCCACTTCATACATGGTCATACCCTCCTCGTCTACAATTGCTATGCAACAAGCCTTATTACAACTACAACATATGACCCTAGATAATGTTAATCAAAGCATTAATCTTGACCCAATGTAATAGTCATAGGTATTTAACCAAAACCAACTACCTACATCCCAAGCTCATACCTTTTTCACTCAAGATTCATCTTGGGTGATACGCCCCCCAACCACCATGGTCAGTAATCCATATCATCAAATGTATGCTAACCCTTTAGGTCAGAATGCTATCATTCCCCCATAACCTCATCACTACCAAATCCCTCATCGATAATCGTACCACAATCAACTCCACACTAATAATCCACATCATCCAAACCCTACCAATGGTGCACCATATTACTAGCATCAGCAAGTAAGCCAAGGTTTTAACCCTATAGAAGACCCTAAGAGTCAATTTTTGCAAAGTCATATTGATAGCCTTGTCATGCAGACACCATATTTGCATTACCAAAATCCCACCTTAAGGTAGCTACTCAATCACCCAATCTATGCTTCAGTACCCGCATCGCCTTATCCAAATGATTTTCATTTACTAAATTTTGATACATTTAAGGGGGATGAGGACCCTCGAGATCATGTGACTAGATTCATTAACGCTTATTTCAGTATAAAAAACAATGATGCACTCATGCTCCACATATTTCGTTAAACACTCGGGGGAGAATCCCAGGATTGGTACAAACACTTACACTTTTGAGCAACTCGTAGACCAATTCTTGGAGCGACTCACCATGAATGTCAAAAATAAAACCACATTGATCGTTCTGCTTAGCTTGAAGCAATATGATAATGAATCAATCCATGATTTTGGTAACCATTGGATGGTGGTTATGATCAAATTGCCATTTTCCCTCCCTGTGATAGAGCTAACAAGAATATTCACAAAGAGTTGTGTGAATCCCATATATTTGTTGCTATAGTTGCAACAATATCGAACATTTGAAGAGGCACTCACCCAGGCCAAAGTGATAGAGAAAATAAATATCAAAGAGGGTGAGATCAAGCCTAAGAAGAAAGAGTGGCAAACTAATAACCAAAATGGGAATAACCATGACCAGTCCAATGCCACACAGATTAATCAAGTAGTCTTGGGCCAACCTTCGCAACAAATCCAACATGCCCAAGTTCAAGTACAAAAACCCCAACACCAACAACAACAACCGCAACAACTGAACTATCAAGTGATTCCACCCGCACAGTAGGTAAAGAACCAAGCTCCACCTACAAAGAGGCAACAATGTCATTTCAGGCCTAAATGCAACTACACTCCATTGTCGGAATCTTATTCATCTATTTTCCAAAATTTGTATGAGGCATAGGCTTTTATGTTACCAAAAATAAAGCCTAAATATCCCAATAAGCTAAAGTCAAAAGGTTACAAGGAGCATGTATTTTGCATCTTCCATTGGAAAAAAGGGCATGACATTGAAACTTGCTATGGATTTAAAGGTATTGTGCAAGATTTATTATAAGTGGGAAGGATAAAAATTAATGACAATCCATTAGCCTTACCCAACCAAAACCTTGGGATATATTAGACACCTTTGTCTCATTATGAGGTAAATCAATAAGCATTGGGAGCATCGACTTCTATAGTCCCTCCCAACCAAGTTAATCATGGGTCGCAGCTATACTAAGGTTTTGTAGGGGCTATTAGTGTGGTCACCCATGGGCAAAGACAAGTGAATCGCATAACCCAAGCAGCACAAGCTCCTGTAGCCTAGCCTAATGTGCCCATACAACTAGGTCCATAAATTCCACCTCCACCCTTTCATAATCCAAGTCATCCATCTCACCCAATAATCACCCTAGGAAGCCGATTAATGTAGAGCTTGAAAATGGCATCAACAAAACTATCAATATACAAGCTAATACAATAGTATCCCCTACATCATGAGGCATTGATGGAAATTCTAAAGTCCATCGAAGTGCAATCTAAAGACCTAAAGCCTTTAACACTTTTGTGAGGAGTGTACAAAAATGCATGGAGCCCTCAATAGTATTTTATGACTTTGAGGAGAAGAGTGTATCATCGTATTTACTAGATTCTTCATTGCACATAGTCGCTCATATTGATAGAAAGCCATTCAAGAGGGTACTTATTGATACCATCTCCTCCATCAACCTCATCACCACTCCCACCATAAAGCACCTTCACCTACCATCATCCCATATCACCTCATCCACATTCACTTTGCGGGTCTTTGATGATGTTTTATGCTCGACTGTGGAGAACATAGTTCTACCTATCACTATGGGGGTGAAGAATACCCATGTACTCTTACACATATTGGAAGGTGATATGCAATACAATACACTTCTTGTATGCCCTTGGATCAGGGATATGAAGTGTGTACCCTCGATATTGCACCAATGTCTAAAATACGTACATTATGGTAAAGTCCATTACATCCAAGCAGACACTGAGCCTTTTAAGTATTGCAACTTGATCTCAAATCCTTATGAGCCACTGCTTCCATCCACCCACCTCTCCATTTATCCACTCATCATTTTAACTACTTCCACTAACATCACAATATCTAAAGCCCCCATCCCTGAGGTTTTATCGATAGTGGATCAAGATTTTGCATCCCAAACTGTTAAGCCAAACCAACCATCACCCACCTTGTTTCATTTCTCAACCACACTCGATCATCCTGCTAACCAACCATCAACTTCATTAGCCTCACCTCTCGCTTCATAAACACCTTTTATATTTTTAGCACAACCTAACCCACCTTCATCAACCAAGACTAATCCACCCCAAGCCTCACTACCCATTGTCTCACAAATAGGATCACGTATCCAAGAGGAGCCATCACCAAGTGCATCATTACCTCCACCTAAACCACAAGCCACTATTGAAGCACCCATCTCATCCACTGAGCCCTCCACATCTCAACCATCCCAAGTTGTAATCCATCTCACCAATCTAGGAATTGGTGAGTATATTATTGAAAGTGTCACAATTACACCACCTATTTATTCAGATATTATGATCACCCATGTGACCCACCTTTAGCCATAGGTTCGGTGTACACAATGGGTTCCTAACCAAATAGGATCAATTTTGTATATGGGGGAGTGGATTCCTCATTCGATCCACCTCCTCCTAATGAAGAACCCTTACAAGATTTTTGTGCCAATTTAGAATATCTATCCAACCCATATTTCCCTTTATGATATTTTTTTAGGGTTAACTAGCAAGGATACGACCTTGGACACCATGAATAGGGTACACATCACATTATTGATCTTGAATATCGAGAAGTACATGATCACTCTGGCTTAGGATATAGGCCATATACCTCAAACTCTTCTTTCGAATATACCTTCAAATGACTCACTCTTGATTGCGAAGAGGAGGATGAGGAGAGCGATGATTGTGATTATTGTGATGATAGTGATGATGAGTACCTGGATCCCGATTTTGTGCCTTATCTGAAGGAGGCTTTGTCGAATATTATATTGTAAGCAGCCATGATTGATTATATTTTAGATGATTCTATCTTTGATGAGGATTTTTAAGAGTTTAAAAAGAAGGAAGCTAACCTAGATGGGATCATTCATGTCTTTTATGGTCCCCAAGAATATGTGGCTCCTACAGAGCCCATAGAGAGAGATGAGTGTTATACCAAAAAAAAATTCATAAATCACACCAACTTTCATTTTAATAAGGAGAATGAGTACCGTGAGCTAGATCCACCACCATCACCTTGGTTGCTCCAATATTACCACCATTCACACACCTTAGGTCAGTTGCAACCTAGAGAGTGAGCAATCACTTCTTGAATCACAACCACCTCACCTCCACCAAGTTAACATGATTTTTTTTACTTGTTCGCCCCACTCTATAACCCGTATGATTTGGCAAATTTGATTTCGATCGATGCTAGCCTTATTGCCATGGACAGGATTTCATCCCCACCATCCATCGCCAAATTTTTCTTATTTAAAGAGTTACTACGAGCTTCAAATTCTTACATCCCATAGCAACCTTCACCCTCATCTGCTTTCAT
Organism: Wollemia nobilis; assembly: GCA_028583015.1. NCBI lineage: Eukaryota > Viridiplantae > Streptophyta > Pinopsida > Araucariales > Araucariaceae > Wollemia > Wollemia nobilis. The sequence goes on from JAQPPZ010000040.1 coordinate 5,498,459, forward strand.
TTTTCAAACTAAAGTAGAGGAGGATTCACCTAAGTCATTTGAGCATGTGGATGATGATATCCATCTCATCCCAACTCCACATCAGCTAGAAGAAGGCTCTCATATGCTTATCAAAGAATCCTTTGATGTGAATCTTAGTCAAGATGCAGATAATCCATAAATTATGAAAATTACAAAATATTTATCTACAGAATAGAAAGAGCATATGATCGACATCTTAACAAGGAAGAAGAAAATATTCACATGGTCATACAAGGACATGCATGGTCTTGACCCCAATTTGGTGGTCCACAATCTTACCTTAGCTCCTAATGCTCAACCCTTCAAGAATAAACTTAAAAAACATCATCCGATCATGGCATTAATTATCAAGGAAGAGATACAAAAATTACTGGATGTGAACTTCATAGTACCCATTTATTATCTAGAGTGGCTCTCCAACATGGTACCCATTTGCAAGCTAAATGGGAGGTATGTGTATACACTGATTTTTAAGATTTAAACAAAGCATGTTCCAAGGATGATTTTTCTCTACCCAACATCGATCAACTTGTAGACTCCTGTGCAGGCCATGAAATTATTTCATTAATGGGTGATTTCTTAGGATACAATCAGTTTTGAATTAATCCTGAGCACCACAACACAACATTTACCACACCTTGGGGACGTTTTGCTATAGGGTGATACCTTTTGGTCTTAATAATGCAGGAGGTACTTATCAATGTGCCATGACATACATCTTCCATGACTATATGTATAAAATAATTGAAGATTATGTGGATGATATAATTGCAAAATCTAAAACATGTCTTGAGCATGTTGAAGTTCTAGAGAAATTTTTTGATCGATTGCTTGAACATAAAGTAAGGTTGAATCATAAGAAGTGTGTATTTGGTATCACATCAGTAAAAATTCTAGGATTCATTATCTCTAAGCGAGGCATTGAAGTGGACCCTGATAATATCAAGTCCATTATAGAGATACCACATCCAATAAATTTGAGAGAGTTGCATAGTTTGCAAGGAAAGATTCAATATATTCGATGATTCATTGCACAACTCTCAGAAAAATGCAAGCCTTATAATTGCTTGCTACAAAAGAGGTGACTTTTTCTTGGACAACCAAATGCCAAGAGGTTTTTATGACATAAAGAATTATTTGGCTTCACCACCAATATTAACACCACCTCATCTAGGAGTCCCTTTTCACCTTTACATCTCTACAATAAATTTTGCACTAGGGATAATGCTTGCATAGAAAAACAAGAATCACAAGGAGCAAGCAATTTATTATATTAGTTGAACATTGGTAAGTTATGATACAAGATATGCTTACATCGAGAAGTTGTGCTTAGCAATGGTTTTCGCTACTAAGAAACTCAAACATTATATGCTAAGTAACACTACCTATGTCATAGCTAGATAAAATCCTCTACATTACATGATGACTCGCACATACAACAACACCCATACTACAAAATGGATAATACTTTTAATGGAATTCAATCTTGAATTCATTAACCAAAAATCCATCAAAGGTCAGGTGATAATCGATCAGCTCATAGAAGGTCCACTTCAAAATGATAAACCACTTCTCATAGATCTTTTAGATGATTCAGTATTTTTCATCATTGAGCAAGAAGAACTAATCCCTCCTGATGAGATGTTGATATCACTCTTTTATTTGATAGATCAAAGTGCAAAAATGACAAGGTGTTGCAATCGTATTTTACACACCCAAAGGAATTCCAATTCCTTTATCATTCAAACTCGACTTTCCATGCACAAATAACATAGAGTACAAAGCCCTAATATTGGGACTTGAATCAATGATAGCTATGGGTATTAAAATAATAAGCATATTGGGTGATTCCTAGATTATCATTTTCCAAGTGAAATGAGAGTACCAATGCAAAGAACCAGTCTTAAAACAATACCATGAAGTAGCAATAAAGTTACTAGAAAAATTTGACTGGTACAAGATTGATAACTAGCCTCGTTCTACTAACATATTTGCATATGCAATGGCTTATTTAGGATCCTTGATCCCTAAGAATGAAAATAGAGAATTCCAACCACTTATCATAACAACAATGTCCAAGTCAACAATTAAACGAGTAAAATTTAAAGGTGAGAAGAGTGTTTTGTTCACATGAAGCCATAGAATTCTTACCTTGATGAGATAAGAGACTTTCTCAAGTTCAGGATTCTCACATTAGAATTGACTCGAACTACAAAAAGAAATTTCAAACAAAAAGTAGCTCATTACACTTTCTTAGGGGACGTTTTGTATAGATGTGGCTATGATGGAGTCCTACTTCAATGTATAGATACCATAGAGGCACAACAAGCTATAAATGAAGCCCATGATGGTACTTGTGGTGGCCACTTTAGAGGAATGGCCATTGCAAAGTGTATTTTGTGCATGGGTTATTATTGGCCCACCATGAAAAGTGTTGTTATCAATACATCAAGAAATATCAAAAGTGTGAGCATCATGCCAACTTGACTCATGTACCATCACAAGAATTACAACCCATTTAAAGCCTTTGGCCCTTTTCACAATGGGGTCTATATTTGATTGGTAAAATTTCACCTGCCTCTTTGGAATAACATAAGTTCATCACAACTACCACTGAATACTTCACCAAATGGTTCAAAGCAATTCCAATGACCACTACGACTAGATCTCGAATAGCAAAGTTTATACTCCAGTATATTATCTATAATTTTGGGATTCCTTCAAAGATTATTTTTAAAAATGGTAAGTCATTTAAGAACAATGATGTTAAAGCCTTATGCAACAAGTACAATATCCAACACAGTTTCTTGACTCCTTTATTACCCACAAGGAAATGGACAAGCTGAAGTGACCAACAAGACCGTGATAGCCATTCTCAAGAAACTTATCAAAGAAAATCATAGATAATGGAATATGCAACTCCCCTTGGCACTATGGGCTTATCTAACAAGCATCATAATGCTAACTAGGGCAACCCCATTTTCATTGGTTTATGGCATCGAAGAAATTATACCTCTTGAGCTAGATATCCCTTCTTTAATAGTTGCATTACAAGAATTCATGGACGATGACATAGCTAGACAAGCACGTCTTGACCAACTAACATTCCTTGATTAAATGTAAATCAATGCCTTAGAACATCTACAAGTATGTCAAGATCGCATCAAGTATTCCTATAACACAAAAGTCCATCCTCGTGAATTCCAAGTGGGAGATCTCATCCTTAAGGGGAATCAACAAAACACCAATGCATTATCATACTTGAGAGATAAATTTACAACTAATTGGTTAGGTTTGTATATTATTAAATAGAATTCGGGTCCAGGAACGTATAGACTTGCCAACTTAGAAGTAACATTGGAACCTAATCCACTCAACATAATACACTTAAAGGCATTTTATGCATAGTGCAATTTATATATATGTACATATACATGGCTAAAATAAAAAATAAAAAATAAAAAACAAAAATAACACTAAAAAAAATTCATTTGCATATCCTAAGTCCATCCATGCATTCCACCTACATTACATACATGGATTTTAGGCATTTGTCCATACCATCCATCATGTTAAAGATCATTTGGTAAATTTGGATGATTGCTAGTCTACTATGTCTTTTTACCTTAATCATGGGCACCTAACATCAAACATCACTTATCAATCAAAATAACATTCCAAATGTTTTCAATCACTTAGCCACTACCAGTGTTTTGAGCAAACTCAATTCAAAGTCAAACAATCTTTAGAAGCGATAATTTGTTCTTGGTCAATCAAGTTTTCTCTTGGACCACACACACCAAACACATTAATACATTATGAATCATAGGAATAATGAAGTCATGAGTTGTTATTTCCATAAGTAAAAGGCTTCCCATATTCATCCAATTATGTGCATGGTATAGAATACTATAGAGTTGAAAAAAGGACAAGCTCCTCCTTCACCCTTAAAAAAAAAAACAAAAATCCCTTGCTCTTCCCCAAAGCGATCAAGTATCCCAAAACACTACAAAAAACAATAAAATCCCTTGCTCTTCCTCAAAGCGAGCAAGTACCCCAAAAAAAATCATACCAAAGCAATAAAATTCTCTTACTCCTAAAAATGAGCAAGTATCCAAAAATCAATAAAATTCCAATTGCTCCATCACAAAAATGAGAAAAGCCCCAAAATCCAATCCAATAAAATAGAAAAAGAGCTTGAATCCTTGGAACTCTTAGTATCTCAAAAATCGTAGGGGTGATCCTCATTATAGCAATGGGCTGAATGAATCCTGCTTAGTAATGGGATATCCTTACGCGTGGCAGCACGTCTATCACATTAGCGATATTATTTTGTACAAACCTATGGAAGCTTATGGATGAGCTATCTTATTGGAATTAAACACAATTGACTATTTTAACCTAATTCATAATGATAAATGAACAATCATTGCACACACAGTAGGAGTAATTTGAAAACACCAGGATAACCTTAGCATCATGAATATTTGCGAGATCATAAGCGATTTTGACCAAGGTCACTAAGATGATTGAGACTTTTTAAGAACACCCTAGATCATCCACCCAATCATACCATACCATTTCCATTATTACACATAATATTCAATGTTAATACCATCTATATATGCCCCTGATTAAACAACAAGAATAATGTTGATCAAGAAAAACTCTATAACTACCAAATGATTATTAGAACATCATTACCATCATTTCATTAAACATCATTTCACATGCATCCATACATTAAATAAAACACAGAAGTGCATACAAATAAATATATAAAAGTCATGTATATATATATGAATCGCATAAGTACAAAATACCCGCAGGCTGTATAGGTTGTATACATCAGAGCACTAAAGCTTATAAATAAATACAGAAAATGACAAGAAGAAACAATAAAGCACTAAATTCCGAGGTGTAGACCAATTGGTTCCCTTAAACCCCATAAGGGGGGTGGATGTCCAAGGCTCAAATCTCGGGCATTGCCAAACTAAATGCTTGTCCCTTTCCTGGTGCTTTCAGCAGTGTAAAATGTTTAAAATGATTGTGACATGGTGGTTATAGGGGCAGACTACATGAATATCTGTGTGGTATCTTCTAGGGAGGACAACGTAGAATACTCTAGTGTCCATAAAAATCTAGACAGCCTACCCAGATTCATGGTGGCTACCAATTCCACCATGTAAAATAAAATAAAATTAAAACAATAAAGCACTACTAGCTAGCACCACCATGAGTCCTATAAGGCCCTTGAGCTAATTCCTAGGAACCAGACATAATATGTGAGCCAGATGGTCGATGAGACTCACTCTGCCAACTGGAACCCGAGGTGGATGATGAATTCCATAGGAGTAAAGGAATGTGATGTTATCGTAGACTGTCCTCCAGCATCACCACATACCTATCCTAGCTCCAAGCAGAAGCTAAGTCCTAACCCTCATGCACCTATTGCTCGGCTATCTTAGCCCTCAAATCCATGATGGTTCTAGCATCATCCCCTCCACTTAGTCTACTTCGTAGCCATCCACCTCATCTTGCAGTTCCACAACCTCGTACTTCAGCCTCGTCACCTAAGCTATCCCATTGTACCTGCAGTATTCTCCAATCCTCCTCAATATGGCATGGAGGAGCATCCTGCCCCCATATCCTCCATCACCTCCATCACCATATCCTCCATCACCATACCCTCTATCTCCACCATATACCACTCCCAAGCTCGAAATTTTTTTGCTGTACACCCACATCAGACTACCTCCTACCCCCACTACCCCAATGGTGCTTTTATTGCCTAGGAGCCTGCTCACCAGCATCCTACTCATCACCACTAACTGAATCATCCATGACCTAGCTTGGCCTCCATGGAGGTTGCACTGCAAACCATGTGTCATAGTCTACAATCATTCCTCCATCATCTGAATCAGGGATATCAACTATTATGTCATTTGCTACATAATCCATTATCCAAAAATTTAGAGTCAAGGAAAGACTTATCTCATCTCCCCAATGTCTATACATAATGGGAGTATTTGTAACTCCCTAAACCATACCAAACTACCTCATCACTTGAGATAAGTGGATAAACTCCATCTTTTGTGCATGAATCCTGACCACCCACCTGCCTCATCTCACCTGATGAAGTTGCACAGCATCATCCTCCCAAGTCATACCTCTCCAAGATCACCAATAGATATCACTACTCAATCCACTCAAGCTATCTTGGTATGTCTTAGCACTGCATCTAGTACAAGTGGGAGAAGATTCTTCGTTGACTTTCTAGTGAAGAGCGTAAGAGAGTGAGTGATCCCACTCACAAGGCAAACCCTCTAGGAATTCAACTCTGATGTGCTCCCATTACCAAATTTTAAGCACCAAACTACATCTAAGGCTCTTTTTCTCTCATCTCTTCACCTCATAGAGCTCTGAGTACAACTAACATAGAAGAGTGGGATCCCATGCATATATCTGAGGCTTTGCTACCAATTACAATACAATAGATACCTAGTTTCAAGGGAACCTCGAACCCATACTGTTAGGCAACAACATGTTGCCTAACATGTACATCAAAAAAGTATGTAATGCACCCAAATTATGATTCTTGTAGAGCTATAAATAAGGAATATCACCCTTCCTGCAATCTACATCCCAATCATCTCCATAAATTTATCTAAGGACCTATGCTTGTCGTGGCCCACCCTCATTGGTAGACCCTCGATAAGAACATGGAATATATGATATACATCCTCTAAGGTGATGGTTATCTCCCCCATAGAAAGCTGAAACAAACCCCTGTTAGGGTCTCATCTCTCCACCAAAGCAAATATCAGCTCCTCATCAACCCAGACAATATCCACTCATCCGCAGCCAGCTAGACCCAAAGCCTCCAAAAACTTCCAATCATCAGCCATGAGAGCTTTTTGCACTTTGTATATAGTGTGGGGTCATCGATGTCAAGTAGTAATAAACTTAACCTGAAAGCACAAATAAATTTCACATCAGTGCATATTCAAAAAATATATATTGTACCTCATTTAGCATACATTGTATTCCAAAAACAAGAAAAACACAAAACTATTGCACCTCATTTAGCATACATTGCATTCCAAAAACAAGAAAAACACAAAAACATTGCACCTCATTTAGCATACATTACATTTCAAAACAAAACAAAAAAAAAACTTTTCAACTTTTCCCATTAACGCAAAACAAAAATTGCTAGCCCCTCTTATTGGTTGCAAACAAAAAAAAATTAAATTAAAACACACAAAAAATTTGCCAGCCCCTCTTAATGGTTGCAAACAAAAAATAAATAAAACAAACAAAAAAATTTCCAGCCCCTCTTAGTGGTTGCAAAAAAAACACAAGCAACAAACAAAAACACAAAAAAAACAAATAAAAAACTAAGATAAAAGATTAGGACACCTACCTTGGCATAGTGGACTCTGGCTTCCGCTCCAACCGAGCCTCCAACCCCCACACCCATAACTGCACCAACTCCACTTGCCTCACCAACATCCATTCCTCACTCACTCTTCTCAAACCGCTCAACAAATTCAAACCGCAATAATGAAATTCATAATGGCCCCTCCCCTATATATAGCCGCTTTTTGTGGTGAAAAATGCATGCCTGCAGTTTGCGGAGTGCACGATTGGAGGAGCCAACTACAAGCATGCAGTTACAGGGAGGAGAAATCGCACATGTGAGGTTAAAAATAAAAATTAAAAAAAATAATAAAAAAACAACTCCCTCACAAAAATTACAATCATCCATTCATTCAAACCAATATCAACATCAACAACATCGTGAACATCATCATATTCATCATCACATCATTTAGTGAAGCTCGTATCTAGTGGATTACCCTCTACACTTGGTGGTTGCATCAATTAGCAACCCATGCAATCCGATCATATGGGTAGCTCACCATAAGGACACAATTTCAAACATTCAACATAAAATCTCCATAGCATTAAATTAGATACCTCAATCATTGATATTGGTTGTGTTAAATCAAATTTGTACAAGGTTATCCCTAAGCCCCTTCCATTGGGTACAAAAGTGAAAAATAATCAAATTACAACTTGGTATAATCAAAAATCACTCGAGTATCAAATTCTCAAAATGGATGGTTCTTTGAAGACATCATTTGAAAGGAATTACTAAAATCACAATGGAACTAGAACTCTAAATGTGGTCAATGATTTTACAATAGCATTTTGCACCTCATCAAAACTGAAGGTAAATTCATAAAAACACAAACAATCCCAGACTTGGGGTATCAAGTTGATTTCAATGTCTACATTTGCATACATCACATCCACATCATGCAAGCATTCACCTCATTTCATCATCCACATTTGGTCAACTAGCTAGTGGGTTTCATCCTTTACCCATTCATTAATTGAGGGGTAAGCAAATAAATCAAAATGTCATCAAAAAATTTCAAAAATCATTCATTCTTGTGCATCAAGAAGAGTTGAGTTCATTCATCCAATAAAGGTAGGTGTCATTAGTTTTTGCATTGCACCGTGTTTCACATGAGGTACAAAAAGAGGTATATGTAGACAAAAAAACCTAGGCATCCATAAAATCACATTTGACACTCTATAGTAAATTTTGCACAATAAAGTTATATGCCTAAGTTTAGACTTAGGTATATAAAATCCTACACATTAATCCATTTTTTCAGATTTATTAAATCTGAAAAATTAGCCTAGGATACCTTGCCTAACCACTATACATGTGTCCTAGCCACCTCACCAACACCCCTTGCCACATCTCATACACCTTTGTGCCCTTTATCCCTTCACATGGGACAACCCTTACACCTCACTCCACTTACATCCACATCACCCTAGTTAAGTGAGACATCCTAGGTTACTCACTCTAACTTCCCCCTCCATTTGATAGCCCTAGATTGCCACATGGCAATCCTAGCTTGCCACCTCTCATTTCCCTTCAAAACCCTAAGGAGCCTATAAAGGCACTTTCACCCCATCAACCAAAAGAGGCTTAGTACACACACTGTCAAGTTGTCAAAAAAGTACCAAGAGCTTGCATGCATCTCAATGAGAAGAGATATTTGAAGCTCAAAGATCAGCAATTTATCACTCATTCTAAACTGTATTTCCGTGGTTATGCAGTCAAAACCGCACTTGCATGGTTTACCAATCCACACCACGTGTTTGTGGTTTCTCAAAGTCAAAAGAAGACACGACCGATCATGATCAATAAGTTTTATTTGTAGCAAGGCAATTGGTTCATGTTTCTTTATTTTATACAACTTATTAGTCGAGGGTTTTATTGCATGCTTTATACCTTTGTATAAAGGTGCTACTAAACCATGTTTGCATTTTTGTGTGTGTAGGAAGTAGGTATCTTGGAGTAGTTGTTGAAGCTAGAGTGATCCCTGCATTGGATACTAGAAGCCCACTCACCCCTTGGAGCTGTAGTTGAAGAAGGAAGGACACCAATTGATTTGTTTTGAGAGCCCAACCTTACCATTTGGACACTTATATCATAAATTGTAATATTGCAACCAACACACTTGGGGTAATTCAAAAAGAAATCATTATAACTTTAGAAGATTCAGGCTCCCATTTTTAATACAAAAGAGACCATTCTTTTATTTGCAAAGTGTTCATTTGTTTATACTTTCTTGGTGTCATTATTTTGCTACAGCATTATCAATTGGAAGACACTAATCGGTTCCACAAACTTGGTAAGGTTGCAGAGGAATGTATGTTGACATAAGTCGATCAGTTGTAGAGGAGTGTCAATCGGTATATGTCGATTGGTTGTATAGGAGTTTTGATCAACATAAGCCAATAGGTTGTAGAGGAGTTTCAATCGGTATAAGCCGATTGGTTGTAGAGGAGTGTCTATCAGTATAAGTCGATTGGTTGTAGAGGAGTGTCTATCGGTATAAGCTGATCGGTTGTAGAGGAGTGTCAATCGTCATAAGTCGATCGGTTACAAAGGAGTTTCAATTAATATAAGTCAATCGATTGCATAGGAGTGTCAATCGACATAAGTTGATAAGTTGCATAGGAGTGTCTATCAGCATAAGTCGATTGGTTGTAGAGGAGTGTCAATCAACATAAGTTGATTAGCTGTAGAGAAGTGTTAATCAGCATAAACCGATCGATTGAAAAGAAGTGTCTATCAGTATAAGCCAATAAGTTTCAAAGGAGTGCCAATCAACATAATTTGATTGGTTTCAAAGTAGTGTCTATCAGCATAAGCCAATCGATTGTAGAGGAGTGCCAATCGGCATAAACTGATTGATTATAGAGTTGTGTCAATCAGCATAAGTCGATTGGTTGTAGAGGTGTGTCAATCATCCTATGTCGATCGATTATAGAGGAGTGGCAATCAATATAGGTCGATCGATTGTAGAGGAGTGTAAATCGAAATAGGCTGATCGATTATAGAGGATTATCAATCTGCATAGGCTGGTCGATTGTAGAGTAGTATCAATCGATCATTACCAAGCAGTTGTAGTAACATTAAAGTAAATATTGGTGACAGAAAGTTGTGATGACTATGATAATAGGTAGAGTATTCTTCTTCCATAGTTCTTTTATTCAAAGCTATTTTTCTTTAGTTTCATAGGCAGTGTAGATGCACTATCTGCAACTATGGTAGACAAGTATCCATGTCATTTTGTTGTGTGTTAGGAGCATTTTTCTTGTCAGAGACTACTTCTTTTCTATAAGAGGTAATTTTATAGGGCAGTGTAGGTTCGTCTAAAGATTCATAGATTCTTTATGGAATTACAGTTTAACCTTGGTTACTTAGAAACACAAATTATTATTGAGGGAAGTATGAATTTTTCTTTAATTTAATATTTAGGATTTTCTTTACAGATACAATATCACAACTAAATATGGAAATAACGGAGGCCAATATTCTGGTAAAAGGACAATTCTAAAATATTTTACACAAATATCAAAATGCAGTGAGGCATCCACATCTACACAACATGCAGGTACAAACACCTTTTACCATCAAAACATTACTTGTTTGATGTTATAATTAAATATAAAGACTTTATTTATTAATAGATAAATGGTTGTCTACTTATCTACCTTTTTTAAATTCTTTGTAAAACTGTATTCTGTTAATTCTTTTAAAATAGTATCTTTTTACATCCAAAAATGATACAGAACACCAAATATTGAATGCAGTAACCACTATCGACCCTAATATGAATCCACTTGAATATATTCTAGCGGAAGAGATGGGACCACATGATAATTTTCCTAATAACGACATTCAACAACCACTTCACAATATGCCTAATACAAATACATCAACCAAAAAAGGAAATGATAATACAATTAAAATGCAGATCTTTGGGGAATCTTGTAGTCAAAAATCTAAATATCAAAAGATAAGTTAATGGACTATTAGAAGGGATTTTTAAAATGAATGGGCACGGTTATACCCTTTATTGAGCGAGATGAGATAGAGAAAGTGTGTAGATGTGTTATTTTGTAGTTGGAAGCTGGGAAAGGATCATTTGTTGCAAAATAAGAAAAACATAATAAAAAACACTATGGGAAAGTTTACATCAAAGAAATACAAAGTGATGGAACAATTAAGAGATCTCATAGATGGATGGATACGTTGAAATGTGTGTATGTGAGATATGCACTTGAATACGAAAAAACAATGAAACACCAACAAACTCTCATTGAGAAGAGTGGAACAATCCAAGCCCAAATTCAAAAAAATAATAAGATTGTATTAGACTTAAAACATTTACAGTTTTTTGTTGTATACAATATTCTAAAAAGGGTCAACCCATGTTTGATTTTTCTAATTATAAGCAACTATTTCAACTAGCCAATGTACAGAGCCTTACAGTTCCCATTGGTCAGATCAAATTGGTTGGAAAATGGTAAAATGTCTATCACTGGTTGAGAAGGAGGACCTGAGAGAGAATGTAAAACAAGCCAAACTAATTTTACTTTCCATTGATGAGGTAACAACTGTTGACAACACATCTTGGATTTGCATACATGTTTACACATTCAAAAATCATTTGAGATAACCTCATTTACTAGCACTAAATAAGATGATGGAATATTGTAATGCGAAAAACATTTATAATGTTGTTGTAATCAGTTTAAATGATATTTCCAGAATGGATGAAAAAGAAAGTACCACAAAGTTAATCTATGTTGGAGTTTATGGTGTGGCTATAATGCAAGGACAAAGGAACGGTATTTGTGTTAGACTTTAGACATCAATTACCCCATATTTGATTCTCATTCATTGCATGGCTCATCGAATGAATCTTGCATACAAAATTGTGAGCACATTTGATAATGTAGCCAGAGTGGAAGATCTGATCCATGAAATACACTTACTTTTCATGCAGTCCAAAAAGGTTTGCAGAGTTTCAACAGTTTTCTCTAGGTGTAACTAAAAGCACAAATTGTTAAAAGATGTGGATACCATGTGGATTTCACTGTTTCTTCCTACAAAAAGGGTTTTTTCATAAAATCAATCCTTGGTGGGGTTTATGTTTTCACATCGTAGGGATGTTGACAAGGCAAAATATTTGTTATTTTGTATGACTGAATTGGAAACTCTTCTCACATTATGTGGTATTCTTCCATTGTTGCAAGAAATGAATTATTTGATTAAAATCGCACAGAAAATAGCAATTTATATTGTCGATTTCATAAATATGAGAAAACAAATATGTATACTTATTGATAAGATTATTTATCCGAAGAAAATTTTAAGGATCCTTTGTTTGATAGTTGAAATAATTTAGTTCAAGTCAATGATACTAATAGTTTTTTAAAGTTCAACATCAACAATAATATTTGTATTGTTATCCATGGAAAGATGACTCCTTTATATTTTTATGAAAAGTGATTAGATACACTAACAGATGATGTTGAACAAGTACCCATAACACATTATAGATTCGATGAGGTTTTGGATAGTACTAAGAATAAATTAAAAAGAATTGCAAAAATATTAACAAGTGAAATAAGAGATCATTTTCAAAGAGATGAGACACTTGAGGCCATGGTTGTTAATCCCATATTCTAGGATCCTTGTCTTGACCATAGTAGTAAAAGTGAGTTGTTTGTAAAATATATGGGCACTCTTATGATACATTTCTCTAAATGTGTGGAAGTAAAAGGCATTCAAATCAATGGTATTCTAAACAAAGAAATTCTAAGACAATAATCAACCAGTTTTGGAATAACAATGGCTAATCAAATTGCACATTTTAAAAACCCACATGAGACTGGTTCCATCATGCGTTTCTGGAAAAAATTGTATAGAAGTAGTATCTTACAAGAAACTATGAGTGAATACTTTATTTTATATGAATTATGTCAGACGATGAATTTGGGATCTGTTGAATATGTAGTCCAATGGAGCTGCATAAATCAAAATGATGCAAAATTTTAATATTGAACATTAACCAATTGCATTCAACTTAGAATATTAAATAGGTTACAAAATAGGATTATTAACCACTTAGCATTAGAAGCGCTAACGATGATTAATAATAGATTATTCGAACAACCTAACTAAATATCATAAGATATTTAGTTATTAACTTTAGTTAACTAGAAGGTAATTCATAGAATAGTAAATATCTTGTATGGTAGAAAATTAAATGTAATAACCTATGTAGTATAATGCAATATACTACATATTTTACCCTAACATCCCCCCTTTATTACATTACTTTGATATACAAAGTCTATTTCAAAACAGTTCAAATTTGACACGTCCAAGTGCCTTTGTGAAGATGTCAGCAACATGTTCGTTGGTGGGAATGTATTGGAGCTTGATTTTGTGTTTAGGAACTTCATCACGAATGAAATGAAAATTTGTGTCAATATGCTTTATGCGTTCATGATGGACTGGATTCTTGACTAAGTTCAAAACACCTGAGTTGTCACAAAACATGTGAATAGGAAGTTTCTTTGGTAGGCCCATGGTAGCCAAGATGCGACTTAAACATATCGCTTCACACACAGCTCCATGTGCAGCATGATACTCTGCCTCTGTTGAAGATAAAGCAACCACCTGTTGCTTTTTACTATACCATGAGATAGGACCAGATCCAAGATGAAATACATATCTTGAAGTTTATTTTCTGTCATCTAGGGATCCAGCATATTTAGAGTCAGTATAAATCTGTAAGAAGAATGAGTTATTCTTCTTATACTCTAGACCATATTCTACACTACCTTGAATGTAGTGAAGAACATGCTTAGCTACTTTCTAGTGAGAGGCCTTTGGTTCCTGCATGAACCATGAAATATAGTTTATAGCATAAGTAATATCTGGTCTAGTATTGTTTAGATAGATAAGGCTTCCAATCATCTGTCTGTATAGCATGCCATCTACCTGTGGTGAGTCATCATATCGAGATAACTGAAGCCCTGATTCCATCGGTGTTGCTTTGGGCTTAGAATCAGTCATACGATATTTTTCTACTAAAGTCTTGGCATATTTTTTCTGAGTCACCCTAAGATGATTCTTCTTTTGTTTTATCTCAAGGCCAATACAGTAGTGGAGCAGTCCAAGATCTGTCATATCAAATGACTCTTTCAAGTCATCCTTCACGGCGTTAATCAAATTCTTTGAATTGCCAGTGATGATCAGATCATCTACATACAGTACAAGAATCATTATTTTAGAACTTGTGTTCTTGATATAGAGATTTGCATCTGATGGACTTCTCTTGAATCCGTTTTGTAGTAGGTGACTATCCATTTTGATGTACCATGCTCTTGGGGCTTGTTTTAGCCCGTATAATTATTTGACCAACTTGCAAACTTGTTGCTCATGGCCTTCCTCAGAAAATCTTAGAGGTTGAGTCATGTATACCTCTTCTTTTAAGTCACCATTTAGAAAGGCACTTTTTACATCCATCTGATGTAATTTCCATCCGAACTATGATGCCATAGCACAAAGAACTTGAATGGTGGTCATCCTTGTAGTGGGTGCAAAGGTTTCCTCATAATCAAGGCATTCCTTTTGAGCATAGCCCTTTACCACAAGACAGGCCTTATGCTTGTCTATGGTACCATCTACCTTATATTTGACTTTGTAAACCCATTTGTAGCCTATGGGCTTCTTTCCTTTAGGAAAATCGACCAGCTTCCATGTTTTGTTTTTAATGAGGGATTTATGTTCAGCATCCATAGTTGCCTTCCACTGAGGCTGACTAAGTGCTTCATCAATTGTAGAAGGTTCATTTTCATAATATGAAGACATGTAAACCCTCTCCTCATCAATTTCTATATCATTTCCACTTTCTAAATCTCTATCAACATAAAGCTCTTAAAAATCTGCACAAATATCATCAACTAAAGTAGATGCTTATGTTGTTCTCTGTCGAGACATGCTTCGTTTCTTTGTATGATTGAGAGTGATATCTGGTGATGAAGTAAGTTTGGAATCTCTCATAGTACTTGTATACCATTTTGGAGGCTTTTTCTATTGTGGAGGAGTCTGTGGATGTTGCTCCTCATCTTCCAGGTATACTGATGTAGTGTTAGATGTGAAAGCTTCATCAAACACTACATCTCTACTAACATGTATTTTCTTGGTGAATAGATCTATCAACCGATAGCCTTTTGAGAATTCATCATATCTAAGAAAAACACACTGTAGGGTCTTCTCATCTAACTTCTTTCTTTTCTCCTTAGGTATATGCATAAAAGCCTTACACCCAAATACTTGTATATGAGATATGGAAGGTTTCCTTACACTCCATGCTTCCTGAGGAGTCATACCTTCAAGAGCCCTTGTGGATGCCCTATTTAGAAGATATATAAGCAGTTTTTACAACTTCAACCTAGTAAATGTGCTCAACATTGGCTCCCTTAAGCATACATAGAACCATTTCCATAATGGAATGATTTCTTCTCTTATAAACTCCATTTGACTGAGGATTATAGGTTGTTATTAACTGTATTTTTATCCCATGTTTATGTAAAAATGAGGAAAATTCTTTTGATGTGTATTCCCCCCTCGATCTGAACGAAGGGTCTTTATGAAACATCCCGATTATTTCTCAACTAGCTTCTTGAAATGTTGAAAATAGTCAAATGCTTCAGACTTCAATTGCAAGAAGAAGACCCACATTTTTCATGAGTGATCGTCTACAAAAAATTGAAAATATCTTTTTCCTCCACAACTAGTAGACATAGGACCACATAAATCTATGTGAACTAACTCCAAAGGTACCTTAGCTCGAAATGAGCTAGGTTCAAAAGGTACTCTATGTTTCTTTTCTGACAAGCAATTTGAGCACACTAGCAAAGTAGATGAAATAGTAGGCAGTCCTTTCACCATTTTATATTTACTGAGTTCTAGTAAATACCCTGAACTTAGATGCCCAAATATCTTATGCCATAGAGAAGTGGCCTCTTTTGTGGTTACTGCCATTGCAGTATGTGTAGAGGTAATTGCATCTAAGATAAACAAACCTTGTTTGTATGAACCTGTTCTTATTTGTTTTCCTTTCTGAGAGATAAAGCAACATTTCTTTTCTTTGTCCACTTTGAAATTGACATTCATGTTATTGTCCAAGATTTGTGGAACTGACAAGAGATTATTTTTTAATCCTGGTAAATAAAGAACTTTTTGAATCTTACATTCTCCATCTAGAAGGGAGATAGAAACACTTCCTTCTCCCTAAACTCGATAGGTCTGATCATCAACAATGGTTATCGGTCTACCTTCTCGAGCCTCAAATGTCTCAAACCAGGACTTATCGCCAGTCATATGTTTACTAGCACTCGAATCTATGTACCAAACAATATCCTTGTGAGGGGAGTCTGTATGTGTCATGAGCACTTTGTGTGCTCGTTCAGAGTCTGAACTAGAATATTCAGCGACAATATGTCCATGTTGCTGCTTATTCTTATTCTTTGGTTTACCTTTGCCCTTCTTTTGTCCTTGTTCATTGGGTGGTTTGTTCTTAAACCAACATTTTTTGGTTTCATGAGTGTCTTTATCACAAATTTTACAATACTGCTTCTTCTTCTTAATCTCTTTGCCTTTACCCTTGTCTTTGTTAGAAGAAGATCCTTTCTGTTGATTACACTTTTTCTTTCCACTTTGCTTGTTTGAGAAAAGTGCTTTTTTGGATGCCTCATCTCTTTGGAGTTGATTAGCTTCTTCAGTTTGAAGTAAATTTACCAACTCTACAAAATTCATTGTCCTCCCAGAGACTTGTAGTGAAGTGATCAACATTCTATAGGAATTTGGAAGTTCCCTTAAAATTATTGAGGTCAGGACATTGTATTCCACTTTTTCTCCTAAGGCTTGTAGTTTTGTTTTTATATCTGTGACTCTGCAGAGGAATAGCTCTACTGTCTCTCCAGATTTCATATGAAGAGTATGAAGCTGGGTTTGAAGGTTAAGAATTTTTGATTGATTCTTTCCTTCAAAATGGTTGCTAAGGCATTCCATGCCTCCTTACCATTTTTAGATTCACTTATATGAGGTTGTATGTCATCAATAATAGCTAGCAAGATCAATAAGAAAAGTCTTTTATCCTTTTTATCATAAGTTGTATGATCTGCTCCTGCTGATGTGGGTCTAGAATCAGTGCCATCCACTATTCCCCACATCTCCTCTACACTTAAAATGGCTTTCATCTTAGTTTTCCAGGAATAATAATTTGAACCTTTGAGTAGTTGGCTCTCAGTCAGATACTTGTTGATCATGGCCATGGTTAAGGTTTCAGATTGATATGACTAAGATGACTTTATCTTGCAGTATACCCACAAAATAGTATATGAAAGATTTTTAATTTGCTCTTTAAGATATTTAATGGCACCTGCCTTAACACCCTTAACAAGGGAAGAAAAGTTTGAGGATTTTAAGCCAAATAAATAGAGCAAATTAAAGGGGTAGGTTTTTGAAAGACTTCTGATTGTGCTCTCTAGGATATTTAATGGCACCTACCTTAACACCCTTCAATAAGGATGTAAAGTTTTAGTAAATTAAGCCAAACAAAGAGAGTTAATAGGTGTTTGAATTTTGACCTTTGATGGGGAGAAAAAAAAAATGACTTTTTTTTAACCTGTGTAAGGTGTAGCACGAATTTGAGTGAAGTTTAGGTTTTGTGAAATGCTTCTTCAATGTTCTATCTGATTTTTTAATTACACACAAAAAACATGATTGTTAGTGCAATAATCAAAACAAGAGAGCAACCCAAATTATTATCACTCTAGGTGTCGGATGCAACCGAAAATGTACCTAGTATAGTCCATTTTTAAGAAAAGGTGTCGAGTACAATCGAGAATGCACCTTTTTTGCTTTGAAATATCCTCCCCTTTCTCTTTACAATTTTGAAAAAAATAGAATCATAAAATATGACTTATATTCCCCCCTTAATTTTTACAAAATTGAAAAAAAAAATTGAGCACTCCTTTCAAGACAAGTCAACACACGACCCACGTTTGAAAGGCTTCCAGACCAGTCGACACACGACTTTGGTTTTTGTCTTCAACAATTTAGCATGAGGAGCAAAAAAAATAGGTTTAAGAGATCTCAATTTTACAACAACAAAAAAATTGCTATTTTATGTCTTATATCTCCTTTCTTGAAGGAGAAAACAAAAGCAAAGTTTAAAGTTTTATGGAAAATGAGATGACCTTTATGCTTCCTCAATCATGGCTTTCTCTTCGTTTTGCAATAGATTTTGTAAGTTTCTATGTCTTATATCTCCAAAAATGTATGAAGAGAACTATAGAAAGTTTTGAGGAATTTATTGCAAAAAAATGTTGAAGGTTTTTTTTTTTCTAATTTTCTAAGTTTATAAAGCCAAAATATTATTTTAAAGATTAAATTCCTATAATTAAGAGAAAATTGGGAAAAAAACAATTCAATTAGGCTTAAAATTGAATTTTTAAACCATTTTAACTAAATTATATAAAAAAAATTAAAAATATATATTTAAAACTTATAAAACTATTGAGAAAAAAAATGAAACTTTTCATAAAACACCCAAGTGCTATGTAAAAACCTGGTTTATGCCCTCGCGGGGATTTTATCTCATGACCTCGAGGGCGCAAGGCGGCCGCCTTGGCCAACCAAGCCACCGGTTGGCTTGGAACTTAAGCCGTGGGGCTTGGTTATAATGTGGTCGCAGCCCCTTTAACTTTTCTGTGGGATATATCCCACATGCATCCCGTTGCGGGATGCATAAGGCTTTATAAGCCTCAATCCGCCCTTTAACGCTCAATTGTCTATGGGAAATCGGTGAGTCACACCCACCCTAACAAAAGACGAAAGGGTTTTCGGTGCACTATGTTTTGTTAAATTGAAATTTCGAAATAGGTTGGATAAAAATTTGGAAAATTGTTTGAGAATGTATGTGTCATCCTACGAGTTGGGTAAGTTTCACTATAATAGAGCTTTGACATATTGGAAGTCCCTAGCAGCTAGAAAATGTCTCACTAATACTATTGATAATGATGATGATGAGTTAGCTTGCAGTGATGATGAGATTATGAAAACGTAAAATTCACAAATGATTCCCGATTCTTTTGGAGAAGTTGACAAAACTTTTGTATCAACTTCCAGCAATGTAAAATTTCAATGAGTTAAACAAATTCATATAATCAATGATTTTTCGGATTTGATATCATTTGTAAAATTTCAATGATTTGAAAAAATTCATATTATCAATGATTTTTAGTATTTGATATCATTTGTAAAATTTCAATGATTTGAAAAAATTCATATAATCATTCTATAATCAATGATTTCTCATATTTGCTTTTTAATGTTATTGATTGTCTATGTTGACAAAATTTTATGATTTATGTTTTAGCTTTGAGTAAACTGAAATTTTGAAAACCATGCATGCATACATAATTAGTAAATATTTCTTTTACAAAGTATTGTATGTAGTCTAGAATAGTAGAAAGCACAATGCATTTAGCATAAATCTCAAGTTACGAAAACAAAAATACAATACAATAATGCTTTGTTATTGAATTAACTATCTATGTTGACAAAATATAATGATTTATGCTTTGACTTTGAATGTATGTATGTATGTATCATTAGTATCATTAGTATGTATGCTTTGACTCTAGAAGGAAAAATGCAAATAGCATATTACTCTAGATATGGAAATATAAAAACAATATATCATAATACACAAAACAATACTCACTTTTATATCATAACAAGATTGACTTTGAATAAATTTAAAATTTAAACCCATGCATAGATATATCCTTCATAAACTCACTTGAAATATAAAAACAATGTATCATAATACAAAAGACAATACTCGTTTTTATATCATAACAAGAATGACTTTGAATAAAATGAAATTTTAACCCATGCATACATATATTCTTTTATGTAGTCTAGAATTTAAACCCATGCATATATAATTTAAACTAAAAATTTGAAAACCATGGATACATAATTTATGACTTTGAATAAAATGAAAATTTAATCCCATGCATACATATAGTTTAAACTAGAATTTTGAAAACCATGCATACATACATAATTAGTAAATAATTCTTTTACAAAGTGTTGTATGGAGTCTAGAATAGTAGAAAGCACAATGCATTTAGCATAAATCTCAAGTTATGGAAATAAAAATACAATACAATAATGCTTTGTTGTTGAATTAATTGTCTATGTTGACAAAATATAATGATTTATGCTTTGATTTTGAATGTATGTATGTATCATTAGTATGTATGCTTTGACTCTAGAAGGCTAAATGCAAATAGCATATTACTCAAGATATGAAAATATAAAAAATATATATCATAATACACAAAAATATACTCACTTTTATATCATAACAAGATTGACCTTGAATAAAATGAAAATTTAAACCCATGCATAGATATATCCTTCATAAACTCACTTGCAATATAAAAACAATATAGCATAATACTCAAGTAATGAAAATAACACACAAATACAAATGTAAATAGTATAATAGTCAAGTAATAATAGCAAATATATTGGTCACAAGGGGAACTGTAGGGTACATCCCACGGGATGTCCCAATCCACTTCCCTACTTCCCCCTCCCCTGGTTTTGTCCTAGTTCCTAGGCACTTCCCTGGCCCTTCCATCTTGGTTGGTTAGTGTTGCAGATGATCTCCTTGGGGTGGGAGGTCACCTTTCCTTTTATCTACCATTTTCCTAGCCTAAGTGAGGGTTTCCTTCATGTGCCTCTATTTTGGGACGTCCCTAGGACCTTCCCTGGTTTTTCTGTGATGCTTCAAGGATCATTTTCCCTGGTGTTCTCAGTTTTGTTCCAGGTTTGTTGCAGGTTTCTACTTGGAACTGAGTTTTCAGCGGTTCTTTAGATGTGGTGTGTCATGGCTTTGGGAGAGGGGTTTGACTCCATCTTGGTGCTTCTTGAGCAAGTTTTCACAACATCCTTTTGGTCTTAGGGGGACCACATACTTTTTTTTTGTGGATCTGCTCTTTGGGTCCCTAGTTTTTGTCTACTTAGTGGGTTCTCAGTGTATCTTTCTTGGCTTGGGTGAGGCCTCTACTTTGTTTGTTGCTGATATCCCATTGGTCTTCCTTTTTCAGTTCTCAGAAGTCGTTCGATGATGGAGTTGGAGGTTGTCTAGGGTTTTCTGTTGCATATTTTGGTCTTGGGGTGGACCTATTCTTGTTGTCTATAACATGTTAACCCTGTGGCTCCTTCAGTTTGGATTCCTTAGGACCTTCCCGCCCCTTTCCTGTGGCTTGTAGTTATGCCTCTAATTCCTTTGTTTCCTTTGGTTTTCGCATAGCTCTACCTCGTATGCAAGAGAATTTCGTGGGCTATGGAAATCCTCATATTTGCTACTCCATTTTCTAGGCCTGATGTGGGATGTCGTTCTGGTCTTGTTTTCCTGTGTCCTAATGTATATCCCGGTCCTTCCTGGGAAGGATGATCCTTCATGGCGGTTCCTCTGCTCCATCTAGCTATTCGAGGTGGTTTTCTTTCTCAACGTGTATCCCAACCTTCCATGGGTGGGATGATCCTTCATGGCGGTTCCTCTACTCCATCCAACTATTCGGGGTGGTTTTCTTGCTTGGCAGTTTTATTTTCTGGTTTTTCCTTGGTAGGATACTAATTTCTGGTTTTTCCCCTGAGCGGGATTTTTCAAAATTGTATTCTTCCTGCATAGGCAAGAATTTTCAAATTTCTTGCTAGGTAGGATTTTCAAATTTCTTGATGGATGAGATTTTCATTTTACTTTCTTTGGGTGGGAGTTTTTAAAAAATTTCTAGTTTACTTTTCCCGCTTGGGCGACATTTTTTTCTTTTCCTACTTTGGGTAGGTTTTTATTGTACTTTTCCTCTGGCCTTTCCTTTGGCCTATCCTTTGGCCTTTTGTTTGGTATGTTGACCTGTTGTAAAACGTTTTTGGGGCCCCTTTCAAAACACATTTTTAATGAAATTTTAACTTATCAAAAAAAAGTAATAATAGCAAATGTCTTGTTTTCAAATGAAAACATATAATAAAATTATCTTTTTGAAAAATCAAATTTTCCAAAGAAATAAAAGAACCAACTTTCTTTTGGCTTTTCATTCCTTAGATGGGGGGCTAGAGGCAGTTTCAGCATCTTTTTCCTTTTCCACTACTTCCACATTTTGCATTGCAAGGGGTCCTCCCATGGGCTGGTTAACAGTACTTCCAATTGCTCCAAAACTGACAAGGATGTTCTCTGCACTTTTCAAGCCTTCGAGCAGGGTGTTTTCCTCTTTCCCAACATCTTCAGATATTGGTGCAAGAACTTCTTTACCCTTCTCCTTAAGTAGAACATCAGGATCTCTGTTTTGGATAATGATTTTCCTAAAAGCGTTGTTTTCTCGAACTACTTCCTGAGCTCTTTTTCATTGCCATAGAAGTCGTTAAGAAATCCTTCACCATTTGGAGATAGTCTTGTGGGTTTTGAACCTACTTCTTCATATTATCAAACTTTGTTTGCAAAAGGAAAAATAAGTAGTCAGTGGATATTTACATTTTAAAAAAGAGAAAAAAAAAATTAGAACACATTAGTCTTACCTCGACAACATTCTTTGCAACTACAACAACAACAACCATTTTCTTATCACATGCCCATTCATTATAATAAGCTTGGGCTTCGATATTTAAGTTCTCTAATATGTTCATCATAACCCTTAAAGTTTCATATTTTTAAGATGTAGTAACCTGCACAATGCCATATTTAGCTTGATGTAGTAGAACATCAAGTTTTTCCGATTCATTTTCAACTAAAGAAAAAAGTTCTCTTATTGAAAAATTTTTGAATCGAGAATTTATTTTCTTTATCAAAACTTTGGCCCGATACTCCCATTTTTCATTTCTTTTACATCTGGAACTAGAAAATATTTAATGGTTGCTTCAACTTTGTCAGAAACTAATTCATTTTCAAAAAAATTACTTTTTTATCCTCTAGTAGAGGATGAGCCTGAGGGGTACTAGTTTTCTTAGAAAGAGATTTGCTTGAAAATTCTGCTCCTTCATTTTGAGGATCTCAAAGTAGATTTGTTACTTGAAAAATTATTGGGTATGTTGCCTTGTAAAAATAAATCCCGATCAAGTGGAACATTATCTAACCCAACACTAGAAGCATCCTATACACCTGTAAAATTACCAAAAGACATAGCTCTGAATCCTAAAAATTGCTTTGTTGCTTCTCTTTGTGGTCTAGATGGAAGAAATTATTTTCCACCTAGGAAGTATTGACCTCACATTTGAGGTTGGTGTGGTGGAGGGGAAATCAACTGTTGATTTCCATGACGCAATAGTTGTATAGGAACTTAAAAAATAAAAATAAAAATTGGTTACAAAATTTGTGAAGGTAGATTATAAAAATTGGTTACAAAATTGGTTATAACACTTACCGACCAAAGAAGAGACCTCTTGCATAGCCATAGCTGCAAATGGAATGTGGGTGCACTATACATTTGAAAACAGAAAATAAAATTTAATAAAAAATAGTAAAATTTGGTAACAAAATTTGTGAAGGCAAAATGTAAAACTTACTTCCCGAAGATGAGACCTCTTGCACAACAACGCCCATTAGCAATGGACGTGCAAGTGGAGGTTGTCGAGGATTAGGATAACTAGATATTATGTGTTTCCTTGTTCTTTTTCTTAGTGAAGGCGTTGTTTCCTTCGTAGGTTTTTCAGAGTCTCCTGATTCCTCTGGATAATAACCTCTGAAAGAAGCATCCCACTTTGAAGAGGGAGAGGATGCCCTTTTCAGTATTTTGTATAAAATGTTAAAATTATAAAAATGACAAATATATGAAAAATAAAAAATTATTAGTTTAACATTAACTAAAAATTACCTCAACCTGTTGTTCTATCATGGTTGCAGTGGCCAGGCTTGAGTGCCAAGAAGTCGGTACGATAGTGTTCTAAAAATTATAATAAGATTCATAAAAAAACCAAGAATGTAGTTGCATATGCTTATTATTGTTGAAGGTGAAGCATGGGTTATCACGTTTTGGATATCCATTCTGATCCGATGTGAGAAATAGGTGGACCAGTCGAATTATTGGTGTGCAATACAACGAACCAAATATGCCAAGGCCCACATCAAATTTTTTGTCGGTCTTCCTTGCAGAATGATTCTGGCTAGGAAGAATTCACAATATACCCGAAGAAATTTGTCTTGAATAACAAGTAAAGTCAAACCCCTTCTAAACTTGGTAGTCATAACTGCAAAAAAACTAATTAGTAATTGTAAACCCTAGAATTTAAATTCAATTAAATATAAAAATACGTAGTTATACCTTCAAAATATTTTGGCTACACATTAAAGGTGGTCTCCAGGTAGAGTTTGTCATCATTAGTTAAAGTGAATTTTGATGTGATTGGATCACAATCGATGTGAGGCAATGTTGTCAATTTGGCGATATCATAGGCTGTGAAATAAAATACGATATTTTTTTTTCAACAACAATATTTATCTTACTCGAATCAGTGTCATAACCTACAATTATCTTCTCTAACAGTTTAATGTATGTTTCGAACTGCAGATTCAAAACTAGACCCCAAAGACTAGAGTATTGGACCCATGACATGTCGTAACCCGTGTTGATAAAATTTTAGAAATTAGGGGGCAAACAAAGTTTTGAAATTAATTTTCGACATTGCAAAGGGTCATAGGGGATGCCATTGGGTTATTTCGTTGTGTAAGAGGAAATATGGATAAGGAGGTAGGATGGAAGGTTTTGGAAATTTTACTGGAAAATGTTATAAAAGGATTTAAACGAAAGAAAAGGGTTAAATTTGCGTTAAAAAGATAAAAAAATGACTATTTATGCCTTTTTATAGATTTTTCTAAATGAAACCATCGAATAAATAATTGACACGTGGTATTTACATGTAATCATTTAATGGATGGTTGACATGTGTCATAGATGCAACACATCATCAATGCAACTAATCGATTGTGTTGCAATCGATTGGATGTGCTGCAACCGATCAGGTGTGCTACAACCGATAGGGTGTACTACAACCAATAGGGTGTGCTACAACCGATCGGCTTTGTTGTATTCGATCGATGTTGGTGCAACCAGTCGGCTTGGATAAATCCAATGGATATTGGTGCAACCAATCGGCTTTGTTGCAACCGATGGGCATTGTTGCAACCGATGGGCATTGCTGCAACTGATCAACATTACTCCAATCGATCGACTTTGTTGCATCCGATCGACATTAATGCAACGCATCAATATTTTTATAACTAATCGGTATAGCTTAGGGTTATGCATAAGAGGTTGGACTCCAAATGTACTTGTAAAAAAATGGCGAATCCTAATCAAAATCAATGTGAATCATGGAGAATCCTAAGAAAATCAAATCGAGCATCTTCACACCAAAATTTGGGGTATTTGAAGCTCTAAAATGTAAGGTCGTTTTGGGGGCCACGTTTGACCTATTAAATTATCTTATAACTTCATAAAAATACCACCATTAGATCATGCTTAAAAAGAGCTTTCCAACAAGTTTAAATATGCCTATGTTTGGATATATATTATGGCAAATTGACCCTAAGAAAAAATTGTTCCTGAAAAATTTTAGATAGGCCGACGTCGAGGGTCCTCATATTCGCCAATTTCCAATTTTGAAAATTGTAATATTCGCCCAATTGGTGAATATTCACCACTATGCATAACCCTGGTATAGCTAAAATCCATTGGAATTTCTGCAACCAATCGATATTGCTACAATTGTTGTAACCAATCGGTATTGTTGCAACACATCGGTATATCTGCAACCGATCGTCATTTTCTAATCGTCATATCTGCAATCGATCGATATTGTCCGACCGTAATATCTGCAATAGATCGGTATTTTTTGGCATCATGCCTATAGTTGATTGTCTCAGACCGATTGGCATAGCTTTTTCCTATCGATAATGTTCTATAGGCATAGTTTGATCGACTTAGCTTTTTTTGTCGGTATAAATCCTTTAATTTTATCGTACAGTGCTAGAATTTGGCAACCAATAATCATAGCCCCCAACATAGAAAAATTTGTCACAGTTTAAAAAAAATTGGTGAAAAATGAATGCAACTCACCATTTCTCCTTGGACATGATTCGTCGGTATTTCAAGACAATTCGCCTAGATTTTATATATATATTTTGGGGCCGATCCCTTATGCATAACCCTACCATTTCACAAAATCATAACTTCTTTTACATTCATGTTGAGTGATACATCAGCCCAATTGCCAAATACACCAACAGTTAGAATAGTTGTTCTCTCTTGAAAGGGAACATTGATCCCCCAAGGTTCGAGTATAGGGTAAGTTATTGTCAAAACTTAAATTGAAAGAATGAAAGGAAAGACAGGTGGATAACTTAAAGGTTACATATAATTGTTATAAGGTCGGGTACCGATTCATTTTTAATGCTTAAGGAATATAAATATGATTCAGTTACTCAACTAATTATCAAAATATGAATGTTTAAATCAAATATTGAATCAAAGAAATCAAGAAAAGCAAGATTCTAGGCTTGTTGCCTTAAAATTATCAATATATCACATACATTGCATCATTATTATGAAAATTATAGCACATAGCAATGTCTATTCTGAAACTTATAAAATATATCACATAAAATGAGCTTCAGATGAAATTCAACTAATCTACTCCTATTCTAAGCAGGTTTTAAATAAAATTCAAAAGGAAATGTTTAAAGAAATAAATAAAATAAACCATTGAATCTTGAAGCCTTAAACTAAATCTATTGAAGTAGCAATTCTGAATCAAACCAGCTCTAACTCGACCAACCTTTGCACAATCTAAGATCAAAGTGGTGCCATATTCAAAGGAAAAATAAACAATACACTAGAATAGACTCAAATGCAACCACCATTAGCATGCACAGATTACACCAATAATTCCAGTATATTGTATTGATAAGATATTCAATCATTACATTCTTAGACTTGCTAGCATCATGTGATTACGAGAGTAATTCTCCAAGTACAATGATAGGGTTCATATATCCACCAACTACAAAAGAAAGAAAATTATAAATGATATTTTGCTAAAAGTGAAATCCGACCTTTTGGAATGGGGTCTTGATGGCTATTTATAGCCTTTTTGAATTTCTCAATAATTTACGATTGTATTTCAGTGGTTTATAGTGGTAAATAAGTTGGCTATTTGAGTTGTCTTCAACTGAGAGGATCAGGTGTCCAATTAGGGATTTTCTTCATTCAGATCTTCAATTTCAGCCATGGGTTATCTAACTGATTAGAAGCATCTTTGTGAAGCTTGGTGAAACTGAATCGTTGCTCTCCAGGTAAGTCTGAATTGTCGTGCACCAGGTTCAAAATTAGGTCCAGATTCAATGAATGTCCATCTTGTTTCTTCCTTTAGTTCTCGCCTTTTGATTCAATTCCCTACAATATAGAAGAAAGCGTATATTAGCTCAAATTTATATTTGGCGGGAAAATCATTTTAATATGGATGTTTTAATTTTTTAAAATATCATTTTATTTTATTGCCAAGGTTGGTTGTTTAATATCTGCAACATTTTATTATTACCATTTTGATGTTTATAATGTCTTGAAATTTAATTTGGACAATGGCTTATTTCCTAAGGTAAAAAAAAAAACTCATGAGGCGATATTATTCTGGGACTAAAAGGGGAAAACACTATTATGTGCGTGGGACCCTCAAAAATTTAGGAAAGGGAAAAAAAAAAAAATTCATCCAATTAGAATGAAGCGGCTGAGATAGCCCTCTTTTCATCCTTACCACTTGTTTTTCGACCAATGAGGTTCAAGCGCTTCAAGTCATCCCTGTTCATCCCACCATTCATTTCTCAGCCAATGGTATTTGAGTGCCTCAAGTCATCCTCGTTCATCCTCGTCACTCATTTCTTAGCCAATGGGGTTTGAGTGCTTCAAGTCACCCTCGTTCATCCCTGCCACTCATTTTTCAGGCAATGGGGTTTGAGTGCTTCAATTCATCCCCATTCATCCCCTCCACTCATTTCTCTTTGATAAAACCTTAGGGAAAGTTTTAATCATTAATTTTACTCAAGAGCATCTTATGACTTTAGGAGGATTTACCAATTGTCATATTAAGACTAAGGCTAATTTTTAGAAAAATGGGACCTTAAGCCTTAGTGAAAGGGAAATGATAATGATTCTAAGGTGTGACTTAAAAGCACAAAGGATACTATGAGTTTAAATGAACCTTAGCGTCATAACCATTTAAGATGAATAGTTTAGCCGATAATAAGGAAGGTAATTGCAGACCACGGACATGGAAATGTTTATACTTAGCTTAAATCTAACCCTAAAACCTTATTTAATGGATAATGGATCTCATCTCATTGGATCTATGAGATTAGTGCATGATCCAGAGTTCAAAATAATCTCATAGTGCAAAAATTAGGTAAAATTTTAAAATACCTAGAATTTTATGAAATTTCTTCTAAAATGACCAAATGGGTATCCAAAACATCTGAAACAATAAAAAAAATCACTATGAATCAAAATATATAGTCATTTGAAGTTCGTAGACTATCATAGGGAAATAATGTGGTTGAATGGTATTTTTGTTCAAACTCCTTAAGTATCGGAGTTGTGCATGTAAATTTGATATCATTGTGAATATAATTTCAAATTTTTTTACCAAGATTTGAATCACATAAAATGGAGCTTTCTAGAAAAATTTATGGTCATTTTAGGTTTATAGCTACCAAGAATGATGAAATTTAGAAAACCCTAAAACAACTTCAAAAATTTGGAATTTTCCAAACTCTGAAGAGCAATTGAAATCCAATCCATTCTAAAATATTCAATGCCAGCAAGTTTAAAATACTTATTCAATGCAAGTAAATGTAAAACATGGGTGCAAGCAAACTTTAAAACCTTGGTGTAAAGACTAAAAAATTTCAAGTGGGTCCCCAATTGGGGTGAGTTGTGCAATGGCAACAACAAATGGTGACTCTCTAGAAAATGCTCCTGAGCATTTTGGATAAAGAACCCAACTTGAAATAAATGAAACTTTAACTAGTGAAATGCAAATCACTTGGTAACATTCTAAGAAAATAGGGTTAAACAAACTTTGCTTGAAATAAATGTCCCATTTTGCTTCAGCTTAAAGTGTGTGCTAGTGCATTCATTTCCATTCTTAGATCCATCAGAATTTCATCACTTAGTTTGAAATTAGGCTATTAAATATATCACTCATAAAAATGATTTACCTTTGCATTGCTCCACTATCAGTCAAGCATCTATAGCTCTAGTGGAGATGACCTTGATCCCTTCTAGACATTGCTCTACTGCTAGACAGGCATCTATAGCCCCGGTAGAGGTTATCCGAATCACCCAAGCACTTTAGTTTATTGCATTATTAATATTTTCCTTCTTGATTAAGAAGTATTTTGATCAATTGCAAATATTGAATGTGCTTTTGGGTTAGGGATCTATAAGGCTAAAAGTAGAGTGTATATATTTTCACCTAATCATCAAACCAAGATGATTTCATCCTTATGACCTAAGAATTATTTTAATGTTGTTAATAAATGTGAAGCTTCAGCATCATGTTACACTATTTCTAGTTTCATCTGTTTTAGCCCCATAATCAAAGAATAAAACCAAATAATCTGATTCACTAATCATTAGCTTCACCTAATTTCAAAATAAGTAATTCATCCTCAATTAATTAAGCACATTTCCCTTTAGAGGAACCAAAATTCAATTGCAATGCATGAACCACTAAAATTAAGAGAAGAAAAATAGTAGATGGGAACTAAAACATAAAAAATAAAATCACAACAATAAATCTAACTAATCAAACAAAACAATAAAAAACAAAATAAAACAAAACAAAAGCATATAAAAAACTAAAAATCTAAAACAAACTACAAATATGAAAAATAAAAAATAAACAAACTAAAGAAGCAAGAAAAAACTATAGTACATGACCTTTTTTTAATTACTTCAAGGATGAAAGTAATATTTTAGGAACTACCCATTGACTGGTAGAGGGATATCTTCTCCACTCATATTATTTAGTCTAAAGGCATTCTCTCCAAGAATATCTAAAATTTGATAGGGACCTAACCAAAGGTTATCAAATTTATCATGATCTCCTTTCTTCTCATGTGCTTTATCCCATAATAATACTAAGTCAAAAATTCTGAAAGCTTTAATCTTATCTCTCTTATCAAACCATATTTTGACTATCCCTTGATGTTTACTAAAGTGTTGAAGAGCATCCTCTCTCTTCTCATCTAAATTCATCAAATTGGTTAGCCTTGCTTCTACTTTATCATCAACTTCCAAGTAATCTTTCATAAATTGAAGTGTCAACAATTTCAAATTGGTGGGAAAGATAGGATCTTGGCCATATACCAAATGATAAGGTGATGTACCTATTGAAGCTTTTATTCTTGTCCTATCTGCCCATAAGGCATACTTAAGTTTATTGTGCCAATCTCTAGGATTTCTTTCTAAGAGTTTCTTGATTATAGTCAATAAGCTTTTATTGGTAGACTCAACTAAACCATTCCCTTGAGGGTAATAGTTAGAAGAAAATTTTAAAGTCACTTTGTTATCATAAACCCATTCTACAAATTGGAGTGAGGTAAAGGTTGAACCATTATCACAAACTAAAGAGTAAGGTATTCCAAATCTAGTGACAATGTGTTCTTCAAGGAACTTAATCATACAACTTATGGTACAATTCTTAGTGGCTTGAGCTTCTATCCAATGAGTGCAATAATCTATTGTAGTCAAAATGTATTTATGATTAGCTAAAGAATTGGGATTTATGACTCCTACAAAGTCTAATCCCCATTGGGCAAAAGGATAAGCCTCAAATACTAGTTGTAAAGGCATTGAAGCATTTCTTTCTCTATTAGTAGCAACTTGGCAAGTATGACATGATCTAACATGGGCATGGGCATCCTTAAAAATATGAGGCCAGTAGTATCCAACTCTCAATATTTGATGTGCAGTGGCATTGGTTGAACCATGTCTAGTTCCATATTTTCCATGAAAGTCATTAAGGACTTGAGTAGCTTCATCTTTATTTAAGCATCTGAGATAGATTCCTTCATGGTTTCTTCTATATAGAATACCTACTTTGATCATGAAGTTAGCACTCTTTAGACGTAATGCTCTTCTTTGAGTAGCATTGAAATTATTTGGATATTTATTATTCAATAAGTAGTACACAATATCTTGGTACCATTCATCACTTGTGATGTTATCCATAGAATATTGTTGGCAAAGGATTTGAGGATCAATTTCAGCTAAAGTTTTACTTAATCCTTGGCCTCTAACCAATTTCATAGGCTGGATCTCTAAATCAAATTCTTGTAAGGTTGTCATCCATTTACCTCTTCTTTCTCCTAATTCATTTTGCATTAGCATGGTTTTGACAGTTGGGTCTAGCACAATTGCAAATATTCTACTATGTAAAATATAATGCCTAAATTTCTTCACTACCTTTACTAAAGCATATGCTTATTTATCTATAATTGTATATTTTAGTTGGGCATATTTTAATGGGGAGCTCATAAAGGCTATTGGATTTTCTTCATTATTTTCATTCTTCTATGTTAGGACACTAGCAGTTGAATGTTCAGAAGCAAATGAATAGATGTAAAATGGTTGTGTATAATTAGGACTCACTAAAACTAGAGCATTAGATATAGCATCTTTAATTCCTTGAAAGGTTGCTTGGGCTTCAGAAGTCCAAGTAATATCAACATCTTTCTTGAGCATATCATTCAATGGCCTAACTATCTCTACAAATCTTAAGATGAACTTTCTAACAAAATTAATCTTTCCAAAGAATGATCTGAATTCTTT
This sequence comes from Wollemia nobilis, assembly GCA_028583015.1. NCBI lineage: Eukaryota > Viridiplantae > Streptophyta > Pinopsida > Araucariales > Araucariaceae > Wollemia > Wollemia nobilis. Next base: position 5,530,841 of record JAQPPZ010000040.1, read on the forward strand.
CTTACTACCTAGGAGAGGAATTTTCTGTATTGCCTCTACTCTTTTAGGGTCAATTGAAATACCATATTTAGAAATAACATGACCTAAAATTTTTCCTTCAATTACTCCAAAAATGCACTTCTTAGGATTTAATGAGATACCATGTTCTCTACATTTTTGGAATACTTTTCTTAAATCATTAACATGATTAGCATATTTCTTTGAAAACATAAGAATATCATCAACATAGATGACTATGCACTTTCCAATTAGGTCTCTAAAAGCATAATCCATTGCTCTTTGAAAAGTAGCACCTGCATTAATCAATCCAAAGGGTATTCTCTTATAAGCAAAGGTGCCCCATTTAGTGGTAAATGTGGTCTTCATTCTATCCTTAGGATCTATCATAATCTGGTTATATCCAGAATATCCATCTAAGAAAGACATCATTTCAGATCCATTTACCATTTGTAAAATGTGATCTATGGAAGGCAAAGGATAATTATCTTTTTGAGAAGCCTTATTAAGATTCCTAAAGTCAATACATAGGTGAATTTCTCTAGTTTTCTTATGGATAGGTACTATATTAGCTACCTAGGTGGAATGCCTAATGGGAAAGATAATACGTGCATCTAAGAGATTTTGAACTTCCTTCTGAATAAGGGGTTCTAACAATGGATTAACAGGTCTTTGTTTCTGCCTAAATGGCTTTGTTTCTAGTTTCAAAGGGATAGTATGAGTTATAATTTTTTGATTATATATTTTTAGATCTTCATAGCTCCAAGCTATGACATATCTATAATATTTAAGAGCTTGTATAATTCCTTCTCTTTCTTGACTAGTGCAAGCTTTTCCTATTAAAACATTATGAGGATTTTCACTAGTCCCTATATTTATTGTATCATATGCTTTATCTTGAAATAAAGATTTTCTACATTCATTACTTTTATAGTCTATATCAAAAATTTTTCAAGAGAAACCATACCTTTGGGGATTGTATTCATTTTTAGTGTTACCTCATTGTCTGCATCAGCTTCATCCAGGATTCTGTCATCTTCATCTATGACCTAGTTTTCAAAAATTCTAGAATTAGTCATAAAATCTTGCATATGTTTATCATTTTCAAACACTTGAAAATTATGTATATTATCTGGAATGGATGGGTAAGCTACTAATTCTATGAAAAATTTCTTAAGCCTTTTATTATCCATGGGTTTCAGTGTACTTGCTACCACTACTAAGGAATCTGCAATTCTATTGCTTCTTCTAGAAATTAGTTTAATGTTAAAAGCATGGAATTCATTAATTAAATCTCTTACTCTATTCCTATAATGGATTAACCTTTTATCATGGCAAGCATATTGAATTCTCACTTGTTTAACCACCAACTCAGAATCTCCTAGCACTTTTAAGCACTTAATATTCTTTCTTAGAGCTAATTGTAGTCCATATATTAATGCTTCATATTCTATAGTATTGTAGGTACAAGGAAACTGTAATCTATAGGTTGCTAGACAAGATTTTCCTTTAGGACTAATTAGCTCAACACCTACTCCACTACCTTGCCTAGACTTGGATCCATCAAACTTAAGAGTCCAAACTAAATTTTCATCTTTACTTTGCTTACTTGGTGATATCTCAGTTTCAGACTTATCTATGATCTGTTTGGTTTCAAGAGTGTAAACTCCTAATTCTGATTCATTATAGAGAACTTCATTGGTCTTATTATAATCTGTAATGAGCTCTTTAAGTCTAGGTTCTCTTTCTATTCTAATCTAGTTTGCAACTCCTCACCAAGGCAACCACATGTGAGAGAAATTAGTGGTCATATATCCATTCAAATTTCTAGACCAGTCTCTACTTAATAACATTCCATATCCATCTAGGATATCTACTACTTGAATGTCTATATACTATTGTATTCTAGGTTTTGATGCTAATTGTATATGAATGTTCTTGAGTACACCAACCACATTAACTTCTATTTTATCTAGTTACTACTATTAGAAGGAGTAGGTTTTAAACCTAACTTTTGGAAAACAACATGTGACATGATATTACCTAAGGCTCCTGAGTCAACAAGACAATTATGCAAATTCTTACCTACAATTCTAATAGTCAAGAGGAAAGGAGGGGCTTCCCCTTTATATTTTCATGATACAAATTGGGCATCCATGGTTTTCTTGGATTCAATTTTATTTTGATCACTAAATGCTTTAATTAACAGTTCTTGTTGGTCAGTTAGTTAGGCAACTTCAAACAAAGATATGTTTGCTTTTATTTTCTTCAAATCTTCTACAATATTATATGTAGGTTTATCCTATTCTAAAACTTTATGTGGTTGTGGTGGGACATTAGCCTTAGGTGGATTGGGATTATTGTTAGCTTGTGTATCAAGAGGAATGGAAGTATGATTAGGTGGAGTAGAAGAAGTGATTGGTGCCTTACCTTTGCTTCTAAGCATATAATTATGATTTCCTTTCTTGAACTACCTATAGGCTTGTACTTCTTCTTCTAAAGATCCATCATATCCTTCTTCATCTCCTTCTGATGATTCAAAAGTTTCTACTACTAAAGTTGTTCCATTACTAGTGCTTGCTTGATTTGTATTATCTTCATTAGGTATTATTTCCATATTTTCCATTTCTTTCTGAAGTATATCTAAAGTTATTTTGAACTCAAGATAATCATTTTCATTATGTTGTGTAGTGGAATGCACTCTACACCAATTATTTAAGGCCAAATATAAAATATTGACTATGGTATTAGGCTAATTTTGATTGGCAATGGGGTTTGGTACTCCTCCATTATTTGGACATGTATTCCATTGATGATTGACTCTCTAGAAATTGAAGTTCCTATTCTGAGGTAGATTATTGGGAGGAGGATTCTAAGGTACCTACTTCTGTAATTGAATCATATCACTACTAAGTTTTTGGACTAATATTTGTAGATTATCTAATTAGGAATTAGCATTATTATTTTATCCTATAGTAGTCTGATTTGTTGTATTATTTGTAGATGTAGTGGGATTCAAGAAAGTAGGTATATTTTGATTTTGAGTAGCATTTAAAAATTTAGGATATTCTAATTAGAATTAACATTTAAAATGTTGGCATATTCTGAGTAGGGATAGTGTTCAAAAATGTAGGTGTACATTAGTTTCAACATTCTTATGAGTAGTAAATTGGTTATCTAAGTATGTTGGAGTAATAGGATGGGTAGGAGTGGTAATAGGATTATATGGTTGATTAAAATTTGTATATGGTAGAGTATTCAACATTGAAAGCTATTGTGAAAGAGCTTGATTAATCATTGGGACTTGGTTAAATGCACCTAGTTGTCCTAATGAAGGTAATTGACCAATTCCAAAACCTTGAGGTATTAATTATTGTTCTACAATCAAGGCCTCACTATATACCATGGGTAAAGTGGTAATCTAAGGTTCTCTCCTTACAAACATGGATGTAAGAGGATCTAAAGCTCTAAAATACATTTGTATGGTTGCATCAATATTAAGTGTGTAGGGTGGAGTCAACCTATTATAAAGCTTATGAAATATGGTATTGAATAGCCTTAGAGGCTCATTGGGCTCCCTTATAGCTACTGCAAATTGATGATATATAATAGTAGGGTCTATGGGTAATCTAAATTGGCTAATGAATGTTATTTCTAGCTCAACCCAGGAAGTGATAGAATTTATAGGTAGACTAATATACCAATCATATGCTAATTCATCCAAAGTAAGGGGAAACATTCTACAAGGAAACATCTTCATGTTCAACCTACAATCGAATCAAAGCATCCTTATAAGCTTGTATGTGCTCTTCAACTATTCTAGCCCCATCATGTCTATACCTAGGAAAATACCTTTCAACATTCTTAGGCATATCATGGGCTGGTCTAGGAATATTCAGTGGACTACTACCACCTAACCAAGGTGCAAATGTTACCATTGGTGTACTTAATGGAGTGACAAATGGATCAATATATGGTGTGATGGATTGAGATGAGGTATTAATGGGAGGAAGAGTACTTGATTGACCTTTACTATTTTTAGGTCTTCTAGGAGGAGAAAGACTATGAAATTTAGTATCACCTTTAGAGGTCTTAGACCTAGTGATAATAATCCTAGGTTCCAATTTTAATAGTCAAGTAGTATGATATGAGAAAGTATAATAATGAGAATTAAGCAATTCAAGTTCAAGAAATCAAGAATTAAACTCAAAATTAAATATTTATAACAATTAAACCATAAGCGTTAGGCTATTAAGCTATTCAGACCTACTATAATAATGAATCAAATTTATTTCAAGCCTATAGTAATAATGTATAAAACTTTTAGGCCCTCCTTCTAGCACCATTTTTTGTTGAGTGATACATCAGCCCAATTGCCAACATACACCAATGGTTAGAACAACAATTGTTCTCTCTTGAAAGGGAACATTGATCCCCCAAGGTTCGGGTGATAGGGTATGTTATTGTCAAATATTAAATCAAAAGAATAAAAGAGAAGGCAGATGGATAACTCAGAGGTTACATATAACTATTACAAGGGTGAGTGTCGATTCATTATCTAAGCTTAAGGAACATAGATCTGATTCAATTGCTCAACTAATTATCAAAATATGAATATTTAATATCAAATATTGCATCAAAGAAATAAGAAAAGCAAGATTCTAGGCTTGCTACCTTAAAATTATCAATATATCACATTCATTGCATCATTATCATGATCATTATAGCACATAGCAATGTATACTCTAAAACTTATAAAATATATCACATAAAATGAGCTTCAAAGATGAAATTCAACTAATCTACTCCTACTCTAAGCATATTTCAAAGAAAATTCAAAAGAAAAGGGTTAAAGAAAGAAATAAAACAAGCCATTGAATCTTGAAGCCTTAAACTGAATCTATTGAAGCAACAATTCTAAATCAAACCAGCTCTAGCTTGATCAACATTCGCACAATCTGAGACCAAAGTGGTGCTATCTTCAAAGGGAAAAGAAACAAAATACTAGAATAGACTCAAATGCAACCACCATCAACATGCATAGATTACACCAAGAATTCTAGTATCTTGTATTGATAAAATATGTTCAATCATTACATTCTCAGACTTGCTAGCATCATGTGATTACGAGAGTAATTCTCCAAGTACAATGACAAGGGTGCAAATATCCACCATCTACAAAGAAAATAAAATTCTAAAAGGCCTATTGCTAAAAGTGGAATCCAACCTTTTGGAATGGGGTCTCAATGGCTATTTATAGCCTTACAAATTTGAATTTTTCAATGCTTTACAATGGTAAATGAGTTGGTTATCTGAGATATCTTCAATTAAGAGGATGAGGTGTCCAATTGGGGAATTTCTTGACTCATATCATAAATTTCAGCCATGGATTATCTAATTGATTAGAAGTGTCTTTGTGAAGCTTTGGGCAACTGAATTATTGCTCTCTAGGTAATTATGAGTTTTCATACACTAGGTTCCAAATTAGGTCCAGATTCAATGAATGTCCATCTTGTTTCTTCCTTCAATTATCGCCTTTCGATTCAATTCCTTGTAATACAAAAGAAAGCGTATATTAGCTCAAATTTATATTTGGCAGGAAAATCATTTTAATATGGATGTTTTAATTATTTAAAATATTTTTATTTTATTGCCAAGGTTGGTTGTTTAATATCCACAACATTTTATTTTACCGCTTTAATGTTTATAATGTTTTGACATTTAATTCTCGAATTTGCTTTATTCCATTATTATTATTACTATCATTTTTCAATAAATCTAGATGACACTCAATTTATTTAGAATATATATATATATATATATATATATATATATATATATATATACCTTCAAAGGTTTTACTTTAGGTCTTCATATAAATCTTTTCAAGCGTGCGGTCTTATTGGTTCAATTTTTATTAATTAATTTTATAACGTTTATATTTTTTTTAATTTTAACTTTGAATTTTTGAATTTAACGCTAAGGTTCATGTTTGGAGTATTAATATTTTTTCAATGTATCTACGCATATTTTTACGAGGGGTCATGGTCCCCTCATACTGATTGGGGTTTGAACCTTGGACCTCTCAAAGAGAATCCAAAGCCCTTACCACTGCAATAAGCTTGCAGCTATTAAAATTTCATTGTATTATTATTAGTATTTTTTTCCAATGAGTTTACACAGGTTTTTATGAGGGATCCTAGGCGTATCATACTGAGTGGGGTTTGAACCTTGGACCTCTCAAAGAGAGGCCAAAGCCCTTACCATTGCAGTAAGCTTGCAGCTACTTTTGGAGTTTTAATATTAAAACTAAGGCTTTCGTTATATATTAAAATGTACAATGTTAGGTTCATTTTGCTTTAATTTTAATGTGAGAATATTAGAATTAATACGAAGTACTAAACCTAACATTAAAAGTCCTTTTTAATTTTTTTATGCCAAAGTATTAAAATAATACTAAGGTTTCACTTATTTATTAAAGCCCAAAGTTAGGGTTAGGTTTTCATGGCAAAATATTCATTTTCCTTTCAATTCCATGACCTAAATATTAAATTTTAATGTTAAGGTCTTTTGCCTTAATTTTACTATTCGAAACATTAAATTTAATACTTAGGGTCCATAGCTTAAAGTTGCAATAAAATGAATTTTATTTGAATGAATTAAATTTCACCTAAGGTTCCTCCTAAAAATATGTGAAGGCTCTAATTGGTATTAACTAAAATGAGCGGCTTATATTTGGACAAGAAAATCAATGGACTGAAATGATGCGGATGAATTCAAGCGCCCTCTTGTTATTGGCAGAAAATTAATGAACTGGGACCTTAGGAATTTAGGAAATGAATCAAATTAAATTTCACCCAATCGGATTTAAGCGCTTGAAGTCGCCTACGCCAATCAAATTCAAGCGTCCAAGGTCCCACGCCAATCAGATTCTTGCACCCAAGGTCTCCCACCTACATAATTCCCTTTGATATAGACCTTAGGCAACTTTTAATTTTCTCGAGGAACATATTTTCTATTCGGGAAGACTTAGCGTCAGACTTTAATATTTTAAGATGAAAGACTTTTTAAATCTGGACAATGGATTATTTCCTAAGGTTAAAAAAAAACTTCATGAGGCGATATTATTCTGGAACTAAAAGGGGAAAACACTTTTATCTGTACGGGATCCTCAAAACTTTCGGAAAGGGAAAACAAAATTAAATTTCATTCAATTAGAATGGAGTGGTTTAGGTTGCCCCCTTTCATTCCCTGCCACTCTTTTATCTACCAATGAGGGTCGAGCACTTCAAGTCATCCCCGTTCATCCCACCATTCTTTTCTCAACCAATGGGGTTTGAGTGCTTCAAGTTGTCCTCGTTAATCCCTGCCACTCGTTTCTCAACCAAGGGGGTTTGAGTGCTTCAAGTCGTCCTCGTTCATCTCCACCACTCATTTTTCATCCAATGGGGTTTGAGTGCTTCAAGTCGTCCCCGGTCATCCCCGCCACTCATTTTTCTTTGATAAAACCTTAGGGAAAGTTTTAATCTTTAATTTTACTCAAGAGTGGCTTATGACCTTAGGAGGATTTATCAATTGTGATATAAGACTAAGGCTAATTTTTAGGAAAATGGGACCTTAAAACTTAGCGAAAGGGAAATGATAATGAGTCTAAGATGCGACTTGAAAGCGGAAAGGGAACTATGAGTTTAAATGAACTTTGGCGTCATAACCCATTTAAGTTGGATAGTTTAGTCGACAATAAGGAAGGTAGTTGCATACCACGAACATGGTAATGCTTATACTTATCTGAAATCTGACCTTAAAACCTGATTTAATGGATAATGGACCTCATATTATTGGATCTATGAGATTAGTGCATGATCTAAAGTTCAGAATAATCCTGCAGTGCAAAAATTAGGTAAAACTTCAAAATACCCATAATTTTATGAAACCTCTTTCATTTCTAAAATAGCCAAATGGGTATCCAAAACATCTAAAATAATCACAAAATTAATTATGAATTAAAAGATATAGCCATTTTAAGTTCCTAGACTATCGTGGGGAAATAATATGGTTGAGTGGTATTTTCATTGAAACTCCTGGAGTATTGGGGTTGTGCATGTAAATCTGATATCATTGTGAAGATAATCTCAAGACATTTCTACCAATATTTGAATCACATCAAATGGAGCTTTGTAGCAAAAGTTATGGTCATTTTAGGTTTATAGCTACCAAGAATGGCAAAATTTAGACAACTCTAAAACAACTTTAAAATTTTTGAATTTTCCAAATTTTGGAGAGCAATTGAAATCCAATACATTCTAAAATATTCAGTTCTAGCAAGTTAAAATACTTATTCAATGCAAGCGAATGTAAAACATGGGTGCAAAAAAACTTTAAAATTGGCGTAAATATTCAAAAAAATCAAGTGGGTCCCAATTTGGGTGAGTTGTGCAATGGCAAAAATACTTCACCTTTACATGGTACATCTATGTAGTTGCACATTGGCAATGATTTACCATCTAGCCCTACCATGCCTAGTTTGTTCTTGCAATAAAATTATGGGAAGGAGAGGGATTTCTACATGTCTCTTCCAATATTTTTTATCCAAACGAGATAGGAAACTTTATTTTCTTATTTTTATATTTTTTTGTAACTTTTTCTTATTCGTTTTCTTAAGAAAATCAATGAAGGGAAAATGATAAAAGAGTATTTACAAATATAAATTATTCTATGAAAATTTTATCATTAAATATTATATGAAGCAAAAAACAATTCCATTTACATGTTTTGAAAAATAGATATCTTTCTTTCGTATGCTAATTTTCCAACTCAAGATCTTCCAACATCTATGTAAACATATCAAGCCAGCATCACCAATAAATGAGGGTCTTTTCCAAAGGGTCTTTCCTATTTTACACTCTAAAGGTAAATGTTCTCCCTCATCAAAGGATTGTGTAGGTCTATGTGCAAATGCTTAAGTTTGAGAAGCTAAAACAACATTCTCTTCCCACTCCTAATTTACGACTTAATACCAAACACCGAATATGATAATCCTCTTCATTTTAGAAGTCGTGAGGAACATGGCTAGGCACTTGGATTTTCGCAACTATGGAGGCCTTCTTACCCCTTATCTCATTCCATGGTACTTTTTTATGTTAACCAATTTGGACCCATCTCTTTGTGTGACTAAATGATGGGTCATTACTAAGCAATACCATTTTTTTTTTTTGTTCCCTAAAAAATTCACTATCATCTTTCAAAGCACCAAATTGTTAGAATTCAAGACTTACCAACCACACAAAATTATAGGAAATTATACCATCTTTAGAATAATGATCTCTGTGTTGCTTAATGTAGTCCCTTCATCTGAAATCACCTAAATCGTTTTAGGAGTTGTAGGCAAATCCTTCTTGATTTTTTGAATGATGTTTACGTCTAAAACTTCATCTTCAAAAAAGTAAGATCCTCCATAAGAGGGTGTTCACATGTAAAACTCTTTAAACATTATAAACATTTCTTCGTCCAAGATAAAGCTAAATATTTCATTCTCTAAGTCAAATTCTCCTTCCATTACTCCAATTCATCATCTAAGAGAAGTATCAATGTCTCATATTTTTGTTATGAAACGAACCAAATGATTATTATCAAATCTCTGTTTAAATAACAATCTGCATTCCTGGATTAGCCCGAAGAGGGCGCATCTCAAAAGGATGCCGTTGCAACAAGCTGCTAAAGTTAAATAACAAATTAACTAAAAATCACCTATTGTAATATATCGCTAACATCCCCCCTTATTACAATATTTGGGTGATTGAATAACTTCTAGCTATGCTAACATCCCCCCATTATTTTGAAATACATAGAGAGTTACGAAATAATTCAAATTTGACACGTGCAAGTGCCTTAGTGAATATGCCTACAACTTGAGCATTGGTGGAGATGTACTGAAGCTGGATTCGGTGTTTTGGTACTTCATCTCCAATAAAGTGGCATTGTATATCAACGTGTTTGGTTTTCTCATGATGTACTGGATTCTTAAAAATATTCAAAACACCCATGTTGTCGCAGAACAAGTGTATTGGAGATTTTGATGGAAGACCCATACTTGTGAGGATGCGACGCAACCATATCACTTCGCACACAACTTCACGTGCGACGCGATATTCTGCCTCTGTTGATGAAATAGCAACCACATGTTGCTTCTTGTTGTGCCAAGAGACAGGACCAGATCCAAGATGAAACAAATATCCCGAAGTTGATTTACGATCATCATATGATCCGGCATAGTCGAGTCCGTGTATCCATTAAGAAGAATTTATTGTTCCTCTTGTATTCTAGGCCATATTCTATTGTGCCACGGACATAGTGAAGAACTCGCTTTGTTGCTTTCCAGTGTGTAGTCTTAGGTTCCTACATGAACCTCGAAAGATAGTTGACAACAAATACGATATCTGGCCTAGTGTTGGTCAGGTATATGAGACTCCCAATCAATTGACGATAGAGAGTAGCATCTACTTGAGGTGATTTGTCGTATCGCGATAACTGAAGACCTGTTTCCATTGGTGTTGCCATCGGTTTGTAGTCATTCATGCGATATTTTTCTAGTAGTGTCTTGGCATATTTTTTTCGAGACACTTTGATGTAGTGCTCCTTCCGGTTCACTTCCGGACCAAGACAAGTAATGGAGAAGTCCGAGATCTGTCATTTCAAAAGATTTGCTCAAATCATGTTTGACAGTGGAGATCATTGTTTCTGAACTCCCTGTTATGAGTAGATCATCAACATAGAGTACAAGCAATACTATTTCAGAGCCTTGCTTCTTGAAATAGAGGTTTGCATTTGACGGACATCTCTTAAATCCATGCTACAGTAGGTGATTATCCATTTTTATGTACCAAGCCCGAGGGGCCTGTTTCAAACCATATAAGGATTTGACCAATTTGCAAACTTTCTGCTGTTGGCCTTCCACTTCAAATCCTTTCGGTTGAGTCATGTAGACTTCTTCTTGGAGATCACCATTTAGAAAAGCACTCTTGACATCTATTTGGTGTACTTTCCACCCATACTATGCTGCCATAGCACAAAGAACTCGAATGGTTGTCATCCGAGCAATAGGTGCAAAATTTTCCTCGTAGTCAATGCCTTCTCTTTGAGCATAGCCCTTTGCAACAAGTCGGGATTTATGCTTATCTATTGTCCCATCTGCCTTATACTTAACTTTATACACCCATTTGCAACCTATGGGCTTATTTTCGTATGGTAGATCGACAAGCTTCCAAGTTTTGTTTTTCATCAAAGACTTATACTTTGCATCCATAGCGGCCTTCCACTGAGGCTCACCAAGAGCATCTTGCACTGATGCAGGTTCAAGATCGTCTATTGAAGACATAAACACCCTATCATTATCAATATCCATATCTTTTGTATCTCTCTCGGATCTACAGAAAGTTCCTCAAAAGATTGACACAGATCATCAACCCCAGTATTCTCTGTTGCAGCTTTCTCCTATCAGGCCATGCTGCAAGTACGAGGCCTATCCAATGTCAAATATGGTGGAGTGGATAGCTTAGAATATTTGATTGTATTTGTATACCACTTTGGATTCTTCTTCTGAGGTGTTGAAGAAGATGAAGAAGGACCTCCAACCTTTGATGAAGGAGATTTATCAACCTTAGTTTCCACAAGGTCTAGGTATACATCTGATGTGTTTTCTGATGTGAAAGCCTCATCAAAAACTACATCTCTACTAATGTGTATCTTCTTGGTCAAGGGATCAATCAAACGATAACCCTTAGAGTGCTCATCATAGCCAAGAAGAATACACTTCAATGTCTTCTCATCTAGCTTCTTCCTTTTCTCTTTTGGTATGTGCATGAAAGCTTTACATCCAAAAATGCGTAGATGAGAAATGGAGGGTTTCCTACCACTCCATGCTTCCTGTGGAGTCATTCCTTGTAGGGCCTTTGTGGGTGCCCTATTCAACAGATATACTCGTTGTGGTGACATCTTCTGCCCAATATAGTTGCTCAAGACTAGCTCCTGTGAGCATGCAACGAACCATTTCCATGATGGAACGATTCCTCCTTTCAAGCAACTCCATTTTGCTGAGGAGTATAAGCAATAGTTAACTGTCGTGTGATCCCATTTTCTTTCAAGAACTCGAAGAATTCTTTAGAGGTGAACTCCCCCCTCGATCTGAGCGGAGGGTCTTTATAGAAGTCCCCGACTCCTTTTCAACAGATTTCTTGAATTGTTGAAAGAAGCCAAATGCTTCAGATTTCAGTTGAAGAAAGAATACCCACATCTTTCGTGAGTAATCATCCACGAATAATTGAAAATACCTCTTACCCCCAAAAATGTTGGGAGTTAAGGGACCGCACAGATCGGTGTGAACCAACTCCAGAGGTTTCTTTGCTCTTGTAGAGCTCCTTTCAAAAGGCACTCTATGCTGCTTTCTTGCCAAGCAGTCAGAGCAAACTGGTAAAGTGGTAGAAAGGGAAGGAAGACCCTTTACCATTTCATACTTACTTAACTCAAGTAAGTAACCAAAACTCAAATGTCCATATCTCTTGTGCCATAGGGAAGTTGCCTCCTTTGTAGAAGCAATCATGGCTACATCTGGAGAAGAGATAGTATCTAGGGCAAATAAGTCGTGCTTATATGAAGCGGTTGCAATGTTCTTACCTCTCCTGGTGATAGAACAACACTTCTTGCCCCCCTCAACACCGAAATTTACAACCATATTTTTGTCCAAAATTTGTGTCACTAACAATAAGTTGTTTGCTAGTCCTAGAACATAGAGGACTTTCTCAATCTGGCACTTGCCATCAGGAAGAGTGACAGAGACTGTTCCTTCTCCCTGAACCTTGTAGGTTTTATCATCGGCAATAGTGACCGGTTTGCCCTCTTTGGCCTCAAAAGACTCAAACCACGATTTGTCACCAGTCATGTGCTTATCGGCTCCGGAATCAACATACCATATAGGATCCGTCTGCTTGGACACTTGTGGTAGTCATGAGAACTTTGTGGGCTCTCTCAAAATCCGTGTCAGATTCCTCAACAACAACATTCACTTGTTGTTTGTTCTTTTGTGGTTTGTTCTGGCCTTTCTGTTTTGATTGTTTATTCTTATGCCAACATCTGTTTGTATCATGACCTTCTTTGTCATAGATCTTGCAATATCTCTTTTTATGTTGAGTTTGTTGAGTTTGTTTCCCTTTTGAATCCTTTTGTGAATTCCCTCCCTTCTGAAAATTACCCTTCTTCTAGTTCTGCCCTTTCCTGTTGGTGTAGAGGGCAGTGTTAGAAGAATCATCTCACTGTAGTTGGAGTGCCTCCTCTTCTTGAAGCATATTAACCAACTCTACAAAAGTAACTTTCCGTTGTGACACTTGAAGGGAAGTGATCAACACCCTATAAGAATCAGGTAAAGCTCTCAATACAATTGAGGTAAGGAGCTTGTCATCAATTGGTTCTCCCAAAGAATTCAACTTTGCTTTCAATTCAGACACTCTGCAAAGAAAAAATTCAATTGTCTCCCCTTGCTTCATGCTTAGAATGTGTAATTGAGATTGAAGAAATAGAATAGTGGAATCATTCTTTCCCTCATATATAGTATTAAGGGCATCCCATGCCTCTTTACTATGTTCACAATCAACAATATGGGGTTGAACTTCATCAGACACAGCAAGCAAAATGAGCACTTTTGCTTTGTTGTCTTTCTTATCAAAGTCTTTCTGAACGGCAGATGGAGTTGTAGCGCCAGCAGCAGATGAAGGTCTTGTTGTTGTTCCAGATACAACATCCCATAAGTCATCCATTGCTAGGATTGCCTTCATCTTGTTTTTCCATGGTGTGTAATTAGGACCTTTCAACAACTGATGAGAATCAGTCATTAATTTTGCAGACATGGTGAAGGTTCCTTATAACACCAATTGGTCCCCCTTTCGATATACCTTAATGCCAGGTTGTTATACCGTACAAAATACCCGCCCTTACGTGAGGGAGACTGTAAGTAATTTCAATTATTATAAGATACGTGGTACTTAAGCGGTACTGAAAGGGAATCACCTCGTTGATGGCACCGACCTTAGAAAGTCTTCAATCCTCATGCGTGGGGCGTAACTTCCCCTAAACACTTTGGATATCCGAACCTTCGTCTGGATTTAAGCCTAAACACGAGAGTGATTGGGGTAGTGGATGGAGTAAAAAAATAGCAAAATGGCAAACTTATATCTCCCCGACGATTTATAGAGAACAAGCTCAGACGTCGTTGTGGCAGCTATATTAGGCGGTGGATACAGTAGCGCAATCACGACAGCTTTACCTATAAGTGTTGGCCAGAGGTACCGCAAATACCGAATGCTGCAGTGCAATAAATTGCACGGATGGGTTTTAATTATTTCGGGGACTTAGGGAGTGTATTTGATTTTTAACTTTTAATGAAGTAGTGCAAAAAAATGGAAAATGCAACATACAACATAAAAGTGCCCACAGAAATAAACCTCTAGGTGTCGGGCTCTGCCGAAAATGCACCTTTACAATAATGCCAAATTTGCTTTTGAAAAAATTACTCACTTTCCCCCCTTGATTTTTGAAAAAAAAAATTCCCACTTTTCCTCTTTTGAATTTTGAAAAAATACCCTCCCTTCAAAAAATATCCCCCCTTAAAAAAAAATTCTCACTAAAGCAATTTTTACAACATTTCTATAAATAAGGTTAATAATAAAAAAATTAAATTACTTTATATAGTAAATTTTTTTTTTTTACTATATAAAAAAAAAAATTATTAACCTTAAAGAAATGCTGGAAAAAAAAACTTTAATTAAAAATTTTACCTTGCATGGGGGTCGGCGGGGTTTGAACCCGCGACCTCTGGGTTCCCAGAACCCACCACGCGGCTCACTTGCCAGTGAGCCCGTGGGCTGATCTGGGTCTAAGAACCCAGGTCAGGCTCTTAACCGTCCCAGGCTGCGACGGAGGTCACGCGGCGGTGGGCGCGCGGCCTCGACATCGCACGGCTCCTGCTGCACGTGGTTGCTACACGTGGTTGTTACGCGTGGCTTCTGGGGAGGGGAGAGGGGAGAGGGGGGAGGGCTGGGACGCGAGGGGAGTGGCATCCGGGGCGGCGCTTGAATTTTTTTTTTTTTTTAATTTCTAAGGTCGGAACCTTAGAGAAAAAAAATAGCTCTTCTTCCGCTATCGCCAGGCCTTCACGCGCGCTTCCGAGTTCTCCAGGCAAGCTTCCATTTGCTCCAGGAAAGCTTTCGCTCTTTTTTTCCACAGACCAGCTCTGCAAAAAAATTATTTTCGCCTATTCTTTCAGACTTTTGGCTCTGATGCCATGTTATGAAACGAACCAAATGATTATTATTAAATCTCTGTTTAAATAACAATCTGCATTCCTGGATTAGCCCGAAGAGGGCGCATCTCAACAGGATGCCACTGCAACAAGCTGCTAAAGTTAAATAACAAATTAACTAAAAATCACCTATTGTAATATATCGCTAACAATTTTTATTATAGACTTGCCTCTATTACCTCCATAGGCTTCTCTTCTTCATATTCCTTTAATATTTTTTACTCATCATTTGAGAGAACTAAACTATTTGCAATATTTAATAATATTTTACTCCTCTAAGAGAAATAAACAATTCATAATATTTTATAACCTTTGGCTCCTCATCTTTAGAATCTTCACTTTTGGTCTTGATTCTTTTCTCAAGTCAAGGAAAATATAACTCCTAATGAGAGGGTAGAGGTTTTTCCATAAAAATTATTAATCTATCATCATTGTAATCTTCACTTTTTATCTCATGTTCTCTCTATGAATCATGGAAATCCAAATTGTTAATTCACCAAAATGAAAATTGCATGACATTGCTTGTGGTAGGAAGATAAAATTTATCAATTCTAAGCACTTTAGGTGTTGCATAGGCTTATGCTTTACAAGGGTAGGTTCCTTATCTTGTGCAATATTCATATCCCAATTACGAGATAGCTTCCTAAAGGTTAAAATTAAGTAATCGAGCTACTCTTTCATGGTGTCTTATTTTGGAGTGGGAAATCTCCATGATTGGATGTAAGGCAGTGAATATTGTTAAAAATTTTGGGCAACATATTGATTTGAAACCAATTGTTGGTTTTAGTGCACGTGTTGAGGATTAGGATTTTGTACCATTTGATGGTTTTGCATGTTCTATTAATTTTGAGGATATTATTGATTTTGTGGAGATGTTTGATCTTGTGTGATGTTTGATTTTTGTAGAACATATTATTGGCCTTGGGAAAGTTACATATACTAGGGCAATTGTTAATTTTGGATAAAATTTTGTTCTTCCAGAACTTCTTGTTGATAGGTTTACATATCTTGGTATGGGGCATTTGATAATTGAGTAATCTATGGCTAAAAGAGGGTATTATAATTGTTGGATTGGTGTTTGGGACATATAAGTTGGATAGTTTTATTGAATAAAAACCATTGGATTTCTTTATTGAATCAATTGAGGTGATTGAAGGGATTGTCCATATTGTATTTATTGGTCACATTGTCCTTGCTCATGTGACATTTGGTACATAGGCTTCCCTATCAGGGCATATGGTGGTTGTTAGGGGAACTAAGAATTTAGTATCCATGATATACATCATTTGAGGGTTTCCTCCTACTAGAGTCATTATAACATAGACCACAGTTTGTATCGATTGAAGATTTTGATCCCATACTTATTAACCCCTTATAGGTTTGAGGTAAACTTGATGGCTTTGAATTTTGAATTGAGAAAAAGAAATTTTAAGATCAAAGTGTTTTTTGAAAGCACAGAGTTCATTTATAAGTGAGGATGGGACAAGTAGCTCTAAAAGGGCAAGGCACACTTCTCACTTAGGATCAAAACACATTGTCCATTTGGAACTAGGATCACCTTCAAAAGGATGACACACACTGCTCACTTAAAACAAAGCACACCTTTTAGTTGTTTTTTGGAGGTTTAGAGATGAGTGTTCTTGTCAATTAGTGGAGCCCTCTTATAGAAAAATGAACAAATTAAAAACTGAGTGCACCTCTCATTGACAAGAATGACAAAATGCACTATTAGAGGAAAATGCACTCTGATGTTTGAATCCTTAGCATGAATCTCATAGATTGCATTCAATCGTGTTGCCATAGTGTTGGTAATTCCAATCTCCTCCTGAAACATGATTTTTAAAAGACAGTGCATTTGTCAAGCAATCTTTACGAGATTTAACAAAAACTTTAGATTTTCTTCAAAAAGAGAGTCGTCATATACAAAAAATATTTAACATGTTTGTAAATAATCATGTAGGACTTTGTGAGATCTAAACTAAAAACTAAGGATAATATATTTAAAAATTGCAATTGGGATAAATTGATCTCATTAAGAATTCAAGTAATGGGTCCCACCAAGCATGCCAAGAACTGTTGATCCATGGAATTATCTATATGATTGTGCCCATGAAACCATATTCTAACAAAGGAATGAGAAGGATTACTCTTCTCAACCTTTACATTTAGGCTGGTTCCCCACTAATCTAACTAAAATAAAATAAATATAATCTACCTGTATGGGTAAAAGGTTCGAGAAAATAAGTAAAATTGGAAAAATCATACCATGATTAGCATGATTGAATAACGATCCCAAGCATTGATTGAATAACTTCAATGAATCGTATTTGGAATACCTCCAATAAACAAGAAAAATGACTTATGTGAGGTAAAGGAGTAGAGCCACTAACACCACACACTCATGATATGATTGATCCATGAATACCATGCTCAATATTTCAATAAATACAAAATTCAATTACAATTCATAGTTGATTACAAATAGTAGCTCTAACTCTTTTGAAATTGTCAAAGGATCCTTACAATGAGCATAAAGCTCTTATTTATAATATATATAAAAAACTCTAGCCTACTCTTCTAACTATAGTAAAATAAATCAAACCCATCATTACGTAACATAGCACTAGAAGTTAAAATGTTGTCATCAAAAACCATTATCTTGATTTTTCTGCAATCATATAACACTATATCCCATTTTTGAATCATGAAGCAAATTGCTTTGCTTTAAGAGGAAAGTTTTGTCAAAAAGGGTTAGGGTGCAATCATGCCATGGAGCTTAGTGTTGTCAATTATCATAGTGGGGCATTGTCCTACATTAGAGCAAGACATTATATTTGCTTAGGTGATGTGTTGTCTCAAGTTAAAGCAAGGTGTAATCTTGAAGACCAAGGCATAGTCCTTCCTTAAATGAAGATGCTATTTGAAACAGTGAGACACAATCATGACTCAGAGCAAGGTAATGTCTTACCTCTAAGAAAAGTGGTTGTCTTAGAAGAGGGAACTGTTTCCTACCTTATAGTGAGTCACTATCCTAACTAAGAGTGAGGCATAGTCCTACCTTAAATGAGGTGTTGTAAATACTTGGAGCAAAGCGTTGTCTCATGATAAAGCAAGGCATTATCTCAAGTTAGAGTAAGGAGTTGTAGATTTATGGTTTAAGCATTCAATTGAGTTAAGCTAAATTCCTTCGATAATCTATTTCTACCCCATTTTCCTTGCACGATGGTAGTAGCATGCTACTTCAAGCATAGCTGGTAGATTTGTGACAACAAGCATGGATGCGTTTGTCAAGCCCAATCCTACATGCCTAAGATGGAATTCCATTAGCTATAGTACATCTATACTACAAATACTAACACTTCCCACCATCATAGTGGCATCCATTAACAACAAGGCTATATCCTATATGTCAGATTATTGTTGTGATTTTTCAAAGCATAATTGGTTTTTCTAATCTCGATGAAAATTGACAATTCATTGACTATAGCAATAAAGGTTATACTCATTACGCACTAACAATCACATGGGATCTATAATTTTCGACAATGGAGCAGTTGTAAGCCAATTAAAAAAAACTTGGTGGGTATTTTCTAAACTTACCAAAATAATCTTAAATTAGTATTTGTTTCAAATGTCCACAAAGACAATGATAAGCTTACCTATATGTTAAAAATTAATAAAAAAAACATTGGGATTAATTATGGAGGCTATATATAAAATGCATATGCACTCACAAATACTATAATTACATGTAGCAGATGGTGGAATTATATTTAGTAACAAAGTTTAATGTTTAATTAGGATAAGTGAACTATTTATTTGAGTAGGACTAAATAAAATTTTATTCATTTATTAAACAAGACAATATCTAATTGGACATTAATGTTCATTAAATTATATAATATTCATTATTAATTTGTTCACGCTCTATTGACAATTTTATGATCTAGTTTTAGCTAGATATTTGATAATTATATTTACAAGTTTAATATCTTATCAAAATAATTTAATATTATTTATCTTGAATTAAAAATTATGGTCTAGATTGTCTTTTTCATAACAATACAAAATCAATATTGATACAATTCTCATCTCATAATAGGTGTGATATAACCATTGTATTTAAAAACAAAGTGTATATCCATAGAAGAACCTCTATTGAGATAATTGAATGTTTGTCTATGATACACACATTAGAGGTTTGGTTTATTACATGCATCACCAAATTTTGCATGCTTGGTTTACATAATTGTGGATATATATATATATATATATATATTGATGATTTTATATGGATTATGGTTAATATTAATGCACTATAAAAGGGTGTTATTATGAATCATGTTGTTTAATGCACTTCTTGCAATTATTAGTTTAAAAATCATGATAAATATAACAACTTCCCTACCGAAATGTATTAATATTTTATTATATTAGAAGACGTCTTAAAATACATTAATTTACGTTTATAACATATTTCATAAAATATGAGTCCAAGGGCTTGGTTCAAATGCTTTTGTAGGAGCACAGAGACCAAGGTTCCAATCCCTCAGTCCCTATAGTACTGGTGGGCGTGTCGCATCAATGTCGTCAACTACGTAAAAGGTGATAGAAATTCAAGAGGTCAGAGGAAAATAAACACACAGAGACTAATATTAACAGTACACACAACGGAGAGCTGAAATTTTTTAATTTTTTTTATTTCAAAAAATTACAGACAATAAACAACCACACTCTCTGTTGAAAAACAGAGTCACATCTCTTATCATTTCTCTCTTGTCTATAATGCATACAGATTACACTTAATTATATCTTTTCCCAACCACCGTTTTTAACCACTCTTATCCTCCATGGGATAAGGATGAGCATGAACATTAAATAAAAATAATCTTATCCACTAAACAGATAAGGATGTGTACAAACATTAAATAAAAAACTATCTTATCCACTAAACAGATAATGATGTGCACAAACATTAAATAAAACAACAAACATGGGCTGGAAAAAACTAAGTGTTGTGCAACGTGGTGCACTGCGGCAAAAATCAAATTTTACCGTTGGGTTGAGATTACTCTCAACACTGCCCCTTAATCTCAACCGCAATATTTCCTCCACCATCAGTGACACCAAGATTATCACGTTGTTGTGTGAAGGTCTTTGTTCCCAACGGCTTGGTAAATATGTCTGCAAACTGCTCCGTTGTTCTGCAGTGCTCCAAGATGATTTCCCCGACATTGATCAACTCTCTGATGAAATGGTAGCGAGTGTCTATGTGCTTCGTCCTCTTGTGGAATACTGCATTCTTAGAGAGGGCAATGGCGGATCTATTGTCACAAAATAGTTTTGTCACCTCTTGCTGCTCATGCCCTAAGTCTTTCAACATTCTTCGCATCCATATGGCTTGACAGGCTGCCCTTGTCGCTGCGATGTACTCTACTTCTGCTGATGACAATGACACGATGGGCTGCTTCTTTGATGCCCATGATACAACTCCAGAACCCAAATAAAATACATACCCGAAAGTACTCTTTCGGTCATCCGCACTACCTGCCCAATCACTATCAGTGTATCCGGCCAGTCTAAAATCATCAGTTTTCTTATATAATATACCGTACTCCTTTGTTCCTTGGACATATCTCAGTATCCTTTTGGCCGCTTGCAAGTGTGTGACCTTGGGGGTCTCCATAAACCTTGATATCAAACTAACAACATACATTATATCTGGTCGTGTGGCTGTCAAATACATTAGGCTGCCAACAATGCTCTTATACATGGTGGGATTAACATCCTTGCTCCAATCCTCCTTCTTCAGTTTGATTCCCATAGCAACTGGTGTTGGAGTTGGCTTGCAATTCTCCATCTTGAACCTTTTGAGAATGTCCGCTGCATACTTTGACTGAGATATAAAGATGCCATGATCCAACTGCTGAACTTCTATGCCTAGGAAATACCTTAAAAGGCCTAAATCCGACATTTCAAATTCCTTTTTCATTTCTGCTCTAAACTCAGCTACTATGGCCTCATCATTTCCCATGAAAATTAAATCATCCACATATAAAACAACAATCAATAACTTGCCTTTATTTTCTTTGATATACAGTGTGGGCTCTCCATCACATTTGCTGAACCCATAGCTCATAAAGTATGAGTCTATCCGGCTATACCAGGCTCTTGGTGCCTGCTTCAGTCCATAAAGCGCCTTCTTCAGCCTATACACCTTCCTTTCTTCTCCTATGGCTTCATATCCAGGTGGTTGCTGAACATAAACCTCTTCCTTTAACACTCCATGAAGAAATGCCGACTTGACATCCATTTGATGGACTTTCCACTTGTGTTGGGCTGCTATGGCTAATACAGTTCTAATGGTTTCCATCCTTGCAACTGGTGCAAATGTTTCCTCATAGTCAATGCCATACTATTGTTTATAGCCCTTCACTACCAACCTTGCTTTATGCCTCTCCACTTTTCCTTCTGCATTACATTTGGTCTTATAGACCCACTTGACTCCAATGACATCTTTACCTTGGGGGAGATCTACAAGCTCCCATGTCTCATTCTTCTCAATAGCTGCTATTTCCTCATCCATTGCAGCTATCCACTTCTCCTCCTTGATGGCTTCTTCAAAATGAATTGGATCTTCAGTTGGAGAATACAATGCGAACAATAAATTTGAGCCTTCATCTTGCTCACCTTGCTCTTGTTGGTAAATATCAGTCAAGCTCCTAAAATTCTGGTTTCTCAACCTTGCCAATGGCATATTTGATGAATCACTTGATGTTGGACTACTAGGAGCTGTTGGTGGTGCTTGTTGTGCATTTGAACTACTTGCGGCCGATGTTGATGGTCCTTGCTGATTCTGATTTTGTATTGCAGGGGTGTTTACTGTTGTCCCCTATTTATCTTCAAATAGACCAGCTCCTAGAACATTGACAGTCTTCTCTATGCTTCCATCCCATGCTTCCTCTTCGACAAACTTGACATCTCTGCTAATTACAATTTTCTTTGTAACAAGATTGTACAGCTGGTATGCCTTGGAACTTTCACTGTAACCCAAAAATATGCATTTCTCTGACTTGTTGTCCAACTTCCTTCTCAAATCATCAGGGATATGTGCATATGCTACACATCCAAACACTCTCATGTGGGAAACACTATGTTTCCTTCCAGTCCATGCCTCCTCTGGTACTATATTGCCCAAACTCTTGGTTGGACATCTATTCAGAATATATACAACACATTTAACTACTGCTCCCCAATACTCATTCGACAAAAGCTTTGCCTTAAACATACTCCTTGCCATCTCTGTGATGGTTCTGTTCTTCCTCTCAGCTACTCCATTCTGTTGGGGTGTGTACCTTGTTGTATATTGCTGGTGAATTCCATTATATTTACAGAAGTTCTAAAACTCCTTTGACATATACTCTCCTCCTCTGTCGGTTCTCAATACCTTGATGCTATAACCACTTTGTTTTTCCACCAAATATTTAAACTATTTGAAGTACTCGAATACCTCATCCTTATGCTTCAATAGGTACACCCAAGTCTTCCTCGTGTAATCATCAATGAAAGTCAAAAAATAAATAGCACCATGCAATGATGGTGTATGCATCTTACCACACAGATCAGAATGTACTATCTCCAATGGAGCTTGAGCTCTTGTTGTCACTCCAACAGGGAATGCATCTCTGTGCTGTTTTCCCATTATGCATCCTTCACATGCTTTGCCAGACCTTTCAATAGGTGGCAATCCCAATACCATATTCTTCTTATGCAGCAAATTTAATGAATCAAAGTTAAGGTGGCCTAATCTCAAATGCCACAACCAATTCTTATCCTTAATCTCTGCTTGTAATACAGTCTGTGTGACTGCTGCCATCCTTGTACTCATGTCATGAGCTATCCTCAAGGGAAACATCCTATTGTTTGTCATCTCAACCCTAGCTACCAATATCTTTCTCGATGTCTTATCTAGTATGGTGCATTTGTTATCCTTAAAACTGATAGAATAACCTTTTCCTATCAACTGACCGACACTCAACAGGTTGTGCTTCAAGCCAGGCACATAATACACATCATTTATAAATGTCTTTTCCCCTTTCTTTGTCAATATATTTATTCTACCTTTTCCCTTGACAGTAACCTTGTTATCATTACCAAGGGTTACATCAGACTTAACATTTTCATCTAGACTAACAAACAGACCTCTATTGCCAGTCATATGGTTGCTACAACCAGAATCCAAATACCAAACATCCTTCTGACTATCCACTACAACGTTAAAAGCTAAAAATAGTCCATCATTCGACACTTCCTCATTCTCATTCTCAACAGTATAGTTAGCTCTCTACCTCCTAAGATCATACTGCTTCTTTCTACATTCACTAGCATAATGACCAAATTTCTTACAGTAATAACATTCCACTTGGGATTTATCATACCTTTGGCCTTGACCTTGGCTCTGGCTCTGCCTCCAGTTTTGGCTTGGCTGGCTTGTGCTTTGTTGACCTTGTTGGCTTTGGCCTCTTCCACTCGAGCTTGGCTGGCTTGTTGTTCCACCTCTTGCAGGGCTTCTTCCTCTGCCCCTGAAACCATACCTTCCTCTGCCTCTTCCTCTTCCAGGACCAATATTCACTTGTGACTTGAAGGCATTCTCCAAAGAACTACCTTCAGACCTTCTCAACCGATGCTCATGTGAAATCAGTGATGCTTGCAACTCATCAATGGAATATTGTGCGAGATTCTTGGTTTCTTCAATGGCAACAACCAAAGAGTCGAACCTTGATGGTAGACTCCTCAGAATCTTCTCAACCACCCTTCTGTCTTGAATATCCTCTCCATGGGACCTCATTTGATTCACCAAACCCACAACAGATGTGAAGAAAGAGTCTGCAGTCTCTGACTCCTTCATTTGCATAGTCTCAAAGTCTCTCCTCATTGACTGTAACTTTGCAGTCTTTATCTTCTCCATTCCTTGATATACTGTCTCCAACGTATCCCAGGCTTGCTTTGATCTTGTGCAAGACTGAATCCTTGGGAAAATACTTAAATCAACTCCTTGAAATATAAAGTGCAGTGCTTTGGCATCCTTTAACCGATTCTCCTTCAATGTATTCCTCTGTGCATTCGTCAATGCATTTTGTGTTGCAGCATTTGCTGGCTCTAGGAAGCCATTCTCTACAACTTCCCATACATCTTGTGACAGAAACAAGGTCTTCATCAGAATAGACTAGTATTCATAATTCTTCCCATCAAACTTTGGTATTTGTGGGTTATTCAGACTTGAACTCGTGCTCGCTTGAGCCATTTCTTCCTTGGCGTTTAAGCCGTAAACCGCTCTGATACCACTGATAGAAATTCAAGAGGTCAGAGGAAAATAAACACACAGAGACTAATATTAACAGTACACACAACGGAGAGCTGAAATTTTTTAATTTTTTTATTTTAAAAAATTACAGACAATAAACAACCACACTCTCTGTTGAAAAATAGAGTCACATCTCTTATCATTTCTCTCTTGTCTATAATGCATACAGATTACACTTAATTATATCTTTTCCCAGCCACCATTTTTAACCACTCTTATCCTCCATGGGATAAGGATGAGCATGAACATTAAATAAAAATAATCTTATCCACTAAACAGATAAGGATGTGTACAAACATTAAATAAAAAACTATCTTATCCACTAAACAGATAATGATGTGCACAAACATTAAATAAAACAACAAACATGGGCTGGAAAAAACTAAGTGTTGTGCAACGTGGTGCACTGCGGCAAAAATCAAAATTTGTCGTTGGGTTGGGATTACTCTCAACAAAAGGTTTACCCCGATGCAATTGGAGGTTATAATGGCGACAAGAAGCGAGATTCGAACCCACGAAGAGGCATAGAAAATTGTAACGTGTTACCAATTCCTCTAGTATAATAAAAAAAAACATAATTCATAAAATAATGAACAAATAGATTATAATTTCTAATTTTTAGAGACATTGTTAAAACATTACCTAAGTTGTAGCTTGCTTATTATTTTGATAAACTAATATAAATAAAATAATTGATTTTTTGAATATATATTTCTAACAAATAATAACATCTTTTAAAAAATCATATAAACTTCAATAAATCCATAACATTATTTTTACTACTTATCATTATATATTTATTTTTTTTGGATGAAAAAGCCATTATATTAATAAAATAATGTTTAATCATACAAAAAAGGGTGGGTGGGATTAGCACACCCCGTAAACCAATACATTAACCATTGTGGTTAAGAGTATACAAGAGTGTCAGAAACAACCCACAAACATGCCAAAACAGTATTAAATATGCATTCGAAAAGAAAGAAGCCAAGAAATTACTGCCACCTGGAAGGGGAAGGAAGATGCACATGACTCATAATGCAGGGTGCATTCCCCCAATGATCCATGAGGGTACGCAAGTACTGCAGCTCCACCTGTACTTTTTTAACTTTGTACTTGAATACTGTAACCAACAATCAAAGAATATATCATATTTATCAGCAACAGAGAAGACATGTCCGACATCTTGCTGAGAAAAAATAGCTCTATTCCGGGACTTCCATAGATAAAACAAGGTACCAATTCTAAAAATATTCCAAACAACATCCAAGTTGAAGGAAAAAGCAATAGGGTCACCCAAAATAGCATGCACCCAAGTAAAATCCTCCTGCATAAAAGGTCTGAAAAATTCAAGAAGCCACTCCCAAGCTGACTGAGCCCGATCACAAGACCAAAAAACATGCAGTAAATCTTTCGCTTGTCCACAAACCGGGCAAATGAGATTATGAACACCCAGATGCTTGAGCCTACTGCCAACAGGTAACCCTTGATGTAAGAGACTCCAAGCAAAAAAACTTTGTTTAGGTTCAATATAAGTAGCCCAAGCAATCCGAAACCTCTTATTCCATTGGGAGGGAAGAGAGACTAAATTCCATCTCAGAGTGAGCTTATCAACCATTGGAACTTGTGGGGTGAGCCATTTGTAACCAAGATGAGCTTTATATTGCAAAACGAGGGAAGCTCCCCAGGCCAACACCAATCGACCACCAGGGTTTTTGAAAATGCTTATGTAGTTTGCTCCAAATAGAAAATGGAATACTATCAATAACCACCTCATAAGTGTCTCTATCACCAGGATTTAAATTGTGAATTTGATGAAAACTTTCCCAGGGTATCCAACACCTGGCATGTCGGGAGAAGAAATAAAAAATGGAAGCAATACCATGCTTATAGAACCTCTGCGCTCTGACCCATTGCACCAGAGCTAAGGGAGAACCTTGCCAAGTGATAACAGGAGACCACCAAATATTCATGGAAGACAAAGAGGCACCTGCTTTGCGAAAACTCCCTTTCCAACTAAGCCAGGGTTTGAAGGCCTCCCAGGCTTTCCAAATACTATGAATGACAAAAGAACCTTTAACTTTAATAGGGAAGGGGCGGTAAGAATGGATTGCAATCCCACCCCTTTCCAAATTTTCTTCCCCTGAAGCAAACCAGAAGAAATGCAATGCCTGACCAGCACTTTCCAAGATTCATCCCCAATTAAAGATCGGGTGATCCATTTAGCACAAAGGGCAAGACCTTGTCGGTGACAATCAAACAAACCCATGCCTCCACAATCCTTGGGCAAACAACAAATTTCCCAGGCTACCCGATGAAAACCTTGCTTGACAGAGTCTTTGGCCCACAAGAAGTCTCTCAGAAGCTTATCCAGTTTTTTATAACAAGATTTGGATGGAACCCAACAAGATGAATAATAGACATGGGTAGTGGCTAAAACCTTAGAACAAATCTAAAATTTTCCTGCCAGAGAAAGTTTCTTACTAGTCCGATAAGAAAGCTTCTTTTCCACTTTATCAATAACATACTGCCACAATTGAGCAGAGGAACCATGAAATGCAAAAGGAATTCCAAGAAATTTAAACACCTCACCTGGATGAATCCAAGTCCATTGGAATTGATGTAACCAGTGTGGCAGTTGAGATTGAGATTGCCGAAAATAGGATGTTTTTTTCCATTGTATAGAAGAACCAGAGGCTAAACAGAACACCTCTAAGCAACTAATAGCCGAGGAAAGGGATTGCTCATCTTCTTGAAGCGTTAAGAAGGAATCATCTGCAAAATGACCATTGACCAACTGACGGTCAGAATTAGGGAGAGCAATACCCTTGATTAATCCTTGATCCATCTTATGGGCCAACAAATAGCCAAAAGCCTCTGTAGCAAGAATGAAAAGAGATGGAGCAAGAGGGCACCCCTGTCTCACAGAGCGACCAAGAGAAATTGACTGAGATTGACTATTATTCAAGGTAAGAACAGCTGAAGCATCTTGAAATAACATAAGAATGGTGCTCACAAATACTGGCCCAAAACCTAGAGCCTGAAGCATGGCAGTTATGAAGTACCACTCCATCTTATCATAGGCTTTCTCAAAGTCTATCTTAATGAATAAAGCATCTTGTTCAGAATTTCTTGCCCACTCCATACCTTCCCAAACAGCAAGAACATTATCAAGAATGTATCTTCCCTTAACAAAGCCAGTTTGTTCGGGTCTGACAATCAAAGGCAGAATAGATTTAAGCTTAAGCGCAAGGGCTTTAGCAATAATCTTGTAGCTCACATTAAGCAGGGTGATCGGCCTCCAATTGGTGATGAGCTCGGGATCTCCGGACTTAGGAATAAATTTAACATTGCCTTTGTTAATAATGGAACCCGGTGAACCAGGGCTTCAAGATAAACTTTGTGGAGATCGGAACCAAGCATATCCCAAAATTCTTTATAGAATTCACATGGGAAGCCATCAAGCCCAGGTGCCTTATCATTGGCCATAAGTGACAAGGCAGTTTTTAGATCTTCCAGAGAAAGAGGAGTGTCACAAAATAACATTTGCTCAGGAGAAAGCTTGTTGGGGACAACAGCGGTACAATCAGCAAGAGCTTGCCTTCTAGCATCATCAAGGGGTTGAGAAGCAAAAACACCTTGATAATGTGAAACAAATACTTTGACAATGTCTGAAAGATCTGTAAATCTCTGCCCATCAACTTGAATGGCTTGAAACTGAGAATGTTGAGCAGGAGGTCTGAGGCGCTGAAAAAATTCTTTGGTCACTCTATCCCCCACTTTGAGCCAATGCATTCGAGCACGTAATTGAGCCCCCTTGGCTTCATACAAATCAACCTTTTTTAGCTCATGCCGAATGGAAGAAACTTGGGATTGAGCAACAGAGTTGAAAGGAGAGGCTTCAAGCATGAGACAGGCTTTGGATAGCTCACTTTGCAAGGCAGACTTAGCCTGTTTTCGTCGTTTTGCAACTTCAACACCCAGAGTTCGCAACACCTTAGTGGTTCGTTGAATGGCAGCATTCCACCATTCAATCCTTCCAGAAATACCATCAGGTCTAGGAATCAAATTCCAAATGCGGCATATATGAGCTTTCATGCTAAAGCTATGCAAAAAAGAAACATTTAGGTAAAACTGTGAAGAATGCACTCTAGGTTGAAAGTTTAACATTGCCACCGAGAATAAAATAGGTGAATGAGACAGTGTAGTACCAGGCAAAGTCAACACATACGGTGAAGAAGGCAAAAGACGGGAGAACCGAAAGTTGTCACACTCAGAAATCATGGCTCTGTCCAATCTTACCAAAACCCTAGAAGAAGCAACATAAAAATTGGACCAGGTGTACCAAAGAGCCGCGGGAAGTCAGAAGGCGAGAAGCAGGAATTAGGGTCATAAAGGCGAAGCTTGTTTTTCATAAAAAACCAAGCTTCTCTTTCACCTAAACACCACCGCATCGGGACATGACTGACCTTATCAGAAGATTTCTCCACCATATTAAAATCTCCACAGAGCACCCAAGTGGCAAATGGCAGATTCATGGCAAGCCATCTCCACAACTCGCATCTGTCAGAAGCGACATTTGAGGCATACACATTAACCACCCCAAGCGGTTTTCCACAGATCTCGAGCAAAATCCAGACAGCTTGATTGGATGGGTCAACACCCCAAGTCACAACATTCTTCTGTAATCGAGGCCCAAGGATAGTGACGGCTCCTCCTTTTCTCGGGGAATGCTTTGTGGCAAAAGAGGTACTTCGTGGCCACAAAAAATCACATGTACACTGCAGATTGAAATCAGAAATCTTAACTTCTTGTAGACATAAAATATCGAGGCTTCCATGCATTCGAGAAACATTTGACATCTCATTTCGGACCAAATATTTTTTGACCGGGTCCGTCAGTCCTCGAACATTCCATGATAAAAAAATCATTGGGATTTGTCAGGATGCATGATCTCCATGACATCCTCTGCATCACCCAAACCTGTAAGTGAGCCAAAATAGTTGGAGGTCGCATGGAAAGCATCATTGTTTAGTTGTCGACGTTTATCATTCCGAATAGGGCTACGAGAGCGACGGACCTTCAAGGCCCGACCCTCCTCCACTGAAGAATTATCTGGAGCTGCCACCACTGAGGCCAAAGAAGGGCCCGACCAAAGAAGTTGAGACACTGGTGGAACTGGGGGTTGCATGTCAACAACCGGAGGGGCCGTATCAACAGGATTCTGAACAACTTCAGCAGAAGCTTGCATGTCTTGAGAAGGAGAAGGGGCGAGGTTGTGCGGCAGAAATCGAAGCTTCTTGTTGCTTAGTACCACGAGATTTCTTGCTAGAGACAGTAGTCCATTCTTCAGTGTTTCCCCGCGAGCCATTAGCAGGAGCCGCAGGAGTGGGCGAGGGATTTGCCTTATATTTCCATTCCATCAAAGGGCACTCCCAAATTTTGTGAGCTGCAGATTGACACCGATAACAGGTATTGGGTAAATTGATATAGGCAACTCTTTGCCTTATGGATTGGTCCCCGATTTTAATATCAATAAACTCCTGCAAATCCTTAGTAAGGTCAACTTTGATACAAACCCTTCTAGTGGGTCGAGCGGAGAAAAACTTTTCTGGCTCAAGGCAAACAAACTTACCTAAGGGGGCAACTAAAGTCTGCAAAAAACCCCAAAGAGGAACAGGAAGACCAGGGAATTCAACCCACACCGGGACTTCCAGTGCAGCTTGATCACTGACTTGGAAATTTTGAGAGTAGGGTTGCAAAATCAACAGAGAATTACGGACAGTCCATGGACCCCTAGACAGAACCTTATGTGCTTGAGCTGGATCTGAAAAGCGAAAAAGGAAATACCCTTTTGTAAGGTTTTGTACATTCTCCACTTTGACTCCATATGGGCCCCAAACTTGTTGGACCCATGAACGAATAAGGGTATCATATGGGATACGACCCAGAAAATAACCCACCAGGGT
This sequence comes from Wollemia nobilis, assembly GCA_028583015.1. Lineage (NCBI taxonomy): Eukaryota > Viridiplantae > Streptophyta > Pinopsida > Araucariales > Araucariaceae > Wollemia > Wollemia nobilis. The sequence continues at coordinate 5,561,517 of JAQPPZ010000040.1, forward strand.
ATGACTCTCAAACCATTCACAAGTTGTATGGAATTCATGCAAAGGAATAACAGCTTCAGGGACAGGGCCTTTACCTCGTGATACATTGTCAGAATGAACTTGCACGGACGCTTCCCCGGTACCATTGAGCTCTCCAGCAGACTCAGAATAAATGGAGCCGACTGCATGAGCGGCAGCCATTAAAAAGGGTGAATTAACACCGCCTCAAGGCGGTGTTAATGCAGCAGACAGGATTTTCCCACTGAAACCCTTACGAAAAATGCACAGCCAGTCTTGCATCAAACCCTAGCAGAGCCAAAGTCTTAAAATTGTTCCTTCTGCATAGTGGTTTTATTATAACCTTAAAAAAAAGTATTATATCTATATTTATTTTTATGTAAGTTTCATTTAATTTCATGTTTATCGTATGCTATCATCCATATTTATCCGACAAATATAGAATATTTCACATTTATTTGGTTCGAGGGCCATCATAAATCCCCGGTTGTACTCAGTTCGGGGACCCTTTCAAAACCCCTTCGTTTACCTAATAAAAAAAAGATTATTCTCTAAAAAAACATCCAATAGTGATAGCATATATGAAACAACTATTGTCTAGATATTTTGATCCATAAAATGCAAGGGTTATTGTTTTTTAGTGATGTCTTTCTTAGATTAGCCTAATATTTCTTTATGACATAAAATTTAAAATTACTTTAAAACTTAAAAAAGTTGTATCACATAAAATATCAATTAAAAGGAATAATTTCTATGCATAATAATATTTAATTTTATCATCTAGGTGAAGTCAAGCATTGTAGGAAGAGGGTAGTGAAGCATTACAGAAATAGGGTTGTTCGCAACCCACTTGTTGTACTCAAGAGGACATGAGGATGGAACAAAGTGAAAGGGGTGCAAACCCTAGGTGCAGTCAAGCGTTACAGGAAGATGGTTGTTTGCAGCTCGCTTGCTATACTAAGGAGGACATGAGGATGGAACAGAGCGAAAGGGGTGCAAACACTAGGTGCACTCAAGCATTGCAAAAAGAGGGTTGTTTGCAACCCGCTCATTGTACTCGAGGATACTAGTCACTCTTTAGTTTATGAGAAAGCCTCTTCAGTCAAAAGAAATGTCTCTCAGGGATCTTTGGGTTTGAGGGTGGAGCTTTTTGATGAACCTATGCCCTCTATCAAGATTTTGGAGGATGAATTTGGGTTGGATCTAATTGATCATGAAGCTTGAACAATTATCTGCAAACTCAAGGGAAAAAGACCAGGCCTAGAGGAGCTCAAAGGATACATTAAACTTTGGTGGTCCAATAAATTCCAACTTTGCTACCCAAAAAAAAAAAATTTGTTCCTTTTCTAATTTAGTGGATAGATATAGAGTAATTTATTATAGACACAATTGGTTTTTCGGACAAAGGGGTGTCTATATACAACCTTGGACTCCCGATTTCAACCGCCTTACAGAAGAAGTTGATGGCTTCCCAATATGGGTGAATCTATATGCTCTCCCTATGGATTTTTGGGGAGAGAAGATATTTGCCAAAATTGGTAACGCCATTGGTGCATTTCAATATATGGATGCCCAAATAGAGAAAAATGTGTCCAATAAAATTAATATGAGTAAAGCAAGATTGGTTGTTTGGATGAATGTTTCAGAATATTGGCCTCAATTCATTACTATCTCCTCAATCAAAGGGGAATGGATCCAAAATATTGACTATGAAAACTTCTCCCTGATATGTTATGACTATCAGCAATATGGCCACCTGAAGAAGAGATGCTCGGTCATCTAATAATACTTTCATTCCTCCTTAGTGGAGGAGAAGGCCCTGCATGTGAATGATCTTGAACCTTCAAACGTCCTAGTTCACAGGGAAGAAGTTTATCCTTTAGTTGCGCCAATTATCTAACAGGAATCAAGCGAGCAACAGAAGACTCAACCCCAAAAGGAGAATTTGAATCAAATCATTTATAAAATACAAATGGTTACTAAATACCATCCAATCAGTTCCATGGAAAATATTAGTACCTCAGATAGTATTCTTGAAGCTAATTATGAAACAATCGATGATAGTCAATTTTCTAAAAATGAAGATCATACATAATGTGTTACAACTAGATATTACCTCGGGAGCTTGAAGTGCAAAAATGCATTCTCAAATATTGCCACTCTGAAGGAGGAAGAACCTATGCTACAGAAGAAAAACAATTAAAAGACCCATCGATTAAAAACTTCGTAAAAACCCCAATGGCTCAAGACTGTTATTTTTGTTATGTTTGGGTGGTAGCTACAGTTTTTTTAAGTTTCTATTTCGGAAGTGGTCTACTAATCTGTCATGTTTTGGAAGTTTTGTCAATATGCGGTATTCTAAGGTTCAGTTGTAGTAGTAAGTGGATGATAGTATTTTGTAAGGTTGTTGCAGCATATTGTACTATCTTACACAACTTGATGTATAGGTTTGGGGATCCTAAAACCCTTTTTTACCCTAATAAAAAAAATTAATGTTTTTTATAGTCCCGATAAGGACACCGCAATGGCAAAAGGCATTTGGCTCTCCTAGCAGAGACCCAAGTTCAATTCATGGGGAGGGTGGCCCCCGATGTGCCCCCAACTTTTCAACCTATTCAAAAAAATATTTAATGTTATCATATTTACTATTATTGACTTTTATTTATGTGGTTTAAACTCATAGTTCAACATCATTGTTAAAGGCGCGTAACCTACCCATTCATCCAAAATCCCAATGAATCAACCTCCAATCTACAAGACAACATCCATGAATTCTATGCAATAGTAAATATAGACTAGTTTTTGTTTCTATTATCCTATATAAAATTAGTCCAAACAAATGTTTATGGAAATAATGATGTCTTTTTGCTCATTGTTATGTAAAAATGTGTGGTTATAAATAATGATGTGTTTTTGTTCATTGTCATGTAAAAACATTATATTTAATATAAGCTCAATTAACCATATCCAACTTGTATTTTATTAAAGATATTCTTCATTTCCTCTTCTATTAAATATATTCATCTTTCTCAAAGTGCTATATTTTCACAATCAGCTCCTTGACTTTATTTTTACTAAGAGATAAAATTTCACTTAACCAATTGCCTTCTTTTTGCCAAGCAAATATCAACATCATGATTGGTCAATTTATCTACTCCCTGGTTTCTTTCTTTATAGATATGCTCAAATTTCTAAGAGGCGAACTCCAATAATAGTTTTTTTTAATAGGTTATATGTGGCTTCTATTGGAGGGCACTCCCATCAACATACCAAAATATTACATTTATTGCAACATACATTTTTATCACAATTTTTTCATTTCTTTTTTCTCTTAAATATATTCTTCAACTTCCTTGAAGTGTTATGTTTCCATAATCAGCTCCTTGACATCATTTTTATTAAGACATAAAATTTCACTTGGCCAATTGCCTTCTAAAATTTAAATTTCACCAAGATGAAGATCAACACCATAATTCGCTAATTTATCTACTACTCGATTTCCTTCTCTATAAATATGCTCACACTGCCAGGAGATTAACCCTAGTAATAGATGATGAACATCATCAATAATATTATTTTTTATCTAGTCTCCACATCCATTTTTGTTAATAGCATTGATGATAATTTGTGGGTCGCCCTCAATTGAAATATATTTCCATCCTTTTTTTGTTGCAATTTTAATCCCTGTAAGACCAAATATTGGGTTTCCTTCTAGGTGGAAGATCAATAAGTTGCCATGTCTTGTTCTTCATTAATTCTTGATATTTGACATTCATGGAATTCTTCCACTCCTTCAATGCAAGAACTTCATGAACCATTGAGGTTTCATAGGTTTGCACCACCGTGCTCATCAAGAATAAGTTGATTTCGTTTTGAACTTAGCTCTAAGTTCTTGGTCCTGAACTAGATGTGTTTGGAACACAATATAAGTTGAAATCACAAACTGTGTTGAGATACCACTTGGATTTGAGTGGTACTCAAAGTGTATGGTCCCAGGTCATTAGCTCCATCAAAATTATTTGCATCATCTTCATTCATATCAACATCCTGTCTTAGAGGCTTCATCATCATCATCATCAAACTAAAAATTGCTTTATCAACAATGTGTGGCTTAGAAGAAGAGGTAAGGCCATTCTTCTCATCAAACACGACATTGCAACTAATATACAACTTCTTAGTTTTACGATCCATGAGAAGATATCCCTTTTACTCACCGCTATATCCAATTGAGATATATCACTTGGATTTCTGCACCAGCTTCATCTACTTCTGCTTTGGAATGTGCATGATTTTAGTGCATCTAAACATGCCAATATGTGATACGATAGGTTTGATACTCGCCCATGCCTCTTCAAGTTTGATATCATTCAATGGGAGTGTGGATGCACGATTCAACAAATAGACCGTAGTACGAACAACTTCTACCCAAAATGTTGGCTCTAAATTGGCATTGATCAGCATACATTGCACCATCTCGTAAATACTATGATTTCACCTCTCCACAACTCTATTTTGTTAAGGCGTATAGACAATCATTAATCGACATTTAATGTCATGTTGCTTCATGAAAGCAAAAAAATACATTACTAGTGTACTCCCCCCTTAATCTAAATAAATGTAAAGGGTATGTAGACACCTAAATTGTGTCATGCTTAGGGGAGCTGCTCACATAGACACATTCATAAGATCATATGACATAATCTTGGACTTTCCAAGCATCAACAGTGGTTCTCACCACTCATTTGGGGCCTTTTCAAGCCATCCAAGCCTAGCCGCTCAAGCCAAGAGCGGACAGATCCTAGCCGCTCAAGCCTAGAGCGACCAGACCTTAGCCGCTATAGACGACAACGGCCAGATCTTAGTCATTGCAGACGACAATGGCTAAGCCATAAGAAGCAGTTTTGTCGACAAACAGGCCTAATCACGGGTGAAAGTGGTAGTCTGCATGCAATAAAGGTGAGTGGGAGTAACTTTGCATTCCTTTTCATGACCATTTCACATAGGAGACTTGAGTTTGCATTTAGACTTTAGTTAACTGACCTCCAAGCATAAACAAAGGACAAAATATTCTCATGCTAACGACCAGTTCGCATAGGAGACTCAAGTTGGTAGTTATATTTCAGATAACTAGCTTCCAAACATAGAAAAGACAAGAAGCTTCTCATGCTAACTTGCACTACGCATGAGAAATTCATTCCTAGGGCTTGGACATAGACCTAGGGTTTCACACTATAAAAGGTGCAAGCCTAAGAGCACCAAAGGAGGGACATTATTTTTTTATCAGAGAATCGATATTTTATCGATCTTGGTCATTGAGGAGAGCTTTCGAGACTTGGAGAGTTCCCTTGGAGATCACAAGTACGACGAAGCCCTGACGGATTGAAGAGCATAGCAACCATTATTTCAACATCGGATACAAGCTTTGGTCCATAGCTTTGGAGAAAAGAGGATGAGAATCACTTTAGCGGCCGCTATCTTGGACAATGGCCCGTAGGCTTAGCTTAGGGTTTTAGACATTAGATTCATTATTTTAGCATATCATTAGCATAGCATCATTTCATTTGTTTGCATCCATAGCATTAGTCTAATTTGCATTTGCTTTCATTTGTTATATTCAGTACTAACAACCTCATCCGGGGAGGCATTCTCGGACATCTAAGCGTGTGTTGTTGTTTCATTGCTTACAAGGCCATAGGTTGATCGGACGAAATCTGCAACATACGAGAGCAAAAGGGATCCCTCTAGGAAATAGACCTAGAGAAGGAGGCATCTATAAGCCCTCATACATTTCCGTGTGCAGAATCGGGAAGCTTTTCGAAAGCGCACCACCTCTTCATGAAAGGGGCACTCTTTACCTATTTGTAACCTTATTGTATCGAAATGGGTATCCCTAAGAGGGACCGACATGTAACCAAGTTTCAATATGAATAAAAGAGATCCATATTTGTTATTTCCGTGTTATATGCTTTTTCATTGTCTTCCATTTCATCTTGGGTTTTTAATAACATTGCAAGTAGAGTAAAGCGGTGCGTGCGTCCCGGGGTCGCTACAGATGGCGATCACGGTGGGACCTCCACTAATTTTTCATTTGCTTCTGGAATACTAACTTAGTTTTATGTGCAGGTCTAGCCGCTCTGAGCTACAATGGCCAGAAATTAGCCGCTCTGAGCTACAACGGCCAAGAACCAGCCACTCTGGTCAAAACCAGAACTGGAGTGCAAGAGGTCAAAACACCGACTCTCTGAGCTGGATCAAAGGTTGGTATAACTTATCTGATATTTTATAGCTTTTTGTCTGCTTTTGTGTGTCTAAAATAGAGAACTTAAAACACATTTATGTTTGGAAATTGAAAGAATAAAAGGAGAAAGAATTAAGCATTTTGCATATCTTAGATCTTCTTTTAATTTTCCACTAGGCGTTGCTAGGAACAACGGCTTATGCCTAAAAAGTTCACCCTAGAATCCAACGTGCTAGACATTGTATGTTGTTTGCTTGCTTTGAGGCCCTACTAGAGGCCATAGCTGCACGAAATAAAGTGCGCTCATACAAATCATAGTAGTTCATGCATATTTTTGAATATTGAAATGTATTTTTGCACTTAGGCATATAGGAAAGATTCATTGCTGCTATATGATGCACTTTATGTTATGCAAGCTTAAAATGAACACCACACACGCACGTCTCATTTAAACATTGGGGAGTTGGATTTCATCACCAACCCTCAATTTAGTCCAATGACATTGGAATTCATCTCCTTCCACTGGTTTACCCCCTAGAGCTTCCTAGAAATGGATTGAGAAACTTACTTATAGTGATACTAAGTTACTTGTGCTCAAATTATCTCCCACTGTTGGAACAATCATTGGTTCAAAGTGGAAGAGCTAGGCGAACCCCCCACTAGGTCTTCAACGGTGTACCCTAGCTTCTTTTGAGAAAATCATGTTTGGCATGGGTGTACTTGATTATCACTATGGATGAGTCTTCTCATTCTTAATCCAAGAACAAGAGCAAGAAATCAAAAGAACAACACATCAAAACACACCAAACAATTTAGGGCACACTTAAATCGGTAATCAAGATAAACATTTGTTTGGTATTGTGTGGCTATTCCTAAATTGCAACTCAAAAGATCAATTCATAGACAACATGGTCAAAACAAGAAGTAAGCACCCTCGGTATGATACCGAGGGAGAGACAGAAGCAACTCATACCCATAGGCGGAGTCATAGTAACATTGAATGACCTACCCGTAAGACCATGAGACGTAGCTCCGTGAGCCTAAGGGGTGATAACTCAACCCTTGGGGGATCTCCTCGAGAAACCCCAAGTAAGGAACCACATCATGGAACAAAGTCACATAAAAAAAAAGAGGCTTCACAACCATCCTCATCAAGGAGACATGAGGAGACCTCAAGGGCCCCCTCTAAACACAAAAAAAAAACACCAAAGACGTGAGGAAGCTTCAAGGGCCTCCTCCTCACATGGACATAAAGAAGGTTCTAAAACTCATTCTTCACATAGGGATGACGAGACTGCTACATCTCCATCCACATGGAGAAAACATGTTACCACAAAGCCCTCTTCATCAAGAAGGCAAGCAAGAATTACAACACCTCAAGACTCACAAGAAACATATGAAACAGGTCTGCCCACTAAAGGGTAGGAAACTAGAGCTACATCTAGCCATGGGAATAAAATAGAAGAAACCCTTCACACAAAAGGAAATATTCCCATAGACTATGACCTCATAGGAGTGAATGGCACCCCACGGGACCAGCCATGGAAAACAAGATAGCTAGATGGGTTGGATCGGTTTCCTACACGACCAACTCAAAGAACTGTAGCTACTAAGAACTTTGCATCTGGAAGCTCACAAACTATGACTTCTAAACACATCTCTCAGTCTGGGGGTACCTCAGAGTGACCCCGTAGTAGACACCCAAAATCTGATCATAGGGATACTCAATAGTACACTAAACAAGTCACATTAGCTAGCAAGAGTATAGGTACAATAGAAACCTCCTCGAGGAATCTACGAGTCAAGACAACAAGAACAGAGTCAGATAAACATGAGTCTTCTGTGATAGTGCAAACTGATCGAATGAGGTGGTTAGAAAATGCATTACGTAAGGAGTGAGAGCTAGTGGAAGCTCTCGAACAGGATAAACAAAGAGAAAGACTCTTGCGCCAACATGAGCAACGCTTAAGAGAGCAGGCTGAGCGGCTAGCTCTTAACAATTTACAGACAAATGGTGGTGACCACCAAATAACTAGATGCGTTGACTCACCTAAGGAGAGGTGCACTAGACAAGATAGCCCACAATGAAATCCCCCACCAAACCATGAACAAAATCCAACTAGTGGGGAAAGGGCAAACACAACAAACCAGGATCACAATCCTGAGTCCCCTCATAGGAGGGAGGAAAATGGAACAAATCAAATGGATAGAGAGTTACCTCCATTGCCACTATGGGTAGGCCTACAAGAGGAGGAAATCCATGCATCAAAGGCATTTCAAGAGCTTGCTAGAAAAGATGAAAACCTTTGAGAAACAAGAGGCAACTGGGAACTCGCCAACATTGAGCAAAATACACAACCAACCATTGTGCCCATCAATCCCTAGCCCTCCATATCCTAAGCACTTTGAGATGCCTAGGTTAGAAAAATTTAAGGGTGAAGAGGATGCACAAGAGCATGTCACCAATTTTATCAACGCCTATTTTCATCTTGAATACAATGACACTCTCATGCTAAGAACATTCATAATGACATTTTCAGGTGCTGCCACTCAATGGTTCAACCAACTACCTAAGCATAGCATAACCAACTTTGAACAACTAGTAAATGCATTCCTAAAGCATTTCTCCTTTGGTGCTAAGAAGAAGGTGAACCTTTCAGACCTGGCCAACTTGAAATAGTATGATGATGAGCCAGTAATGGATTATGGGAATAGATGGAGAAAAGTCATGGCAAAATTATCATTCTTCGTTCCCACAGAAGAGATCATTCGCATGTTCACCAAAAGTTGCTCTAAACACATCTCCCTCTTGCTACAACTTCAATAGTATCCTTCGTTTGAGGAAGCTTTGGCATAGGCCAAGCTCATCAAAGAAATAAAAGTAGATGAGGGAACCATTAAACTCCAAAAAAAAAGGAGTGGAACAAGAATGGTAAGAATGACAAGTATAAATAGAAGCAGGCCAACCCTGCTCCAATAAATCAAGTCATATTGGCTACACCCAAGGATGGGGGTGCACAACAACCCCAGAACTATCAAGCACATCCCCCGCCAGCCAATTACGACCAAAGGAACAATCAGGGGTGAAATAGAGAATGCAAGCCACCTCGTTATTTCACGCCTCTGACAGAATCAATGCAATCAATCTTTAATCAGTTGAGCGAGGCCAGGAGGATCAGATTTCCTGATATACCACTTATAGATCCCAACCATCCTAAGCCAAAAGGATATAGGGAAGATCAATTTTGCCCTTATCACAGGATACCGGGGCATGACATTGAGGCTTGCATTGGTTTTAAGCATCAAGTGCAAAACATGATTGAGGCGGGAGAACTCAAAGTTGACAACCCACTAGCTCCCGATAACAAATACATGGGCATATACAAAAACCCATTGCCCAATCATGAGGCCCCTAGAGAGCAAGGGGCCCAAGTCAATCAGGTTCGAGATGATATACCTACCCATGAATGCATTGGGATGGTTGAGATTGTTAAAATAGAAAAGAGGTAGTGGTCAACCAAACCCCCCCCCCCCCCCCCCACCTTCCAGGTCCACCAACATGACCTGTGGTAACTATCCGGAGTAGATTGGAGCAAAACCTACAGATGACTCCAGCTAAGTTATCCATCTATGAGCTCATACAATAGTCCCCAAAGCATAGGGAGACTCTAATGGAAATATTAAGGATAATTGAGCTCCAACCACAGGATGTGTCATGTCTTGGAAGGAGCTATGCAGTACAACATCCTCTTAGGGCATCCTTGGATAAGGGCCATGAAGTGTGTGCCTTCGATCTTGCACCAGTGTGTCAAGTATGTGCACGAGAACAAAGTCTATGTGGTTCTGGCCGATGAAGAGCCTTTTAAATACATCCATCAGGTGGACATTCTAGGAGAATTTGTAATCCCTTCTACCCACATGTACGTAGCACCTTCATCCCCAACCACACAAGTGGATAACGAAGACAAAAGGGTAAGAAAAGACCCATGCACATCAACACCTCCTGGTGCACTCAAAGTAGTCAATGCTTCTAAAGTACCATCAACGTCAAAACCAAAAGACAATCAAAAGCTAAAGGCGCCCTTAGTCAAGGAAGAAAGGCCCAAGGAAGTGCCAACCATAGCCATTGCTGAAATGCCAAGTCCTATGGAAGAAGAAGATCTTCAAGATCAAGATGAAGATAGTGATTACCACCCCGCTTCGCTAGTGTCATCCGTAGGGTCATCCACATCGCATGCATCAATACACTTGGCAAGCATAGGCATAGGGGAGTACCTTGTGTAGAACATTACCTTTACGCCTATCATTGAGTCTACACAAAACATGGGAAGGCCTAAGGACTTGAGGCCGCCAGTGGGAACAGTGGTCCCACTTGGAATCCCTCCCAACCAAACCAATTTTGTCTATGTCGGCCTGGACTGCGCCCATAAGTCTTCAGATATAGAAGAGGATAGTGACGAATTATTCATGGTCAATTTTCATTACCTCTCTAACCCCGAGTTTGCTCTAAGCTACTTTGAGTGTTGCCATTGGCATGGCTATGGCCTTGGTATATATGAGCAAGGGTGCAGGCAGCCATACGAGCCACAATATCAACTTCCCTCGACAAATTTGACTTAGGCTATTATATCAGAGGTCGAGATGACTCTCTTGCAGCAGCATTGGATAGATTAAGCTTAGGGTTAGGAGAAGACATTAATTTCATTCCTTATCACCCCCTAAGAACAAGAAATTTGAGCAACAAACAAGTGGCCACAGTAAACATACCACCACCAAAAATTTATCATCCAAACATCTCAATTGATTCCACCCCAATAGGGTACAACTCATGGGATGAGGAGAATGGATATGAAGCAAGTGATGATGAGGCACAACTTGGCTTAACCTACCAGGGGCATCACTATTTACAAAGATTCACATGGTCCATCCATGATGAGAGTGGATATACATCAGAGGAAAGTGACTATGAATCAGAAGACTCAACATAAAGAGCCTACTTAGGCCTAAGCCATCAACCCCTAAATTTGGGGCAAGAGACAAATGCAAATGGATTCTTCATAAGTGATAAAGAATATGAAGATGAAATAGAGATGGCCTACTTAGGGCCAAGACATGAGCCCCTTGTCTTAGGGCCGCATACAAATGCTAACAGTTTCTAGATAAGCGATGATGACTTTGAGGATGAGACCGAGATGGCTTATCTTGGACCTCACCACTTACAGCAAGTAAATGAGCTAGTAGAGAGAGAGAATAACCATCCATAACCTATATTCAAATAATATGGAAGGAAACGAATAAGATGACATGTGTGAATTATATATAATGAATTTACAAAAAATAGAAAAATAAAGCCGAAGACCTCTTCCCTAATGAAGAGATGTTACAACCATTCCATTTTGCATCATGTGTGTATGACATCTTCCATGTTGGTTTGGAACCTAAGTTAGTAGGTCCTATAAATCTCACCGATGACATTCATTTGATACCCATGCCTCATCAGCTAGAGGATGGGTCACATATGGCTATAGAAGCAACTTTTGAGGTGGACATCAGCGATGATCCTACCCAACCAAGAAAAGTCAAGTTCGGAGAAAGTCTATCTCCAGAGGAACAAGCCATCCTAATTCCTCTCCTCAAAGAGAGGCCAAATATTTTTCTTGGACTTACAAAGACATGCAGGGATAGATCCAAAGTTAGTCATTCACAACCTTTCATTGGATCCCATGAAGAAGCTCTCAAGAAAACTAAGGAAAATGCATCCAACCGTCACTTTGATGGTGAAGAACAAATTGCAAAAACTACTGGATGCAGTATTCATAGTTCCTATAGACTACCCTGAGTGGGTGTCAAACATGGTACCCATGGGGAAACCCGATGGAAGAGTCTATATCTACATAAATTTCAGAGATTTAAATAGGGCAACACCAAAGGATTCATTCTCATTGCCAAACATAGATGCTCTTGTAGATGCAACCGTAGGTCATGAGATGCTCTCCCTAATGGATGGTTTTTCCGGATACAACCAGATCTAGATTAAGCCCGAAGATCAACATAAAACTGCTTTCATTACTCCATGGGGAACATTTTGTTACAAAGTGATGCCATTCGGTCTCAAAAATGCTGGTGCCACATATCAATGGGCCATGACATACATATTCCATGACTATATGCATAAGATATTAGAGGATTACATGGATGACTTACTGGCCAAGTCCCTATTGCGGCAAGAGCATGTTGAAGTCCTTAGACAAGTCTTTGATCACCTCATAGAACACAATGTCTGATTGAATCCTAAGAAGTGTGTATTTGGCGTAACTTCTAGCAAGATTTTGGGATTCATCGTATCCAAGAGAGGCATCGAAGTCGATCCTGCAAAGGTAAAGGCTATATTGGAAATGGCCGCCCCTACCAACATTAGGGAGTTGAGGAGCCTACAAGGCAAGATAGCATCCATCAAAAGATTCATCATGCAATTATCAGACAAATGCCGACCTATGAATCGGTTGCTATGCAAGGAGGTCCCCTTTCATTGGGATGAAGAATGCCATCAAGCCTTTGCAGAGATCAAAACTTATCTAGCAACACCACCAGTATTGGCTCCACCAAGGCCAGACATACCATTTTTACTATATATATCAGCTACTGATTTCGCATTGGGCACCATGTTAGCCCAAAAGAATGCACAAGATAAAGAGCAAGCCATATATTACATTAGTCGCACCTTGGTGAGTTATGAGCTAGGATATGCGTATGTCAAAAAGTTGTGTTTAGCAATGGTCTTTGCAACTCGAAAGTTGTGACACTACATGTTGAGCCATACGACCTACGTCATATCAAAACAAAATCCTTTGTAGTACATGATGAGCAAGACATATCACAATACACGTACCACAAAGTGGATCATGCTATTGACAGAATTTGATCTAGAGTTCATAAGCCAAAAGTCCATCAAGGGACAAGTCATAGCAGATCAATTAGCAGAGGTGCCTCTTCAGGATAACAAGCCTCTCACTATAGAATTGCCTGATGATGTGGTCTTTGCATTATCAGATCCACCAGAACTCGAAGAACCTAAGAAAGAAAGAGACATGTCATTGTTCTTCGATGGTTCGAAGTGTGAACAAGGGGGCGGAGCAGGGATTGTCTTTATCACACCATAGGGCGCTCCATTACCCTTATCATTCAAACTAGACTTCCCATGCACAAACAACAATACAGAATATGAAGCATTGATCCTGGGACTCCAAACAGCCATAGCAATGGGCATTAAAATATTGAATATCTTTGGTGACTCCTTGCTCATAGTAAACCAGGTCAAAGGACTATTCCAATGCAGGTGCCCACTCCTGAAGACTTACAAGGAACTTGTTGACACATACCTAGCCCGGTTGGAATGGTATGACATCGAGGCAATCCCTCGTACGTCAAATAGATTTGTAGACACCATGGCCTCTTTGGGATCCTTAATCCCTCAGAATCCATCTACTGATTTTACAACCATTCATGTGAAAGTGCTTTCACACTCAACAATACGTCATGAAGCTCTTGACAATCAAGAATCGATCAACATGATCAACATCGAGCCAAATCAGGATTGGTCCTTCGTAGCCAGATATTTCTTGCAAATGACACCTTGGGGGTCTTTGATCTCCCAAGGACCTATGGAGTGTGGTGCAACCATACACCATAGAGTTGTTCCTCAATCCATGTTCACTAGCTCGAAAATACAGGAAGAGCAAGCCATCTTTTCTATAGAAGTCATGGCTTATCAGGATTGGCTTTCCCAACTACGGGACTTCCTAAAACTTGGAATAGTACCTCAAGGTTTGTCGCATACTGAAAGGTGAACGTTCAAACATAAAGCAACAAGATACATCTTGCTAGGAGAAATCCTCTACAGACGAGGATATGATGGAGTATTACTCCATTGTCTTGAGCCCCAGGAAGCATCCTGGGCAATTTTGCAAGCTCACGATGGCACATGTGGAGGGCATTTCAATGGCATGGCCATCATTAAGCGCATCTTGAGAATGGGTTACTATTGGCCCACCATGGAAAAGGACTACTGTGAGTATGTCAAGAAATGCAGTAAGTGCCAACATCATGCAAATCTAATGCACTTACCATCACAAGCCTTGCAACCCATCCAAGCAGCATGGCCATTCTCGTAGTGGGGACTAGACTTGATTGGGAAGATCTCACCCCCATCCTCAGGCCGACACACATTCATCATAATAGCCACAGAATACTTCACTAAATGGGTGGAAGCGATCCCCTTAACATCAACAACTGGACCAAGGATTGCGGAGTTTATACTCCATAATATCATAAGTCATTTTGGGGTCCCTTCTAAGATAATATCGGATAATGGGCCATCTTTCAAGAACAAAAATGTGCATGCTTTAATGAAAAAATACCATATTCAACATAGTTTTTCAACGCCTTATTATCCACAAGCAAACGGGCAAGCAGAAGCCTCAAACAAAATAATAGTCTCCATCTTGAGGAAGACGATGCAAGACAATCACAAGGATTGGCACATGCAATTGCCTCTTGCACTATGGGCATACAGGACTAGTATACGGACGCCCACTAGGGCAACACCATTTTCACTAGTATATGGCATCGAGGCCATCATGCCACTAGAGTTGGAAATTCTGACTCTACGCATAGCATTAAAGGACTTCATAGATGATGATGTCGCATGACAAGGCCGCCTTGATCAGTTGATGCTTCTTGATGAACGTCGAGTCAATGCTTTAGAGCATCTTCACGTTTACCAAGATCACCTTGCGTAAGCTTACAATAGTAAAGTCCACCTAAGGGAATTCAAGGTTGGAGATCTAGTGCTCAAAGAAAACCAACAGAATTCGAATCTGCCACCGCATCTGCGAGATAAGTTCACGGTAAACTGGATAGGCCCATACATGATTTCACAGAGGGTTGGGCCTGGAGCATATCGCCTTATATCATTAGATGGTGTTGAGGAGCCTGAACCTCTCAATATCATTCACTTAAAGGCATTCTACTAACATTCAACATAAAAACACAAAAACATTCAAATATGTCATAAAACAAAAAAACAAAAACATTCAAATATGTCATAAAAACACAAAAAAATTCAAATATGTCAAAAACACAAACAAAATCATAAAAACATAAAATTTCAAAAATACAATCAAATGCTCCAAGGGTAATTCAACCCGCTTGGTCAAAATAAATTCAAAATGCTCCAAGGGTATTCAAACCGCTTGGTCAAATCCAATCAATTCAAAATGCTCCAAGGGCATTCAAGCCGCTTGGTCAAAATCAATTCAAAAAGCTCCAAGGGTATTCAAACCGCTTGGTCAAATTCAATAAAAATGCTCCAAGGGTACTTCAAACCACTTGGTCAACCAATCAAAAAAGCTCCAAGGGTACTTCATGCTACTTGGTCAAAAATCAAAAATCCCCAAAGGCATAATAAGCCCTTTGGTCAAAATCAAACAAAAATACAAAAACAACATAAAAATCAAAAATACAAAAACAATTGCATCTCACATCTTGCATCCACATCATTGCATTGCATTTTCATATCCACTACAATTGCATATGTCATGAGAGCCTTAAAAGTGATACCATAGTTTGTCGCACAAATCATTCAAATCCATACCTCCATCAACACCAGTATGTAATTGTGTTTTTCAACACAACCATTATTTGTTGCTATACATAATATACTAAGGTTTTTCGGTTAATCAACCACACCTAGTGATCTTATCAACTTTTGTGGAAAACAACTTTGATTAGTAGAAGGTAAGGTCTAGCCGTGATAATGCCTTGGATATTCAAGATCCCGTCACTAATTGAAACACTAAAATCCTAGCTGGTACAAGGAAAATATGAAAGTTGCAAAGCGGTCTAGGTTACCTTAAGCGAAAAGGATCTTCCTTGCTTATCCCCCTGTGCAACCGGTTTAAAGGTGCTGAGAATTGGCAAAAGGACAAGCTTTACCCTATCCAAATCCCTTGCTTAAATCAAAATAAGCAAAAATCCCAAAGCAAAGTACATATTCAAAAGGCCAAGCATACAGTCCAGATTTCAAAGCAATAATCCGATATACAAATAAGAAAATCAAAAAAAATCCTAGCTCAAAGAAAAATCAATAAAAAATAAACAGTGATTTTCATCACTACATATGAGCAAAATAAACAGTGATTATCATCACTACAAAAATCCTCGCTCAAAAAAAAATCAATCAAAAATAAATAGTGATTTTCATCACTAC
Organism: Wollemia nobilis; assembly: GCA_028583015.1. Lineage (NCBI taxonomy): Eukaryota > Viridiplantae > Streptophyta > Pinopsida > Araucariales > Araucariaceae > Wollemia > Wollemia nobilis. The sequence continues at coordinate 5,578,019 of JAQPPZ010000040.1, forward strand.
ATATGAGCAAATATCCAAAGCCAAAAAGAAGCCAAAAAAGGAATAAAGCTTGAATCCCTAGAATTCTCAGCATTGTACAAAATCGGAAGGAGAGATCCTTATGCATGATGATATGTCTATCACAATTGCTTCATGCATTTGTGTAGACCAATGTTTGAATGTGGATGAGCTAGCTTAGGTAACCCAATATTGCCTAGTGGTATAGTCCAACTAAGTCCAACATAAGGATGAGATGAACACTTGAGGATCCCTGATCTTAGCAATGGGCTGAAAGAATCCCGCCTGACATCGGAGGAAATGCTTGAGTTCTATCTCAAAATATACAATCACTTGCACACACAGAGATCATGAAAAACCAGGTCCATGGTAAAAGCCTTACTTTTCAAAAGTCTAGAGTGGTCAATAGACAATTGTTGATAGGGTAACTAGAGTGTTTGAATCTCTGAAAAGCCCCAAAAATTCTTAAATAGCAACAAATCATAACATCATTCACACCATCACTTTCTTTATAAGATTCTATAAATTAGGGGGTATCAACATAGTAGGACAGATACCGCATATATATTAGAAATAGTATATAGACGACCACTGACTACTTTATATCTTTTAATTTACAGAAACTTATTAAGAAAATACATTACACACCATTACATCTCATATATGAATACTTAATCAATTCTTATGATAAGAGTGATTATTTAAATTCATGATTATTTTTTTACTTTCTGTGGTATCACCCATTAAGATTGTCAATGTCATATGCATTCTGTATGTTTTAAGTGATTAGAGCATACAGGTTCGTTTATACCATCCCATCACATAAGTTAGATGCATACAATTAAAGCAAAATTAAACATGCATTTAACAATAACATCGCATCCACAAACACAAGTCATGAATCGTCCATCATCACATCATAAAGCACATCATAAAACATATAGGCAATATCCATTTGCATACAATCATGAATTCATCATTCATCATCAAAATACATCACGTCATATCATCAAATCATATAAGCATTTACACATCCATATAAGCATCTACAATATCATCTATCATCTAACATATACATCAAATCATCATAATACCATCATCACATCACATCATAAAACAAAATAACAACAAAAATATGAGCAATAAATGATACACATAATGAGTCATAATGAAAAGATATCATAAAAGTATGTGTGTCAAGTCCATGGATGTACAAAAATGCCCATGGGTGATAGTCATATAGGTCAGCCTGACCTCAAAAATGAATCAAAACCAAGAGTATCATCAATCAAATACTAGGCCTGCGCCCCCTGCAACACCGCCCCCTATGGACGGATCTCTGGGAGAATGGTGCGAGCTAGACCCTACTGGTCTCTCTGTACGAGGTCGGGCCCCATGACCAGGCCGGATGGAAGACTGCCCTGCTGTAGAGCTCCTGCTAACCTGTGACCCACCTGTGGCTCCTCTCACCCTAGGGATGGTGCCTAGCCTAATGATCTACCTCGAGAGAGCGACAATCTGGGTTACATCCTCAACAATCTGAACATCACTCTCATCCAACAAACCCTATAGATGATGGATCTCAGTCTCGAGAGCTACCCTCAAAGGATCCTTAAGAGTAGGAGGGGCAACAACAACCTACATCCAGGTAGCTCCTCCTATAGCAGCCTGCAAATCCCATATCTAGTCTGACAACTAAGCTATAGTAGTATCCCTCTAAGCTATGGTGGCATCACATTGTTGTACCTATATCTTGGCCGACTAGAGCTCGGCCTCCACATCATGTAGTTGTGCCCTAAGAGGAGAATCTCTCTCCTCAGGCTCCATCTCCTCCTCTACCTCCTCAGGAGCCTCCTGCTCCTCTACTACCACCTGCTCTACCTATTGGCCCCATGCCGCAGTCCTAGCATGAACCCTGCACCCCACTAGGTCTACCCCATCTCCTCCATCATCCTCTCGGCCCAGACTACCCTTGCCATACCACATCAGGTCACCCCACCACCATGCAAATGCCTCTATGACTCCACCAGCTACTCCAAGATCAACAGTTGGGGCATCCTCCTCATCAGCCAACTCTGTAACCTATCGGGGAGGGAGGTCTCTCTCTACTTCGATGTACCTATACAAAAATGGTACTAGTGGCACATCCTACTGCAACCCATACTGACGAAGAACCCGAGAGTAGAAGAAGTACTCTCGGATGTTAACCTTATGGCCAATGAGCCATCGCTTGCATCGCATCCTAGCAGTAAAGTTATCAGGGTCATCCCAAGTAGGACACTCATGATAAGGGCACCATATGATATCTCCATCCCGGAGTCCAGTGAAAGTATCAGTGTAATGAGTCAGCTCCCCTACGAATGTGTGGCTCTTGCGCTCCTCGCTCTCTCTGGCCCACCTAGCACCATAGCACTGCATCCTCCCATCCACAACTATGATCTCAATAGGAAGCCCCTTAGGGTGATCTACCCTAATGTGCTCCCATCCCCAGACCTGTAGAAGCCAACTACAAGTGATGTTGACATGACCCCTCCGATGGATGTGGTACAACTCGTCATAACACTGAGCCAATAGAGACCTACCCCATGCATATATGATAGGCTCCTCATTGTCTATCAAGTCCTGAACCATCGCAAGGAGGTTCCAAGGGAACCTCAAGCCTGAGCAATCTGGGATGAGGACATTGTTGATGACCATCAGCAGCACCGCATGCCTCATTGTGAAAACATGCTCCCGATACCAATGGATGATAGACACTCCTCCAGACTTGTTGTCCTTGAGAGCATCCTCAGAATACCTCCCAAACACCCGAGTGAAGACAACCACCTTAGCATTAGTGGTCGAAGAAACAATAGCCACCCCATCAAAAGGGATCCGAAAGATCCTGTACACATCCTCCGATGTAATGGTCATCTCATCGATCGGGAGGTGGAAGGTATTAGTCCGAGGGTCCCAGCGATGGGCCAAAGCCATAAGGTAAGCCTGGTTCGACATGAGGTGAGGTAATCTGGTAACATACTGGAGCCCACGAGCCTTGAGCCACCTCCAGTCCATGTCATCCAAGCGAGGAAGAAGGTCAAGCAAGAGCTTCGGGTCCCGAGCCCGAGCAGTAAGGATCTAAACAAAGCAAAAGAAAGATGAAACATAACTACAGTGCAATACAGGCTAAAGAATAGTTCAAAAATTTCAAAAAAAATCAAAAACTATCTCAAAAATCCAATAAAAAGCAAAAATTATGCAAAAAAAATGGCTAAGGGATTTAGTCATTATCGCCTACAACGGTCAAAAACTGGCCATTGGAGACAACAATGACCAAGACCCAACGATCAAATTTTTGACCATTGGGGTTCAAACTTAGCCGCTCTGAGCAACAACGACTTAGAATCGGTCGCTCTGAGCGACAACGGCCAAGGGATGACATGACAAACCCATGAACCCTTGGCCAAAAAAGAACAAAAAAATCAAAATATTGCAAAAATAACATAAAAAGATCAAAGAGAGAAGGGAAAACAAAAAAAATTAAAGGTAAATTCCCACTCAGGCATCAAAACAAAGCTAAGTTCAAACACGCTTAAAATGGTAGCAGTAGGTGAATAACAAAAAAATTTAGAAACCCTAGGCTAAAGCCACTAACAAAAAAACAAAATAAAAATTGGGGACTAACCCACCAGAGCAGAAAGTAAGCTAAACCTAGCTACGGGTTTTGATTCATTACTAACAGGTTTAGTGAGGTTCATTTTACCAATTACTTAGTGAGGTGCAGTTTTACCCAAATAAAGGAAAAGAGAGCTAGGGTTTAGAAAAAGAGAAATACCCGAGAAGCTCTAGCTCCTCCAGCAGCTGATGTCTCGCCCTGCACAGCCATGTCCTCGATGCCAAGTAAACTCCAAAGTCGCAACCGTCGCTGTCACACCAGAGCTCTAAAAAGTGAATCTTCAATAATGAAAATGAAAGGTCAAACCCTAGAAAATGCAAATTTTATATTTCTTTAATTATGCCTTGGCCGTTGCTGACGTCAGTGGCCCGAACTTCATGGCCGCTCAAGGCGACAACGACCACAAGCGGGAACTCAGAGGCCGTTGGACCTGACAGCGACCAGATCCACAGATCAAAACAAGAGGTTTCCTCCTTGAGAAATCACACAAAAACAACAAATATACACACTTTGATGGTTTAAGATCATCAGAATGTTCAAAATAACAAAAAAATCACATAAAAGCACAATCTCAGGTAGGCCTCGTATTCAGTCACCTACTCTATCAACTCGACGATTGCAATGATTCACACTCCATGTATTTCGGTGAGATGAGTAGATAACCATAAGGCCACTTGGGGCAAAAACAACTCATTTTGGAATTACGATGTGCCACCCTTCAATCCCGAAGAAGACCAAGATGGTCGGATTGCTCCACGGGTGCGAAAGGATCATCCTAATTCCCCTATGATATCAAAAACATTAAGCCAAAGTGATACAATCTAAACATAAATAGAATCACTCATCCTAACTCCCTAAGAAGGCTATTGATAGTCGGACCGCTCCTCGGGATAGGGATGGATGATTATCATAAACAATTGGAATCACACTTGGATGTGGGATTGCCCATTAAAAGCAACAAATGCTAGAAAGGAACCAGATTAGTCATATTGGTCAAGCGACTTGTCGCTTCATTCATTGTCATTTCTTCACCAATCCATTGTGTGGGGAAGTAGTTCAAAACTTCAACATAATCATAATCAAAATCAACAAAATATCACTCGATCATAACAAAATCATGTTCATCCTACGAATCATTGCATACAACAATCACAAATTTCCCTTGTTTGTTGGGAACGTAAGCAGACATGACATCTTCAATTGTAGCTCTCCTATCGGTCGAAATTGTTGTAGCAGTTGAAGCTACCCGATTGAGTTTGAGGAATGAGTGCAATTTAACATGCCCAAGCCACTAAGCTAAGTCCTCCGAACGTTGAGGCAATGATTCAAGGGATGCGCACCATCTTGCATGATTGGGCCATCCAACGTTGATCAGACCATTGATCACCATACACCCTACAAACAGATCAGTCTACGTTTTTGCTCAGCGTTGTGTTTTCCACACAACGCATCGCAAAAAGGGGCATCTGTAGACACCTAAATCGTGTCATGCTTAGGGGAGCTGCTCACATAGACACATTCATAAGATCAAATGACATAATATTGGACTTTCCAAGCATCAACAATGGTTCTCACCACTCATTTGGGGCCTTTTCAAGCCATCCAAGCCTAGCCGCTCAAGCCAAGAGCGGCCAGATCCTAGCCGCTCAAGCCTAGAGCGGCCAGATCTTAGCCATTGTAGACGACAGTGGCTAGATCTTAGTCACTGTAGACGACAGTGGCTAAGCCATAAGAAGCAGTTTTGCCGACAAACAGGCCTAATCACGGGCGGAAGTGGCAGTCTGCATGCAATAAAGGTGAGCGGGAGTAACTTTGCATTCCTTTTCATGACCAGTTCACATAGGAGACTTGAGTTTGCATTTAGACTTTAGTTAACTGACCTCCAAGCATAAACAAAGGACAAAAGCTTCTCATGCTAACGACCAGTTCGCATAGGAGACTCAAGTTGGCAGTTATATTTTAGATAACTGGCTTCCAAACATAGAAAAGACAAGAAGCTTCTCATGCTAACTTGCACTACGCATGAGAAATTCATTCCTAGGGCTTGGACATAGACCTAGGGTTTCACACTATAAAAGGTGCAAGCCTAAGAGCACCAAAGGAGGGACATATTTTATCAGAGAATCGATCTTTTATCAATCTTGGTCATTGAGGAGAGCTTTCGAGACTTGGAGAGTTCCCTTGGAGATCACGAGTACGGTGAAGCCCTGACGGATTGAAGAGCATAGCAACCATTATTTCAACATCGGATACAAGCTTTGGTCCATAGCTTTGGAGCAAAGAGGACGAGAGTCACTTTAGCGATCGTTGTCTTGGACAATGGCCCGTAGGCTTAGCTTAGGGTTTTAGACATTAGATTCATTATTTTAGCATATCATTAGCATAGCATCATTTCATTCGTTTGCATCCATAGCATTAGTCTAATTTGCATTTGCTTTCATTTGTTATATTCAGTACTAACAACCTCATCCGGGGAGGCATTCTCGGACATCTAAGTGTGTTGTTGTTTCATTGCTTACAGGGCCACAGGTTGATCGGACGGAATCTGCAACATACGAGAGCAAAAGGGATCCCTCTAGGAAACAGACCTGGAGAAGGAGGCATCTGTAAGCCCTCATACATTTTCGTGTGCGAAACCGGGAAGCTTTTTGAAAGCGCACCACCTCTTCGCGAAAGGGGCACTCTTTGCCTATTTGTAACCTTATTGTATCGAAATGGGTATCCCTAAGAGGGACCGACATGTAACCGAGTTTCAATACGAATAAAGAGATCCATCTTTGTTATTTCCATGTTATATGCTTTTTCATTGTCTTCCATTTCATCTTGGGTTTTTAATAACATTGCAAGTAGAGTAAAGCGGTGCGTGCGTCCCGGGGTCGCTACAGGGTAAAGTAGTTTTTAATGTGCGCAAGGCCATAGGCTATATAATACAGATATTGTTTTCACAACCATACTCCAATTACCAAAGCATAGTGTACAACCCAACCCCCCGCAAGATTTGAACCTTGGACCTTTATTTATAGTTCCAAAGTCTCCATTGTTAGGTTACTCAATGAGATGACCAAAAACCTTTTCCACACGAGCTTTGAACTCCTAGAAATAGTGGAAAGCTTCATCCTTTATCATTAGGCAATACACCCACATTCATCATGTATGATTATTAAAGAGCAATTGAAGAATTCTACAACCATTGAAACTTGGATCCATGGGTCTGCATAATTTAGTATGTACCAAATCTAGTGGACTAGCCACTCTACAAGCGTTTGAGCCATATGGGGCTCGATGTTGCTTTCTGATCAAACTCATATAAAGGTCACAAGGATTTGTCAAATACGAAAGTCCATGTACCATGTCATGATTGGAGTCACTTTAGATGGTCGAAATTGAGATGTCCAAATCACCAGTGCCATAGTATAGCAACTCCATCTATCTTGGTTCTCTCGCATTACAACCGCAAGTTGAAACATCTTGCCTATGCCAATAGCACGAATAATGATTACCGAACCTTAGGATTGCTCTAGAATGAGTGTTTTTGCACCTATTTTAAGAAATACAACACACAAATTGTGATCAAGCAATTGATTCATAGAAAGCTCTTCATGAGGTCATGCATGTAAATAACTTGAGGTAGGTGATAGGTACGCACTTCATGATGCTAACGAACATCATTGATACCAACAATAGTGTATGTCGAATTATCACAAAGAGTAACTTGCACATTGTAAGATGAATGGTCAAGGAACACAAACCATTCCTAGCTTGTCATGTGTCTAGTAGCTCCTACATCAACATACCAAACTTGGCTTGATTTTGAAATAACATTAGTGGATTGAACAAAACAAACAAGCTTGTCCTTTTGTGTCAAAATCAATATCCTCAACTACATTGCCATGTTGGCAATGAGGTGTATTCCTCTTTTGTCAATGAGAACCCTTCTACTTACCTCCTGATGAATTCTTCGATTGGCTCTCAAAAGAACCTTGTGTGAACAGGTTGTCCTTGCACTCCTAAAGTACATGACCTAGTTTCCCACAGATGAAACATGTGATGTTAGAACATGAATAGTTCCTTTGTCCTTGATGTTGTTGATTTTGCCCTTTGCCTTTTTGTCAATTTTGGTGCCTTTTTGGAGGTCTACTACCTTTCTTCAAGTACATCAACTTCTTGCTTTTTTGGGGGTTTGCTACATTTCTTCAACCACATCGGCTTCTTGCCTTTTTTATGCATGACCAAAGCACGATCATCTCTAATCTGTCTATCAAATTGTTTCCTCCTATTGAATCAAATTCACAAGTCTCAAAAGTGGGACTATGATTAGTCACGTTCAAAGTTGTTACCAAAATGTTGAACACAAGTGGCAATGCTTGCAACACTATTGAAACAAGCACGTCATTGACGATTTCACCTTATGCTTGTAGCAAAGCTCACAATTCAACAAACTGTTGTAGAAAGCCCTTCAGCTTCTCACCGATCTTCATCTTCAAGAAATGCAATTAGCTACGTAGATATAGAATTTGATTCTAATTCTTGGATTTGAACACTATACTAAGTTCATCCCATGCATCCTTGGTTATTACTGCATCACAAACGTACGGTTGGATCTCATCAGTCACATCCAATGTTATGTTCAATCGACCTTTCTAATCAGCTTTATCAAATATTTTGTTCGTCAAGGTCAGCAACATGTCTTTGAACAGTGTCAAATACTACTCCCCACAAATCTTCAAATTTCAGGTGAATCTTCAACTTTGTCTTCCAAGCAAAATAGTTGTCACCTTTCAACAATTGAGAATCAGGCAACATCTTTAGGGCATCAATAACCATGTCAAGTCTTCACAAAAATGGAAAAATTCACTTCTACTAGAACGGACTTGAAAAGAGCTTATTAAATATACCTATAGTCAAAAAACTTGATGCCTCAAATTGCGATAAAACAACAAGGTCTCATTGGGCAAAAAATCAGGTGTGGGGAATTGATGTCTTTTTCCTTCTAAAAAGCATCTCCAAGGAATATTCTAATCAATGTTCCAATGTTATAAAAGAATAAGGTGGGTCTTCTCCTCCACCTAAGTCCACTAAAAACAAAAACAAAACAAAAAAATTTAAAGGGCTCAAAATTTCTCCCGCTTGTGCATGTGGATTATATTAGTTTGTTTTCTAAAAAAAATAAGGCATGCAAGCACAATCCAGTCACTTATGCCTTAAAAAACTTGTGTGTAGACAAAGAGAGCTCTCCATTACATGGCTTCACCAATCGCCTTGAAATAAAAAGGTTTTAGAAGTCTCAAATAGCCTTCCCACCATACATGTGGTACTAAACACTTTTACAAGGATGATATCAACCCTATGCATAGTAATCAATCATGTTCACTTATTCCAAATAGACCAATCACATGATCTCTAGCACACATGATTTCCATCGTTAACATTTGAATTAACGATGTTGGGCATAAGGTTTGGAGTGAGATTAAAAAATGTTAATCATTTTTTGCCTTATTCCAATGTTGCCTCTATGTGCAACAAGTAATAACGCTATGGAATAGCGCTTTCAACTAGTAAAATAAACTCTTATCCTATCAACACCATGTCCTCTACCCTTTGTAGTAGGAAACTCGAACATGATCAAAAGCTTCTTGTTTTTTAGCTTGGAACTCGATTTCTTTGAAGAAATGGTCTTGTGCCTTTGCTCCCGACAACGTCAACTTCTTGGTGTAGCACCTTTATCTCATTATCTTGCACCTTCTCCTTTGGACAACATCCACTCTCTAACCAACAACACAGTAGAATTTGTCTTTGACACAACAAACTCAGCTTCTCTTCATTACGATGTCTTCAAACAACATTTCACCGATACTTCATGTTAAGCATTCTATTAACATCAAACGTGTCAACAAAAAACATTTCAAACTTGAGTTAGACAGCTCTTTTAACATCCATGCAACTTAATTTCCTTAGACATCTATTCAAAACGGCCCAATCAATCGTGGAATTTAGACAATATTAGATGACGACCCACATTCCTAGATCTAGATGGCTTCCAATGATTTGTGCATGATATTAGATGGCAAGCTCCATCAAACAAACCTTACCATTACATGACGACCTAGTTCAAATGGCCCTTACATGGCTAGACGACCCGTTAATCATCATAAACAATATGTATCACATTCGCAATCAATCTTGCTCCACTCTAGTGCAATTCCAACATATCTCAAATGATGGATAACAAGATACGAGAGGATGCTAGCCCTGGTTCAACAAGGAAAAAAATCTTCAAAAAACTTATTGCCACATCCAAATCTCCAAAGCCTAGCTTCATATAACTTTCAAAAGTTATGTGACAACTCTTCCAAAATGAACAAAATGCAAGAAGGTCAAACAATGCATAAGACTACCTAACGATACATCAATCAAATTAACACGTTCATAAAATTGCTCCTTTGAAATTCTCGAATGAGTCCAACTCCAAATGTTGGCAAGACTTCTAGATCCAAACACAAGTGCTTGCAAATCTACAAAACCAAACAGAAAAAAACCACAAAGAACAATTCTCCAAAAAATTTGGCAAGGTCTCTTCCTCGCACGAACTCAACAAACACTTATGTCCAACTTCTAGATTAGCCAAGGCAACATGCACGAACTTCGAGAGCTATCTCCACTCTACAGCACTGGGTCACCTTCACAACATCGAAGCTCTAATACCAAATTTTAGAAATGCAGATTGAACCTTTGCATTGATGTGATACAAGAATATATACATGAATGATCAAGAACAAAAAGGTAAAGAGTTACAACCAACTCTACAACTACTCCTAACCCCTAACCATATAATATTCAAAACATTTTTCCATCTTGAAACTTCCCATTATGAGCACCATGTCTATAAACATTTTGCAATAGAGGCAATAATACAATTCCAAACTTAAACATGATCTTGAGATTTATTTTTAAAATTTGTATTCCCTTTCAAGCAATAATTTCCAACAAACAAAGGTAGGACAAATCCTCCACAAAATGCTTAATGTTTTGAAATAAATAATCAAACATTTGATTAACTCTTTCAATGTTAATGGAGATACCTAATATGTTCTCATATTTTTTAGAAGGCGACTCCAAATGGTGTAGCTAAGGTACAATGAAAAAGTAAATGATCCAATGTTTCTAGATCCCCTTCATACAAGGCACATCTGAAAGGTCTATGATATCCTCTTTTTTGGTAAGCTCTCCTTTAAGAATCTTGCTTTGGATACTAAGTAAAGGAATATTAAAGTCTTAACAATCTTCCAAGGGAAATCACTAGGAGTAAAAAATTCTAATTGTTATCCCACTTAACTGAGAATCCACCATAATTTCCTAGATTCCAAACTAACTCATTCTTTTGCATAAAAATAGGTCGATAGAACTCTTAAAACATCTGTGAAGCCCATCCCCTATTTGTTTGAGTTCCTCTCCTTCAACGAGGTTACTAATAGAAATCCACAATCTTGAATTTTTTCTCACATTAATATAATCTGACCTTTCAAGCTTTATAAGCTAGACTTATCTAAGCCAATGATTGCCATCTTTGATCAACAAAAATAAGTATAAGGTTTCAACCATGCATCGAACCAAAAAATCATAGAAATGCCCACATTGATTGATCAGCTAATATGTTTCTTGATCAATATCAAACTATCTAATACAAAGTTCCATGTTTGGTGATCCTTTAAGTAGGGTTTGTTTCCTAAATATTTCCATTATTTCAAGAGAACCCGTATTATTTTTGAAAAAATATTTTTGTCCAACTCTTTCATTGATCTTTGAAAAACCTCTAACCAACTTTTGCCCCTAATGTTAAACTCACAAGTCTACAAATATGCATGCCTACTGCTCCAATATTTTATCCTTTATAAATCCTATTCTACTTATAAAGAGGAAACCTAAATTTTTTCCCACATCCTTTCCAAAGCAAATCTCTAAATTTTATTAAATTTGGATGTTATACCTATTGGCAATCTTGAAAGTGACATCATATATGTGGGGATAAATTTTAATATAGTCTTTATGAGTTGTAGCCTTCCATCCATGGTTAAAAACTTACCTTTCCAACCTACTCAACAATATTTTATTCTATCTAAAAGTGATTCTTAAATATCCTTCTTTTCTTTATAAGACAAAGGAATAGCAAATATTAATGGAAATTTTTCAATTTTAAACCCTAAAATGTCCTCAATAATTCGTTGTAAATATAGGACACAACTAATGAAAAATATATTATTTTGTAGTATTAACCAACTGTCCAACAACCTTCTCATAACATGATAGTATTGATTTAACTCCATGGCCTCACTAAAGGATGACCCAAAAGAAAAGTTTCAACAAGAAATTGGGCATGAGACTAGGGACCATTTGATACAACCCAAATACCTTTGACATGATAGTATTGATTTAACTCCATGGCCTCACTAAAGGATGACCCAAAAGAAAAGTTTCATCAAGAAATTGGGCATGAGACTTGAAGGGACCATTTGATACAACCTAAATACCTTTGACTTTCCCTCTAGTTTTTGTCTTTGAGAAAGTTCTCCCAAATGCTTACGCAAGAATAGTAAATAGATAAGGAGATAGTGGTTACCCCCACAAAGCCCATGAGAAGATTCAAAGTATCCAACAAGGGATCCATTAATAAAAACAAAATATTCTGAAGTATTATAACATCTACTTCATTCGCACCAACCTTGATCAAAACCAAACTTCTTGATAATATCACATAGAAAACTCCAACATTGTTGTCATCATATTATATCATTGGATAATATTTTAAAATATATGTTGATGATCAAATATTATGAAAAATCAAATACTGAACTCTCATGAAGCAAATTTTTAAAAAATGATATGAAATCATTATGAATGTTTCATGAAAATGTAGAACAGTATAAGTAATGCTTATAGTGTCATTTGCAACAAAATTATTCTATTCTCTAATTTGAAAGACAATTAATAGTAAAAAGGTCATAAAACATGAAATTAATTTTTAAAGGTATGATCTCTGCATTACCCATCTCTTTATTGTTCTAACAATCAATCAAGTAAACTCACTTAACAAAAACATGCCACAATAGGAAATTAGATGAAGTATTTCCATTATATGTTGTCATAAAAAATCAAGCCAACAACACAGCAACTTCTTCCAAATGACAATTGTTATAGAGAGAAAGCCTTATATAGAATTGCTTCACTATCGAGCAATCAATTTGAGAAAAAGTAAGGATAGCAAAGATCCTAAACTAAACTGTGACTAATAAGATTCAACATTCAATTCAAGCACTTGAAATAGGTAGATCATCAAAATAAAAAATAAAAATGTCAAGACACCAAAATAATAAAACAAGCCCAATCATCTTAGTATCAAGAAGCAAAGACACATTTCAAAATATATATATTAAAGCTAATAATTATCACCAAAATGATATTTTTTGACCAGAAATGTATCAATACCACCAAAAAGGAAAGGTATTCTCAAAATACGTGTCCAATTGTATTGACTTTGGCCTTAAAATAATCATAAAAGACTTGCAATAAATAGATTTGCAGATAGTTTGCCTTTACAAAGGAGACAAAACCATGCTTCAATGAACTTTCCCTCCTCAAATCCTTGGTGGACCCAAACTCCCAGCAGAAGGCAAAAGACTACATTGTGAGGAAGGATGGCAGCCCTCAGTGGAGCATCACGACCCTCACCGGTCGTGAAGCTGAAGTCTCCTCTCTAGATAAGATCCTCCAGGGCATTACCATCCCGACTGCCAGAAGACCCGACAAGATGATCTAGACGGGCACTGACACTGGCATCTTCTCGGTTAGGACAGCCTACAAGATCCTTTCCAAGGAGGCTGAGGGGGATTTCCCATGGCAGATAGTCTGGCAGAAAGGAGTGATCCCAAAGGTAAATTTCTTTGCTTGGATTGTTTTTCAGAATAAAGCTCTAACCATGGACAACCTCCACAAAAGAGGGTTTGCCTTCCCCAGTAGGTGTTATTTGTGCATGGCAGATTGCGAATCCGCAGATCATCTCTTCCTTCACTGCCCGTTCACCACCACGGTGTTCGACGTGATCCTCTCCTCCTTTCAGGTCCCTTGGAGCCCTCCTAGGACAATCAAGGAAGCCTTTCCTCAATGACTAAACCCGTTCAGAAATCCTAATCTCTGGTTCCTTTTCGATGCGTCCTTCCATCATAGCCTTTGGTAGATTTGGTTGGAGAGGAACGAAAGAGTCTTTGGTAACCCTTCAAGAGACCCCCTTCCACAGCCTTCAAAGCTCTTGCCTTTGCAATAGAAAATTCAAAATTCACTCCTAGTCCCCTCCCCAGGATCCGGTCGGAGGAAACTGTGTTCAAAAGGATGAACCTCAAGGAGGATCCAAACCACCCTAACATCTTTTCGCCCAGGCTCAAGGTCAAATGGAGAAACCCCCCGAAGGGTTGGCTTAAGTTGAACTTTGATGGCGCTGCTCGTGGCAACCCGAGGCCAGCAGCTGCAGGAGGGGTGGTCAGAGATCACAGGGGGAGGATTGTCCTCACCTTCTGCGAGAACCTGGGTATCCAATCTAATCACAGTGCGGAGGCCAAGGGTGTCCTCAGAGGGCTTCGACTCCTCTCAGAGGATCCTCGCCCTTTGGTCATCGAAGGTGACTCTCCGAATATCATAAGTTATCTGTCGAATGGCAAAGATCCTTCATGGAAAGTTTTCAATATTGTCTCTGAGGCAAGGATCCTCCTATCTAGACGGACCGATGCCCAAATCAATCACATCTACCGGGAAGGTAACAGGCTGGCATATTACATGGCTAATAAAAATCTTTTGACCTCTGTGTTGGTAGTATGGAGGTCGTCCTTTCCGGATGAGGTGGAGAAGATGGCCAGATCAGAGTTTCCTCATGAAGACACATAAGCATAAAGGGAAGGCGCTCGGAGGTGGTGCATCCTCTCGGCCACCAATTCTCTGATCAAGATGCTGACCAGGATCAAGGAGCAGAACGTTAAGGATGACCAGGAGGATCCGGAGTAGCGGAGGATCCGGGGCTGCCTTCCTTGTGGTTTTTTCTTGTTTTTCCCATGGTTTTTTGTTGCTTCCGTTTTAGTTTGCTTCAGATTGGTTTTTGTCTGCCAATCCTCTCACGGAGAGGCCCCTTTGTAAGCCCTGTGGGCAATTTTGAATCAAATTTAGTTAGATTTTGCAAGTCTGTTTGATCCTAGCCCTTGAGGCCTGTAAGGACAGAATGGGCTCAGCCCTGTTTTTGTACATAAGGTTTTGGGATCCTCTATAAAAACCCACTGTTAATACAATCAATCTACCAAAAAAAAAAAAACCATGCTTCAATAATATATCAACCATACAAAAATATTGATGGTTATAAGGCTTAAACAATGTAACAAATCAGAAATAATTTTCCATCCTATTCACGCATTACTCATCAAATAAAGTTATTGCCATCTTCAACTATATGTTAGAATAAAATCAAGATTAGGCTAAAGAATTAGCTACAATCCTCATTTCTAACTGAACTAAGTTTTTTCATGAATATGTAATATACCTCAATCTCATGAGAAACTAAATCTTTTTAAACAATGACATTGTGCTTTGATAATTATTAAAATCCAAAGATGACAATTTCCCTATTCATAAGAAGAATATGTAACTAATGCAATAAAACTTAACCTGCTTCCTTCTATGGAAACTTAACTAATAATAAACATATAAATGTGCACAACTTCTTATTCCATTTTAAGGAGTATTAAACGGGTCAAATGGGAATCCAATAACAAGGCACTAAAGGCCTTTAAAGAGATAAAACACTAAGGATTCCATAACCCAATCTAGTAAGCCTGATATTGAAGAAAAACCTTCCATGCTGAATAGAAGCGTTACAAGCTCTAACATTCTAATAATCCATAACCAAAATTTAATTAAAAAAAAAAAAATCAATGAGTAAAAGGCACAATGTTCCTAGCCCTTTTGAGACAAAGTAAACCATGAACATAACACACAAACAAAAAGATGAAAGTGTCCTAAGCAGTTACAACAAAGCAAATAAGGCCTAAATTGATCTTCTAAACTTAAACCAACTGCTCCAAAGTTTAAAAGATCTTCAGCAAACAAAAGTGACAAAACATGGAGCAATATTGAGTTCAAACATTTCTATAACATTAATGATAATCAAACCCAATTCTTGATTGGAAGGATCTTGCAAATTATTTTTATAAAGTGTTACACTTACTACCCTTTGTAGTGTATTTTTGCTTTAAATTTAGCAGACATAAATTAGTCCATAATTGTACAAAAATTTATTAAGCATCTGGGTAAATAACATGCAGACTCCCATTACTCAATAGATACGAATCAGAACAATGAGAAATATCTTTTATTGGCTGGAACTAGCAGATATCACATAAATATTAAACTAACAACCAACCACTTGTCTACAAATAACAATAATAGCAAATGTATAGTAATGTTATCAAAAACAGTACCACAGAATTGAAAGGATTGAAAAATAAAACAGAATTTAATACAGCAAATAAAGTAATTTCAAGTCGACCTTTTTGTTAGAACAAAAATGAGATGGGTTTACTACAACAAATTAATTTTGAGTCAACCATTTTGGCAACACACGCGAGATGGATTTAATATAACAAATAAATTAATTTCAAGTCAACCTCTTTGCCTGAGAAAAATGAGATGGTACAAAATAGCAAATAGGCACAGAAATATATTTAATGCACATGTTTATTACTAGAAAAAATGCAAGATAATGATGAAATAATTATAATATTTTTTATGGGACGAGGGTTCGAGAGAGCTCTGATGATCTGAGCGCGATGAAATTAGGGTTTCTTGGGAGGGTGGGGATGACGGTGGGCGGGAAGGCTGTTCTGGGAGAGCACGGGAGCGTCGGCAGGTCGAACCAGGGGCTCGGCAGGGTGGAGGGAGGGCAAACAGAGTGCGGGGACGCCGAGGAGTCCTTGCCAAGTCGCGGCAAGGATCCGCCAGACAAACGGGGAGATGGACCTCGGAAGTCATATGCTTTGGCAGCGGCCTCTGAAACCCTAAGCGGGCTCTTCTCCAAGGAGTTATTTCCGTCCGGGGACGAGTTGGACATCCCGGCAGAAATTCTCTCAAGCTTTGTGGATTTCGAAAAATTTACCCTCATCGGTAAGTTTATTGGTGGTCGTCCCGACATGGAGACCATTCGCAAGTGGGCGTCTGGCAAATGGCGGACCTCTGGTCACTTAGAGTTGGCTGCCCTAACCCGAGGTTTTTTCGCGATTAGGCTGAGCAACAAGGAGGACTACTTTAAAATCCTGGCTGGAGGGCCTTGGTTCTTGGGCCGTAGGAGTCTCTTTCTAAGGAAGTGGGGTTTGGACTTTAACCCCGATACCCAGAATATCAACATTGCTCCAATATGGGTTAGGCTCCCGAGTCTTCCCCTTTTCTGTTGGCATGAAAATGTAATCAGAGGTATTGCTCGGTCCATCGGGGAGCTGATCACTTTAGACCCTCCCACCAGAGCTCGAACTAGATTTGTCCAAGCCCGGTTATGTGTTTTGGCGAACTTGGAGACGGACCTCCCATCCTCCATTACTCTGCGGTCTAGGGGTACTTTTCTACACAAGCAAGCTATTGTTTATGAGAACAGGCCAGCTTTACGCCCTCAGTGTAGTTTTCAAGGGCATCTTCAGTCCAATTGTCCTCTCCAAAAGCCGAGGAAGAAGGAGCGGGATCCCTGCAACCCTCTGGAGCACGGTGAAGGTCAGACGAAGCACCCTTTTGCGAAAGGCCATGAATCTCCAAGTCCATCCAGGGACCATCTCGAATCCTCCTTACCAGAAGAGGAAATCACCACCCATCCGGACTCAGAAGCGGTGTGGTGGGCGCCCCCAACTAGGACCACAGGAGGAAAAGGAACAGGCCCCCCCCTTATCACCACTCAAGCAGATTCACCCAAAATTTATGACCGGAACTCTCCCGAGGCACAAAAGATATTGGAAGACTACCTGCTGGGAAGAAGAGGTTACCAGCCTGGTAATATTAGCCCTCGAATTACGAGGAGTCAAAAGCGAGGGGTGGATTTTGGTAGTGAAAGGAAGCAGGGCCGTCCCCCCAACAAGGAAAAGAGAGACAAAGAAACTGCGGCTGATGTTGCAAATGGAACCCAACGGTTCTTTGTTTCGGGATGACTCCGATTCTACGATGGGTGACGCGCTTATCCCAAAACCTCCCTTCCGGCGGGGAAAGGGAAGTAAGAAGAACCTCAAACCGTACGGATGAAATCCTGGATGCGAGAAGACTAATCGGAGTGGCCATTTGGGCCGGGGGCAAAATTTTCCAGCAGGATTTTCAACGGTTTGTTTCAGTCCAGTCATTTTTCTTGGATCCTATCCAACATGTATGCTTCGAATTCTGCCTCCGGGAAAGCAGAAATGTGGAAAGTTATTTCCCAGGTATGGGAGAATTTTTTGTAGTTTTCTTGGTTGTCTTCTTATGCTTTCCGATGGTCCAGCTTCTCCGGCTAGTTTTTGTTTTCCCAGTTATAATGGCCATGGTTTCCAGGATAATCAGGCAAAAATGCCTTACTTGTAGCCCTCGGGCAATTAGCAACTTTTTGTTTTTTTCTGCATACAGGTTTATTCTTCCAGCCAAGAGGCATGAAGCACTATTTAGCAAGGCTGATTTTGTATATAAGGTTTTGGGATCCTCTATAAAAACCCACTGTTAATCTATTATAATAATTACCAAAAAAAAAAAATGCAAGATAATGATGAATACAGTGAGGGGACCTATAAGTAAGTGTGATGGATTTAATAAAACAAATAAATTAATTTCAAGTCAACCTCTTTGCCTGAGAAATATGAGATGGTACAAAATAGCACATAGGCACAGAAATATATTTAATGCATATGTTTATTACTAGAAAAGATGCAAGATAATGATGAATACAGTGAGGGGACCTATGAGTAAGTGTGTATACTTGATCCTATCATGCACAAACAGGGGTATTCAGCCCCTTATAACAAGTAGTTAGGTTCATAACATCTCTCCATCTTTGAAAATGCCTTTTTAAAAATGTTGGAAAACCAAAATAAACTACAATAGAAGATAGGGTTTATCTAAAATAAATAAACAAATCTAAAGAAATTCTTCCAATCACATCTCGAGATGTGTTAAACACTAGGCTTGACAACCTACATAGATGTTGCACCCATGACATAACTAGTAATATGAGATGATTGTGCTCCCCAGGTCACCTTTCAATAAGATGAGCTCATGAATTGCATGTAAGAAATGTGTGTATATATTATTAATTCAAACATCCCATTAAATGCAATTCATGATCAACTATTGTTAAGATTGAAGATCTTTACTAACAAGGAGATCGTTATAACCGATGCTCTAGATTTATTATCAAACTAATGTAATAATTTATCCTAACATCCCCCCCTTATTACATTATTTGGTAATATCTGACAACTCCCTTCTTCTTCGGACTTGGACTTGGGCTCTAGCTTTGGCTCTAGCTCTTAGCTCTGCCAAGCATATCAAGTACACTTAGAGTACTTAAGCAATAGTGGGATTGGCCTCACTTTGCTTCTTCAACTACGAGTGTCCTTATGGTAACCTTCTCATCCTACCGGATTGCATGGATAACCAGTCATTGCAACTACCAGGTGTAATAGAGTAGAGGTCTCATGTGTACTATGAATATTCCCCCCCCCCCCCTCAATGTGAACTCTTCATTTGCATTGTATTAACGAGTGTCGAGTACTACCGACCATGACTCCATATTAAATAACTTCTTTTTTAATTAGTTAACTATACCTGAGGGGAAAAGGTTGAACGAAACGGTAAAAGAAACAACAATAATAAAGTTTATTTTACCATGGTAAAATATCATCATTTACCATGGTTGGTAGAGTGCTTTGTCCACTAGCAAGATATTTTTAAAATTTGCGTCCGTTGTTGAGTCACAATGGCAACGACCAGTGACCCTTAAATCCGTCAAATTCGTTGGGCGCAATCCTGGCCATCTACTCCGGGTTGCAAGGCATGGGCAGGTTGAGCACCCACACATGCCCCACAATTCATAGAGCTTTTTGAATATTCCAAGTGTCACATCAAGTGCCACATGTTGGAGATCTCGGTTTTTGCTACTGCTCCTCTTACTTCACGATGCCTTCGTTTTGCCGCCCATAGAGAGGATTAAGAACGAGAAAATAGAGGGTTTCACTTTGCCCGCAGCCTTGTCACAACAAGACTAGCCATGACAATTCAGGATAAGCATACCCTTGTCAAATCTCAAAAGGCTTCCTCCACAAACGGTGACTCCAACCCCCAACACATGTTCACCAACACCCCCACGTAGTCTATGATTTTGTTGAAAATCTCTATGTGAATGCAGTTATTTCTACACAATTATGGTCGCCTACGGGTCCCTTAGCAATTCTTTGGACGTGGTGCGTTGCAGGATTTGGGTTGGTGTTTTTGACGACACGAGCAATCAAGATGGAATCCACATCAACAATTGGAGTCAACGTCGCCAACTGGAGTTGACATCAAGAGTCGACGTCCCTCAGGTCCCCACGCCCGTCTATTTGATGCGCACACGTCGAATTTGTACAGTGCCTCCTTGGGTTCCTTTGCACCTCTACTGTGATCGTTGCCCTTCGCGCAGTGTTTGCCACCTTTCAAACCCGAGAATATTCCACAACTGCCACCTCCTCTCGCATGCCTCTTCACAGGTCAGATCAGTCAATTGGCGTCATTTTTGACACAATATTTGCAACTGTTTATTGTATTCTCTGCCTGGTGCAGGTGGACATTTGGACAGCAACGTCCTTCGTGCTCTTTCACGAAAGCACTTGCTCTCCAATCTCGAGTGAACCAACTCATTGGCGACGACAATGGAACCCAACATGGGCATGGGCACAAGCACCTGTTATTCCCTAACGGTGCTTGACGACTCCTTGATGACAACCACCACAACCTAGTCAAGCATCGATGCTGGCTAGGTGCTAGTTCAACACAACGAGCAAGTCGAGTGTGACTTGAACAACATGTCGATGCACTCTATGTGGAAGTTGGAACCACACCACGCATTCGAGCCCATCGTCTTTATGATCCTCCACTTAGTAAAAGAACATGAGCAAGGATGCGATCACCAATTTTTCCAACCCGACTCTTTGCAACGTCACGGTGTCCCAACACCGATGAACTAAAACAAGAAAAGAGAGAGGGAGGGAAGAATTGCCAAAGGGGCAATTGCCCCCTCAGACTTCAAGCAAGAAAGAACCTACTCTAATACCAATGTAAGAAATGAACGAGAAGATAGAAGACCCATCCCATTAAATACAATAACGTTATGATCAACAATTGTTAAGATAGAAGACCATCACTAACGAGAAGATCATTATAACCAATGCTCCAGATTTATTATCAAACTAATGTAATAATTTATCCTGACGGCTTGAAACTGACATCTACATTTACTCTAATTAAAGGCACAACATATAGTACTTTCAATGTCAAGGTTTTGCACCATAAATCTAACCATTACAAGATCTCAGCACCATCTACTAACAGCACATCAATATTTTACCAATTAGCTGTAACATATATAATGTACTAGTCATGGAGATATCATTAAAGTTGTGTACAACTAGTATCAAAAAAATCATCACTTTTTTTCCTTAACATATTGTGGAGTCCTGAATTTTTTAAGCATAATTGAGGGTTGTTGCTAATGATACTCTTGCCTCCATCCGTTGCTTGTGTTTTGGGCCAACAATACCAATACCAACATCTTCAATTTCCTCTGGCTTAGAATCTAAAATGCTTTCGTCTTGATGTATAGCTTCACAAAAAGACAACCTTTTGTGATTATTTGCCTTTTGGAATTCCTTTTGGTAGCCTGACATCACTTTTGTTACAATTATTTGGACATCCCTGCAATGGCTTCAACTTTTGATAGTCTAGCTTTGTTTTAGCTTCACTTGTTAAGGCACTACAAAAAAAACCTTGATTGTAGTTGAAGTTTTCCTTCTGCCAAGCTAATTATATACAAGGCATCTATATTGATTCGAGGTTATGCATCTTTTATTCACTTCAGATGTCAAATCAAGGTCCTCCATACATAATTATTTGGACATCCCTGCAATGGCATCAACTTTTGATAGTCTAGCTTTGTTTACGCTTCACGTGTTAAGGCACTACAAAAAAAACCTTGATTGGAGTTAAAGTTTTCCTTCTGCCAAGCTATTTCTATACAAGGCATCCTATGTTGATAGGAGGTTATGCATATTTTATTCACTTTGGATGTCAAATCAAAGTCCTCCACACAAAAATTTCTGACCATAGATATTTTGCCATGTAGTTCACTAGGGAATCTAAGAAATCCCATGTTGATGAACACTCTCTTGCTAAGCTTGTTTATCACAACAACGTCAACTAAATAGAAATAAAATATTTTTAGGCTGGAATTTCTTTAAAAAATCTCCAATGAACCCATTCCAACTAGGAGTGAAACCATTTATTTCTCAACAGCACCAATTATACCATGTAGAACCTTCTCTCCTACCAATCACAAGCCAACATAACAACTGCCACTTACTGGATTTCACAGGATTCAAGACAGTAGGATTTCAATTTATCAACCCACTTTTATGCTTCACATGCATCAATATCAATATACTTAGGTATATCCATCCTAACACCTACATTCTACCAAATTTCCTTTTAACTCAAAGTTATTTAAATTTTCATTAGAGGGTTCTTAAGTTGGATGGGATAGCTTCAGGTTGCTAAATATTTGTAATGCAGCTTCTAACCTGTTATCAAATATTAGCTTCATTTTGTCAACGGTAGTTACCTCTATTTGTTGACAATGCATACTTATCATAATGATCCTTCCAACTTATTATAGACATTTCTAATATTGTATGTTGCACAATGACTGCCTCCTTGTGCTGAGTGTATTCATATAAAATCCATCAAACATGAGTTGAACAAAAATAGACTTCAAACATTACTTCAACATCCATGCCTCCTTGTCCTCCAAACATTATTTGCATCTTCATTCTCCAATTTTCAAAATAATGTGCCTTGATAACTTGTGTGGCTATAAAATAGAACACTTAATCAACTATAACTTTATTTACCAGACCACATTTCTTTTCTTATTCGTGGCTATGTAGTTGATCATGGCCTTCCTTTTTAATTTATTTATTATTTTCTCTTTATATCTACATATAAAACATTGGAGAATAAATAACTACAAGTGATGCCCATTAACTGTGGTAGTTCATGCAGCTTGAAAAAGACTTCTTACAAGACGGAGGAACCATCATGAAATATCTGCGAATTTGCAACTTGGACTTAAAATTGATTCTGCAGCAATCTGTCATGTCTACACTTGAGAGATATTGACATTATCATGAGAAATATACGACCAGCAAATCCCCTTCCTGCTAAGCATTGAGCTTCATCCAAGTTTTCCCCGCACATACTGTGGTGATGACTGCGACAAAAGATATTGTCATTTCGAAGAATCATGATGACATAAAGTTTGCCCAGATTGACATTTCCTTTCTTTCAACATTTCTATTGTTGGTTCAGCTTTGTGTATCTATCTATCTATCTATATATATAGCCATGCGCGCACACACACATATATGTGTGTGTGTATCACTAAACTTCTGTATTCATTACCATCTTGCATATGTATGTCTGTATGCCTGCCTCACCCTAACAGGTACGAACAGACAAGGGGACACACCCCTCCATAACAACTAGTTAGGTTCATAACAAAACAAATTGGAGGATTCAAAGAGCCACAGCGTAAGCTCTAAACATGTGTTACATCTAAAATCGAAGCTTAATAATCCAAAAACAAGTAATGCTAAGTAAATTTGTCACTGGTAGTTGACATTATATTGTTGAGACTCTTTCTGTAAAATCTACCAAATTCTTTTTCTTATTTGACAAGGAATTACATAGTTTTCCCCCTGTTTTTGGCCTGGAACTAAATCAGGGTCCTAAATAAAAAGGCTTGCCGACACTAAGCCGATTTTGAATCTTGGCACTATGGTTGGAATAATTGATCATCTACAGATGATGAGATTACACATGAGCAAATTGTTAAAGAGGATGGAACAGAATGATAGATAATTTGTATTTTTCACGTTCTGCAATGGAAAGCTTAAGCAGCTTGAAGAAAAATCTCTCTTGTATCATTTATGTTGATCTTGCTCATCTCTTTTATATAAAGATGAATGCATTTTATCTGCAACATGTGCTTTATCAGTTGTCAAATGAGAGGAGACCAAGTGATTAAAAACTGGGCTGCCAATGCAAAGACCAAAGTTCAAAACGTCCACGCAACATGTGGAATTAAATGATGATCTGTTAAATACTAATCAAGTAAACTACTGCATCCAACTCTCGGTGCAGCATACCCCAACTGACATAGCCAGGTGCAAATCCTAGACAAATTTGGTGGAAGAAATGCCTCATGGTTATGGCAGCTAAGCCAAAGGTTTGCCCCACCGAAGTGAGAATTTAATAATTTATCAATTAAAAAAAAAGGAAGGTGTTTTATCGGTCTCGTGCCTGTGGAACATAATTGAGTCCAAAAATGTGAAGATTGTTTGCAGAAGATTATTTAGATATTCTACATCCCAGTTTGTACGATAAATGAAAGACACTAGAACAATGCAACATAAAAGGAATTTGTAGACCAGTAAAAACATGCAATTAGATGCAGATCATGCAAATAAAGCACCTGCATGCTAGTGGATAGTGACCATGTTGTCACTCCATTGAACCAATTTAAGAGAGCATATGAAAGTTGTTGTTCAGATAACCAATACCAAAGCCTCAAGGGATGGTTGTTCAGCAAGCAAAGAAATTGTGAGAAGCAAAACTTATAGGGAAGAATTCTTGAGAGAATATTAAATACACTGTGGTAAAAAAGAAAAAGTTGGGACTCTCTAAAATTGTCTCAGCAAGGAAAATGAAGCCAATAGAGAAGAGCAGCAAGACTAAACAGACAAAAGGAAAACTGAAGTAGTATAATATGAATGAACATAGCCTATTATATAAGTAACCTAACAACATAGAGTAATGTTAGAACTGACAGAAGAAGCGACAGAACCACTTGGAGATAATAATATCAAAATTTATATTCTCTAGCATAACAGAAAAATAAAGACAGACAACAGTCAATGCCTTACTGAATAAAGTCATGTGCTTAGATAATTGTAAGGTTTGATAGTTCTTTGAAGATATATTTTTGTCATTATTTTTTTAAAATATTTTTAAATCAACGCTTGAACACTCGTGGACTCCTAACTTTTTTAAAACATATTTGTTTGTTCCAAGTGCTATGATATGAGGCTCAGAATGTCTACTGAATGCTTGAAAAATATGTGAAGGTATATTGGAGTCATAAGGAGTTTGTATTTTCTATGTATTGATTGTAAGGGGGTTACAAGGTATTTACATGATAAACTTTGTTAAACAGTGGCCAGTATTTAATTCAAGCCATGACCTGTCATGTTTAGGGGGGCCCAATAACTATCACCAAGCCAAGACCCAGTGGACAAAGGTATTGTGTTACATGTCATGATACAATTTCTGTCAGACATTAAAAGTAGACGTTACTGTGTATTTGTCCCAATTAGGTAAAGAGGATTTATGTCAAGATCATAAATTGATAAATCAAGGACTTACCTGTCATGTATGACATAATCTAGTTGTAGTGAGTGTGCATAATTCTACATATAAGTAGAAGCCAAGCAAATAGAAAATAAAATTTGTCTTATTCAATGGCAGATGTAGCAAATCTCTGCTTTTGGAGAGGTCAGGCAAAAGGAATCATGAAGGAAACTAAGAAGCATGACACATATTATTGAAATAGAATTAAATGTGTAATGTCTAAATTCAAGTTAGAAGTCAAATAAGTCCATCTCAAATTGGAATTACAAAAAGGATTTACATAAAGGTCATATATTGAGTTAAGTGTCACATATGATCCAATCTAGTTGTAGTAAGATACACAATTCTGCATATGTAGAACCTGATCAGATGGAAAGCAAATCCGATTGATTTGGCAGCAAAAGATCAAGCAAACCTCTGCTATTGAATAAGATAAGCAAAAAGGAGCACAAAGCAAACTAAGAATGTGACTTTGCTTATTGAAGTCAAGCAAATTCACCTTAACGATAACAACTTATTCACTACATAGCAGAACATGGCTGCTTAGAGACTACAACCCAGTTGTACAACATCAGAACATATGACAGATTTTTGGCCCCAAGTGTAAATATGGACTTTTGGAGTTGGTACAACTTTGGCGCTGGTGCTGATAACAGTAAACTTCTATGGGATGACTCATGTAAACTTATCTTGCTAACTTATAGCCATGTATTTCTAACATAATGTGTACACAATCAGATCAAAATGATTACCATATTTGTTGTACAAAACAACTGTTAGAAAACGGAAAATCATTTCAAGAAAAATACAAAATTATCGATTACTTCAACAAAAATATAAAATAACCCAAAAATAATAGATAGAGAGGAACCAAAAATAAATGGTATGATCATTTGCATATAAATAATCTGTCCACCAATAGACAGATTGTATACTAGAACACAAATACCCGCAAATCATTTGTTAACTAGCTTCTTCTAAAAAATGTTTTGTAATATTCAAAGAAGATTTCAGTGTAAACTGTCACCTGGCTCATTAAAAATGAGAAACCAAGAAGTCAACACAATTCCTGAAAGAGCAGCTCCTAAAAATGTTTTGCAGTTCCAAATAATCAAAGAAAATTTCAATATAAACTATAACTTCGCTCCTTAAAAATGAGAAATCAAGAAGTCAACTCAATTCCTCAAAGAAAATAATTTTGATATCTAGTATTGAATTATCCATAAAAAAGTACAGGTACTTCACAACAAAAGAGTTAACTTTGCAACACAACAGCTCTTGGTTGAACCGTTGAATTAAGAGTAAGTCTCCACCTTCAAGAAAAAGCAATCATTATCTAAGCTTGAACACACATAGAAAGTCGTAAAGTTCCTCCAAAAACGTCATGACTCATGGCATCTTTCAACGGTCAAAAAAAGATCTCTGTTGTCATTTGTAAATGATTTCTGCCAACCATGTTGATCACATCCTCTGCCAAATAAGAATCAATTTCATAGATGATAATTAATACACAGGAATAAACAACAAAATCACGAGGACAATTCTAGGAATTGTTTACAAGATGTAGTACTACTAATAATAGCTTGACTACTTCCCCAAATAGTAATCTTGTGTTAGAAAGCAAAATCAACTAGAAGCAAATGCAAATGATGAAAAAAAAATTATTAATTCAAAAAGTCAAGAAAAAAAACAATCATAAACATTCTTAGATCGCTCAATGATTAGTATATCTATAGTTAGTCTATGATATGTGTCCATTCCACTCCTACAACAATCAGAGCAAAAGTTCTGACAAAGGACTAACTCATAGAAGTCCTTGAGGAATGGGGCTTTGAATGAGAGAGAAAGACAAAAATCAATTGAAACAGATGCATCCAAAACATATAAAGAACTAAAAGACATCTTTACATAACCAAAACATGACCTCATACTCTGAGGAAACGGAGAAACTACATGATTGATAAGCTCCTAAATATACACAGCTGTCCATAAATTTGGAAAAATAAAATGAGAAAATCAATAAAGAGCTAAAGGTTCTTAAATTTGTTGATACATATATGGAAAAACATTGTGCATATCAGAAATGAACACTATTTCACGTTTACATTGTACACACACATACAATTTGAACTGACAAGTTATTTAGAGTCAAAATTTATTCTTAAAAACATTATAATTCCATCAAATAAAAATTGAAAATATTCAGTTGCCCATGCAGTGGAGGAGTCAAGCTCCCAGCCTGTTGCACCAAGAATAAAAAATTTCAATCCAATTAAACATCACATGCTGTGGTCCAAGGCAGTGTGGAACATTGGTGATGGGATGCAATCATGAATGCGACCTAAGTTCAAATCCCCACATTGTTATGTACACCCGCAATAACGTGGCCCATGATAATATGGTTTGTTATAATACCATAATATGGTTCATTAAAAAACTGCAATAATATGGTCATGATGTAATATGGATGAGGCCCATTTCAACCCCATATCTCACATGCTGTGAATATAGAATACACACAAAGAGTAAATCACCATATAAAGCAATACATAAATGCATAAAAAAGGAAAGGAAAAAAAATGACTTTTGCAGATTAGCTGCAGAACTTGGACAAAAATGCAAAATGAAGTCCTCATCTCCTACAGGTTAAATCAAGATAATCCAAATTGTAGGTTAGAGATGAACACCTGAGCTCCATTTATCAATTCCGACTCTGCAAAACAACAAAAGAAAACAAGGCCACAAGAATAAACTGTGACCGAAAGTGACATTCACCTAACTGCAATGCCAAGACTTTCTCTACTTGAGGCCAAGAGGCTGTTACTTACTTGCTTAATTGAAGTATAGTAGTAAAGTATTGTAATAGTATTGGCATTGGAGAAATGTAAAAGTATTTCTGATGATAAGAAGCAACCTAATATGTATCTCAATAAATCCCCTCGTAGGCAATGATTCCTTGCATAACAATAATCTATTTATTATCTTATATGTTCTCGTTGTCACCATCCTCCATATTTGAATACAAATAAAAATTTACTTGATAAGAAAAATGTGATCTATCATGTGCCACAAGCACATCTACATCGAATGCAAAACATACACTCAACTAGTAGCCATACACAAGCTTTATATTTATGTGATCAAACTAGTAAATTTTATATATTATTTTAATTCTTTTAATTGATTATATGATATTGAAATGGGTAGCATCTGTATTACATCATGACTACATTACTATATTGTTTCAAAAAACCACATTATCGTGGCATTACAACAAACTTTATTATTAGGGCATCACCCTATTGGGCTCTTTGTGAGCCAAACATTCCTAACAGTCAAACTTCAACCATGGACTACATTTTGTACATTATTAATAAAGGCACAACATTATTAACAACAGTATAAAGAGGATTTCAAAATTATAAAAGCAAGACACAATATCAAAAAGAAAAAAGTAGACAAAGTTTTATCTCTACTATATTATAAACACCAAAATAACAACAAATGAAAACCAAAAATCTTGAATTTGAAACTAAATATTACACGAAGAAGAGAGGATTAGGAATTAAATTCAAAAGAAAAAAACTGACCTAGGATGGATAGTAAGACCGCATGCCTGGAAGAGTTCCCCCTAGAGGAACTCTTAATGATGGTGATGCTCCTTGATGTTGACTCTGATATGATGCAAGGGCAATGGCATGACCATATTGATTAGCTCCTTCATAAGGAGCATTAGAAGCACTTTGGGTGATGGATGAAGTTGAAGGAATGCCATAAAGCGATGCTGCACCACCGCCAATACCTGCACCACCTCCAATACCGCTGTATCCAGATGATCCATAAGAAGTGACGCCATAAACATCAGTACCTAATGATGTCCGAGCAGAGCCTGGAAGTGGAGAGAGGCCTTGTAGATGGTCACGGCCCAAAGATGACTGCAATGATGAATGAAAAGGAGTGTCTCTTGACAAATTAGACAATGCTGCATCACTCAACCCATAACTACTTAGACCTGTACCTGCTAATGCACTAGAATTGGCTGACGCAACAGCAGCAAACTGATGTACTCCAAGGGTTGGATTGGCTAACCCACTATATTGCACAGAAGAAGGATCCAGAGAAGATGGCTTCATATTGGCTATAGTATTTGAATCAGGAAGAATTTGTCCTGAGTTTGTTGCCACTTTTTGCTTTTGTCCATCCACAGCCATTT
Source organism: Wollemia nobilis (assembly GCA_028583015.1). Classification (NCBI taxonomy): domain Eukaryota; kingdom Viridiplantae; phylum Streptophyta; class Pinopsida; order Araucariales; family Araucariaceae; genus Wollemia; species Wollemia nobilis. The sequence continues at coordinate 5,607,631 of JAQPPZ010000040.1, forward strand.
TACAAAATAATTGATGACCATCTATTGATTTCACAGGGTCATCCACAGCTTTCTTTGTGGCTTCCACCGTCTTGTAAACGATTAGAGCATAACCTTTGAACTTGCCTGTTTTTTTATCATAGCCAACTGGGCCTTCTTCAATGTCCCCGTACTGTGAGAAAAAATTGAGCAGTCTCCCAGGTTCCATGTCTGTGGGAACATTGCCTATATAGATTCTTCTTTGCGAGACATCTACAAGAGGAACGGATTGCACAGTTTGCACCGGCTGAATAGGAATAGTTTGTTGAGCATGCATGGCCGGAATGGGCATTACAGGCATTATGGGTTGAATAGGAACAACAGGTGGAGCTGGTTGTTGTTGAAGTTGTTGGAATTGTATTTGTTGGAACTGAAGTTGTTGCTGTTGTAGTTGTTGCTGCAATTGTTGCTGTAGGGGTCCGACAGAGGCAAGATTGCTGACAGTCATTCTACCATCAATTTTCTTGCTGGGTTCCTTGAGTGCACTGATAGCACCCTCAACATGGGCATAAGTGATAAATCCATATCCCTTGTTCTTACCGGTATTCCTGTCAACTATAAGATTTGCCTCCTCAATCTCTCCGTGTTGGGCAAACACGGATTTGACTGCCTCTAAAGCTGTTTCAAGCCCCAGGCCTCTAACAAAAAGTTTCCTCCTAGAAGGATCCTTGTCTACGATCTTCCTTATCTCTTTCAGAACATCAAAATGCTTCACAGCGGCATATTTTACTATCTCAACAAGCTGATCCCGCGGAAGAGGCTCTATCAATTTCACAACATCTTCCTCACTAATCTGCCCCTCTTTAGATTCCTCAGAATCTTCAAATCTTCTCTTTTTTCCTTCCATTTCCATTTCTGCATCAAAAACACAAAATCAATGCAAAAATCCCTCAATGTTACGGTTACCCATTCATCCAATTCTAAAACTAATTTTGGCGTATTTAAATGAAGGTCCAAAATAAAATTCCCTCAAATTGTCAAAGTCAGAACTTCACACTAAGTTTAGAACCCATATATGTTTTCCATTCAAAACCCTACAGTGCAATGAAGTGGGCACACGACCACCACATGGCCATGAACCTAAGACAATTCAATTCAGAAACCCTAATTTAGATGCTATAATTATTCTTCATGAGAAACAGAAAAAAGAAAACTTTGAAGCAGTTTTAGCTCATGACCACTCACCAGTCCACTCTGAGATAAAAACCTTTCGAATGAGATAACTTGTTATTTCGCTTTGGCTAAAAGAGCAGACAACGGAAGAAAGCAGAGGCAGATGGCCTAAAACTCTCCGCTCACTGCTTCCTAATACCGATCTTAATCTCCAAACATTCTCTCTGTAATTAATTTAAAGTTTATATCGCTTTTATAATACAGACAACCATTCAAGGATATGGAGTTTAGGCCGACTATTAGTACCACTTTTAAAAGGTTCCCACTAAAGGAAAAATTTTATCAAGTTGTATCAACACTTGTGAAGGTGTGGGAGTGTGAAGGTGCGGTTTTAAATTGGGAGGAAAATATAATTTTTAATGGGACTTTGAGGACATATAAATTATATAAAACTACTAAGGTTAAGTTAGTTAAAATATCATCCCATAATAAAAAGCAAAGATGTGAGTGAAATGTTATGTTTCCCGATCAAGAAATATAACAACTATAATTATTTCGAGGAACTGTAGCAGCTGCCATCGTAGCGGCCCGTGGATCGTAGCACCGTAGTGACCGCCAATTGTAGAAGCTTGCGATTTGTAGCAGCCGCCATTGTAGCAGCCCGTGCATTGTAGCGGCCGCAGAAATTTTGGCCCTAATAAAAAAAAAAAATGGCAGATTTTGGAGGCAGCAAGTTGTGACGGATGGAGCAGCAAGGAGGAGGAGCGGGAGGTCTAGGGGCGACAAACCCTAGGTGTGGGGCTTCGGAGGGCAGATCAGAAGACGCGGCAGGTGGGGGCTCTGGTGAGATAGCAGGCCCCCAGGCGGAGGATGTGGACAAGGAAGTTCTATTGGAACCGGTACAAGGGCGTTGGGCGGATGCGGTTGAAGATATCTACGAGGGGGACCGGGACTCCGTGCGTCGGGATCAAAGGAAGACCCGGGGAAGGAGACAAAGAGAAACATGGCAACTGGAGACCTTCATATCTTAATGCTCTTTGCGATAAGCAAAAATTATCCGACTCTTGTTTTAATCTAAAATCTGTCAATGGTAGGTTGCACGTCCCGGATACCTTAGCTCAGCATGTGGCTATGGAGGGCGAGAACATCTCCGGTGGCAAAATTTATGGGGGTGAGGCCGGACTTGGAAGTCATAAGGAGATGGGCCGTCCAAAAATGGCAACCAAGGGCCGGTATGATGATTAAGGCTTTACCCAAGAGTTTTCTTTTGGTGACATTTCAATGTGAACAGGACATGGAAAGGACTCTTCAAGGAGGTCCTTGGTTTTTTGGGAAAAGGGGCTTGTATCTGAAGCGTTGGTCCCCCGATTTCAACCCCCAGACTCAAGTGTTGGATTTGGCTCCGATTTGGGTTAAGATGTCGGGATTACCTCTGCTTTTTGGAATGAACAAATCTTGGGTGGGATAGCTACGAAAGATTGGGGAACTAATAGCTATTGATCCTGCAACCTTGAGCAAAACAAGACTCCTTTATGCTCGCATGTGTGTGTTGGCGGACATGAGTAAAGAGCTCCCTAAATCCATTATATTGTCGTCTATGTTTGGCCTTCATACTCAGGTCTTTGAATATGAAAATATGTCTTTTAAGTGTAGTGTTTGCGGGAAGGTAGGGCACCAGGGTATCCACTGCATTTCCAAGAACCAGCCCCCACTCCAAAATCTTGCTCCTCAAACCCAGAATAATATCCCTCCCCCATGAGATCTCCATTCCTACCCAACATGGGCCTCAAGGACGTGGAGCTCGAAATCCGAATATCAGAGACCCTGTTCGCCCTATTGTAAGCAAGAGGCAACGTTATAACCCTCCTCCCAAAAATACCTATGCCCCGAAACCCTCTCACAGGGGAGCTGGTCCCTTTGATGGGAACCCTCAAGCTCAACATGCTCCTAAGATGATACAGCAAGCCTCAGAGCCAAATCACAAAGGAAAGAACCCCATAGATCAATGCCCTGGGGCAAGTAAGTTTGATTGGGTAATACGGGAGACCTATGGAGGCTCGGTGGAAGTGGTCCCATGTCTCTGAGAGGAATTTATGGGAAGAAATTCCAAGGAGATCAACATCCCAGTGGAGAACAGTTTTGATGCATTAAATCATATGAAGGGAGATCAGATGGATAGCCAAGAAGTGGAATACGAGGTAGAGGAGACTCAAGAGAAGGATTTAGAGGAGCAAAATCAGAGGAAGGAGCAGGAAACTAATAATACGAGGCAAGGATACTCGGGGAGGAAGAGGTGAACCACCAAGATCGGTGTAACCCCAAAGCAGGGAAAAAAGAATCTACTAATCAAGAAGCTAAGAGCACGGAATCATCTCCATTGTCAGAAAGACCAGTTAACCTGGAAAGCCAGATTGTTACCCCAAAGACCAAGACTGACCTATCCAAGATGGTTACTAGAAGCCAAGTGAATCCCAAGGAACCCCAGCCTAGAGCGGATGTATGGGGATATGGTTCGGTAGGAAGAGGGAAACCTAGCAATGCTGCCTTAAGGCAGAAAGAAGCAGAGCGAGGAGTGGTGATGGCACTCAAGCGGTATTGCTCTTTGGGGCAAAGGCTCGAGGATCCAAAGCCCATAAATGAAGATTCTTTCATGGAATATACGTGGGAGTAATCCTGCAAAAATAAGAGCTTTGTATGCTCTTAGACAAGAACACAAACCGGATATGATTTTACTGCAAGAAACTAAAATGGAGGAGAGTAGAGTTATTCCTTTTAAGAATAGGACTTGGCGAGAAGCTGAAGTAGTAGGCCAAGAGGCCACTGGAACAGCAGGGAGGGTTGTTGGTTATGTGGAACAAGAATGTGATTGATAGTAGAGTGATTATGATGTCTAGTTGGTTTATTTGTCTCTTATGTGTGGATAAAACCACGCAGGAAGAGTGGATCTTAACGAATGTATATGCTCCAGTTAGACGAGGGACTGAGAAGGGTTCTTTGGAGTCAGCTAGCTGAATTGAGGGAGACGGTCCCCAACTACCCTTGGATTGTGGCGGGGGATTTCAATTGCTATCTTAATCCTACAGATAAATTGGGGGCTCTCAAAGAATAACTGCTGATATCTATGAGTTTAGAGATTTTGTTGAGCAACATGAGCTGATGGATGTGGACCTGCGTAGATTCTCCTATACATGGTCTAACAAAAGACTGAAGGAAAACCAAATTCAGATCAGATTAGATAGGTTTCTTCTTTCTCAAGAATGCTTGGAGAGGTTTGGGGACTCTTCATTAACGACACTCCCAAGAATCGGGTCTGATCACAACCCAATTCTGTGGGAAACAGGGGAGGACTCTAAGAAAAGATACATCAGACCCTTTCGATTCGAACTTATGTGGTTCCAACATCAGGATCTCAAGGATCTGGTTGCCCAATGGTGGGACAAAAAGTATAATGGTTCGAAACTGGCCCAAGTGGCATGTAAACTAAGGAATGTGAAGGCTAACATTAGAGAGTGGAACAAAACTTCCTTTGGCAATATTTTTGTTAAAAAGGCAGAACTAAAAGACAAGATCAATGAACTACGGGGAGAAGCTGAAGTCGGAAGCGACTTACGAGAGGATCTGAGAAACCAGGAGAGGAGGCTGTTAGCCGAATACCACACGGTGCTAGGATTTGAAGAAACCTTATGGAGGCAGAAATCCAGACTGCGTTGGTTAAAGGAGGGTGACAGAAATACAAAGTTCTTCCATGTCTCTACTCTTCGCCACAGGAGTTCTAACAAAATTAAGGAGATCAAGATGGCCGATGGGTCTAACACCAAAGATATGGAAGACATAAGGAGGGAAGCGGTTGAGTACTTTAAATCGTTGCTAGAAGATGTAAATCCAACTATTGAAGAAGAGGACTCTCTGTTGGCGGCCATTCCACCCCTCGTAACTGAGAATCTTAATGGATTCTTACTTAGTCCTTTCACAAAGGAGGAAATCAAGAAGGTGGTTTTTGACATGGATGGTAACGACTCCCCGGGACCGGATGGCTTCCCCATGACTTTCTTTCAGAAGTTTTGGGATATCCTAGGCAATGATGTAGTGGAAGCTATAATTGAGGCTCAAAAGGACATGGAAATCCCAGAAGGAGTTAATGCTACATTTTTAGTCCTCATCCCTAAACTAGTGGGAGCAATGGAATTTTCCAGTTTTCGCCCTATCAGTTTATGTAACACTCTGATGAAGATTCTCACAAAAACAATCGCCAATAGGCTGAAGGTTATCCTTCCTTTCATCATTGATATGAACCAAGGAGGCTTTGTGAAAGGGCGACAAATACTGGATGGTATCATCACAATTCATGAGGTTATTCATTCAATGGTGGCTAGTAAGGAAGCGGGTATGTTACTAAAGCTTGATATGAATAAAGCCTACGACCGGGTCTCATGGCGGTTCCTCACCAAGATTTTGGGTAAGTTTGGTTTCTGTCCCCAATGGATTAAGTTGATTTTTAGTTGTATCTCTACTACAAGATTTTCTGTCATGGTGAATGGGTCACCCTCCGGTTACTTTAAGAGTGAAAGGGGGTTGCGACAAGGAGATCCTTTGTCTCCTTACTTGTTTATTATTTTAGCGGAAGCATTGGGTAGGAACATTTCAGCAGCGGTGGCAGATGGTCGATTGGAAGGTTTCAAACCTGCCTCAACAGCAGAGCCAGTGTCTCACCAACAGTTTGTGGATGATACGATCATTGTGTCCAAAGCCTCGGTGCCTCAGGCTAGGAAGCTGAAGAGAATTCTAACCAAGTATGATACAGAAGCAGGGACAGTACATAAACTATAAGAAGAGTAGCATCTATTTCTTTAACACGCCTGGTGGGAGGGAGGAAAGAATTGCTAACCTCTTCGGTTGTGGAAAGGAGCTTCTACCAGCGACTTATCTAGGCATGCCTATGTTCGAAGGAAGAATGAAGGCTACATTGTGGAACTCAGTCATTGACAGGATCTCCAAAAAGTTAGCAGGGTGGAAGGGCAGCCTTCTCGGCTCCGCAGGAAAAGCCTTATTAGTTCAAACTACTTTATAGAGCATTCCAATTTACTGCATGTCTCTATTTAGAATGCCTGCAAAGGTCCGAGCTACTTTGGAGCAAATTCAACGCAACTTCTTGTGGTCAGGTTCAGAGGAGAGAAAGAGAATTCCGTTGGTAGCATGGAATCAGGTGTGTGCAAGCAAAGATCAGGGGGGCCTGGGGCTAAAGAGAATGAAAGAAATGAATCAAGCTATGATTGGCAAACAGGTATGGAGATTTATCAATAATGATCAATTGGGATGGGTAAAACTTCTTAAGGCAAAATATATCAGAAATAATCAGGACTTCTTGAAAGCTGATAATCTCCCTAGAGGATCCTATTTATGGAATTGTTTGCTCGAATGTCGGGAGGTAGTCAGGAAAGGCATCAGATGGAGAATTGGTAATGGAAGACAAGTGGACTTTTGGCAAGACCCGTGGTTGGAAGAGGCCCCTATGAAAGATAACTTAGACCTTCAGGTCCTCCAACATAAACTTTCGGAGGAAATGGGAGGAAAAGTAGGGGATTTTATTGTTGTAGCATAGGAAACTTCCTCTTGGAAGAAAATCACAGTTCATAATCTGTCAGAGCAAGAGAAGGTGGCCCTAACCAAACTCAATGATGCTTTAAGGGTGTTCCCGATCATTCCTGGGGAAGGAAGAGACAAGGCGATTTGGGGCAAAACTACAAGTGGGATCTATTCGGTAAAAACTGCCTATAAGTTAATCCACTCAGGATTCAATGGTTGGACTCCGACTTCTATTATTTGGTTAAATAATTTAACCCCAAAAATTGCTTTCTTCTTTTGGTTGGCAGTTCAAAATAAGATTCGACAACGAGATAATCTGCAAAGGAGAGGTTTCCAATTCATCAATCGATGTATCTTGTGTGAGAAAGCGATAGAATATGTAAGTCATATATTTCTTACTTGTGAATTTTCTTGTACGGTCTTCCAAATGATCCTGTCCAAATTTCATATAGATTGGGTCTGCCCAAATAGCATGTCTGACTTACGCATACGGTGGGCTTCCCCCTTAGGGCGAAACTTTTGACTTGGCTCTGGAAGCTCGACTTACCCCATTTTTTATGGGGGATATGGAATGAGAGAAATAAGAGAGTATTTAAAGGACGTAAGAAAGATCCCGGGTTATGTGGTAATAAAATAATCGAGCTTTGAAAGAAAAG